>JAOEGL010000001.1:361564699-362764699 GCA_034509955.1 Urosaurus nigricauda
AAGTTTTTTAAAAGGGGGTGAGAACAAACAGCAGACATAAGATTGTCAAGTATTAAAATGTAACATCAGGTATCTGTTTATGAAAATAAGTTTCATGTGAGCCCACTTTTTCATTGTATAGCTATCAGTAACATTTACTATGTATCTTGATTAATTTAACTAATAATAAAGATAAAGTTTTTTTTAAAAAGTACCTTGCCCTTCCCAGTAGGCTCTGGCAAAAGCAAACCGCTGCAGCTTCTCCTAGCTGGTGTGTTTTTCCTCATTATAACATTTGCTTTTTGACTATGTTCTGATGTTGCTTGGCCACATGTGTCCTGTTACCATCTGTGAAATATTGGAGTATATGAATTAAGCTCAGAGGCATCTGCCACCACGAATTATTACCACTTCATTTGTCTCGAAGCTAGGCCCTGACATTGTAAAAATGTGTAACCAAAATTTAGGTAACTGTTTTCACCAAACCCCACACCCCTTTGGGCAGCTATATCTCCACATCCTGCTGCTTCTCCTACACTGGAAATAGCAGCAAACTATGGAGAAGCAGCAAACGTTGGATGCAGAGAGGCTGGATGTTGAGAAGCTGACACTAGTAGAGAAGAGATATTAGGTTGCTGCTTGTTTCCTGGAAACCTGTGCCATTTTCCTCCTCCCATTCCTCAGAGACCCCTGCCTTGGGTTTTCCTCTGCTTGATAATGTCTTTCCTGTACTCTCTCCTTTCAGTAAATAGTAAATGGAAGCCATTAAAGGCAAGGCAAGGAGAGGCGGGGGGGGGGGGATCAATGCACTCTGCTGAATGGCACTTAACTCAATGATTTTGGACTTACCAGTAAAAGCTCACTTTATGGAAAGCATATTTGAAGTTCTTGTCTCCAATTGCAAGACTATTGAATTACTGTAGTTTTTGTATTAGCCTGGTAATGCCATAGTATGTTGTTGTGCACAACCCAGCGTTTCCCATTCTTCTGTGATTTTAAATTATTAGGAAATTACCTCTGCATTTCAAAACCACATCACAGTCCTCGCTCCCGCCAGCACTTTATTAACTCAGCAAACCTCTGTTTATTGACTACAGGAAAAATCGTGACAATAGAAGGAACTGGATTTTTCTTTTAAGAGTACAGTTGTCCCTCCACAGTCGCTGGGGTTAGCGGTGAAGGACCTGCACGAATGTGGAAAAAAATGCAAATAAAAAACGCTATTGTTTTTACTTAGGAATCTCCAGGCCTTCCAGTGCAATTCTGTGGTTAACATCTGTCAAAGCTTGATCACAGAATCATTCTGGAGGACCTAAAAATGCCTAGAGAAGTGTTTTCTCTAGGGACCTTATCAGACAGGATGAATTTCTCTTTATTGCGAATGGAGCCAATTGGAGCCAATTCGAATTCACGTGAATTTGCTGGTTTAGCGAATTTACGGGAATTCCAATTGCGTTTGGAATGCATTCAGAATGACTTCTCATTACCTGAAAATGACCCCCCATTGCCCGAAATTGCGTGAGATGCTTTAATTCGCAATAACATAAAACCCATGATCTCGTTCAGATTGCCATTGGATTATACTTCCAATTTTCAACGTCTGATAAGGTCCTAGGAAAGTCTAGATTCTCCAGCACAACTCTGTGTTCAGCATCTGCCAGAGCTGTGCTGGAGGAACTAGAGGTTCCTAGAGAGAACATACAGTGGGCCCTTCCCTTTTGTGGAGGATCTGTTCCAGACCACCACCACCACCACCACCCCCCCCCCCCCGAATAAGAGAAATCCCATGTATGCTTAAGCCCCATTGCAAACATTGTCATGTGGCTTCAGCATATGCTTAAAGCCGTGTATGGTGCGTGTACGTACAGTATGGGTGCACTGTATTAATCAAAACCTCAAATAATCAAAGCCACAAAATTCAAAGCCACAACTGTGGAGGGACAATTGTACTGATATTGAAGGATGCTGAAATAAATAAATCAAAATCAAGTACAAATCAGAAAATTCTGTTGTGGGATGATAAGACAGCAGCCCCAAATGAACCCTCCCCCCTCTTTTTTTTTTAAACCCTCTCTCTCTGCCCTCTGTGCTTCTAGTCACAATTGTTTAAAAATGTTTTAATATTGTTTTATCTTGTGAGCCGCCTTAGGTCCCTTTTTTTGGAAGAAAGGCAGCATATAAATGGAGAATTAAGAAGCCAAAAGCAAAAGAACTAAAAAGAAGAGATGGAAAAGAGACGTTCAGCTTCCAGAGGTCTAGGTTATGCATATGTCTTTGTGGGAGGTTACCCCAAAAGGTGGTGGTAGGAACTTTGGGAGCTGTAGTTCAACAGCGAAAATTTCTAGAATCTGCACTGCGTCATTGCCATTGCACACAGTATAGAAACATGGGGGGGGGAGGGTGTTACACAAACTAAATAAAGCAATGTGAAGGGGAAGGCTTTCATGGCTGGCATCCTTAGATTTTTGTGGGTTTTTCGGGGGCCATGTTCTAGAAGAGTTTATTCCTGATGTTTCGTCATTATCTGTGGCTGGCATCTTCAGAGAATGCTGGCCTGGAAAAGAGTTGGGTATATATGTATGTGTGTGTGTATACATATTTGCATGTTAATCTGTGTATTGTTCTGCTGCTAATGGCTGAATAAAGCAGTTTCGGTCAAGTATCACAGTGAACTGTTCAAATTATGTTTTGGATGACTGGAGCCAAATCCTTTTCATCGCTTCCGAGGTTCAATCCATGTTGGGGGGGGGGGGGGAGTGGGGATTTCTCCTGATTTTGAATGGAAAGTCTGGAGGAGTTCAGAAATATGTACATTTGCACACATCAGGGCTTTGAGGGGAAAACACACAGAGCTGCACATATTGTGATTTATAGGACCAGAGTGTGTTTGAAAGGAATAGGTTTGTGGTTCACAGTTCTCCTGAACTCACCTCAAGGTGTGTAGACAAGCCCGTGGTTGCTGCAGATTGAGGTAATCTGAGGGCAAACTGGATTTTCCTGTCAGTGTAGACGTGCCCTCAATGTGTAAGAGGTTTTAATGGATTTTTATCTCTTCTAAACTAATGTTTTTAAGTGATTTTTTAAAACATTGTATTAGAAATTGGTTTAGATGCATCATTTTAACATACATTGTAAACTGCTTTGTGTCTCACATGGGAGAAAAGCGGGATATAAATTATATAAATTAATAAAATCCGAGTAGGAACTTTTTCCTTGAGAAAAATCTCATTTGTTTTTATGCAAACACAACAATCTGCCAAGGAAATCAAAATTCTTCCATCTGTTGAGGCTACTGGTATGCATGCATGCTCAGAAAATTCTGCAAAATGTGATACATGGGGTATCTTTTCAAAATGGTAACTGTCCGGCACATTGCAATCAATTCCTGACCAGTTCCCTGATTTAGAATCAAAATCCCTTTCTCCCATTGCCCTCTCCGCTCTCTCAACTTTGCAGGGCACTTCATTTTTTAAAAAAAGCAAACAATGAAAGGGATCAGGCCAAATGGCTGTCCTGGACACAAAAAAAGAATTGTTTCAAAACAACGGACCTTTCAGTCCCCCTGGGAGGCGAAGAACTGTTATAGTGGCAAGGCAATACAAAAGAGCTTCCTGTTAAGGCCATGGCATTGCAAGGCTCAAATTTGAACAATGTTCTTCTTCGTTTGGAGGTGCATATTTGCAGAAAGAACATCCACAAAAGCGAGTTCAGTGACTTTATGTAAATTTTCCCAGGCTCTTGACTCCTTGAAATATCTTTGGGGTTGCAACATAGAAAGCGGTGAAAGAGTAAAAAAGACTTTCCCTGTGTCTTTGGGTATGTGTGTCTATGTGCATGCTGATTTTTGGACTCACAAAAGTTGTCTGCCCTTTATCCTCTTGGGCTGTCATGCTGTGGGCTTAAGCCCTGAATTGAAGACTTCTATTGCCTTTTTTCCTCTTGGCTTTGGTGTGGAGACCCAAAATGTGCAGGGGAAGAGTTGCAAACGTCAGTAGCTAAAAATAAAAGTGCAACAAAACACTGCTGACCTGCAATAATAGCTGCAAGTGACTTGGAGCAAGGATGTCCTGGGACAAGACAAATGTGTGTGTGTATGTACAGATAAACAGACATACAGTGAGCCCTTCACATTTGCTAGGGGTACAGGATGTTGACCATGAAATTGCTCTGGAGGACCACCAAATGCTTAGAAAAGTGTTCTGTCTAGGAATCTCTAGGTCCTGCAGTGTGACTTTTGTTAGAAGTTGTCATGCTGGAGGACCTAGAGATTTCTAGAAAGACCATATCAATCAAATCTGTGAATAATCAAATCCATGAATAATCAAAGCTGCAAAACTCAAAGCTGCAAACGTGGAGGGCCAACTGTACCTCAATCGAATAAACTGGTCTGGTCACACAAGATTCAGAAGAATTTGGGCTTTTTGCAGGGGGGGGGAGGCACTCCATAAATGCAGCTGAAAAAGAATTTGCAGTTTTCACTAGCGTTATCTGCCAGTGGCATCACATGAGGTACAAGGGATATGGACCGCACCAGTTGACACCACTCTCCTCAAACATCTACTCTTTGGCAGAAATGGGTTGTGGCATTCATCTGCTTCCTTTTAAAATGCTTTAAGAGATGGTGAGAATGGGGTGAAGAATTAAATTTCAGATTTCAAAATTGTATATTTAAAAAATAAATTTTAAAATTTTATTTTTTTAGTCTTTTAACATTTTCACTAAAACACCACATTTTAACCAAATCTTCACTATGTGTATGTAAATACATTTAGGCTGAACATATTATATTGTAATTTGAAGGTATAATTTTAATTTTGCTGGGTGTTTATGTCACAACTATTAGCATGACATTCAGTGGTATATGGGAATTATGACTGATGAATAACTAACATAAGTCCAAAAAAGCATTACTAAGGATTCTGTTTGGTGTGAAATGGGAGGAAGTCAATGGGGGGAGTGACACCATGAGTTACTGCACTGGATGACTCCAGCCCTAGGGACACCATTGGTATCTGCAAGTATTCATGAGGTAGAGTTGTCACTGGGGGAGTTCAGGGGAGTGGAGCAGTACTCCCAGAAGGACTGACATGATTACTGGAAGAGTGAGAAAGGCTGTTGCCTTCCTTTCCCACTTGCCCAGCAGCCACACTGGACCCTAAATGGTTCCTCTGGAGGATGGAGCATCAGTTCCCTCTGCAGAGGTCTGGGTGAGTGGGTAGTTGGCTGGGCTGGGAGGAATAAGACTAAGGTAGTTCTCTCCTCCCCATCTGCATCGGATGATACCAACCTTAGTGACACCACTGCCTAAATGGTTCCTCTGGAGGATTAAAGATGCACATTAATTGAACATGTGCCATCCATTCTCCTTGTATGGAATCATATAGCTACACATTTTAGCAGAGGGAGGGCGAATAGATGCAAATTTGTGCAGGAAAATGAAGACAACTGTTGATGCAAATGTGTGAAAATCTGCAGCAATTCTCACAATACACTTAAGTGTAGACTAGTCCTCGGAAGTCTCTCTTTCATAGGAGTCACCATACCATAATTTGAAGTTGATTTGACAGCAACTAACAACTACTACAATCAGCCCTCTGTATGTACACATTCTTTATTCATGGAATCAACCACCAACAGCTTGAAAATATCCCATATATATATATATATATATTGCAAAAAAGAAATCTTGACTTTGCCATTTTATATAAGGAACAGAATTGTATTTCTGCTGTATTTAATGGGACTAGTGAATCCACGGATTTTGTTATCCACGGGGGTCCTGGAACCAAAGATCAGCAAGTATCAAGGGCCCACTGTATAATCAAGTATTTGAAAACTGTATCACTTACTAGAAGGGCCTGCAACAAAACATAATGGCAGGGAGTGTTCACCATTCCAGTCATCCAGAAACTAATTCTCTTCTTCCCAGCATTTTGTGATCATTCATCAACTTTAACTTTGGTTGGTGTGGGTTTTCCCCCAGTGTTTGTGTTGTGTCCCTTAATATTTCTTCCACAAATAAGTCTTTTACTTCTGCAAACACCAGCCTTTTTACTGTACAGATTAAAAGCTGCAGTTTCTCATATTGTGTACTTCTGAAGTGTTTAATAATGCATACTAATTTCAAATATCAATAAGAAACAATTTGGCTTGCGGGAAGCATCTGCTTATCTGAAAATGTGAAAAAGGACTCTTGTATCCCACTGAAAACAAAACACACAACAGCTCCAGTGGTGTTGAAATATTTTCTTTATGTTTATAACACACTATAAGACAGCGCTTCACAGATGAGAATAATTTTATTCAGCAGATGCCAAGCAACCTACTATATATACTCTGTGTTTGTGGATGTGGAGGAGAATCAGAAAATATATTGAGACATAATTCCTGAAAAGCAGTCTTTTTATGAAGCAAACCATTTAATTAACAATATAATTACAGTGAAAATAAATATAGCAATGAACAGCATAACACGTTTTGGCCTCCCTAATTAATAGGGCTTCTCTGTCTTCTTTATGGTCTTCCCGGCTGAAAATCCTTTTTGAAAAAATGAGTAGCTGCCCACAGAACTTCATGTTACTGGGCAACAGCATACAAATGAAACTAAACAAATAAATATTTGTCAGTCCTGAGTCCTAAGGTGGGTGTAGAGCAGAGGAAGCAAACTGGAACTCAAAAGTCAAGGACTAACTGGAAATACACCAATCTCAGGAAAAGTTCCAGGCAGGAAGGAACTTATATAGTTGGCCCTTCACATTTGTAGATTAATATCTTTCTCTAGGAATCTCTAGGTCCTCAAATGCAAATCCACCAGAGGTTAACCATAGGCATTTGTAGTTCTTCCAGCATGATTCTGTGGTCAACATCTGTTAGATGCTGATCATAAAGTTGTGTTGGAAGACCTAGAGATTTGTAGGGAAAAACCTCTCTAGGCAAAAACTTCTCTAACTGTTACCCATATTGCAATGATACAAAGACACCCCACAGACCCCTATCCCAAAATGCATCTGCAAGGGCAACTGGATGTTTCAACTTTTGCATTGCTTGATCATGGAAACCTCTAAGGAGAAGCTGCATCCCTAAAGTGAAGGCATGTTTCCTTATGACCCTAATGGAAAGGCATTATGGGAGATGTCCCCCAGTCCTCCATGGCCTAAAGGCGAGGAGATCACATATACAGCATAGCCTAGTTGGGAGTTGCAAACAGGAAAAGGATGCTTAACACCTTGGGGTACCTTTATGACTTTGTGACACTTAACAGATGCCAGCTATTCCGGTATCAATGCTTTTCCCATGGAAGAGGCTTCCTGGATCAAGTGATATGTAAATGTGGCTTTCCTTTGAAGTGGGACAAAAGCCTCTACTGTGGACGTGACCAGAAGGGTACTTAAACTCTGCCATTTCTTTGTTAACTTGTTCTGCCTTGGGATCTCAGACAGACCTCTGGTCGTTTGGGGCTCTCTGCAGTTCCAAACCCCCCCCCCCCTTTTCCTCTCACCTTTCCCTTTCCCTAAGTCCTACACACACCCTTTTCCCTATTTCCCTCCATTGCATTGCTGCACCAGCCTGGATCCTGGAAGAGCCATCTCAGGCAAGTATGTCATCATTAGAAGGCCTGTTCTTTTCCTTCTATTAGCTTTGTATGATTGCATGTATGAATGGTGTATGAGTGTGTCCCCTGTACATCAATAAACTAGCTTAAAATCCAAAACTCTGCTTTTGGTGTCAGTTCTGGAATTTTTCGAACCTCCGTAAACAATTTGGGAATCCGGTCCTTGTATGGTCTTTGTAAGGAGCCAAGATGGATGTATTGAGCTAAGTAATATTCCCCCAAATATGAGTAGTTATCCTTACATAACCATCCCCCAGCATGATTCTATGGTCAACATCTGTTAGATCTTCTCTCAGGTTAAAAATATTGTGGTTTTATATTTGTAGTTTTCCCACTTTCATGGGGGACCTGAACCCTTAATCCCAATGAATGTTGGGGGCCCACTATAGTTCTTCCTCACCAATGGCCAACTGGGAATGGGGCCCTCTGAGAAGATACCTTCCTACTGACTTGATTTGGCAGGAACAATCCCAATTCATCCTCTCATCATCTAGGATTGCCAGAGAGAACTGGTAAGGGAATCTGTTAACGCATCACTTCCTTTAACAGTTGTGAAGAAGAGGAAACTTCAGCTACTGTTGTTTGTCACACAACAAGGTAACAACAACACCTGCTGAAATTCACTTTTCTACACAACTTGTAAAAGTACAGCAGCCCTCTCCAATTGGCGATCCAACCTCTGTTTAAAAACTTCCAATGAAGGAGGCTCCACCACACTCCAAGGGAGCATGTTCCACTGTTGATAAACAATAATTACAATAATTAGAAAAAAAATTAATTAAATGATGGTATTATTTAAAATATGGTTAAAACAATTTAAAAACTTAAAACATATTTACAATATAATTTCATGTTGAGGAGCAAGCTTGTTTTCTGCTGTTCCAGAGACTAGGACATGGAGCAATGGATGCAAACTGCAGGAAAAGAGTTTCCACTTCAACATTAGGAGGAATTTCCTGACAGTAAGGGCTGTTTGACAGTGGAACACACTCCCTTGGAGGGTGGTGGAGTCTCCTTCTTTGGAGGTTTTTAAGCAGAGGCTGGATGGCCATCTGTCAGAGGCACTTTTATTCTGTGTTCCCGCATGGTGGTGGTGGGGGATTGGACTTGAGGTCTCTTCCAAGTCTATGATTCTATGATTCTATCTAAGGAGATATGTCTTTTGGATAGTCTGGACCCAAACCATGTAGGGTTTTAAAAGTCAAAAATGGTATTTTGAATTCTTCCTGGAAATGGACCAGTAGTCACTGTAGCTGTTTCAATGGGGTATGTGAATGTGTGACATGATCCCTGTTCCTGTTTGGAAACTTCAGCAAGTCCAAAATGTTGCATCCAGGCTGTTGACTGGGGCTGGCATTTTGGACCCACTGAAGTTTCCCAACAGTTTCCAAACTTTTTAAAAAAGAAGTCTAACAAATTAGAAAGTCTAACAAATTAGAAAAAAATGTATATGTACATATATTCCAAGATAGTACAGTCAGCCCTCCGTATCCATGGTTTCCTTATCTATGGGTTCAACCATTTATTGATTTTATTCACTTACATTCTGCCTTTCTCTCAACAATGGGACTCAAGGTAAGCTAACAACATACCGGTAGTAAAACAATACAGATTAAAACTATGCAAATATTTCAATAAAAATATAAATACGAAAGTTATTTTTTTAAAAACTTAATATGTAAAGTTCAAAACATTAAACATTAAAATTAATTAAAAGAATACATACAAACCTAAAAACAGCACCCACACATAATTAAAAGTCCACCTTAGTCAGTTTATAAAAGCATGATTTCATAAGAATGTTTTAACTTGCTGATGGAAGGATGACAAGGCTGGTATCTGGTAGCAGCCACCAAGAAGGCCTTCTCCCTTGTTCCATTTTGCACTTTGAACTCAGTTTGCAGTCACTGAAGTACGCTGAAGACAAAGGGGGAGTACAAGAGAGAAACTGGGAGATTTTAAAAAGCTGAAAAAAATGGGACAACTGAGGATTAACTGGGACTGTCCCTGCCAAATCAGATGTATAAACAGCTGCCTGTCATTGCTCTGGAGTGCTCTGGATTCTCCTGGAAGATCCAGAGCAAATGATTAGAGTTTTTTTAAAAAATGGATTAAGGTGGGGATGGTCTGGATTCAGTGTGGAACTGGCCTTCCCACATGAAGACAGTCCACATTCAAATTGGGCCTTTGACTCTGCCTTGTGTGGACAAGGAAATGTGAGGGAAGGGGGAAAATGATATAAATGGCCCATGTAGACATGCCTTACAACTCTGGAGACCAGCGTTTGAATCCATGCTCAGGGATTCTGGGTTACCTTGGGCAAGTCACACTCTCTCAACATCAGAGGAAGGCAAAGGCAGCTTCCCTCTCAAAAATTTTGCTTTGTTCAGTAAGAACAAAACAATAAATGCATGACAGGGTTGCCTAAGGGTTACCAAAATTAAATGACTTGAAGGCACACAATTGTCTGTTCTCACATGTAGCATTTCCCAAGGACATAAGGCAAAGAATGATATTTCCTATGCCCTATTACTTGATCCTTTATCATTGGAGATGCCAGTGGAACATCTGGAACTATCTGCATGAAAAGCATGCATCTATGGGACTCAACAAATCAATTGCATCAATAAACAGGAGGTAGAGTTTGCTTAACAGAGACAGCTTACAAAAAGAGTTACGGAATAAGTCAACATCTCACCTGAATCTCAACAACTAATGGACTGGCTGCACCGTAATCAGCAAAGTTTAGAATTTAAACTCATAACTCCCAAGGGTAACAGAGCCTCTGTTCTCCAGAAGCAAAGATAATGAGTTATTAGAGATCTTTGCTTTGTGACTCACGGCACCAGCATGTAACCCCCTAGTGTTTCATCCTCCGGTGTCTTCCAACGGTTTGATGTGCTAATGGATTGTTACAAGCAACCTTAATTATCTCAAATGACTAGACGATCTTCAATGCCAATCAAATAATGCATGCCTGAACATAAGCCCTATGTAAACGCCTGCTCTTCTCCTATTTTTAGCCACATAAAACAGACTTGTGACACACAAGCATTTGTACAAGTTGCAAGTTGTACAGGTTGCACAGCAAGTTACTCCAGTTTTAGCAGAGCCTGGAAAAGTTAGTAATTTGGATGACAACACTGGGAATCTCCCAGCTGATGGCCAGGATGGCTGGGGGAACTGGGGAAGCTGAAGTCTGAAAGGGTGATGTTTTCCCTTGGTAACATGATGGCAATCACAGCTGCCTTGCACCCATTGTGTTTACACAAACTTGAGTATTTGAATATATGGAGGTATTTACTAATTCCTATGCCCTGTCTGAGACCCATTGTAGTGTAGTGGTTTGAGTGTTGGACTGTTTAGCCATAGAAACTGACTGGGTGACCTTGGGCAGGTCACACTCTCTCAGCTTCAGAGGAAGGCCAAGAAAACTGTATTATAGGGTCACCATAAGTTGGAAATTACTTGAAGCCATACAACAAGAACACAACCTGTTTCCCATTAATTTACTATACAGCATTCATTGAACCTCACCCATTTAGCACAATTCTTTCCTTGTCCCGAGTCCTGGGGCAAGCTATAATAGAACAGTGTGAATTGAGTCAAATGTTCACATGATTCTTACAGATTCTTATTAGTCCGCAACGCATGTTCCCCTCTCTTTAGGGGTGTTCTGTCTTGGAGGTCAGCCAGGTACCAAGCAAATTGTTCTCCAGAAGCAAAGATAATGAGTGACCTTTGCTCATAAGGTGCCTCAGTCATGTACAAGAGCTTACTAGCCCATTAAAATTCTCAGAGTCCAGGAAGTCCAGGACAGTTGGGTACAGAAGTAAATCCAAGATGTCAGTCCAAAGAGGTGTCCAGTGGCATGGTTAGCTTACAATTCAGGGTCCAAGTTCCTCTGGATACACTATCCAGGAATCAAGAGACAAGAGTATTGCTTCCTCTAGAATGGTTGGTTGTCAGCAACAACCTCATGAGGGAGTTGATGGATTATTTATGACCTGGCAGCCTCTCATAGCTGTTGCTTGATTAATTCACATTTCCTGTTCTGAGTGTTGCAAACCCTCCCTCTCTTGTCTACAATCAGCTGTGGTAGGTATTGTCAAGTCCATGTCCGTGTTGTAGCTGCTGGGGAATGTCACTGTCTGTATCAAGCACTGGTATGTCCTCCTGTGTCCCTGTCTGTGTCATAGTCTGAACCTGGGTTCTGGGAACAAGGCATGACAAGGGGTAGGAATCATGTGGCTAGGGTGCTGCATACATACCTTGAGGCTCCCATCAATTCCTAAGCCTGTAGCTTTCCCCTCCACCATAGTTTTCTTAGAAAACATTCTTTTTCAGCCAACTGCCCTTTAAAAACAGCTTGCTGTTCTTGTGTGCCATCAAGTCATTCCCATCTCCTGGGGACCCTAAGGAGATGGGGTTCTCTTGGCATGATTTGTTCAGAGAGGGCATTGCCTTCCTCTAAGGCTGAGTGTGACTCGTCCATAGTCCATAGCTCAGCAGGGATTTGAACATTGGTCCCTCTGGTTCTTGGATATGGAGTGACAAAATGTCATATCCATTTGCCCAAAATGACAGCTGCAATATGTTGATGCCGTTCAGAGCTCCAGACCCATTGAAAATCAGCTGGCCAGCCATCAGTGTTCCACAGCATGCTCACAATTGGTATAAAGTTTAGAATGAATGTGCCTCTTTATGGATATACATTTAAAATGGCACATTGTTCACCAGTCACACCAGAAAAATCCATAGTTTCATAGAATTCAGTTTCAGGGGGTATTTAGAATTCTTTGCCAAAGAGCTCTTGTGCTATAGTCCAGGGAAATGCACATCAGAATTCCCCAAAACTCTCTTCAGACTACAAATCTCAGGGTTCTGTAGTATGGAGTCATGGCAGCTGAAATAGTATCAGATATCTGTGGTAGATTGAACATTGTGTCTACACATTTGATGTTAACAGACTAAAGAGAATGGTTGTTCTTTTAGATGCTGTGGGTGAAGTCCCTGTTTTAAATGCAAAATAAATATAATGTGCATCCATGGACCGTGAAGGGAATACAGTACAAGGAATTATGGCTGTTGATTCCTATGTCAGTGGGGTGGTGAATCCATTCTAGGTTTTACTCCAAACTTTAAATGAGCAATGCAAGGTGCTGAGCCTAGCATCAAGATAGGTTCACACACCTTAGATAGATTATTTAAAGTTAAGCATCCCACTGTAATGAGTTAAATTCTCCCCCACTTTTTAAAATAAGGATGTAATGAAGTTACAGTTCAAAAGTAACATAATGAGTAATCATGTTGCAATATGTAACTGCAATAAATTACTTTACCCAAAACTATAATGAGCAACAGAAACACAATATTTCATAAAGTATGTTTGTAGCTCTGTGCGTCTGACTTCACCCTTACACCATGCAGGGAAAGGAGAAAATTCAAATAAGAACATTCAAGCTGATGGAGTTGTTAGTACCCAGTATTTGTTCCATGTCTTTGTTCCCATTATTGGGCCAAATGAAGAGAATTAGACCAGCTCAGATTAGCGCAGACATGTTCATTAAAGAAAGGAAGTATTAATTCTATTCTCACCAATTATTGTGTTGCAGGGAGCAGCTGTGAGCCCTGAATAGTTTGTGTTTATACAACATATACAAAGAGAGATTATCTAAATGGGAGCTCTGCCCACATTTTACATTTTAGTAAGATTTACAGAGCTATATGCTTTCTCTTCTGCCTGCTTTAGCTAAGGACCGGTAGGCCTCCTGTTGTACAGGAAAGACAGCTTCTGAGATCTTAATGCTGGAAGTTCATTTGAATGTGTTTTTAATTGAAAAGAAAGGCCAATTTAGTGCAACATGAGCTGGGCAACTACAGCCTACATCAATTCTTCAACAGTATTTATAGCAGATTTTTGGTCTTTCTGGCTCCCATATCAGTGGGACAGTGAATCCGTCCCAGTGAGTATCCTGCCAGTGAGGTGGTGAATCTATCCCAGAGCTTAAAACCAAGCTTTAAAGGAGATGCCTAAGGTGTTGGTAGCCTTATCATATTAAAAACAAACCTATGAGGCAAATGTAGACAAGGCAACTATCTATCTTTCAGCATGATGTTGAAGCGCTTTCATTTTCTTCGATTCATAAAAGCATGAGAGAGTGTGGTAAAAACGGCTCCTTTGCCAAACAGATTTTTCCAGCTTGGCAAAAGGGACACTTTTACAACCTTCTCTCATGCTTTTACAGCTGGAAGTGAACAAAGGTGCTTTGATGTCATGTGGTAAAGAAAGATAAACACTCTTCTCCCTCTTTGCCTGATGGTGTTGCTTTTAATGTGATAAGTGCTGAATATATGGGGGGGGGGGAGGTCAGCAGTGTGGATGGCTCTTTTAAAAATTTGTGTTGTGCTATACCTCCAGGATTAAGATTCAGACAGTGAGGCAAAGGGGCAAGAAGAGGCAGAGAGGCCAGAGAGTGAGCCAGAGTGCTCTGTCAGTGAGTCAGGAAGCTAAGAAAGCATGGCAGTTTCAGAACAGCAAGATATAGAATAGAACTCATACCTATTGTGGCAGTCCAACAGACACACACACACAGAGGCCAGGTATAGGTTAGAGCATTTAAATGCCAGACACTCATTAAACAGAGAAAAGCTGCATGCTAACAACCGACCATAAATTCCCACATCTTCTTCAGGCAACCTGTTGCTCACAACCATCCTTTCCTGGTGGACACAACCTTCCTAGATTATGTACCTGATTTCTGTTGCCTGATATCCTCACATCTTGCTCTGTTTGCAGACTGTGCTTTTGGATCTCCTTTCTGGAGTAGAGTTTGGATTGATTGTTTGACTGTGCATGACCTGATAACTCTGCTACATCATCTTTGCTAGTGAGGCATCAGAACAGGACTATTCAGACAAAAGCCTGGCAAAGAAGCACCACAGAAGAATGAAAAGAGACAAAGTCCCATGTGCTGTAATAATGATCCAAAACCTTTTATTTCTTTAAAAAGATCTGTGTGTTTTGGTCTTATCACCAATTGTCTTCTGTTCCTATAGAATGGCCATCTCATTGGCATGGAAGCCACAACGTGCTTTCTAGGCAAGGCAGGCAAGACGTCCAGCCAAATCAGGTCCTTAGAAAGCATGAGCTCAGCAGTTAAAGGGCTGATAAACTGTGGTGTTGTTTAGTTGTGTGGTTGCTGTTTACTGCTGTTTATCTATGATGTTCTTCTACCAAAAAAATCCATTACCCATCTGTATACTCAGAACATGAATGAAGAAAGTTCATACAAGTGGTCTCAGACTATACCTGGTAACACCTCTCTTCCTACAAGTGCCTAACTGTATTCAGGTCAACCTCAAGAAGCAACAACGGTTGGCACAGAAGGTAGCCATGTTGGTCTGGGCACCTTGCTCAGTTACTGAGCTTTTGGCAAGCCACAAAGATATCTTTATCTGGAGCACATTAGTATACCACTGCTAGATACAGACATTTGTTTTCATGTGGCAAAATCCTTTTATCTATTTGTGACTGCTGTTTGTAACTATTTATAACTCGTGTGGAGCCAGTATGGTAGAGTGGTTTGAAACATGTTAGATTAGGACACTGGGACACTAGGCTCTGAATCCCCACTTGGCCATAGAAACCCAGTGGGTGGCTTTTGCCAAGTCACACTCTCTCAGCCTCAGAAGAAGGCATGGGCAAACCCCTCTGAACAAATTCTGCCAAGAAAACCCAGTGTTAGGTTTGCCTTAGGGTTGCTGTAAGTCAGAAATGACTTGAAGGCACACAGCCACAACAATAGAGGTTTATAGGGGTATTCTAGAGGGCAATCAGAACCACATACAGTTTTTTGTGGACTGCTTGTGACCTCTGGGCCACACTTTCACCCTCCTAGGTACCATGAGATGGTCATTTCAGGCAGCAATTATGAAGTGGCAACAGTGAGCCACCCATCCTGTCTTGTTCTCTCAGAGTTTATCTTCTCTTCATGTGCTGTGTATTGGCTTGCCAGGTCAGAATCCTCCTAGGTCCTTTAGTTACTGGACCAAAACCTGAGCACTCGAGAGAGCCCGTACCAACATTAAGTACCAACCATAGTTGCTCACAGCTGTTCCTCAAGTAGGGTGAAATGAAAGGATTATTCCTTCTCACTCAAGATTATCACACAGGAGACAAGCATCCTTCTCCCATTGGTAAACCATGATCGGGGGGAATATTATCACACCCCCACACACTTATCCCATTCTTCTCCCATCTGTAAGCAGTAATGGAACCGTTATTTGGGATGAACAGAAATTCCCATTAATTCCAAATGATGGGTCCATAACTGTTTACAAATAGGAGAAGAACGGGAGAAGTTTACAGGGGTGTGATAATCTTCCCCCAGTCACTTGATTAACATAGTTTAATGATGGGAGAAGGATGCTTGCCTCCTCCGTGTGATAATCCCCACTTACTTAGGGAGATGGGATAAGGAACATTTCCTCTAGCCCTACTTGATTCTTAACCGAAGGTGGATGTTGAGTAGAGTAGAAGGTGAGCTCTGGCACCACGATAACTGGAGGGGAAGGAGGAAGCTATAAGTAAATACATAAATCCCTGGAGAATCTTTGCAAATTGCAGCAATCTATTACTCTACTAGCTGAGTTGCAGATTTGAACAACTCTTTCCTGGAGTTGTTTCTCCAAAACTGGAGAATCTGCCTGGAGATGACCCACAAAAACTAGAGACTCAAAGCCAGGCCTTGAGATCTTGCAACCCTAGTTGTGGAGGATGCTAGTTCCCTAGTCAATGTTAAAGAAAGATGCAACTCTCTTTGTAGGTTTTATATACAGTACTAAATGGGAGGGTCACTATCTTGTCCTGTGCCTCTTGTTGCAAAATAGTCCAGTCTTGTCCTTGTGTGGGTCTGAAGCTGCTGTCAGCTTTTGATCAACTTACAATCCATCTTTCAACCAGTCAATACAACCTTTGACAATCAACGTTCAAGGGAAAAAGCAAGTTCTTCTTACTGTCCATTATGCTGCTATTTTCAGACTGAACTGAAAGGTGTCTTGTATCTTAAAACTCTGGCAGGACCAAAAACAGCAAAGGGGGGGGGGGGGGAAGCAGACAAACAGCTCTTGTTCTCTGCTTGTTATCTGCGAATATTCTGCTAAAAGAATTCTTTATACAATCATCATATCACTTTCCTTTTCAAAAAGCCGCCATTGTATGCATTTCTCCTTTGGCAGGAAAAATATGTACACCATGATGGACTTTGAAATGGGATGCATTTCCCCCCTTTAGAAGGCAGGTATTTTGAAAAAACAATAAAATAATCTCTCAAGGACTAAGAAACACCCGAGCATCAAGTGAAAGGATGGCTTTAAAAAAAAACCCACACAAAAACCCACAAGTGCTGTTATGATCACACATACACACACACATCTACTATAATACAAGATGAACATAACGAGAAAAACAAATATGACACGCTTTTAATGGAGTCGCTCATTATCTAACATACACTTTAATGGAGCAAACAGGCGCTCTGTTATCTCTCCATAGACGGTTTGCACACACTGTAAAAATTGCTCTCCATTCTCTGGCTGAAAAGAGCATTGTTTCTAAAAGGTGCCAAGGAGCGGAGGTCATGCTGATTTATTGGCAATTAAACCTGAAGGATCTCTATTCTGTATACCCCCCTCTTCAAAAAACAAAGTCCTATCTGGGTAATTCAGCCAGGGAGATAGCAACCCGCCTCTACTGTCATGCATGCACCTGATTCTCATGTTAGGGCGCAGGAAAAGAACAACTCTCTTGGCCTTGCTGGGGGGAAAAATAAAGAAATCACATCCAATGTAGGGTCTAGTTGCAGTTACTATAGAAACTGGCTTCAAGAAAATCCCTTCCACACAACACCTAGAGCCAGAATTTGGGAAGATGTAGAAGTCCAGAGGACTATTTTGGGTTCCTCTAGACTCTACGTGGGTTGGAATGAATAACTTAGACTGCTGCCACATTGCAGAATTAATGCAGTTTGACACCTTTTTAACTGTTATGGCACCCTCCTACCTCGGATTTGTAGTTTTTTTGTGGTGCCAGAACTCTCCAACAGAGAAGGCTACATAGCTCACAAACCTACAGATTCCAGAATTCCATTGCATTGAGCTTTGGCAGTTAAGCTGCATTAATTTTGCATTGTAAATGCAGCCTATGTTATGCGTCTATGGTCCAAAACACACTGCAGAAATAATCCAGTTTGAGAACACTTTAACTGCCCTGGAATCCTGGGAATAGTAGTTTATTGTGGTACCAAAGCTTTTTGACAGGCTCAATGTCTCACAAAATTACAGTTCCCAAAATACCCCAGCATTGAGCCAGGGCAGTTAAAGCGGTCTCAAACTAGATTATTTCTGCAGTGTGTTTTGGACCATAGATGCATAACGTAGGCTGCATCTACAATGCAGACTTTAGAACTGCGTACAGTATGGCACAATGGTTTGAGTATTGGACTATAATGACTCTGAAGACCAGGCTTCGATTCCCAGCTTGGCCATGAAACCCACTGGGTGACCTTGTGCAAGTCACATGCTCTCAGCCTCAGAGGAAGGCAATGACAAACCTGCTCTGAACAAATCTTGTCAAGAAAACCCTATGATAGGGTTTCTTTAGGGTTGCCATATGTCAGAAACAACTTGAAGGAACACAACAACAGCAACAAACTGTCGTCTACATAACCTCATGAAGTTCAGTCCCAGACGGATCAATTGAGAAAGGCCTCAGATCTTTTGGCTGAAATCCTTTTGTTAAGTCCAAACTAGAGTACATCCATTCAATCAATTGTTGAATGGGGGAATCAGGATTCAGGCCATTATCTTTGCTATATGTATTGGGCCCTATTACTTGTCATCAGAGGTGCTTCTTTTTAAAGTCCAAGGGGCATGAATAAACTGGCTGCACTTTTAAAAAAACACTACAGTGTTTAGATGTGAAAGTCATGTTCCAAATCCTGGATCATGCAGTGGCATTCTTCAGTGCAAACACACCACAGAGTACACTGAGCTGAACAAATACCAATGTTCTTGGCCAGGGGAGCTGATAAACCTGAAAGTATAATGAAACAAGATCTGGTAAAACACAGAAAAAGCAGGTGAACATGCAGGGTTTACACACAGAAACCTTGCCATCTCTCAAGTGATTAAATAAAGGGATTTTCACTTCTCCCTCGCTCGTAGAAGCATTTAATGTCATTAAAATTCCAGAATATAAAACTAGAGCAACATTTGCGTGATAAATAGTCACCTGTGTGGTTGCACAGGGAGAAGCATTATTGTTATTTTAAATGCATTAACTATCTTTTAAACAAACCTCTTAAGGGTAAACATTTAAAGCTCCACAAAGGATTTGCATTATTTTAAAACATTCCTGTGGCACAGTGGTTTGAGTGCTGGACTCCGACTCTGGAGACCAGGGTTCGATTCCCAGCTTGGTCATGAATTCCACTGGGTGACCTTGGGCATGTCACACTTTCTCAGCCTCAGGGGAAGGCAATGGTAAAACTCTTCTGAACAAATCTTGCAAAAAAAAAAAACATGATTAGGTTCGCTTTACAGTCGACATAAGTCAGAAATGACTTAATGGCATGCAACAACAATAAAGGCCTATGTAATCTAGGGTATACATAGTAGAGTTTACAACTTTAGAAAAGTATTGCTATCTTTTACATTTTTAAAAGATCTGGTCATACCCTTTTACTCTGAATAATTGATCTATCATGAGAACATCCTCTACTCTCACCTGCTACAGCTTCACAAATCCTAATACAGGCTGGAAGCTCCAAATGCCACATTGAAAGGTTTGGAGTTTCCAGTTCCAGCTCTTGACAGCATAATGAATTTCGACAAGATACAGGAGGCTTGTGCATATGTGGAAAAGAGATCAAGAACAGGAGTGTGTGTGTGTGTGTGGTTTGTTCCTCAGCTTTTCCTAGCAGGGTTGGAAAAGCATCACGGCTGCAACCCTGGAAAACTCAACAGTACTTGCTCAGATAAACCAATAAAGGTCTGACACAACGTAAAACATTTTTGTTAGTTGGAACTACATTTGGCATGTTTTACCAAAATAACACCTAAAATGTTCCTAATGCAAAAATATGGAGGCCTCTTTTGAGATGATGATGATGATGATGATGATGATGATTTCCTTTGTTTTTTAAGGTTTAGCACTCCCAAAGTACCAAGATGTTTTATTAAAAAGAAATGGTGATTTATCTCATTGGCATAAAAAACACCCATTTTGGTCTTCTGGACCCTGGGTCCTTTCATACTAGGCAATTATAGCACTATAGTTGCAGAGTTAGTGCAGTTTGACACTGCTGTAACTATCATGGTTCCATCCCATGGAATCCCAGGATCTGTAGTTTGTTGTGGCATGGGAGTTCTCTGAGAGCCTAAATATCTTACAAAACTGCAAATCCCAGAATTTCATTGAGCCATGGCAAAGCAGTGTCAAATTGCATTAATTCTGCAGTGTAGATGCAGCCTATGATTCCACTCTAACTGCCATGGCTGCATCGTATGGAATATTGAAAACTGTAGTTTGGCACTAGATCTCTCTGGCTGAGAATTCTAATTCCCTTTCCCTAAACCCTAAATTCCATAGAACAAAAGCAAGGCAGTTAAAGTGGAGTCATAGGAAATTATCACATGAGGAAAAGGACGTCCTTTTCCCATCTTTACTGCGTGATCATGCAAAAGATATCAGATGACGTTGTGCTTATCTGGTCATTATCCTATCAGTGGAGCGGAAATGTCCTGTCATTTTTCATTAACTGAAGTTTCTGTTATTCAGAAGTTACAGGACAATTCCACTTCATTGATGGATAATGACGCGATAAGCGCAATGTCTGTGATAGTCTTTTGTGCGATTGCACAATAAGGATGGGATAAGGATGAGAGCGATCCACTTTTCTCCCATCCTTTGTGCCCCCATCTGATAATCTCCATAGTGCTGTAACATTTGTTGTTGTTGTTGTTGTGTGTCTTCAAGTTATGTATGACTTATGCTGACCCATACGGTTTTCTTGGCAAGATGAGGTTTGCCATTGCCTTCCCCTGAAGCTGAGAGTGTGTGTCTTGCCCAAGGCTACCCAGTGCTACCCAAGCTGGGAATTCAACCCGGGGTTTCAGAGTAATAGTCCAACATTTAAACTGCTATGCTACGCTGGCTGTAGTGCTGTAACACACCCTCCAATATTTCAGAAATGAACATTGGAGTACATGTGTCCAAGCAACATCATAGAATCATAGAATCATAGAGTTGGAAGAGACCACAAGGGCCATCCAGTCCAACCCCCTGCCATGCAGGAACTCTGCATCAAAGCATCCCCGACAGATGGCCATCCAGCCTCTGCTTAAAGACCTCCAAGGACGGAGACTCCACCACACTCCGAGGGAGTGTGTTCCATTGTCAAACAGCCCTTACTGTCACGAAGTCCCTCCTAATGTTGAGGTGGAATCTCTTTTTCTGCAGCTTGCATTCATTGTTCCGCGTTCTAGTCTCTGGAGCAGCAGAAAACAAGCTTGCTCCCTCCTCAATGTGACATCCCTTCAAATATTTAAACAGGGCTATCATATCACCTCCTAACCTTCTCTTCTCCAGGCTAAACATCCCCAGCTCTCTAAGACGTTCCTCATAGGGCATGGTTTCCAAACCCTTCACCATCTTAGTTGCCCTCCTTTGGACCCGTTCTAGTTTCTCCACATCTGGAGTGTGGTCAAAAGTTAATTAAAAGCCATTAATGATGAAGAACATCTAACTGAGGAGAGGCTGCAGCAGTTTGCTTCTGCTTACTGGAGAAGGCAAGATTTTGCCCCCTCTTCTCTTCCTTCCCTGCTGAATTGAGCACAAACGACTTTTCCACTTTGAACTGAGTTTGCAGCCATTGATGAAAGCTGAGGACAAAGGGGCAAAGTGGGAGGAGGGGAGAGGGAAACTGGGACATTTTAAAAGGAGCTGAAAAAGTGGGATAACAGAGAAGTAGTTTGGACTGGCCCTTCCAATGGTAAAGCTATAATTGTGTAGTGTGAAAGGTCCCCTTGTCTGTAGCTACAAAAGCTGCACTAATAGATCCAAAGTCATCATGAGTTATGAATCCCTAATTTAATTTGTCTAGCATTTGTTTTTTGTCACACTGCTCTCATATATATATCTTGGCAATAAGAAAGTTAATTATGACATGCAGCGTGGCAGGCATCTCTTGTATTCAAAACATTATTTTGACCATAGGTATAACAATACTGTTTTTTGCACTAATTCTGATTTGCTCGGATCCTCATGGTATTACTAATAAAAAGTTGTGATACCCAGCCAGCTAGCTTCTGGTTGAGAAAGATTATTGTATATACTCATGTATAAGTTTAGAAATTTAGGTTAAAAATTGACTCAAAAACCTGAGTCGACTTATCCATGGGTGAATGTAAGTACTGTACTTTAACTCACACACACACAAACACCATCATCCCCTGGTGAAAGGCAAGAGTTTAATCTGTCCTGGAAGCACAGATCTCCTTCTACTCACTCATCCAGCCAGCCTTTAGAGTGAGTACAAACAGTTATACCTGCTGAAATTTTGTAAGTTTTTTGGCATTATTTTCCTTTGCTTAATCATTTACATCCTTCATTATATGCCCCTAAGTTTTACCCTTGACTTATCCATATCAAAATCCACAATTTTGGCCCCCAAATCTGCCCTTGACTTGTATATGAGATTGACTTATAGTTGAGTATATACGGTATATACTGCAGATTTGGTTCAACCTGGCTTCACACCTGGTAATGGGACAAATCTGGCTTTTGTTGCCTTGATGGATGATTTATGCTGGAAATGGACATGGTAATGTGTCTGTCTCTGTTGGTTCATCTGGACCTCTTAACAACTTTCAGTACAACTGACTATGGGTTCATCTACACTACAGAATTAGCACAGTTGGACAACACTTTAACTGCCACGGCTCAATGATATTGCAATTCTTGGATTTGCCGTTTTGTGAAATATTTTGCCTTCTCTGTCAGAGAGCACTGGTGCCTGCAACAAACTACAAATCCCAGAACAAATCCCTGGAGCCACGGCAGTTAAAGTGGTGTCAAACTGTCTGGGTTGGAATTTGGGGCACTGTCTTCTGGGAAGGAAATCCCAGAAAGTGATGTTGAAGTATTCTTGTTTAACTCCTTGGCTGTTGGTCTATGGATTCCTCAGTCATCACCATCACCATAATTTTTATTTCTTTTCTGCTTCTCTTCCAGGCTTGAGGTGGGTACATCGTGTTAAAATACAAAACATAATTAAAAAGGAAAATACATAAAACCAAGAGGTAAAATACAACAAAACCTTAAGGCTCTGAGCTGCCCCCATGCTATTGAATATATACATGAAATCCTTGGGAGAGATCATCCGGAGATGTCCAGACTTTTAGGGACACCAGCTGATGGCACCCAGCTCTATTATTCGTTCCCATGTAAACTGGTGTCTGGCAGAAGTAATGGACTGGATGAGGGTAAACAAAGTGAAGTTTAATAGAACAAGACAGTGGTGTTCTAGCTGCTTTATCACACTAGGGGGCAAACAGGATTTAAACAAGAGTTAAACAGGAAATGCCCTATGTTTATTACAGGACATTTCCTGTTTAACTCTTGGAGTTTATCACATGGGAGGAATTTCTCTCAATTTCGAATGGAGCCAATTCGAATTCACGTAAATTCGCTAGTTTAGTGAATTTACGTGAATTCTAATTGCGTTCGGAATGCGTTCAGAATGACTTCCCATTTCCTGAAAATGACCCCCCCCCCATTTCCCGAAATTGCGTGAGATACTCTAATACGCAATTATGTGATATCCATGATTGTGTTTGGAATGACTTCCCTTTTGCCCGAAATTGCATGAGACACACTCATACGCAATAACGTGAAACCCCCATGATTGCATTTGGATTGCCATTGCATTATACCCCCCAAATCCGTCGTATGATAAACTCCTCTTGTTTAACTCTTGTTTAAATCCTGTTTGCCTGGTCAGATGAAATGCAGATCAGGGGAAAGGGATTTACTCTGTGCTGGGTGGGATTACACACCTTCTGCAAATGCATATTTGCAGTTTGGGTGTACTACTCCTGGATTCAATCCTGAGCTTTGAGACCTTGGTTTCTATGGTGGACCATGTCCAAAGCACACTGCAGAAATAATCCAGATTACACATTTGGAAGTAGGGATGGTTGCCATGAGGTAGAGCAAGTGTTGTGTGTGTGTGTGTGTGTGTGTGTATACACACACATACACACTCATCCCTCCACATTTGTGGTTTTGATATTTGTGGTTTTGATTATTCAGGGATTTTATTAATATGTTCTCTCTAGGAATCTCTAGGTCCTCCAGTGCAACTCTGTGGTCAACCTTAACTAAAAGTTGCACTGAAAGAACTAGAGATTCCTAGAGAGGACGCCCTACTAGGCCTTTGTAGCTCCTCCAGCGCAGTTCTATGGTCAAAGTCTGTTGGACGTTGACCACAGAGGTGCACTGGAGGACCTAGAGTTTCCTAGAGAGGTGTCCTCCCAGGTAAAAACAGGGTGCTTTTGTTATTTGCAGCTATTCCATATTCATGGGGGTCTTGTGTCCCTAACTCTAGCGAATATGGAAGGACAAGTCTATATGTACATATGTGTGTGTGTGTATATATACATGTTTTCTATATATGCATATATGCATGTGTGTATATATGTTTATATGTATATGTGTTTGGGTACATATGTGTACATATGCATATGTGTATATGTATATATGTATGTGTTTGTGTGCATGTGTATATATATGCATATATATATATAACTATGTATTAAGAGCCCAAGCCCTCCCTCCAGTCCATCTGCCTTGGTCCAGGCCCCAGAGGGAGAGAAGAGCTGCTGGCCCTCATCCCCTCCCCACCACCTTCCCCTTTTCCTTTTGTGTTGTCTCTTTTGGACTGTAAGCCTGTGGGTAGGGATCCGTCTAACTATAAGATTGTATGTACAACACTGTGTAAACTTACAGCGCTATATTAATAATAATAATAAGTGTGTGTGTGTGTGTGTATATATGTATATGTATATGTGTGCGCATGCATATACTGTATTTATATGTGCATATCTATATCTATGTATATCTATGTATATATATATGTGTGTGTGTGTGTGTCTGTGCGCATATATATGTGCATATGCATACACAGTATGTGTATGTGTGTACATCTATATCTATATCTATATACACATGCATGTTTGTATATATATTTGTGTATGTTTATATATACTTTGTGCATATATATATATATATGCATATGTATATATATATATGTGTGTGTGTGTGTGTGTCTATATATATATATATATATATATATGTGAGTATGTGTGTGCAGGGTTACTATTAGACAGACGAGAGCCAGATCCTGCTGGAGGAGGAGGAGGAGCCAGAGGCTGCAGCTTGGGCGCCTTGTTGCCATGGCGACGGGGGGCAAGAGGGAGGGAGGGAGGAGGGAAGGGGCGGGGCGACAGACTGGCTCCTCCAGTGCTGCTGCTGCTCCTGCGCAGAGAGAGAGAGAGACTGAGAGGGCAAAGCCCGAGGCGGCAGCTGGCGGTCCCTGCTGCTGTGTCACATCTATCTATCTTCCTTCCTTCCTTCCTTCCTTCCTGCTGCCTTGGTGGTGGAAGTGCTGCTGCTGCTGCCATATTGAGGCTAGAGACCCCCTCCCTCCGTCCACGAGCTTCATGAGGAGAGTGAGTTGCTGCTGCTGCTGCTGCTGCTGCTGCCTGAGGGATTTGGGACATCTTTCTCTCTAGGCTGCATCCACACTGGAGGAATAACCCGGTTTCATACCGCTGTAACTCGTTGTCTGGCTCAATGACTATGGAATTCTGGGAGTTGGAGTATGTTGTGGGGCCCAGAGCGGAGCGGAGCTCCGCTCTGGGCCCCACAACATACTCCAACTCCCAGAATTCCATAGCCACTGACCCAGACAACGAGTTAAAGCGGCATGAAACCGGGTTATTTTGGCTCCCTTTGTTGAGTGGGATTCAAGGGGGGGGGGGAAATGGAGGGTGGGCTCCAGAGAGTATGCATATATATATATATATATATATACACACACACACACACATATGGGTATACATACATCCACACACACACATATTTATAGATATGTACACACACATATACATATGAATATATATATATATAGACACACACATATGGATACAGACACACACACACAGATATATATATATACACACATATGTATATACATACATACACACACAGATTTATTTATATGTATGTACACACACATATGGATATATATAGAGAGAGACACATATGGATACACACACACACAGATATATATATATACACAAATATGTATATACACACATACACACACAGATATATATATATATATATATACGCACATACATATGGATATATATACACACACACATATGTATATACACACATATAAACACACAGATATATATATATATATACACACACACATATGGATATATATATATATATATATATACACACACATATGTATATGGATATATACACATGGATATAAATGTACAGTATATATACACACACACATAAAGATATATATACACACACACAGATATACATATGCATACATACATAGATACACACGTGGATATAAATACATATATACACACACATGGAGATATATATACACACACACACACACATATATATGCACACACATGGCTATACATATATATATATATATGTATATACATATATGGATACACACACATGGATATACATACACACACACACACGGATATACACACAGAGAAACATTGATATAGTGTACTTATTATTATTAAACAACTTTATTTATAGAGCGCTGTAGGTTTGCACAGCACTGTATAAAAATAGAATAAAATAAAATAAAAAGTGGACCTGCCAGTGGCATACATTCTAGAAAATAGAATATAATACAAAAGTGATACACAATATAATTCAACAAAAAACATTAAAATAAATCACACACATATGGATATATATATATATATATATACACACACATATGTATATGGATATATACACATGGATATAAATGTACAGTATATATACACACACACATAAAGATATATATACACACACACAGATATACATATGCATACATACATAGATACACACGTGGATATAAATACATATATACACACACATGGAGATATATATATACACACACACACATATATATGCACACACATGGCTATACATATATATATATATGTATATACATATATGGATACACACACATGGATATACATACACACACACACACGGATATACACACAGAGAAACATTGATATAGTGTACTTATTATTATTAAACAACTTTATTTATAGAGCGCTGTAGGTTTGCACAGCACTGTATAAAAATAGAATAAAATAAAATAAAAAGTGGACCTGCCAGTGGCATACATTCTAGAAAATAGAATATAATACAAAAGTGATACACAATATAATTCAACAAAAAACATTAAAATAAATCACACACACACAAATATATATATATGTATACACACACACACACACACACACATGGATACACACAGACACACAGGGGGTATGTGTATATCTGGCCCTGGGAGTGAGGGAAAAGGGGATGGTGCTGAGTATGTGTCAGAGAAATAGAGAGAGAGAAAGGGTGAACAGATGTCCTCATCACAAAAGAAGGCATGGCACCACAAAATGTAGGACTTTCCAGAACAATGGAGGACCTTACCAAGCTGAAGGAAAGCACTCAGAGAGAGTGGAAATCCATGCTTCTTAGCCATGCTCAAAATGGAGGACCTTTTGGGATTCCTCCTGGACAGAAGGTTGGGATGGAAATGGGTCTCTGGGTATTGGGCAGTTCTTGCATCTGTGTGTTGTGTAGCAAAAGGCATTTGCATTCGGAAGTCAAAAGGTTGTGTGTGTGTTTGTGGGTCCTCTTGCTTAGTGGATGTGGTTGTGGGGGGGGGGGGAGGTGTGTTTGGAATTGGGGAGAACACTTGGAGGAAATATGTGTCTGTGATGATTTATGCCTTCTGATCCAAGGAGAATAGGTACTCCTTGTCCAAGCTTCTTGTTGTGCAAATGTGTCTGTGTGTGATTATGTGTATAAACACGTTTGGTGGTTGAGGGCAAAAGGTGTTTTGGAGCCAAGTAAGAACACTTGGAGGAAATATATTTCTGTGATGATGATTTAGGTCTTCAAGGACCAAGGAGAATGGTGGGGACTCCTTGGTCAAGTTTGTTGTCCAAATGGTGTGTGTTTGTGTCTACATGATTGATGGTGATTGGGTGAAAAAAGGAGTGTTAAACATTTGGAGGAAATACGTGTCTCCTTGTGATGAATTAGGTCTTCTGATCCAAGGTGAATTGGGACTTCTTGTCCAAGCTTGTTGTGCAAATGTGTGTGTGTATGTGAGAGAGAGAGATTGTGTGTATCTACATGCTTGGTGGTTGGGGGGAAAGGTGTTTGGAGCTAGGTAAGAACACTTGGAGGAAATAATTTAGGTCTTCTGATCCAAAGAGAATGGGGGACTCCTTGTCCAAACTAGTTGTGCAAATGGTGTGTGTGTAATGTGTGTGTGAGAGAGAAGATAGACATGAGTGTGGATTGATACACTGGAAAGATTGGAGAGGAGGAATATTTGGGCTGGACATCTTTGCAAAGGAAGGAAGGAAGGAAGGAAGGGAATGCAGGAGGAAAAGAAGGAAGATAGGAAGGAAGGAGGAAAGAAAGGAAGGAAAGAAGGAAAGAAAGAAAGAGGGATGGGGGGTTGCTTTAGGGTGGGTGAGAATAGTATTGGAAGATCAGTAGATCTCATGGAGAGACCAAATGAGGGGGGAGATCTAAATAAATAATTACTCTAAATAAATTTATAAGTGTGACCAGGGCCCTCCAGTTGCTCCTCTTTGATAAGTTATCTTTGCAGTTTGCACACAATCCCATATTATGGAAGAGGAGTTTAGACCAAGGGCTGCGTTTTAGTGGCTCTTCTGTGTTTTTATTTGTTGGGGGTGGGGTGGATCTCTATTTTTAACCCCCCCTTCCCCAATCTTCCTTGGGACTCTCCCCAGAACCCCTTTTTTGGGGGGGGGTCCCTCCTTCCTTTCTTGGGGCCACTGATCCTCCTCTCCCTCTCTCCCATTTCCCCAGGAGGACTTTGGGTTGCCTTTTTTCCCATGGGCTGGCCTCCTCCAACCTTCCCCCTCTTCTCCTGGATGGTCGCAAGAAAGGGGGCGAGGAGGAGACAGTGGGGGGCCTTTGCCTGCCTGCCTCCTCTCCAGGGGCTTCTTCTGGGTGCAAGCAATTGGGAGGCTGCTGCTGCTGCTGCTGCGCATTGCATGCTGCAAAAAAAGGGAAAGAAAGAAGCCACAAAGTTCTCCTCCGGAGGGAGGCCTTGAAAAGTTGCATGATGATGCAACCCAAAAGCCCCCCTTTCCTTCCCCCCTTTCCCTTCCCTGCGCCTCCAAATGCAAACCTCTTGGAGGGCCTGGGGGTTGTATTTTCCTGCTCAGCCCCACCACTAGTTGCTTGGGGTCCTTCTTGCCTCTTCTTCTTCCCCTCCTCCATTTTAGTTGGGGTTGTGACAGCCACGTGGCCGGAGGAGCTTTGCGCGCAGTTGGCAGCGCCTGCCCTGGCGCACAGAGAGAGGAACAGCAGCAGCAGCAGCTCCAAAGGGAAAAAAGGGGGGAAGGCAGCCCCTCTCTTTCCAGGGGAGCTTGGCACAAGAGGGGGTCCCCATTCCTCTCTCTCATCTCTTTCACATTGCACCCCCTCTTCCCCAGGAGGTGCTCAGCTTTGTGCCTAAATACAGGCTTTGTTGTTGTTGTTGTTGTTGTTGTTGTTGTGTGCCTTGAAGTCCTTTCCAACTTAAGGCAACCTCAAGGGCTTTTTTGGCATTCTTTATTTAGAGGAGGCTTGCCATTGCCTTTTGATGAGGCTGAGAACATGGGACTTCATCATTTTTCACTTTGCACGCACCCACCCCCTTTCCCCAGCAAATGCTCAGTTTCATGCCTAAAGGCAGGCGTTATTGTTGTGTTCCTTCAAGTCCTTTCCAATTTATGGTCACCTCAAGGGGTTTTCTTGGCAATATTTTTTCAGAGAACGTTTGCCATGGGGAACCTTCCCCTGAGGCTGAGAGTATGTGACCTGAACTCACCACTTTCACATTGCACCCTCCCCCTTTTCCCAGCGGATGCTCAATTTAATGCCTAAACACAGGCTCTGTTGTTGTAGTTGTTGCTGTGTGCCTTCAAGTCCTTTCCAACTTATGAAGATCCCAAGGGGGCAAGATTTCTTTAGAGGAGGATGGCCATGGCAGGGGGTTGGACTGGATGGCCCTTGTGGTCTCTTCCAACTCTACAATTCTATGATTCCCTGAGGCTGAGAGTATGTGACCTCATCTCATAGAATCATAGAGTTGGAAGAGACCACAAAGGCCATCCAGTCCAACCCCCTGCCATGCAGGAACTCCAAATCTCTTTCACAACACCCTCTCTTCCCTAGCAGATGAGGCCTGACCAGGGCAAATTATAGTGGCACTGTTACTTCCCTCAATTTGGAAATGATGGTTCTATTATTGTAGGTTAAGATAGCATTTGCCGTCTTTGCTTGCGGCATTACACTGCTGGCTCATGCTCAGTTTATGACCAACAACAATCCCAAGGTCCTTTTCACATAGAGTGCTGCTGCTGAGCCATGTATCCCCTATCCTATAACTGCATGTTTGGTTGTTGTTGTGTCTCTGTTGAATTTAATTTTATTAATCTCAGCAGAGTTTTCTAATTCATCAGGTTCCTTTTGAATTCTCTTCTTATCTTTCAATGTGTTATCTACCCCACCCCCACACCACCCCCAGTTTTGTATCATCCATACATTTGATAAAGATTGTCTCTAACTCATCATCTAAATCAGTGATTCCCAAACTCAGGTCCTCCAGGTCTTTTGGACTGCAGCACCCAGAAACCTCAGTCATATTGCCCAATGTCTGGGATTCTGGGTGCTGAAGTCCAAAACACCAGGAAGGCCAGAGTTTGGGAATCACTGGTCTAAATCATTGATAAAAATATTGAAGAGCATTAAAAACTCTGATGCACTCCACTTGACACCTCCTTCCAGTTTGAGCACAGCCATTGGTGACAATCCTTTCAGCATAGTTTCCCAACCAATTATGGATGTATCTGATGGTGTTTCCATCTGTTTCATATATAGTCAGTTTACTAATCAAAATATCTTGGGAGATCTTATCAAATGCTTTGCTGAAATCAAGATAAATGACATCCACAGCATTCCCACCATCTACTAAACCAGTGAGGTGATTTTTTAAAAAACGATACAAGTTTAGTTTGGCAGAATTTGTTCTTGACAAAGCTTTGCTGGCTCCTACTAGTAACTACATTGTCGTCAAGATATTTGCAAACAGACTCTTTATAATCCACTTTAATATTTTTCCTTGTGTTTAAGTCAGGCAAACTTGCCTATAGTTTCCTGGATCTTCCTTTTTGTAGAGAAGGAAAATATTTGCTTATCTCCAGTCCCCTTGGCACCTCACCTGAACTTACTGTCTTGATCCCTTGCAAATAAGGAAGTTCAGGTTTAACAGATAATGTAGTTTTTCTAATGGAGTGCTGGGGAACCTTTGGGCTTCCAGATGTTGTTGGACTTCAGTTTCCATAATCTTTGGATATATTGGAGCACAGATCTCCAGGTCCTGCAGTACAACTGTATAGAACACCTGCCAGACATTGATCATATCATCATGTTGGAGAACCTAAAAATGCCCACAGAACTGTTTTCTCTAGGAACGTCTCATTCTCCAGCATAATTCTGTGGTCAACATCTGGCAGAGTTGCGCTGGAGGACCTAGATATTCCTAGAGAGAACATAATTAATCAAAACCGCAAATAATCAGATCCGTCAAAGTCAAAGCTGGAAGTGGAGAGGGCCAACTGTAGTTGTTTTCGCAATAAGTCTATGCGGGTGCTCATCCAATGGGACTGCTCCTAGTGTGAACACACTTGCTAGTTACTCCTGTTTTCTGAGCCCTTCTTGTTCAGAGCTGTGGGAATGATTCCCATGGGAAAAATTTCATCTCTGAATCGAATGATCAACAATATGTTATGTAGACAAGCTGTTTAGACTAAGATTTTATTGGGTTGGAATTGCTGCTGTAGTAGCCAATGAAATAGACCATGACCACCTCCTTAATAAACAGAAAAAATATATGTATTAATTTGTTAAGGTGTTCAATTTTCAATGAATAAAATCCCCATTGAGTTCAGTTGTATAAGCTTCAGGTTCTGAGATTTACCATATCTGCTATTATGTAAGGCATGAAACATAACACATAATTTACCATTGACAGGAAACTTGTAACCTGATGTCCACAGGGCTCTTTTAGTCATAAGAGAACGCTCCTTTGAAAGTAGAGAACTGAATTTTAACCATCTTGATTTGTTTCTTTAATTTGTTTTCCTGTTTTAAATGGAGCTGGGGAACAAATGTGAGTGCAGATATAAACTTTCTGGAGGAAGACTTAAAAACATGAATGATCATGGAGAAAACACATTCCAGTCATTAAAAACAGCAGGAACTACCTGTATAAAATATGTTTTTTAATGACTGGAATGTGTTTTGTTACTTCAGTGACTTACTGTGAAGGTAAAACACCTCATTCTTTATTTATTTGAATCTAGTGACTTTAACATTCACACTCGGCCTTCCCATTTCCCAGTTTCTTTGCAGGAGCCATTTGAACTTTTTAAGGCTTAAGTAAAAATTTAAGGATTAAGGTTGCCATGAACCTCAGCCATCATAACTCCAGATGCACCAGTAAGTGCAAGAAGGAGCAGTTTCCATTCTGTTGCTTAGTGAGGGATGCATCCATCTTGTATGCAGTAATGGTGGATGGGGACCAGTAGTGTGCTTTAAGTAAAGAACACGTGGGCTGCTGCCACACTACAGAAATAAAGCAGTTTGACTTCATGCTAAAGTGGTGTCAAATTGGATTATTTCTGCAGTGCAAATGCAGCCACTGAGGACATGACAAGAAGTTAAGAGCCTCATGCAGTGGAAGAAGTACTAAGATTTCTAGTCCTAAACTGTGGCTTTGAGCCAGGGATGAGTAGAAGGTAGATCTGAATCTCCTTGTATCTCTGTATAATTTCCAGTAGATAACAAGGATTTCTAATTATTTTATAATGGCAATAATAATTAAAAAAAACCTATCCGCATTTCTCGTAATGTTATACTGATGAAATGAAGATAACCAGGAAGTGGATTTCTGTATGGAAGTACTGTAAACTCCTTTAATGTCTGGCACTCCATACAAATTCCCAATCTCCAAATTCTTAAGCATGTGCCTTGTAGGTTAGGCTCCGGTTGGTGGATCTCAATTAAAAGAACAAAGTAAATCTCTGAAACCTGGAATCTGTTCATTCTTGTTTTAGCCCGTGCTTTCAGTTTTCATGACTCAGTGTGTTGTGTGATCTCCTTGTATGTCCCAGAATCCTCTGCAACCCATAAAGCTGCCATCTTGTTCAATTCAAATAGTTTACGATGTACAACGAGCCTATCATGACTTGCCCAGAGACACTAAATAGGTCCAGCTCTCAAACCACTGCACCACATTGGCACTTGTTTTACAGTATAATCCCATTTACTTGTGAATGAGACTTAGGTCCAAAACACACTGCAGAAATAATCCAGTTTGAGACCCCCTTGACTGCCCTGGCTCAGTGCTAGGGAATCCTGGGAATTGTAGTTTGTTGTGGGACCAGTGCTATCTAATGGAGAAGCCTAAATGTCTCACAGAACTACAGTTCCCAGGATTCCCTAGTATTGATCCAGGGCAGTGAAAGTGGTCTCAAACTGCATTTTTTCTGCAGTGTGTTTTGGACCTAAGTCTGGTTAAACTCAGTGGGTTTTATGTCTTCATTGAGATGCATGAGGTTTTACAGTATAATCCTATGTTTCTCAGTGGCGATATAAACCCCATTGACTTTAACACTTACTCTCATTCCTGGGTAAATGCAGAACACAATTTGTCCCTCTGAAATCTCTTACTTCATAGAGACAAATGGGCATAATGGATAAACAGGCAACTTGTAATCTCCCCTGTGTAGCTGTTATGAAAAATCAGCCATGTATCTTATGCCCAAAATGGACTTTTTGTGCTGTTTATTATTACTTATTTATTTAACATCTTAGATTACAACAGTCAAGTAAGTAAATGGGTTTATCACAGATCCAACTTGTGTAAATATGTAAATAAATCCGTATTATTACAAAACACATGTTGCAGCACTTCAGTGATGTTAAATAAATAGTAATTATGAAGATTGCCACTGTCAAAAATGTGTATTGCAGCACTAAAACAGGTTGTGGATTCAGTCAACCAAGGACCTCTCTGCACTGGCCAGGATACTCCAGGGGCTGCCTGGAGGAAAAAGACCAACACTATTTTAGGCTGCACAATAGAAGTACAGTGTCTAGATCAAGGGAAGCAATAGTGTCACTCTATGCTGCCTTGGTCAGGCCTCACTTGGAATACTGTGTCCAGTTCTGGGCACTACAGTTCAAAAAGGATGTGGACAAATTGGAGCATGTCCAGAGGAGGGCAACCAAAATAGTGAAGGGGCTGGAAACCGTGCCTTATTAGGAAAGACTTAGGGAGCCTGGTATGTTTAGCCTGGAGAAGAGATAGTTAAGAGGTGATATGATAGCCCTGTTTAAGTATTTGAAGGGATGTCACATCGAGGATGGAGGAAGCTTGTTTTCTGCTGTTCCAGAGATTAGAACACCGAACAATGGATGCAGGTTACAGAAAAGGAGATTCCACCTTAACATTAGGAGGAACGTCCTGACAGTAAAAGCTGTTCAGCAGTGGAACACACTCTCTTGGAGTTCTCCTTCCTTGGAGGTCTAAGCAGAGGCAGGATGGTCATCTGTTGGGGATGGCTTGATTGTGATTTCCTGCATGGCAGGGGGTTGGACTGCATGGCCCTTGTGGTCTCTTCCAACTATGATTCTTTTATTCTGCCCTGGCCCTGGAGTTGCCCTGACCTCTTCCTGTTACCTTGTCTTCTGATCCCAGTGTCAGGCAGCTGTTTTCACATGTGTCTCACTGAGCTCCCCAGTTTGTCCACCATTGCTGCCGGTCACTTAACTCTGAGGTCAGAATATGGCACCCCATTTTGATCATATGGCTGGGTGCCATGCTTTAACATCAGAGCAAGCGACTGGCAGCAGCAGTGTATGCGCCAGACAACAGAGCAGGACACATTTTACACAGTTGTCCGGCATTGGAACAGAAGTCTGTGTATCATCCCAGAAGATCCAGAGCAACTGGTGAGGTATTTTAATTCATTTTAAGGTGTGTGTGTGGGGGGGGGGGTATACCCCGGTTCTAGGAGAGTCAGCATGGTGTAGTGGTTTGAGCGTTGGACTACGACTCTGGAGACCAGGATTCTCATTCTGGCTCAGCTGTAATAACCCACTGGGTGATCCTGAGCATGTCACACTCTGTCAGCTTCAGGATGGCAATGGGAAACCCTCTATGAAGAAACTTTCCAAGAAAACCCCATGATAGGGTTGCCATAAGTTGGAAATGACTTGAAGGCACAAAACAACATATCCTGCTTCTAGTGCTGAACAGGCTGGATGTTGTTCAGTCTGTGAACCAGAACCAGGGTTTGGGCAATGTGTCGTCTGGTCTCCCCACCAAGAGGACAAGGAAAGGCCATTTTATTTGGCTCATGCAGACTGGGCCCAAGTGTTTCAGGATGATCAATCAGAAGACAACCCTCTGAAGCCACAAGTAAGGAGAAGGTAGCTTAATGTCCACACAGAGCGAGTTTGTTTCTTAAAGTGAGCAGAAAGTAGAGCGTGGGAAGTGGTATACCAGAAACCTTTATTGCATGACCTTGCAACAGAGTTCCTCCTTTCTGTCTCTGTGCATTATGTTGTCTGATCTTTCAGCTCAGTCTAGACACAAAAGGTAAGCTCACAGGCAGTTTCCTCATGTTCCCTTGGTCTGTTTGATGCATATGAATTACATTATTCTTCTCTTACTTAGATTGTTGCTTTTAGTGTCTTGATAGAATCTTTCCCCAGTCAACCCAATCTTTCCCTGCAGGGAGAATAGTATATTTTATGAGGTGAAATGATAAGTATATTCATTCCAAGCTGGAAGCAGAGATGCTGAACAGGCCTATAAAGTGCCAGAAATATATATAGAGGTAAGGGCTTGAAAACAAAGCAGAATAAGAAAAACTGCAGCATTCTCCAGTTTTTACTAGTTACGAGAGCCAGAGTGACATAATGGTTGAGTGTTGGACTACGACTCTGGAGACCATGATTCAATTCCCAGCTCACCCGTAAAACACACTGGGTGACCTTGGACAAGTCACATGCTCTCAGCCTCAAGGAAAGGCAATGGTAAACCTCCTCTGAATAAATCTTGCCAAGAAAACCCGATGATAGCGTCACTTTAGAGTCATCGTAAGTCAGAAATTATTTGAAGGTACACCTCCACCACAACAAAGAGTATGCTATGATTTCCCCCTTTTCATCAATATTGTTGGCACATTGTGAGGTTTATGTAGATGAAGGCTAGGGAAAATACAATCTATGGGTTGGAAACAACCCAAACTCTTGTTTTTGCTAGTCCCTCACCTCTTTAATCTCCAGTTTGAAAAATGTCTCTAAAAGATAAATGATTAAAACCATGTGGGAACAACAACAAAGGGTATGCTACGATTTCCCCTTGCAGCATCAATATTGCTTGAATATTGTGAGGTTTATGTAGATGAAGGATAGGGAAAATACACCCGATGGCTTGCAAGCAACCCCAATCCTTGTTTCTGCTAGTCCTTCAGCCATTTAAGCGCCAGTTTGAAAAATGACTCTAAAAGCTAAATTATCAGTGCTTCAGTTTTAAAAATCCTGTGGGAATAAAAAAGTCCTTGCTTGCCAGAGGAAGGACAGCAAATAGGGGGCCCTTCTGGCTTTTCTGGAAAGGGAGTTCCAGAGCCTGGGGGCCACTGTGGAGAAGACCTTGCCTTGCATCCAGCTGTGCTTGGGAATGTGCTGGAACTAAGGGTCTTTCCAAAGAGTCTCAGGATCTGGGCAGGCTCATACAGAGAGATACAGTCCTTCAGATAGCCTGGACCTGAGCAGTATGTCATAACTAGCACTTTTAATCAGAAAGTCTAGAGGAGGGCAACCAAAATGGTGAAGGATCTGTAAACCATGGCCTATGAGGGGAATCTTATGACTTTATCACACAGGGAAAATCGGGGGTTTAAACATCCCATGCAAATAACACATTTGCGATTAGCATTTTCACACGATGTCGTGATTAAATTGCTACTATCCTAGGTATAAACAGGAAATCCAGGGAAAGATGTGTTGTTGTTTATTGTCTTTTTATTCCTGGGATAATGGCAGTTTAATTGTGATTGTGTGAAAATGTTAATCACAATTGTGCGATTTTCACAGGCTAATCTATGTTTAAATCCCCCTATTTTCCCCATGTGATAAAGACCCTAGGGAGCGGGATATGTTTAGCCTGGAGAAGAGAAGGTTAATAGGTGGTATAATAGCCCTGTTTAAGTATTTGAAGAAGTGTCATATTGAGGATGGAGCAAGCTTGTTTTTGTTGCTCTAGAAAATAGGACATGGAGCACTGGATTCAAGCTAGAGGAAAAGAGGTTCCACCTCAACATTAGCAGGAGCTTCCTGACTGTAAGAGCTGTTTGATAGTGGAATACACTTCCTCGAAGAGTGGTGGGTCTCCTTCTTTGGAGATATTTAAACAGAGGCTGGATTGCCATCTGTTGGGGGTGCTTTGATTGTGTGTTCCTGCATGGCAGGGGGTTGGACTAGATGGCCCTTGTGGTCTCTTCCAGCTCTATGATTCTAGGGTATTCAGATCTTTTAGTCCATGGCTTAAGTCCCTATCTACAAGTCTCAAGTCCTTGCAAGATGCTTTCACGTTAAGTTTCAAGTCTAGGAGCTAATTTTTAATAGAAATTAAAGGAGACAGGATGCACTTCTCAGAGGGAATAGCAAGTGTGTAAGGCAATGGAATTAAGGCGGGGGTTGAGGTTTAATTGACAGCCTGTCCCTGCTGTGTTGTCAGAGGAGCCTTTTCAAGCTTTTAAAAAGCTTGAAAAGGATCCTTCTACCTCAAGACCACTTGCCTAATGCATTTGCTGTTCCCTTCTGGGAAATGCATCCCACATTTTGGGGGCAGATCTTGCCTGCTACTTGAAGTGAATGGCACCAGCAAGTCAGTCACTAAAAATATACAGGTCTCAAGTCAAGTCGAGTCAGTGTGTCATTTTTGCCAATTCACGTCATTGAAGTGACTTGAGTCAGAATTCAGTCTGAGTCAATTGAATTCAGTCTATATCACTGCTTTTTCATTGTGCTTAGAAATGGACTAGAAGGCAGTGGAGCTTTTGGTTCTATAAGCCCAGTCTAATTGCATTGGAGTTTTTCTCCCATATCTTTCCATGAAGTATTGATACTTTGACAAATGGCTGTATAACTGAGTGCTAGGTAGTTTGACATTGTATGCCTAATGCAAAAATTATGATGCTCAAATGGTTTGGAACAATTCCCATTTGCTTTTTGCGTGTGTTCAGAATTCTTCCTCTTGATTATACTATCTATGCAGAGTGTAGAAGAATAATGTTTTGCAAAGAAAAAGTAATCTATGGCTGCATCCACACTGGAGAAATAACCCGGTTTGGCACTGCTTTTCACTATCCTGGCTCAAGGCTATGGAATTCTGGGAGTTGGAGTTTGTTGTGGGCCTAGAGCGGAGCAGAGCAGAGCCCATGTCTAAGCTGGTAGTGGTGGGGATTCTGGGAACTGCAGTCTAGAAAACTATAGCTTTTTGAAAGCTTTGTGCATAATCAATGTAGATAGTGTGATGGTATGAAGAGAATCATTCCTGTAGCATCTTCTGCCTTTGCATACTTTCTATAACTGTAGACAGGATCTGACTAATCGAGGACATAAATAGTTTTAGCTTTCTGGTGCCCAAAAGCCATGTATGCGAAGACCAAAACAGATAAATTCAGGTTCATCACATGTGACCACATTCCTATGATTTATGCGCCTTTTCAGACAAAACAGTGCCATGTGTGGGCAGAATGTCACATATACGGTGGTGAGCAAGATGCCCACGGATCAAAAATCCCCTTCAGAAAGTTTGCTAAAATCTGTGCCTGATCCTGTTTCAGAATTTGCTTCCAGTACTGCCTTTTGGCAAGTGGTGGCAGGTAGAAAAATTACAGATGATGTGCTCTAGAAACCTATCTACTTTTTTCATTCAAAATAGGTTCAAACAAAATAGAGCTAAAACCATCTAAAATACAAAAGTTAAGAACATGTAATAAACCAAGGATAGCAGATCTTGTTGAGATCTTTTCACTAGCCTGTCATCAGTTTCCTTTTACCCGCCTTGAATCCCATTGTAGAAGAAAGCTAGGATATAAATCCTTGAAAACAAACAAACAATAACCTTTTTACTTCTTTGAATATGACTGCTGTTTCATTATTTTACTTAATTATGCTAATAATAGTGTAAAGATATTTACCGGTATTTTAATCTGCTAACTAGTGAATTTTATCTCCCTGGTTGTTGTTTTTAAACTAGGTAGTTTGTTATGCCATATTTGTTGTCGATTTGCTGATCTTTGGCCGCGATAAAGTTGTATGTGTGTGCAAAGCTGGAAAAGAGATCAAATTAAAAACATGAATTTAAAATAATTTAAAAACCATTTAAAACATAATTGTGAAGGGTAAGTATAGCATACCCCATTAAACTTTAAACTTGTGTTCTAATCCACTTTAAGTTCCATTTTAGAAGAAAGGCAGGTTCTAAATCAGATAGATAGATACATAGATTCTTCTGCAATGGCTATTTAACTGAGATACAGTCCTGGGTCTCAAAATGCAGGCAGGTTTATATATACACATCCCATTGTCACTAGGTGTGTATACCAGTGATTCCCAAACTTTGATCCTCCAGATGGTTTGGACTTCAGTTCCCAGAATTCCCTTCCCTCCTTCCTTCCTGTTGGCCAAGCTGGCTGGTGCTTCTGGGAACTGAAGTCCAAAACACATGGAGGGCCAGAGTTTATGAATCACTGATCTACGCTGTGGAAATAATGCAGTTTGACACTACTTTAAGTGCTGTAGCTCCATCCCATGGAATCCTGGGATTCGTTGATTTACCAGGTCTTCAGCCTTCTTTGTCAAAGATTTCTGCAGCCTTCCAAAATTACAAATCCCGGGATTCTGTAGGATGGAGCATTGCAGTTAAAGTGGTGCCAAAGTGCATTATTTCCACAGTGTAGATGCATTCTAGATCTCATTGTCTGTCTTTTAGCCACTAATTTCTTTCTTAAAGTGCATGTGGATTAAAGAAGGCAAAACTACATGTGCACACAACAACCGCTGGTCGATGCCAGAAGTTTAACCTCCTTCAGGTGGCCTCTCTTACCAGCAATTGAGCCTTGTATTGTATATTGAGAAGAAAATTATAGCATGCTTGGGAAAGAACAGTCTTTTTGTAAGTTTTTAATTGTAAGTTTTTAGACTGTAAGCTGCCTTGAGTCCCAATTTTGGGAGAAAAGGGGCATAAAAATTAATATGACAAATAAATAAATTTCTCAATTGGTCAAATATATGTGGTATATTCTGTGTTCTTCATAGTTTATATCCCTCTGATCTTGAAAAGTTTACTAGGGCTGCATCTACACTGCAGGATTAATGCAGTTTGACACCACTTTTAATTGCCATGACTCAATGCTAGGGAATTCTGGGATTTATGTTTTTTATGAGATATCTAGCCTTCTCTGTTGGAGAGCTCTGGTGCCCCAACAAAGGATTCCATAGAAAAGAGCCAAGACAATTAAAGCGATGGAAAATTGCTTTACTTATGCACTGTGACAGCAGCCTGCAAGTGCCACAGTCCCGTAACCAGCATGGCTATTGGTGGATTCTGGGATTTGTGATCCAAAAAGGGGATGTTTCAAAACTCTGCTGTTCTTTTGGCAGCAGTGGATTGTTGGAAAATATTTGGCACAGAGAAGACCTTGTGTTTTGGCCTCAAGATAGAGCTTCCTATTTACTGATATCAGAATGAAACTGTGAGTCATGGAGTCACTTGTATCCTGATGGTTTTTCTGGGATAGGAAACATCACCACTGCATTTATTGGGGATTGCTATGTAGGAAATGGTAGAAAGATGAGCATAGCCCTTCCTATGAGAAAGAAATTACATATCAGCAAAGGTTGGAAAGTCACTTTTTTGGACTCAGTGGCGACTGGTGGCTCTCATGTCACTGGGGTGGTAAAACTGCAGAAGGTGCTAAATCTATATTTTTGTGTAGGGGTAAGGTTTATTATCTTGGATTTTGTTGTTAGGTGTTTTCAAGTCATTTCCAGCTTTTGTTGAGCCTAAGGTGAACCTATCACAGGGTTTTCTTGTCGAACTTAGAGGAGATTTGTCATTGCCTTCCCCTGAGGCTGAGAGAGTGTGACTAGCCCAAGATCATCCAGTGGTTTTCATGGCAGAGCAGGGAATCGAACTCTGATCTTTAGTGTCGTAGTCCAACACTCAAACTACTATGTCACACTTGAATACCTTTTTTAAAATTTGGACTGGATCCTGAATTGGACTTGCAGCCACACTACCATGGGAAACCAGAGCCTCAAAAGAGAATTTTTCCAAGCTCTGTGCTCTGAAAACCTCTGTGTGGACAAATGAACAAATGAAGCACGTGTCACTGTGTAAAGTTTCCAGAGTGTACTATTTTAGGCTCTAGGCTGTATTGCAAAGTTTACTGCCCTCCATTGAGATTTCTCTTCCTCTTAACATCTCGCATATAAAAGAGACCTTTGTTCTTGTGCGCTCCTGTCTTTTTTTTGTTGTTCTGTTCCTTCAGGTCATTCACAGAGACCATGAGTGTCAAGGCTTTTAAAATAGGCAAACACTCAGAAGTATGATTCTGCCCCTGCATATGTTCAGCATTAAATTATTTTTATTTTTATTTATTTAATAAATATCCAGTCTTTCTTCAGATATGGGACCCAGGGCAAGAGGCTTACAACAAAATGCACCTAAAATGTATTTGAAACAAAAGTTTGGGGTTTTTAATCCCATTAAATAAACAGTTCTGTTAAAGAGAAATGAATGGGTCATAAAGCAAACGAATCAAGAATTCTCACTAGAAGTGAAAATGACTAAAATGAGGCTGTCGTACTTTGGACACAAAATGAGATGATGTGTTGTTGCTGCTGTTAACTGCCCTCGAGTTGACCTCGACTCATGACGATCCTGTGGTTGACATATGACATTATCATGTGGTTGACATATGACCATGGTATCCTTTTGAAGTGCCTGTGGGAGTTAGGCATTGGGGGCACTGCACTCCAGTGGTTCCGCTCCTACCTCTCGAGTAGATTCCAAATAGTGATATTGGGGGACAGTTGCTCTCGTAAAAGAGAGCTGACATCTGGCATCCCTCAGGGCACCATCCTGCCCCCCATGATGTTTAACATTTACATGAAACCACTGGGAGAGATCATCCAGAGACATGGGGCATGGTGTTATCAGTACGCTGATGACACCCAAATCCACTTCTCTATGTCTCCGACTGCTGCAATGACCAAGAATGGCATCTCTCCTCTGAATGCCTATCTTGAGTCGGTAATGGGCTAGATGAGGGAAAGCAAACTCAAGCTGTATCCAGAGAACATGGGGGTACTTGCGATAGGTACCCCTGGCCCAGGGATGGAGATTTGCCAACCAGTCCTGGATGGGGTCACACTTCCCCCAAAGGATGAGGTTCGCAGTTTGGGAGTACTCCTGGACTTGTCTCTACAATTGACATCTCAGGTGGAGGCGATGGCCAGGAGCGCTTGGTATCAGCTTCGGTTCATACGCCAACTGTGTCCCTATCTGGCTCAGAGGGATCTTGAAGCAGTGGTACACGCACTGGTAACCTCTTGATTGGATTTCTGTAATGTGCTCTACATGGGGCTACCTTTGTACCAAGTTCAGAAGCTTCAACTGATCCAAAATGCAGCAGCTAGATTGCTTACGGAAACACCTAGATCAGATCAGATCACACCAGTATTTAAATCCCTTCATTGGCTGCTGATCAGCTTCCGAGTGCAGTACAAAGTGTTGGTTATTACCTTTAAAGCCCTACATGACTTGGGCCCACGTTACTTAAGGGAACACCTCTCCCTACACAATCTGCCTCGCACTCTCAGAACATCAGGGAAGAATGTATTAATAATAATAATAATTTTTATTTATAGCCTGCCCCTCTGAACAAATAATTGGGGCGGGTTACAACAGAGTTAAAACAATACAAAATTAAAAACAATCCCATCCCAACTCCCACCCCTTAAAATAAGATTAAATTAGCTATGAATTAAAACACAATACCAAAATATAAAACGATTCCTTAAAAACAAATAAGGTTTGGAGCCGGGGAAATTAAGCAACGTCTAGGAAGGCCTGCCGGAAGAGATGCGTCTTTAAGGCTTTTTCAAAACCTTCAATGGATGTTATGAGACGCATCTCATCGGGCAGGTCATTCCACAGCTTGGGGGCGATAGCTGAAAAGGCCCTCTGTGAGGTCTGCACCAACCTGGTCATCATGGGCTGTAGCAGGTTCCTCCCAGAGGACCAGAGTGTGCCGGGGAGGGGGGGGGTTCATACAGGAAGAAGCGGTCCCTCAGATAGGATGGACCTAAGCCATGTAGGGCTTTAAAGGTTAAAACCAACACCTTGTACTGTGCCCAAAAACTAATTGGCAGTCAGTGGAGAGCTTTAAGCACTGGTGTTATGTGCTCTCTCCTAGGTGTTCCAGGAACAAGTCTGGCTGCCATATTTTGAACTAATTGCAGTTTCTGGATTAAGCACAAGGGTAGCCCCATTTAGAGTGCATTACAGTAGTCCAAGCGTGAGGTTATTAGAGCGTGTACCACAGTTTCCAGGTCCCTCATGTCCAGGAAAGGGCACAGCTGGTGTATCAGCCGAAGCTGGTACCAGGCACTCCTGACCGTTGCATTCATCTAACTGGTCATGTGAAGCGACGAATCTAGAAGTACCCCCAGACTGCGAACAGAGTCCTTCGAGGAGAGTGTGACTCCATCTAGGAATGGAAGTTATATTCCCAAACCTGGTTTCGGTCCTGTAACTGTGGGTACCACAGTTTTGTGTATTAGAATACACAAAAACTAGACTTATATCAACTTCCCATAAGGCATTTACCGCTGCGGCCCCTAAACTATGAAACAGCCAGCCAGAAGAGATCTGTCTTATTACCACCTTAGAAGCCTTTAAGAAGGCACTTAAGACGGATCTCTTCCGGCAGGCTTACCCACCTGACCTCCTGTAGGTGATCTCAAGAACACCCCCACTCTGCCTATGATGGTACGAAAAGGGACTATGTGATTGGTCATCTTACTTGACTGTTAATGATGATGTTGTTTTATTGATTATATTTTTAGATAATACTGTATCTTGTATTAATCATCTTGGCTTCCAGGGAGATTTCAGGCTTGATCTGTTCAAGGACCCATTTCTTTGTCTTTTTGGCTCCTCAGCACTCCTCTCCAGCACCATCCCAAAAGAGTTTATTTTCTTTTCATCCACTTTCTTCACTGCCTAGCTCTCATATCCGTACATGCTGATGGGAAATGCAGTGGACTGAACGATTCTAACTTTTGTGTTCAGTTATATACCTTTACATTTTAGGATCTTCTCTAGTTCTTTAAACCCTGCTCATTCCTGTTCTTGATTTCTTGGTGCAGTCTCCTTTCTGATCAATGTTTGATCCAAGGCATGGGAAAGCTTTAACTATTTCGATTTCCTCATTGTCTAGGTTGAATTTATGTACATCCCCCATGGTCATTATTTTTGTTTTCTTCATGTTCAGTAACAAGCTTGCCTTTGCACTTTTTTTCCTTTACCTTGTTCCAGGTCCATGATGTTTTCTGCTAGTAGTATGGTGTCATCAGCATATCTTAGATTGTTGATATGTCATCCTCCTATCTTCACTCTTCCTTCTTCTGAGTCCAAGTTGATGTTTGTATGATATTTTCTGCATACAAGTTGGACAAGTAGGGTGAAAAGATGCATCCTTGTCTGACCTCTTTGCTAGTTGGGAAACATTCTGTTTCTCCTTAATCTATTCCAACAGTTGTCTCTTGTTCTAAGTAGAGATTTCTCATTAGGACTGCCAGATGTGCTGGGATTTACTTAAATAAAACTGTTCTAATTTGAGCTATGCTATTAGCATATAAAATGTTAAAATTCAAATACGTATGAATGAAAACACACACTAAATAAACAGCATATTTTTATTCACATACTACATCGAGTGGTGGGCGACATACATCATATGTGTGTGATGTCCGAATGTAGATGTAAAGGGGCGGCAAGGGTAAAATGTTTGACCACTGTTCTGTGCTACTGATCTGGTGCAAATATATTCATCACAACTCATATGTAAAGTAGTGAGTGAAATTCATAAAATCAGTCTGCCTTCCCTCCCCCAAACCCACACAACATGTAAACCATGGCAACCCCAAACATCTACCACCATGCTGGAGGTTAGAACAGATGGCTCTCACAAATGGCATGATACAGTTGGGTTCCCTTAGGGAAAACTTGGGAATGATCATGCTTAAGGACATAAAGGTAGATTAATTAATAGAGGCATTGTTGGTGCCTGGATTTGGTTGCTCCCATTTGCACTCTAATTATGTGCTAGTTATGCTCTTTTATGGAGAGGTCATACACAGCATATGGAAAGTACTCCTCCTTTATTTTTTGAGGCTTCCTTCCACTAAGAGCTGTATTTTAAGAGAACTGTGTTTACTGTGCTTAAATTTATTAAAACAGAGTATAAAATGAACTTATTCAATCTGAGGTCAACTTTATTTACTCCTAGTAATGTATGTATAGAAGAGCTAGCATGGTGTAGTGGTTTGGACTAGGACTTTGGGAAAGCAGGGTTCAGATCCCTGCCCAGTCATAGAAACCAACTGAACGACATTAAAGAAGTTGCACTATCTTGGCCTCAGAGCAAGACAAGGCCAAACTCCCCTCTGAACAATTCTTGCCAAGAAAAACCCATGATAGGTTTGTCTTAGGGTTGCCATAAGTCAAAAACAACTTGAAGAAGCCCAACAACTAGTGCGTTTAGATAGAGCTTGGACAAGTCATTTCTTTGAACTACGGCCCCCATAACTAGCAAGTTCAGTGGCCCTTTTGGCTGGGGATTTCTGGGATTTGTAGTCAGTAATATAGCTTTTCCAAATTCTGGATCGAATTACGATGGAAGAGTATCTCTTGGGATTTTTTTTCTTATTCTTTTGAAGTAAACTGCCTTTTGATTTGTGTCGCGTAATCAAGTTCTGGGCCTAAGTACCCTAAAGGCACAAGATCTTCACTGATCTTGGAAACTAAGCAGGGTCAGTCCTAATTAGTACAGTTGGCCCTTAGTTTTCATGGGGGTTAGGAGTTCAGTTTCCCTCTCAAGTGGAAAAACTGTGAATATAGGAAGCTATTTTTATATACCGGTAGTCTATTCCTAACATTTCGCCAGCACCTGTGGCTGGCATCTTGAGAGAATGCTGGCGTGGAAAAGAGTGAGGTGTATATATACTGTGTGACCCTGGGTAGGAAGGAGTGATTTCCATATTAATCTGTGTATTGTCCCCTGTAGAGATTTCCAATGTGAAGTCGAAGGCTTTCATGGCTGGCATCCGTAGTTTTTTTTTTTACCTAAGAGAATACTCCTCTAGGATTTCTAAGTCCTCCAGCACAAATCTGTGTTCACCTTCTTCCAGAAGTTGTAGTGAACAAAATTGAAATTTGGAAGTTGACCACAGAATTGTGCTGGAGGACCTCGAAATGCCCTAGGGAGAACATATTTTTTTCCAGTTGAGTATAGAGCAGCAGTGGAGGAGGTAAAACAATTAATCTTCGAATAATCAAATCACAAATGCTTAACCTGCAAATGCGGAGGGACAACTGTAGTTGAATGGGAGACCTCCAGCAAATACCAGTTGCTGTAGGCTACATTTCAGAGGAAGGAACTGGCAAAACGACTTCTGGGTATTTCTTGCCTGAGAAAACCGAATGGAATTCATGCAATCACCATAAGTTGACAAGCGAGTTGAAGGTGCATACACATGCAATCATGTTCCACTCAGGTTAAAAATAGATACATTTCTCGACAAATGTGGGCAGCTTGAAATAATCCTTTCTGGATTTAGGACAGATGCACCCCCCCCCCCCTTTTATGGTGTAAGCTCTGAAAAACCAATTTTGTGTCTGGTTGGTTTGAACCTGGGAAAATCAGGTTTGGAAAATCAACTGGCCAGTGCACAGAAAGGCACCCAATAATTCCCCAGAGCAATTTTTGCATATATATTTTTTTAAATTCAGGAGGTAGGAGGTACATTTTTTTTTTAGAATCATAGAATCATAGAATCATTGAGTTGGAAGAGACCACAAGGGCCATCTAGTCCAACCCCCTGCCATGCAGGACCTCCAAATCAAAGCATCCCTGACAGATGGCCATCCAGCCTCTGCTTAAAGACCTCCAAGGAAGGAGACTCCACTACGCTCCGAGGGAGTGTGTTCCACTGTCGAATAGCCCTTACTGTCAGGAAGTTCCTCCTAATGTTGAGGTGGAATCTCTTTTCCTGCAATTTATATCCATTGTTCCGCGTCCTAGTCTCTGCAGCAGCAGAAAACAAGCTTGCTCCCTCCTCAATATGACATCCCTTCAAATATTTAAACAGGGCTATCATATCACCTCTTAACCTTCTCTTCTCCAGGCTGAACATCCCCAGTTCCCTAAGGCGTTCCTCATAGGGCATGGTTTCCAGACCCTTCACCATCTTAGTTGCCCTCCTTTGGACCCGCTCCAGTTTCTCCACATCCTTTTTGAATTGTGGTGCCCAGAACTGGACACAGTATTCCAGGTGGGGCCTGACCAAAGCAGAATAGAGTGGCACCATTACTTCCCTTGATCTAGACACTATACTTCTATTGATGCAGCCTAAAATTGCATTGGCCTTTTTAGCTGCTGCATCACACTGTTGACTCATGTTCAGCTTATGGTCTACTTGGACTCCTAGATCCCTTTCACATGTGGTCTCATTCAGCCAGGTGTCCCCCATTTTATATCTGTGCATTTCATTTTTCCTCCCTAAGTGCAGAACCTTACATTTCTCTGTGTTGAATTTCATCTTGTTAGCATTGGCCCAGCTTTCTAGTATATTCAGGTCATTTTGAATTTTGATCCTGTCCTCTGGGGTATTAGCTACTCCTCCTAGTTTAGTGTCATCTGCAAATTTGATAAGTATGCCCCCAATTCTGTCATCCAAATCATTAATAAAGATGTTGAACAGCACTGGGCCCAGGACAGAACCCTGTGGGACCCCACTGGTCACTTCTCTCCAGGATGAAAAGGAGCCAATGTTGAGCACCCTTTGAGTTCGGCCAGTCAACCAATTACAAATCCATGTAACAGTTAACTTGTCTATCCCACATTTTGCAAGCTTGTTTGCAAGAATGTCATGGGGAACCTTGTCAAAGGCCTTACTGAAATCGAGGTAAACTATATCCACAGCATTCCCTTCATCTACCAAGCTGGTAATTTTATCAAAAAAAGAGATCAGGTTCGTTTGGCATGACTTCTTTTTCTGAAACCCATGTTGGCTTTTTGTGATTATGGCATTGGCTTCTAAATGTTCACAGACTCTCTGCTTAATGATCTGCTCTAGAATCTTTCCTGGTATTGATGTCAGACTAACTGGACGATAATTGTTGGGCTCCTCTTTTTTTCCCTTTTTGAAGATGGGGACAACGTTTGCCCTCCTCCAGTCTGCTGGGACTTCTCCTGTTCTCCAGGAGTTCTCAAAGATTATTGCCAATGGCTCCGATATTACCTTTGCCAGTTCTTTTAATACCCTTGGATGTAGTTCATCTGGTCCTGGAGATTTGTATTCATTTAGATTAACCAGGTATTCCTGTACTGTCTCTTTACTTATTCTGTGCTCAAATTCCCCCACTCTGTCCCCTTCTTCACTGTCCTCAGGTTGAGCACCTTTTGCCTTTTCTGAGAAGACTGAAGCAAAGAAGGTGTTGAGTAATTCTGCCTTTTCTCTGTTCCCTGTTAGTATTTTGCCATCTTCTGCACGCAGTGGTCCTACCATTTCCTTCTTCTTCCTTTTGCTGCGGATATATCCAAAAAAGCCCTTTTTATTGTTCTTAACATCTCTAGCAAGCCTGAGTTCATTTTGCGCTTTAGCTTTTCTGACTTTATCCCTACATGTGCTGGCTATTTGTTTGAATTCCTCTTTGGTGATTTCCCCATTTTTCCATTTTTTATACATGTTCCGTTTAAAACTTAGCTCAGTTGTAAGTTCCTTAGTCATCCATACCGGTTTCTTGAGACATCTCCCATTTTTCTTCCTCATTGGAACTGTCTGAAATTGTGCTTTCAGTATCTCCCTTTTGAGGAACTCCCATCCATCTTGAACTCCCTTCTCTTTTAGTATTCTTGACCATGGGATCACCCCCAGTATTTCTCTAAGTTTATTGAAATCAGCTCTCCTAAAGTCTAGAATTCGTGTCTGACTATGCCTAGCTTCATCTTTCCACTGTATAGCAAACTCCAGGAGGACATGGTCACTTCCACCTAAGGAACCGACCACTTGCACCCCATCAACTAGGTCTTCCCTGTTGGTTAAGATAAGATCTAAGATGGCTGATCCCCTTGTTGCTTCTTCCACCTTTTGGACAATGAAATTGTCTTCCAGGCAAGTGAGGAATTTGCTAGACCTTGAGGATTTGGCTGAGTTTGACTTCCAGCAAATATCAGGATAGTTGAAGTCCCCCATCACTACTACATCTCTCCTTTCTGAGTGTGTGGTCATCTGTTCTAGAAAGGCATTGTCCAATTCCTCTGCCTGAGTCGGGGGTCTGTAGTAGACTCCCACAGTAACATCCCTGTTATTTCCCTCTCCTTTAATTTTTATCCAGATGCTCTCCACCTGGCTTCCAGTATTGACTTCCTGGATCTCTTCACTGGTGTAAATATCCCTGACATATAATGCTATTCCTCCTCCTTTCCTGCTTGGCCTGTTTCTCTTAAAAAGGTTATATCCCTCTATTTCTACATTCCAATCATGAGACTCATCCCACCAGGTTTCAGTGATGCCTATTATATCATATTTCCCTTGTTGTGCTAGGAGTTCAAGTTCATCCTGCTTATTTCCCATACTTTGTGCATTAGTGTAGAGACATCTAAGACCATGTGTCCTCTTTACTTGCTGCTTTTGCATGGTTTTTTGCCTCCTACTCTTGGATCCTTTCACTGTTTGCCTTGTTCCCTCTATGCCACTTTGACTATTCTCTCCATCCCTTTTGCCTTCCAGAATAATGTCTCCCTCCCCCACATAACTCAGTTTAAAGCCCTCCTGATCAGGTTCTTCAGACTGTTGGCAAAAATGTTTTTTGCCAACTGGCGTGAGATGAAGCCCATCCCTTGCCAGAAGTCCCTCCTCATGGAACCGCAGCCCATGATCCAAGAATCCAAACTGTTCCTGGCGGCACCATCTACGGAGCCAGTTATTTACATCTGCTATTTTCCTCTCCCTTCCTGGACCATGCCCTTCCACCGGGAGAAGAGATGAGATGACAACCTGTGCATCCATCTCCTTCAGCTTCCTTCCCAGAGCCTCATAATCCCTTTTGATATTCTGAAGGCTGTACCTTGCAGTATCATTGGTTCCCACATGAACCAAAAGAAGGGTGTATTGATCAGTAGGCTTGACAAGTCTTGTCAGCCTCTGTGTCACATGATGGATCTTTGCCCCAGGGAGACAACACACCTCCCGAGACATCTTGTCAGGCCCACAAACCACTGCTTCAGTACCCCTCAGCAAGGAGTCCCCCACCACGACTGCGTGCCTCCTCCGAGGCTTAGCAGTGTCTGTTCCCTTTCGTGATACTCTCAGGCTCTCCTGCTCTGTCCCTGATGTCTGTCCCTGCTGCTTTTCCTCATCATCTCTGACAACAGAGAGAGATTCAAAGCGATTCTGTAGCTGCAAGCCGCTCACAGAACGTTCCCTGGTTTCCTTACTTCTGTGTGTGACCTTCCTCCAAGCATCTTCCTCTGTTGTATGTGGAGTGACCTCCTCCGCCCCAACAACTTCCTCTGTGTGTTTCCCACCCAAGACATTCTGGCCTGTTCTGTTCAGGAGAATCTCCTGCTCTCTATGATGCTGGAGTGCAAATATCTGCTCCTCTAGCTGCTGTACTTTCTCTTCTAAGAGGGCTACCAACTTGCACTTAGGTGAAGTTCCCCACATCTGTAGGCAAGAAGACAAACATCCCACAGGTGTTGCAGGTGACTGCTGCAGGGCCTTCAGTGTCCATACTGAGAAGTCTTAAGGAGGCACTGTGGGCTTCCCTTGTTAGACTTGGCCTTTATTCCCAAGCTCTGTCACTGAGTTCAAGTCACGGGGCCTATAGGTATGTAGTGAGCTCCTGGCTAATAGCTTCTTCCAGAGGCAAGTCTCTGATTAACTTCCTCTGATGCTTCAGGCCAGCTTCCCTTCTATAGTCTAAAAACTTCCTTGACTAGATAAGAAAAATGAACGGCGCGCGCCTCTCCAAGCCTTGTGTAGCTTAAGAGGTTTGGCTTCTCCCAGCAGTTGCTCCCAGTAATGCAATGGGCTCAAGAGTAAATTAGATTAGATCTCACCCAAGCACATGGACTAAAGCCCCCTCCTCCTCCTCCTCCTTCTTCTCCTTTCTTAAAGGAAAATGCAGCCTCTCCAAGCCTTGTGTAGCTTAAGAGGTTTGGCTTCTCCCAGCAGTTGCTCCCAGTAATGTTGCTCCCAGTAGTTCTTAAAAAAGAACTATTTTATTTTAGAAATATAAGGTAGCAGAAACTGAAAAACATTAACCATAAACAATGCATGCAATCTGTTTTATATTATCAGTTGCAAGTTTGGTTATTTTAGAATCTTTGACTCTTATTCATACACTTATTATATGTTTCTGTCTGTCCACATCCACCATTGTTATCTAGCAAAGATAATAGCTGAAAACCACCAGTTTACTAATAACAGTAGCCTTCCAAAAAGTAGGACTGCATACTGAATGCATTCTGATCTGTGGATCTTGTATGTCTGGAATAAAGGGAAAGTAAATTTCTAAGAATGAGTCTTGCTTGTTCTCATCTCTTTAACCAAACAATTAAGTTGTTTCAGTTTGGCAGGAAGTGACAAACTTTGGAGGTTTTTGGAAACTACTTATCCCCAGTGTACCCTCTGTTTGTTTTCTGCTGTCATTTTGTAACTTGTCATCCTTACTTGTTATGTGCCTTTAAGTCAGCACCTGTTTTTCTTGGCAAGATTTATTGAAAGGAGGTTTGCCATTGACTTCCTCTAAGGCTGAGGGAGCATGTGATATGTTCGAGGTCACCCTGTAGGTTTTTGTGGCTGAATGGGGATTTGAACCCTAGTCTCCCAGTGTGATAGTCCAACACTTAAACCACTGCATCACAATGATGCTTTATAACTATCCTAGCTTTTGATCATAATAAATAAAAGAATTAACTTAGGAAATTGGCTATGTTTAGCATGGAAAAGAGAAGACTGAGAGGGGATATGATAGCCATCTTTTAATATCTGAAGTGATGCCATGTAGAAGACGGAGAAAACTTATGTTCTGCCACTCCAGAGACTAGAATACAAACCAGTGGATTCAAGTTGCAATAAAAGAGAGTCTACGTTCTTTACTGAAAAAAACTGTTTGACAGTGGAGTGGACTGCCTCAAGATGGTTTGGGTGTGAAATCTCCTTTGGAAATCTTTAAATACAGATTTGATGGGTATCTCTTAGGAATGTTACAGTTGTATGTTTTGTGTGCCAAGGGGTTGGAATAAATCATAGAATCACAGAGTTCAAAGAGACCACAAGGGCCATCCAGTCCAGCCCCCTACCATGGAGGAACTTACAATCAAGGCACCCCCGACAGATGGATGGCCAATCTCTGTTTAAAGGCCTCCAAAGAAGGAGACTCCACCACTCTCTGAGGGAATGTGTTCCACTGTCAAACAGCTCTTACTGTCAGGAAATTCTTCCTAATGGAATGGTGGGATCTCTTTTCCTGTAGCTTGCATCCATTGTTCCATGTGTTATTCTCTGGAGCAGCAGAAAACAAGCTTGTTCCATCCTCAATATGACATCCCTTCAGATATTTAAATAGGGGTATCATATCACCTTTTAACCTTATCTTTTCCAGTCTAAACATACCTAGCTCCCTAAGTTGCATCTCATAGGGCTTGGTATCCAGACTTTTCACTATTTTAGTTGCCCTTCTTTGGACATGCTTCAGCTTCTCAACATCCTTTTTGAATTATGGTGCCCAAAATTGAACACAGTATTCCAAGTGAGGCCTGAGTAAAGCAGAATAGAGTGGCACTATTACTTCCCTTGATCTATTATTATTATTAACCTTTATTTATATAGTGCTGTACTGAATTTTTAGCTGCCACATCACACTGTTGACTCATGTTCAACTTCTGGTTTACTAGGACTCCTAGATGTTTTGGCATGTTAACCCATCCTATGGCTAACTCTTTATATAATAAAAGTCTTGAGGTGTCATTAAACTATAGAGAAGGGCTAAATTGAAGTTTTATGAATATTGTTTTCTTGTTTGGGATATGTATTGAAAAATGGCAATATATCTACCTGTTCATATTCATCAGTCCACTATATAGGAACAACGTGCCTCTGACTTATCAACCTTTCCAGGAATGTAGGGAGAGATTGATGCTGACAACATATCTGAATGTATACAGGCTACTAAAAAAATGAGAGATGGGCCCAACAATCCATCAAAAGGTTGAGACTGTAAAAGTAGGACTGTAAATCCCATAATCCTCCAGCCAGCATGACCACTTGAACTGGCTGGGGGATTCCATGATATTTTACTCCAAAAATTAACTTTTCCAATAATAATAATAATACAGTGGTCCCCCGGGTTCCGGATTACCTTTCGTAACCTGGAAGTTTTTGTTTCCCGGGGGACCGCATTAGGAGACGGACCGCGTGGCCGATTTAAAGGGGCCGCGTGGTTTTTCTCCTTCATATCCCAGGGGATCCTTCAGATCTCGGGGGATATTTTTTGGTCCCGCCGGTTTCGGGTCTTGGGGATTTCGTTCCCCGGGGGATTAGTAAACCGGGGGACCACTGTAATAATAATAATAATAATAATAATAATAATAATAATAATATTTATTTCTAATCCGCCCCTCTGAACAAGCAAACTCTGAATGGGAAAATGGCAAGACAGATACAGGTTGAGTCTCCCTTATCTGAAATTCTTGGGACCAGAAATGTTTAGAATTTCAAAATAAATAAATAAAAATAGCAGTTTTTGTAATATTTATATTCTGCAAACATAATGAGATATCTTGGAGATGGGACCCAATGAAATTCATTTATGTTCCTTATACATCTTATGCACATAGCCTGAAGCTAGTTTTTATGTGCAATCTTTTAAATAATTTTGTGCATGAAACAAAGTTTGTGTACATCTTACCATCAGAAAGCAAAAATGTCACTATCTCAGCCACCCACGTGGACAATTTTGGATTTTGGAGTATTTTGGATTTCAGAATTCTGGATAAGTGAGACTCAATTCAATGAGCCCCCAAACATATCTGGAATACAATTGTAAAGGTGGGTATAAAACATAGTTGAGGAACCAATGGTGGAGGGTGTTCTTAAACTCTTGCCTCTTGGCTCATGACTAAAGAGCAGAGAAATTCCCTGGCCTCTCTTTGTGCTCTGCACTGTGAGCCATAGAGCTGTATGTGCTTTTTTATCTCTCCAAGAGAAGAGGCTGCTAAGCGATGTGCCAGCTTGCAGAAACCTATGACCAAGAGGCAGGGCTTTATCCCTAAGGAGAACATAATGCTTCAGTTGTCTTGGATACACGGTGGTGTATGTAGCATTGTAATCAAATATAGGCTGTCTGCAGTTGTATTGAGGGATTTAAATCTGACCTCTGATCTTGGCAACAGCTCTAGTGAGGTGGGCAGTGCATGCTTGCACGTGGGGCAGTTCCTGAGAACAAAGGGGAAGAGACACAAAAGATAATTCTTCGCTCTATATCTCTTGGATTTTTCTAGGACGGATGTCATCTAGGTAAGTATGCCTGGTATCTGAGGGCTGAGCAAAATGAAACAATTTAGGTTGTTTATTTAGCATTCTCCCTACTTAGAATGCTCTGTGTCCATTGAAATACAGGTTGAGTTTCCATTATCTGAAATGGCTTGGGACCAGAAGTGTTTTGGATTTTGCTTTTTGGAATACCTGTTTTTGCATATACATACATAATGAAATATCTTCAAGATGGGACCTAAGTCTGAACACACATTTCATTTATGTTTCTTGTATACCTTATACACATAGCCTGAAGGTAATTTTATACAGCATTTTAAAATAATTTTTTGCATGGAACAAAGTTTGTGTATTCAGAAAGGAAAGGTGTCACTATCTCAGTCATTCGTGAAAAATGTTTTGGCTTTCAGAGTATTTCAAATTTCAGAATTCTGGATAAGGAAGACTCGACCTGTATTTAAATATTGGAATGGTGTACTGTGCTTGGCTTGTGTGTTTTAAATTCAAACAGTGATTGAACCTACCATGCCCCTAGTCTAGGGTGGGGAGGAAAAAATTGTGTGTGTGTAATGAGATTTCTGAATATTAAAATGGCAGGATAGAATTTGGTGGTCATCTTCTTGCCACTATTCTCTCTTTCTAGAGCACTTTCCCACAACACTTTTGTAGCACTATGATTCCATTTTAACTGCTTTGGTTCCATCCTGTGGAATTCTGCAAGAGGCTTGTTCAGAACTGTCAGCCAGAGAGCTGTAGTGCCTCACCAAATTACAAATTCCAGGGTTCCAGGATGTTCCCATGACAGTTTAAGTGGAATCTTAGTCCCTGAGGCTGAGAGCATGTGACTTTCCCAAGGTCACCCAGTGGGTTTCATGGCCGAGTGGGGAATCGCACCCTGGTCTCCAGAGCCATAGTCCAGTATTCAAACCACTACGGTAGACGAGCAAGAAATAAAATAAAATAAAATTCATACCCATCTTACAGTATCTTTCCCTGGATTCGCTCTCTGTTTAAAATTCATTGTTTAAATTTTACAATTTTAAAAATCAGCAGGATGGGCCTGCCAGAATAGATTAATGTTTGTGCTTCTAGGTATTGAACTCCTAACATATCCCACTAACAACTGTATAGGTTCTGAGATTTGTAGTCCAGAGAAGCAACTTTTTCCAGCTCTGGCATATTGTGGTTGGGCAGCATTAAGTGCAAATCTATCATCTGGATTTTTATAGAGACTTCCCTTCTCATTCTGTCAAACCAGTTCAGCCAGGAGGCAACAACAGCAGGTTTTATCTGATGTCAATAATTACACATCTCGCAACCATCTCCTCCTTGTCTGCCCCCAGTTACACTCTTATGCTTGCATACGCCCTAAAAGCATTGCAACATAATGCACTGTAGTATTACATGCCAAAGGTTTAAGTGCTGGTAATGAGGGCACAGTCCATTCGTTCAGCAACGGCTGATTGAAATTTGCAATGCTGAGTAAGCTGGAAATCATGGAAGCCTGAACACAAACTCTGTGGAGGAATGCAGCCAGTCCTCCGGTTTCGGTCATCTCCTGTTATCCAGTGTCCCTGCTGACTAATTTAACTGATATCGATAAGCATGTGGAAGGGTCCCCAAGGCTTAAAGTGCTGAGATTTTTTGGAAATGCCTTCTAAGCCCTGATATGCGGGATGGAGTTTTTTTTCTCTCTCTCTCTTCCAAAATTTTCTTGCACTGTTTTTTTTAACACACACACATATATAAGGGACACCATTTTACTATACCACTGTGTTTAATGGGACTTTAGCATCCACAGATTTTAGTATCCACGGGAAGCCCTGGAACCGAACCCAAGCAGATATCAAGGCCCCTCTGTATCTAAAAAAATGCAACAATTGCAAAATTGTTGTTACTGTGTGCCTTCAAGTCATTTCTGATGTATGGTGACCCTAAGCCAAGCCTGTCACAGGGTTTTCTTGGCAAGGTTTGTTCAGAGGGGTTTTTGCCGATGTCTCCCTTTGAGACCGAGTGTGACTTGCCAAAGGTCACCGAGTGGGTTTCCAAGGCCAAATAGGGATTCAAACCCTGGTGTTCCCAGTGTCTAGTCCAGTGCTCAGATCACTACACCATGTTGTCCTCATTTAAAGAAGAATGTTTTTTTTCATGCATTGACCACTTCTATGTTGTTGTTGTGTTTCCAACTTAAGGCCACCCTAAGGTGGGATTTCCTTAGCAAGTTTCTTCAAGGGGGTGGGGGTTGCAATTGCAATCCTGTGAGGCTGAGAGAGTGTGACTTGCCCAAGGCCACAAAGTAGTTTTCCATGGCCAAGTGGGGATTCGAACCCTGGTCTCTAGAGATACAGTCCATTGTCCAAACCACTATACCTCTGTGTAAAATTAGTTAGTAATATAATTATTGGATATAATATCAGGCAAACAGAGCAATTTAATGTTGTAATTGACCTCCTGCCCCCAATTTCTAGACACATGAGTGAATTTGCAGCCACTTCGATTTTGCTGAAAAATTACAGTACACATTTAAGGGACTTCAATCTTCTTTTTCTATAATTTTAAGAAAAGCCTGGGAAAGACCAGATAGACAAGTGACTAGTTTGTGGGCAAAAGTGTGTAAAAGATATTTCAGAGGACTGGAAATGGGGTGTCCCATTTATCATATGACCCTAATTTTGTCTGATTTTCAGAAGCAAAACAGGGATAGGCCTGGTTAATAGATATATGGGAAACACCGGGGGTGTTAGGAATCTCCAGGTGGGGCTAGGAGAGAATCCTGACTGAAATCTTGGAGAACCATTAATGCTAGCAAAATTGATTGATAATGGGTAGATAGACTCATGGTTTAAGGGTCTATGAAACTCCTTCCTATCTTCCTGTGTAACATCAAATCCATCAAGTCTTCATTTAAGTGAACATTTAGTGATCCCCAACATGTTATGGTGGTTTCAGCATTGAACTGGGACAGCAGGAGACCAAGGTTCACATATCTGCTCGGTCATGGAAACCCAGTGAGTGACCTTAGGCATGTCACACTCTCTCCACTTCAGAGAGCAAGGGCATACCGTCATCTGAGCAAATTCTTCCAAGAAAACCCTGTGATAAGTTCGCCTTAGGGTCACCATAAATCAGAAATTACTTGAAGGCACGCAACAACAACAACAATCCCTGCCAAATTACTTGTACTGTAAAGGATTATCAAAATATATGTGGAATACTTTGGCGTTTTAACTAAGTGATGATGACGATGATTCTTGCACAGACTATTTTTATACAGTATTGCATGGACTTTTTTAGTGGAGCCAGTCTGGCATAATGGTTTGAGAGTTGGACTACACTCTGAAGACCAGGGTTTCATTCCCTGCTTGGCCATGAAACCTACTTGGTAACCTTGGGCAAGTCACATGCTTTCAGCCTCAGGAGAAGGCAATGGCAAATCTCTGAACAGCTCTTGCCAAGAAAACCCCATACAGGGTGGCCTTAGGGTTGCCAGTTAGAAACAACTTTAAGGCACACACAACAATGATTTTATAATCATAGGATCATAGAATCTCTAAGAGACCTGAAGAGCCATCAAGTCCCTGGTGTTACTCAGAAATCATAATTCTTGTGTATTACGTAATGTAATGGTAATAGTAGTGGCATAGAATCATAGAGTTGGAAGAGACATCAAGGGCCATCTAGTCCAACCCTTCCACGCAGGAACACACTATTAAAGCACCCTTGACAAGATGGCCATCCATCCTCTGTTTAAAAATCTCCAAAGATTGAGACTCCACCACTTTCTGAGGCAGTGTGTTCCACTGTCAAATAGCTCTTATTGCCAGGATATTCTTCCTAATGTTGATGTGGAATCTCTTCTCCTGTAGCTTGCATCCATTGTTCCGGATCCTATCCTCTGGAGCAGCAGAAAACAAGCTTGCTCCATCATCCGTATGACACACACATCACCTCTTAACCTTCTCTTCTCCAGGCCAAACATACCCAGCTTCCTAAGTCCCTCCTCATTGGGCATGGTTTCCAGACCTTTCACTATTTTGTGCAAAATTGTACGGCACCATCAGTTCCATGCAGCCAAGAGAGGAACTTTGGAAGCCACAAGCGTGAACAGAAAGCCTAGGTTGAAAATCTAACATCCTGCTGGGGGATTGTGAGTGTGTTTGTGAATGTTTTCCATCCATCAGCTCAGTTCCCTGCCATCAGGTGTGCATTCATTTTTTCTTTTTTGTGTTTTAAGAAAAATAATGACCTACCACACAAGGTACCTTTTTGTTTTGAGGATAAAAAGCTTATAAACCGCTGTGTACTGTGCTGTGTATGAGCTGCAGGTGCCAAAAAAACCACGATGCTATTGCTATAGAAACCTTGACTTGATTAGATGTCATAACTCTGTTTGATTCACATTGATATGCTCTAGGTTCCTGCTGTGAAATGAAGATATTTATCCTCTCTCTCTTTCTCTCTGTCTCAGACACACACACACATAATAAATTCTGTTGCCTTCTAGTTTACCAAATGTCTTTGATGCAGAATTTAATTAAGATAGTTGTTGTTGTTGTTGTTGGACAGGTTGGACATGTTTGTGGCAAACTGTTTGTGGTGTGTTTTTAATTTAAGAGAAACCTTGTATATGTTGCAGTTTATCTCTCTCTAGGGAGAAGAAGATACTTCCAGCCAACACGGAATACTTTACTTTGAGAAAGCAAAGTCATCCTTTGTTGGGTTTGAACAATATTGGCCTCTACTAGCAGAAATTTCAGTTTTATTATCCCCTTTCCCAGTTAATATTTTTAGTGCAACAATTGTGTACTCATTACTCAGGGATTACATATGTTCCATCTAGCTTTCCTAACCATCTTTCCATCTTGTCATCTTAGCTCGAAGAATGCTAGATACAGAGGAATTTATCTCCGTAGTAATATTCCCAACCCTTGTTTTGTTGCATTGGTGAAGGCTGCATGTAATGACTATCTGGTGACTAATGACCCTTTTGATTATGGTCGAAAACACACTGCAGAAATAACCCAATTTGAGACCACTTTAACTACCTTGGCTCAATGCTAGGGAATCCTGGGAATTGTAGTTTATTGTGGCACCAAAGCTCTCTGACCGAGAAGGCTAAATGTCTCACAAAACTACAGTTTCCAGAATTCCCTAACATTTAGCGAGGGCAGTTAAAGCAGTCTCATACTGGATTATTTCTGCAAGGTGTTTTGGACCTATGTGGCTTTTAAAACAACTGACTATTTATCGATTCATTTTTTGGGAGGAGGGGGAGACGATGATTCCAGTTATTGATCTTCTTTGTATTTGTTTTAATTCTTCATCACTTTGCTTCCATTACAAAATGGTCATCTTGTGTAATTCAGTTGCAGTGCAAAACAACTAAGGACATTTACATTTTATATCTGTGGAGGTCAGATTAGCCAGTCAAGACCTTCCACAATCAGATTAACTCCAGGGCACATAGGCCATGGAAACCCACTAGGTGACCTTGGGCAAGTCACACTCTCTCAACCTCAGAGGAAAATAAAGGCAAACCTCCTCTGAACAAATCTTGCCAAGAAAACCCTGTCGCCATAGGTCAGAAATCACTTGAAGAAAAATATCTAATCATCCTGCAAAACTGTTTTACCACCTTCATTTTTTTTTTAAGTTTACCTGAATGTGGGGAAGAAAGGTAGATTTCTAGCAGGCCATCAAGTGTTTGAATTTTGTCCACTTGTTCTGAAGATGCTCTGTCAGTTGTTACAAGTGATGTATTCCAAGTTTTTTGGTCCAAGTCTCCAGTCTCTATCTGCAGGTATCAGGATGAGTCTGAAGTCCTTGCAAGATACTTTCAAGTCTCAAGTCTAGTCAAAAGTCTGGGAGCCACCTTTTAACTTTTCCCGGAGAGGAACAGCAAATGCATTAGGCAATGGGCTTGAGGAGAGAGTTGATGTTTGCTTGGTAGCTTGTCCCCACTGCACTTCAAAAAATCCTTCTAAAGTTTTTCAAAGGCTTTACAAGGATCCTTTGGCCTCAAGCCCATTGTCTAATTCATTTGCTGTTCTCCTCCCAGAAACACACCTTGTGCTTTGGGGGCTGGTCTTGCCTGCTGCTCAAAATAAAATGCACCGGCCACTCAGTCACTAAAAATATACAAGTCTCAAGTCACGTCAAGTCAGTATGATGTCATTTTTGCCAAGTCAAGTTCAAGTCAAATCATTGAAGCGACTTGATTTCAACTTAAGTCCAAGTTAATTGACTCAAGTCTACATCACTGGTTATTACCCTTAAACATTCCAAGTAATGGCATGTTGTCAGTACATGCTGCACAAATGCACAGACTTGAAAAATGGTCGCCAATGAATCTAACATTTCCTGTATTGCTTCCTTTTAACAAGATCAAGGGAGTTCATAATGCAATTTTGCTATAAAAAGTCACCTGGTTAGAAGTTGTGATCTCTGACTTAGGCACCTCTGAAAGGGAGAGTTAAAAGAAGCCCCCATTACACTGAGAATAAGGTGTACTTATTTTTATTATTGAAATAACAAATGCAAGGCTATGGTGGCAGTTTAGGAGAAACAGTACTAACGGTGATTTAAATCTTAGTGTGTTGGTTGTAATTTTAACTTTCTGAAAATGCGGAGATCACATGTTTGTGTATGCACAAAGTTCCAGGTTAAGCATGGAATAAAAGAGAAGAAATGGAATCCATCTAATCCAATTCCCTGGTGGCGCAGGATGGCTTTGCTAAAATGTCTTATAGAGGTGAAGATGTAATTGTTCAAAAACATAAGAGACCGCTGTCTTCTGAGGTACCCCAAAAGCACACCATCTCTCCATATTGGACAGAGAAATAGTTCTGTCTGAACCCCTGGACTTTTGTTAGCCCAGGGATATGATTTGTGTCATCCTCCAGATGTTGAACAGCAGCTTCTAGCATCTTTTACCATAGTTCTGACTAAGGCTGCTGGAATTTATAGTTCAACAACTTCTGGAGAGTGGCATAATTCTCACTCTTGGACTGAGCTAGATGGTCAGCATAGGCATCTGTCACCTTTGTATTTACTTTCTTCCTTTCTTTAAAAAGAATAATTTTCATGTGTTTCTAGGCCAACAAGATTAAATGGGTCCAGTAACTGGAATGACTCCAGATAAGAAAGCAGAAACGCCGGGGGCAGAGAAAGCCGCGGGGCTACGACATATCCAAAGAATGGGAAGCTTGCCGGAGGAGGCAGTTGATGCCGCTCGACCAAAGGCCTCGGCTGTGGATAGTGAAGTAGCTGATGATGAGCTCACAAACTTGAACTGGCTGCACGAAAGTACTAACCTCTTAACAAACTTCAGCCTCGGAAGCGAGGGTCTTCCAGGGGTTAGTCCTCTATATGATATTGAGGGTGATAATATGCCATGTTACACTGCCTCCTGCTATTCTAATCCTGAGAAGAAATCTGCCACTTCTAAGCCCCCTTATTCTTTTAGCCTTCTGATATACATGGCAATTGAGCATTCCCCAAATAAAAGCTTGCCGGTGAAAGAAATTTACAGTTGGATTTTAGAACGCTTCCCCTACTTTGCTACGGCGCCCACTGGCTGGAAGAACTCCGTTCGGCATAATCTTTCCCTGAACAAGTGTTTCCGGAAGGTGGAGAGGAGTCACGGCAAGGTGAGAATGGGCTGTTAGTGGTGGTACTTTTGTTGAAAAAAATGGCTACCAGATTTGCTGTTATGATTAAATTATGATTGAAAATGGCACTCTGTCCGGGCTCAGTAATATACAAGGTATAGTTTCTAATCATAATTCTAAAGGATTTCCCTCTTCCATGAGACAAGGGGGTGAATTCCACTTAGCAACTGTTTCATAAGACTTAAGAAATTTGATATTCCCCAAAAGGAGTTGCACAGTCCTCCTCCTCTTCCCTCTTTTTCTGTCCTTCTCTTTCCCTTCACCATGGTGTATTTAAATAAGACAAGTGTAATGTGTAATCTTACAATAATAATAATAATATATTTATTTATTTATTTATTTGTATATATTCTGTCCTAAACAGTTCTACAGAGTTTAGTGGTTTCTTTCAGGATGCTCTGTGTGATACTTGCTCCCACTCTCTAATCCTCAAATATTGCCCCTCTTGTAAGTCTCCCTCTGCTTTGGACACAGTGGAGAGAAGCACCCGGAAAAACACTGGTATGAGCATAGTATGTCAGCCTGAGTGTATCCTTTTCTCAGTTACTTAGAAGTAACTCTTTGCTCAGCTGGCCTGTCAAGAGACACTGTGTGTGTGTGTGTTAGGATATAAAGTCAAGGAAAAGGTGGAAAGTATGCAGTCCTTCTAATGTTGTTGGAATGACAAGTCTCAGCAACCAGCAAGAGCCATGTCTGTACAGAAGAAAAGAAACGTTCCTGCCTTGTTCCCAAACTGACTTGTTTAGTTGGAAGTACAGAGCCAAAACAGGCAAAACACAGGTCCAATTTGCACTCCAGGGCAATTCTCTGGAGTAAAAAGAGTCCCTGTTTGCTCTGAATCAGGGCAGAGACTCCGGAGCATCCCCTGTGTGCAGGTGCAGGTTCAGGGATGGGGGAGGTGTGTTGGTGGGCAGGTGAGCCACTGACCTCTTCCCGCCTGGAACTTCCAACTCCTGTTCACAGCATTTTCACTTTCAAGCTTGTGTGGTTCCTCTGACTCCATTTCTTTTGCAGACATGCAGATTGATCAAGCAAGCACACAATAGTACCATCAGTACCATGTACTGACACGCAATATGATGACTGTTCCCTTCAGAGTTGTGGGAAGAAAGGGAGAGGGGTCTCCTGGGGAGTGTGCAGATAGCACTGGCTGTATCGGCCTGTTGTTGGTGCTAGTTGTGCAGGCAGTTCATCCTCCCCACAGATCTGGAAGTTCCGATGATAAGCCACGTTTTCCTGCCAGTGCAGACACAGCCATAGACAATGAGGAGAAATGTCAGGAGTTGCATTCCAACAACATCTGGAGAGTCTCAGTTCTCTCTCTGATCTAAGAACATGTATGTTTTACATGGAGACTCTTGAGAGCAAAGATAATAGGAATAAGCATGTGTTGCTGTACAGAGCCCATTCTTTACTGAGTAACGTGGAAATTCATGTGATCCATTTTTGAGAAGTCATTTGGAGAGGATGGGGGACCAGTTTTAGCAAGTAAATCTGAAAGAAATTTGGACTGTTTAGTTCTTGCAGTTAGCCATAAAACCAGCTGCACCAAGAGCAGTCCAGCAAGTAGATAAAACCAAGTAGTCACTGGTTCAACAATAATAATTCCACTTTTAGGTTTGTGTTGTTTTATAAAGCAGGACTGGGAACCTCTGTTTTGACTCACAGCTCTCATAAACTGTCCAGAATCTCCCATCAGTCAGCTTCAGTGTGATGCTGCTGTATTAGCTTACAATTGTAAATGAAGCTGTTTGTTTAACAAATTGTAAGCCGCTCTGATAGTCTTGGCTGAAGAGCGGGGTATAAATAAAACATTATTATTATTATTATTATTATTATTATTATTATTATTATTTCAAGAAGGGAAGAAAGCCTTTTCTCTATCCAATTGGTCCATATGCATGCATAATTTTATAAAAAATAGGTAGCATTTTGGTTTCTTTGATCTAAATTTAAATTCTAGGGAACATCATAAACAAAAGAAGAAGAAAAAGAAACAATAAAAGAAACTATAAAACAGACACAGCCAATCGAATCAAACTTGGTTAATCACATTTTGTCATTGTGAAAGAAAAAAGATCTCTGCTTGCTTGGCTACTCCATGGATACTCAAGTCCCACTAAATACAGTGGCATAGTCAAATGGTGTACCTTATATAAAATGACAAAATCAGGGTTTACTGTTTGGAATTTATATATTTTCAAGCTGTGGAGGGCTGAAAGTATAAAGGAATTGATGGTGCTAGAAGACATCTTTCCAAAATTACAGCTCCTGAGATGCTGAAGTGTAATATAGTAAGCAGATTCAAAATATCCATTAGTTTACCCCATTTTCTTGATAACTTAATTTGTAAGAAAGTTTTACTGGAAAGATCATCATCTGGAAAGCTGAGTACAGCTGAAAAGACTGTACTCTTTCAAAACCGTTTGCTATCCTCCAAAATCTTCCATGAATTGGCTGTCTTGAATTAGACTGCTGCCATTGCTATCATACATTTGTGAACTTCTGTTTAATTTTCACCACAACTGGTGAAGCATGAAATGGACACTGGTGGAACATAAAATTCCAGCAGCATACTTATATGGAGCTTTAGGACAGTGATGGCTGCCACTTGGCTGATGGCATTAAGAGAACTGTTATAATACGCTAATGTCCAAAATCCACAAAACAGTGGTGTCTTTATTGGGCCAAGAAAAAAAACACACAAAATATATGATGCATCCTTTTGAAGCTCTGCTGGCTTCTACATTGGGCAAAGCTGTTAAAAATCCAAAAGGAGAAATAAAGAAAAATGACAATGAACCACAGGCCTACATTTGTCAAGATGTTAGAGTTGTTTTCAGTTAAGATGGTATGGAGGGATGGATATCCATGTAGGCAGAGGTAATTCCTCCTTTTTGGCTATGCTGGCTGTGGAGGACAAAGAGTTATAAAATCCAGAAAATAAAATTTAAACCCCATTAGCAACATAAGAAAGAAACCTCCTTTGAGATCCAGGTTGTCTCTATACTGTGGGAAGCTACCCACCTCCTTCTATAGCAGGGAACATTGAATTTCTCAAGAAGTCTCTGTGTTGTTGTATTTGAAAAACTTTGGGGAAAACATTGCAGAAGAAGGTATCTTGTATAAAACATGGGAAACATACTAGCCTGGCTGCCAGTAAATCTGAGTACGCTCCCCAACACAGGTGGGCTTCCTTTCACAAATGCCCTGATTTATACCAGACAGTGAATGCTGAATGATTTGATTCAGGAAAATCAAGACAGATAACAAGGAAGTTTGGATCCTTCCTTGTAAACCCTGGCTGGTACTGGATGGATTCATCAGCCATGTGTCAGATGCTGAGTACTAACCAAGGAAGGGGCCAGGCATTGTTTTCCTCCTTTGCTTAAGGCTACATTTGTATGACTCAGAAATAATTACACACGTAAAGCATCCTGGAAAAATTAATGTCAATCTACTTGCCCACTCTTGTCCTTTCCCATCTTTGGTATCGGCCCAGGTGAGTTAAAAAGTTTTGCTAGCCTTCCGAGTCTTAATGTTGTAGAGCTTGTACACACTGGGAGAGTTTTGATTCTTTGCAGAACAGAAGGAAAATGGCAAGTTTCACCAGCTCTCACAAAGTAAAGGGTTTTATTAGGAAGTTGTTGCTGTTCCAGGGATGGCTTAGTGTTAGTGTGGGCTTGGATAGCAGCCTGGTTTGGGTTGCTATGGCAGCATTTCCTCTTGCTCAGCTGGCTTGTGAGTGGCTGGTAGTGCGAGGCAGAGGCTGCGTTCCTGCTGATCCGTTGGTGTGTACCACTTGCTGGAGGGAGGTGTGAGGAGGGATGGAGAAATTTCTCATTTTTTGCTTTTTAAAGCTCAGTTATAGGGTATGCAAGTGTCCCCTCCTCTGTGTGTGTGTTGATGTGACTGACCTAATCTTAAGGGTTATCAGAGGGCACATAGCTGCTTTGTGAGCTGTTATAAAAAAAAATAACCCAAGGGCTAAACCCAACAGCTGTTTTTGCAGTGATGAGAGAGGAACCACTTATGCAATGGAAACAGGATATATGTATGTCTACATGCATCAGTGTGGTGAGATACAAAACTTTGGCTTTGTTTCGTAGCAAGCAGTGGACACTGTCCAGAGGAGAGCCTGTATATTTTCCCCAGAGGGCAGTACTTCAGCTGAATTTGAAGCTAGTTTTCAAGTTGGTATGGCTACAAGAACCACAGGAAAACCCACTCATGGGCAAAGTTGGGTGGATGAATTCAGACATTGGCCAATCAGTTTCCTTAGTCCTCCCATATACTCATCTGCACAGGCCAAAAGGCCTGTTCCTCCCCCATTCTGGTGTCATTCTGTTTCTGGTGTCATTCCTCTGGTTCTGGTGCAAGCAGATTGGACAACATCTGACACATTCCATACCAGAACCACATTTTAAAAACTTAGCTGTTCCTCCAGATCTTCTCCTGCTGAGCCACCCCTGGCACATCTGCTGCTGCTGCTGCAGGTTGCTAGTTTTTCTGCTGCTGCTGCAGGTTGCTATACGTCCAGCCAGGTGACCATCGCTGGGTACCTTGTTCTAATCTCAGAAGTGAGCAATCTGCAGAAGTGGGACACCCGTGCAGACAGCTGCTGCGGTGCAATAGCAATAGCAAGTACATTTCTTACAGCTTATCAGTGCACTTAAGTACTCCCTAAGCGGTTTACAATGTGTAAGCTAAGAAAAGGATGGCCAGGTAATGCATGAGATCAAGGCAGCTGCAGGACAAAGATACTCTGGGCTGCTGTCCCCAGAGTATCCTGGCCAGTGCAGACAAGGCCCATGTCTCTCAAAAATGGCTTGTCAAAAGAGCGCAAGGGGAAAATAAAGGATTTTGTTCTGTTTGGCAGGTTGACCTCACTGAAATCTTTATTTATAACAGAACTCCGTTCTGGTAGTCATGGTCTCCTGTCCCAGCCTAGGATTTCCACTGCCCTGTCCTGGATTCGTCCCTTCTTACTTGCTGCCCCTCACTCCTGGAACCTTCTTCTCCCACATGTGTGCCTCATCACTTCTCTAACCAGTTTCAAAATTGAGTTAAAGACTATATTTAGGGAAGCATTCCCAGGATTGTGCCGTCTGCACCAGGATGCCTAGTTTTAATTATGTATTAAGAAGCTGAGCCCTCCCTGCAGTCATCTGCCTTGGTCCAGGCCCCAGAGGGAGAGAAGTAGCACTGGACCTCATCCCCTTTCCCACCATGTTTCCCTTCTCTTTTGGTGTTGTGTCTTTTAGATTGTAAGCCTGAGGGCAGGGAACCATCTAATTATAAGATGGTATGTACAGCACTGTGTAAATTTACAGTGCTATATAAATAAAGGTTAAGGAGGAGGAGTAGGAGTGGCTTTCCAGATGTTGGACTGCAAGTCTCACCGTCCATCATTATTGAGGTAAGTCCTGATGGAAAAGACTGTGGGAAATACTGGCATAGGAAAACCTTCCTGGATGGAATAGATTCTTTCTACCTGCTGGGAGAAGATCTGCTTCTGGCAGAGCTTGAGAAAGTTACTTTAGAGGACTGCATCTCCCAGAATCCCTCAGCTGGACTAGCTACTCTGGAATGCTAAGAGTTGTCCCAAAGGTAGCTTTTCCCAATTGGCCCAAGGCTCTACATGTACCAAGAAACATCAGCAGTCTTCTACATCCACATACGCACAGCAAATTGTTTATTATTTATGAGTTACATTTATGTTCTGCTTTTTCTCCACCGAGCTCAAGGCAAAACACATGGCTCTCTTTTTTGCTCACACCAACCCTGTGAAATTGGTCAGGCTGACTGGGCCACGGTCACCCAGTGAGAGTCATAGCAGAGTGGGGACTGGAATCTGGCTCTCCCACATCTCACTTCTGTGCTCTAACCACTGGCTCAACAAAAACACTCACTTTAAAAGGTTTATTTTCTTTGTTGTACAGTGGACCATCCAAATTCGCTGGGGTTAGGGACACAGGGCCCTCATGAAAATGGAAAAATTGCAATTAAAAAAACACTTTTTTAACATGAAAGAACACCTCTTTAGGAATCACTAGGTCCTCCAACGCATCATTGTCATCCATCATCATCATCCCTCCCTTTTCCCAAAACTGGAACTCAGAGTGGCTTACAATATTAAGAAACAATACAATTAAAAAACATTCGAAAGTGATACATTAAAACAGAATTAAATTATAATATTAAAACAGATTGCATGTTAAAAGAATAAAATACACTTAAAAGCTTTAAAATGTTTAAAACAATGTAAAATAATACAACACTCTATGGGCAACATCAGCCAGAATATGACCATAGAATCATACTGGAGAACCTACAAATGCCTAGAGACATGTTTTCTCTAGGAATCTCTAGGTCCTCCATCATGAGTCTGTGGTCAGCTTTCAGCAGTCTCACTGGAGTACCTAGGGATTCCTAGAGAGAACATACCAATTCTGCAAAATATCAGATCTACAAAAGTCAAAGCCACAGGTGTGGAGGGCACACTGTACTTGACATTGTTAGTATGTTCATGAGTAATTAGAGACTACTGGATGGTGTGTGTATATGCAGTTAGTCTTGTTTGGCTAATTTATTGGGTGGCCTGCCAGCTTGTTCCAAAATGCCTCCATCACAACTGATTTTGGAAATTAACACTGTTTAATTTTCTCACCATTATTAGAAAACATTCTTGACATTTGTAAACAAATTAACAAGTTAAATGTATGAGCCAACAGATCAGAGTTGATAAGCAATGATTTCTGCAACTTCTGGTACTCATTTATTAACTATATTAATTGCAAGGAAAATGATATTTTGCTTGACTTGCTTTCTGACGTCGGGTTCTCCGACTCTGTTCTCAACTGGTTTAAATCTTACTTGTCAGACCGATCTTTTGCAGTGGTCACAGGTGGTCAGACTTCCTCCTCTGTTCCCTTATCTGTAGGAGTTCCTCAGGGCTCTGTCCTGGGTCCCCTTCTGTTCTCTCTATACACATTGTCCCTTGGTAAACTCATCAGTTCTTTCGGTTTCTCGTATCATCTGTATGCCGATGACCCCCAGCTGTATCTTTCCATCCCTGACAAGTTTCATCTTGTCTGGTTGCCATCTCTCAGTGGATGCGACATCGGCGCTTGAAGCTCAATATGTTTAAGACAGAGCTTCTCATCTTCCCACCTAAGCCCACCCTTCAATACTCCTTTTCTGTTTATGTTGACGTCATTTCTATTCAACTGTTTCAGCAAGCCCGCAGTCTTGGTCTCATTTTCGATTCCTCTCTGTCGTTTACTCCCAAGATTCAGGCCACCACCAAGGCCTGTAGATTCTCTCTTTACAACATTGCTAAAATCCATCCTTTCCTCTCAGCCTCCACTGCCAAGACTCTGGTCCATGCCCTTGTGGTCTCATGACTAGATTATTGTAACTTTCTTCTGACAGGGCTTCCTCTCTCTCATCTCCATCCTTTAATCTCTGTCCAGAACTCAGCTGCACGTGTTATCACATCTGCTCTCCATTTTGACCATGTTTCTCCTCTTCTCCTCCTTCACTGGCTCCCCTTCCCCTTCCACATCTAGTACAAGCTTTTGTTGTTGACTTTCAAAGCCCTCCACGGACTGGTTCCTCCTTACTTGTCTAAACTTCTTTCTCCTCACACTCCTTCCCGTACCCTCCGTTCTGGTAATCAAGGTCTCCTGTCCCAGCCGAGGATTTCCACTGCCCTGTCCTGGATTCGTTCCTTTTCACTGGCTGCCCCTCACTCCTGGAACCTTCTCCCCCCCCCCCCCCACACACCTCATCACTTCTCTAACCAGTTTCAAAACCGAGTTGACTGTATTGTTTAGGGAAGTGTTCCCAGAATTGTGCCATCTGCTCCAGGATGCCTCCTGTTAACTATGTATTAAGAACCCTAGCCCTCCCTGTAGTCATCTGCCTTGGTCCAGGCCCCAGAAGGAAAGAAGAACCACTGGATCTCATCCCCCTTTCCCACCACCTTCCCTTCTCTTTTTTGTTGTCTCTCTTAGATTGTAAGCCTGAGGGCAGGGAACCGTCTAATTTATAAGATTGTATGTACAGCACTGTGTAAATTTACAGCGCTATATAAATAAAGGTTAATAATAATAATAATAATAATAATAATAATAATAATATAGAATCAGAGAATCATAGAATTGGAAGGGGCCTTATAGACCAATAAGTCCAGCCCCCTGCTCAATACAAGATCTCCAGCTAGAGCATGCCAAGATGCATATTCCTAAAGACACGTAGGCTGCATCTACACTGGAGAATTAATGCCGTTTGACATCACTTTAGCTGCCATGGCTCATTGCTGTAGAATTTGAGGATGTGTAGTTTTGTGAGCTATTTAGCCTTCTCTGTGAGAGAACGCTGGTACCACAACAAACTAAAAGTCTCAGGATTCCATAGGATGAAGCTGTGATAGTTAAAGCGGTTTCAAACTGCCTTAATTCTGCAGTGTGGCAGCATCCGTAGTAGGCTTATGGTGATATTGACTAGAGTAAGTAATTTGACATAATTGTATATAAATTACACTGACAATGTTATAAGGCATTGCCATTCATGGACATTACATTTTGATGTGCAGCCTATTCTTTCATATTCATAGTTGGCTGCTGATTTGTAATGTTGTAATCCTTCCTCATAATACAGTATATATTAAAGTATTTATTTAATAATGAGGGGAGTACTATTTGGCCACCGTGTCAGTCAGTCTTGTTGATGTTGTGTGCCTTCAAATTGTTTCTGACTTATGGTGACCCTAAGGCAAAGCTGTCATGGGATTTTCTTGGCAAGAGCAGTTAAGAAGAGGTGTGTTGCTGCCTTCCCCTGAGGCTGAGAGTATATGACATGCCCAAGGCTACTCAGTGGGTTTCATGGCCAAACTGAGAATCGAATCCTGGTCTCCAGAATCGCAGTCCAGCACTCAAACTACTATGCCACATTAGCTTTCATAAGTCAGTCTCTCCTATACTTAATGTAATTCATCATAGCTTGGGGTTATGGAAGCAGTAACCCAAAATGTCTGGAAGGCTTCAGGCTGGGAAAGTGTAATGTATGTAGACCAGTATCCATGTTGCATTACGGATAGCAGATCTACTTGTCTTAGGAATGGACAGGTATGTGGTCTTCCAAAAGACAGCTAAGTCTGTCATACCAAGCACCTAGGTATATCCTAAGTGCATCCTAGGGTCTTTTGAAATTAGTCAGACCCACTTCTGACACCTTCTAATGCATGGAGCTGGTGCTAACCAGGACAAAAATTGGCTGTGTTGGAGGAAATAGATTCACGTTAATTAGTTTCACTCCTCGTGGTGAATATAAGTGACCAGGTAGGAAGATTAGGTACACCCAGAACCTGGAAACCTTACATTTTCCAACCTCAAGGCCCAGAACCTTCCAGCTGCAATGAATCAGTACTACATTTGGGAGTTGAAGCTGCTTTATGTAATGGGCAAAATGGCAGCTCGGTATGGTTTTACTGAAGCATCTTTTATAGCCCCACAAAATCTTTAACTACATATCCCACAAACTTGACCTTGGGCCACCTTGGCAAAATCTGGTATATTCTCTGTCACTGCAATGAAGCCCTCTCTTTGTTTTATTACATTCTTGATTTGTGTTTATAGTTTACAAATCTCCCATTAAGAAATAAGGCTAGTTTAATTCTTGGAAAATGCCCTGAAAACTTATGAGTAAATGTGTTAGTACCCTGATTTTCTTCATGATGTTATTTACATGACTTAAGATGTGTGTGTGTTTGTGTGTGTACAGATACATTAGTAACTATCCTTGGATTGAATTGGAACAGCTTAGTATCCAGATGTGACTTTGGCTGTCAAAAGAGAAACTGACTTATGGGAGCACTTGGAAACTGTTCTAAAATAAGTAAACCAGGGTCTAGTGAATGGCCTTGTAAATACCTTCATGCATCAGCACTGTCAGAATCAGAATCACAGAATCATAGAGTTGGAAAATATAAATTACAAAATCTAAATCATAAAATTAAGGCTCATCAATTCTCTCCCATGGTGTAGAGCTTGTCATTTCCTTCAGTGGTACATTGCTGGGAACCCCAAGTAAGATCAAGATAGTTAAATGGTTTAATTTTAATTGTATGGGAATAAGTAACACTTTGATGAAAAACAGTTTTCCTGAGTTAATCAGCAAACATGCACTCAAGCACAAAGGATATTCGATGCCATCCAAAATCCATGCCAAACCTAAGCAGGATTGTCCTTTTTCTTTGTGTAGAAAGGGGATTTCTTGGAATGTCATGGATATTCCCTTGAGTTTCACGATGGAAAAAGGTGGGATATATCTTAAATAAACAGAAATAGAAGCGAGCATCTCTTAGTTTAGTACTGTTCAGACTGTCTGATGTAAGGAACCAGCAATCTTTTTTGTTCTTAATGTGCTAGGGACTGGTACCATATTTGTGCCCATTGGCTACAACTATTTGTTTTCTTTTCCTGTAAACTTCCTGGAGTTTTCCAAGACTAGTGGACTGGCAGCCAATGGCTTGCAAACCGGTCCTGGTCCATAGATCACTACTTTTTTGTAGCATAGTCTTTGGCTTAGTCAATGGGTGAGAAACCTATGGCCTTCCAGATGCTGCTTCCATCAACTTATTTAGAGGATAGTCAGTAGTAAGTGATAATGGACATTGCAGCCCAGGAAGGCCACAGGTTCCCCATCTCTTTTTAGTCTATCATTCCCAGCATACTTTAATGTAAAAGTAGACAGGCACACGTAAGCGACATCACATCTGGAAAGAAGACCAGAATACAAATTGGACAAATCATTCCAGTTTTGGAATAGTGTCTGTTAATTCATTGCCTGAAGAGAGGGATGACCATGGATGAATGCCTTGCAATAAGCCTTAAACACCCTTTTACACCAGACCACTCCACATAAAATCCAATTAGCAAGCTAACCTGCTATTAAGGAATTACTTATTAATCGTATCTTTCAATGCTTTCAAAGCTCTAGTTGGTTCTAAATGATGATTGCTGCCAGCAAGTGTTTTGATGCCGAGAAGTTGCTTGAAATAGGCATGCAAATTTATTTGAATTAAAAACAAGAAGAAGGTCCAGGCCAGGTTTGAGGAATGTGTGATTTTTTAAATATTGTTGGATTGCAACTCCTCTGATTGATTCCTCACCATTGGCTATCCTGGCTTTGGTCCATTAAACCATGGGAGAGAATTGATCAGCCTTAATTTTATGATTTATATTTTGTAATTTATATTTATCCCCTCCACTGATTTTAAAGCAGCAGGTAGGGCCTTTTCTCCTGCATTATCCTCACAACAAACATGTGAGGTAGGCCAAAGCCAATACTGAGAAAAGTTAGCCCTATCCCAAAGTAATCCAGTAAGCTTCCTGGCTAAGTGGAGACTCAATCCTGGATCTCTCTGCCCAACAGCCTGTCTGGTATTCCAAAGGCTTATAGGATCAATTTTGTTATATTGGTAGAATCCCAAGGTTCAAGAGCTCAGGTTAGCTGCAAAATGGTGTCTAGAGTGAAGCCAATTCCCTGTCACAGCCAAAGAGCCATACAGTGGGATGATTTCCAGTGTGAAATACATATTTACATGCTACAGATAAAAAAATTTTACCAGTTTATTTATATTTAAAATTGGTTATTATTAAAACAGTAATAAAGTTAAGGAAACCAGCATGGAGTAGTGGTTTAAGTATTGGGCTATCACTGGAGACCAAGATTCAAATCCCTGTTCAGCCATAAAAATCCACTGCGTGATCATGGGCAAGTCACATACTCTTAGCTTCAGGAGAAGACAAAGGCAATCTCCTTCTGAACAAATCTTTCCAAGAAAACCCCATGATAGGTTTGATTTAGGATTGCCATATGTCAGAAATGACTTGAAGGCACATAGTACCAACAAAGTAAAGTGAACATTTTTTTGGATATGCAGCAAATTGTCCAGAGATCTGTCAGTAGATCCCAACTACTGTGTTCCTTTACTTGCACCAAATATCAGAAACCAGATGTGAATCCAGGTTGGACGATTAGTTAATTAACATGCCAGGTTGGAGGATTAGTTAACTAACAGGTGGTGCCAAGAACTGCACACAGAATGTTATTGGCAAAACTTGGAAAAGTTAGAATCATAGAATCATAGAATTGGAAGAGACCACAAGGGCCATCAAGTCCAACTCCCTGCGGTGCAGGAACTTTCAATCAAAGCATCCCTGACGGATGGTTGTCCAGCCTCTATTTAAAGACCTCCAAGGAAGGAGACTCCACCATTCTCCACCATTGAACAGCCCTTACTGTCAGGAAGTTCTTCCTAATGTTGAGGTGGAATCTCTTTTCCTGTAGCTTGCATCCATCATTCTGGGTCCTGTTCTCTGGAGCAGCAGAGAAAAGCTTTCTCCCTCCTCAATATGACATCTCTTCAAATATTTGAACAGGGCTATCATATCACCTCTTAACCTTCTCTTCTCCAAGCTAAACATCCCCAGCAACCTAAGGCGTTCCTCATAGGGCATGGTTTCCAGACTCTTCCATTTTAGTCACCCTCCTTTGGACACACTCCAGTTTCTCCACATGTTTTTTGAATTGTGGTGCCCAGAACTGCACAATGTATTCCAAATGGGGCTTGAACAAAGCAGAAGTTAACATATTTGGATAACAGATATTCTCTAGATGGCTGAAGGATTGTGGGAGATGTAGTCCAAAGAGTAATTTTCCCAAGCTCTGAGTACTAGCAGCCTTCCAGACTGGAGCTGATAAAAACACTTCAATTGCTCAGCAATACTCTTACAAAGAGAAATATACAGTAAGCCCTCCAGGATTCTTCCTAGTAGTAGAAGTTATAAATCTGTGGAAGAAATTAAGCGTCTTGGCAAACCACTCCTTTCCTAGCCGGACTGGGGCTGCGGCAACCTCACGCCATGCCCCTGATCCAGCTTTTGAGAGCACAGAAAGGAACTGCAAAAAGCGGGTCCTTTTTGCACCCTTGAAAGAGCTCCATAGCTGCAGTGGCGTGTTTTTATGGTGCTCTTCAGTGCTGCGTCATCTGGACACAGTGTCGGAGGCACGCCATGATGCTGTGCACCATCTAGAGCAGCATGAGTCAGACATGCATCGTGAGGACACTATGCCCCGACTCTGCCCCCATGCCAGCCTTTTAGGCCAATCTGTAAAGGGCCTAAGTGAACCAAGTAAGATGATATTTGTTGATGTTGTTGTGTGCCTTCAAGCAGTTTCCTACTTATGGCAACCTGAAGGTGAACCTATCCTTTTGTTTCCTTGGCAAGATTTGTTTGGAGGAGGTTGGCATTGCCTTTCCCTGAGGCTGAGAGTATGTGACTTGCCCAGCATCACCAGTGGGTTTCCATGACCAAGCGGGGAATTGAACCCTGGTCTCCAGAATTATAGTCCAGCACGCAAACTACTATTCCATGCTGGCTCTGTACAGCCAATGTTTACTTGTTTCCTTTTTGCCATTTATTGTATATACTCTAGTCTAGAATTTTTAGTCAAAAATTGATTCAGAAAACCTAAATTGACTTATCCTCAAGTCAGTTCAGGTTTTCTCATATATATGTGTGAGAAAAATGAACCATCCCCTGGTGAAAGGCAAAACTATAATCTGTCCTGGAAGCACTGACCCTCCTTTACTCTCGCATCCCTCCAGCTTTTAGCATGAGTACAAACAGTTGTACCTTGCTAGAATTTTGTAAATTCTTGGGCATTTGTTTCATTCTTTAGATCCTTTACTATATGCCCCTAATTTTTACCCCTGACTTATCCATGGTCATATCAAAATCCATAATTTTGGCCCCAAATCCTTCCCTCGACATATATGTGCAGTTGATCTGTAGTTGAGTGTATACGGTATTTACAGCTAGCCCTCCACATTTCTGACTTTGACTTTTGTGGATTTCATTATTTGTGGTTTTGATTAACATGTTCTCTCCAGGAATCCCTTGGTCTTCAAGTTGACCATATAGCTGAGCTGGAGAACCAAGAACTTCCTAGAGAAAACACTTCTCTAGGCATTTGTAGGTTCTCCAGCATGATTCTTGATCAACATCTGGTAGATGCTGACCTTAGAGGTGGAATGGAGGACCTGGAGATTCCTAGGAAAAAGAATAGTGGTCTTTTATTTGGAGTTTTTCCACATTCACAGCTGTCCTTCACCCCTAACACCAGCAAATGTGGAGGGACCACTGTATTATTATTTATTTAGAGTATTTCTACTCCACACTTCAACTAAAAAGGCTCTCAGACTATCTTATGAATGGTTAATTTGACAAGTTTCCTGCCCTCAGAATCTAAGACATGACACACACAAAAAGGAAATGATAGTGAGGCAGGAGATGTAAGTCCAGCAGATGCTGGCTGCTCTTCTCTCTCTCAGAGACCAGAGCAATGGCATTTCGAATGGAAGAGAGATGGCCTTACATCCGCTGCTGGACGTAGGCATGATGGACCTATGCCTTGCCTGTTCTTCTCTCCCTGAGGCTTGCATCTACACTGCAGACATAATGCAGTTTGAAACTGCTTTAACTGCCATGGGTCCATGCTGTGGAATTCTGGGATTTGTAGTTTGTTGTGTCAGCAGAGCTCTGACCAAGAAGGCAGAATAGCTCAGAAAACTACAAATCCCCGAATTCCATGGCATTGAGACATGGCAGTTAAAAGCAGTGTCGATCTGCCTTCATTCTGAGGTGTAGATTCAGCTGGATTTCTTTTCTGAGGGCATAAAAGCTAGAAACCTTTTGACAATGTGCGTGATATGAATTTCAATCATAAAAAGCATAAAAGTCCCCATTTGTGAACAGGGAGATAATTGCTTCCTCTGACAGCAAGCTCAGGTGCTGAGTGTCAGTGTCTATTTTGCCAAAACAAGACTGCTGAGAAACAAGAGGGCATTCAATGAAATATGGTGTTTTATAAAAGGAATACAAATATCTAGGAAAGCATTTCCCAGCTCAAATCAGTATTCACAGTATCTGGGAAATGCGGTGTGTTTTTTGTGGTGTAAAAATGGAAAACTAAGGGGCCGGCAGATTGGAGTATGTAGGATGTTTGTGGGACTGGGTGGCCATCTGGAATCTGAACAGGAACAGTCCATACTATGTAATTTATTTACATGTTACACCTTGTGTAAGAAGTGAGCTGTTCAGAATTACTTCCTAGATGCTCTCTCCATGATTTCACTATATTTTTGTCAGACAGAAGGCTATCTAGAGGTGCATCTACACTGTAAAAATAGTGCAGTTTGACATCATTTTAAGTGCTGTAGTTCCACTCTATGGAATCCTGGGATTTTTAGTTTTACAATGTCTTTAGCCTTTTCTGCGAAAAAGTGCTGGTGCCTCACAAAACCGCATATCCCAGGATTCGGTAGACTGGAGCCCTGGAAGTTAAAATGTTGTCAAACTGCATTGTTAAGTGTAGATGCACCCTAAGACAAAAGGGAAGATTTTCTCCATGGACTAGAGTACCCAGATTGTTGGGGGAAAGTAGCTTACAGTTGTAAACCGCTTAGACACTCCTTAGGCAGTATGAAGCAGTATATAAATGAAGCTGTTTGTCTGTTTGTTTGTTTGTTTAGAGAATTCCATACTAAGTCTGCTTGGTTTTGGATTTCTAGGAGTTTGACTATCAACATGGCATTCTGACAAGAATTTGTAGGAGGTTTTTTGTGGGTTTTTCGAGCTATGTGGCCATGTTCTAGAAGAGTTTCTTCTTGACGTTTCGCCAGCATCTGTGGCTGACATCTTCAGAGAATGCCAGCCACAGATGCTGGCAAAATGTCAGGAAGAAACTCTTCTAGAACATGGCCACATAGCCCAAAAAAACCCACCAAAAAACCTATGTATGCAGGCCATTAAAGCATTCGACTTCACAATTTGTAGAAAGTTGATTTATTCAAAATTTGATCATTTTTATTAAAGCCTAGCATTATGGAATTTGTAATTGTTGTGTATACTGGGGTTCAAAAAAGTTTTGAATTACATTGAAATGGCTGAATAGTAGCCACTTTTGGCAAAATACAGGTGGAAATCAGATACATATATAATACATGAAACTTTTATGTATAAAGTTTCATATATTTTGTCTCTTCTACCAAAAAAAAGTAGAAAGTAAAAATCAGGGCAGTTGTATGCTTTTTGTGGTTGATTTCTGCCCATCATCTCCCAATTACAATTTACAAGACAAAGCTTGCTCCTTTGTAGCTAATTTTCCAAGGTTATTACATTGAACTAAACATGTCTTGCATTTCCAGCAATGTCGTGTATGTGATCAAATACCAGCACCCCAATGCAATGTGCCATATGAAGGGGGGGGATCCTTGATCTTTGCACAGGCTTCAGGAATCCTAAATCAACAGTCACCATCAAAAAGTTGGAACAACCTGTTGCAAAACATTTTAATTCTAAGGTAAAACAAACTTTCCAACATGGCTGTATATCCAGTAGTGGAACCCCATAGTCCAAATGTACTTATTATTATTATTAACCTTCATTTATATAGCACTGTAAATTTACACAGTGCTGTACATACAATGTTATATTTAGATGGTTAACTGCCCTCAGGCTTACAGTCTAAAAGAGACAACACAAAAGGAGAAGGGAAAGGTGGTGGGAAAGGGGATGAGGTCCAGTGGTTCTCCTCTCCCTCTGGGGCCTGGACCAAGCCAGGTACTTGAAAAAAGAGTCTGGATTTGCAGGGCTGAGACCTTGAAAAGCAGTAAAGTCATTTTGGTTAACACCAGTTTCCAAAAGCTTGCTGGAAAAAAAGGATCTGGCTTGGAGAATGCTAGGAAAGGTGGAGGGAAGTAGAACAAGAAGAAGACCACATGCTAGATGGATGGACTCTGTTAAGGAAGGTCACAGGTATGAATTTGCAAAGATTAAGCAGGGCAGTGGAAGCCAGGGAGTCTTGGAGACTGGGTTGCCATGGGCTGAAATTGACTCAGCAGTTAACAATCCCACTGTTACCTGAGGCCCACTGTTGCGACACTTGGTGGCACATAGGCATCTCCTTGTGAGTCATTCACTCTGAGGTGAGGACAAGGCACCCAACATTGATCATGTGGCTATCTACCTTGTTTTGACCTTAGGGCGAGCGACTGGTGGATGGCACAGCAGGATGCATTGTAAACAGTTGTCCGGCCTTGTAACGGAAGGCTCTGGATCTTCCGGGAACACATACATACACACACAACCCACAATATTTTTGAAAAAGTTATAGGGGTGGTATTGAGCTGGTTCAGTACTGAACTGTCCAGGCATTGGACGGTTTGCACCAGGACCAGGGTTTGGAACATGTGTCATTTGTGGAGATGACATTTTATTTGGTCCATGCAGGCAGGGCCAAGGTCCAGAGTATGCCCAGCAGCACAGACTCATGGTAGTCTTAGTGGACATGATGCCCTGAGCTACTCCTGAAAGGGCAGTTTCAGCATGGATGTTGAAGTCTCGCAGCACCATAAGCCAAGGGGATTCCACCATCAATCCTGAGATCATTCTGGCTACCTCAGGATATGAGACTGTTAAGTTGTGGGGTAGGCAGTACAAGCGCTGCAGACTGTGGGATGGTGCACCTGATCAAGGGGATGGAATCATGATAGACCATTGCAACTCTGCTTTCCCAACCCTCCAATTTTGCTTGCAGCTGCACAGAGAAACCTAGTGGGCAAATCTGATAGAGATTAACCAGGCCTCTGTGATACACACCAGGTTGGCATGCTCATCCAGGATTAAGTTCTGAATGGCATTTGTTTTCCCATTCACCAACCTGGCATTAAGAAACAGCATTTTCAACCCAGGGGAACTGTTGCCACAGTTACCCTGACTATTCAGAGGACAGTTGAGGAGCAACCAACACCCTATTTAGTTCTAAGCTTCTGTTATTCTCTCAAGTATTCCACAGTGCAGTTGTCACCTGTGTTCAGCCCAGATTCTTTAAAGTGCCAAAGCAAATGTTCATTTATATTTTTTTGCAAATGAGAACTGTGATCTTTACTTTGCCTGGGACTTGAAGCAACCTGGAGTTGATCAACTATGGAAGGAGCAATTTTTCCATGGAGGCACAGGGATTTTATGGTTGGAAGGGTTCTTGACGGCCATCTAATTCAACTTGATGCAGTAATTTTGAAAAATAGAGTGTTTTCTGGAATGACACTGCGCCCATTTGGAAAACTGCTTTGTAACCAGCATCCCTGGTTTGTTATTTCCTAGGTAAATGGTAAAGGCTCTTTATGGTGTGTGGACCCAGAATATAAGCCAAACCTTATACAAGCTCTGAAGAAGCAACCGTTTCCCTCCGCGTTTGCGTTTTATACCCCACCGGCATCACCACTGAGGTAGGCTTGATATTTAAAAATATTAGGATTGAGGTGGAGCATGGAACAAACTTCAGACTTGCTAAAGTATATAGTGTTGTCCTTACATGGTAATATGCGGAAAAGAGGATAGTTCTGGCCTTGGTAATTCTGTAGCTGAAAGCTGTCATTCATTGTGGATGAGAGACCCTATAGCTCACTGAAAGCATGTGTTCTTAAGTACCCCATTTATTGTTGTATATCTTCAAGTCATTTCCAACTTATAGAAATCCCCCTATCATGGAGTTTTCTTAGCAACAATTATTCAGAGGAGGTTTGCCACTGCTTTCTTCTGAAGCTTAGAGAGTGTTAGTTGCCATCTACCTCGTTTATTGTTTCCCAGGGTTTCCATGTTTGAGCAAGGATTTGAACCCTAGCCTTCCAGAATCCTAGCCCAACACTCAAACCACTATACCATGTTAACTCTAGAACCCCATGCTACCCCAAAGATCTCCTTTTTCCTCCTCAGTCTCTCTCAAAATTGCATCAGGAAGTGTCACAACATGACTTCTTTTTGCTTTTCTTGAAAGGGACTGGAGAGGAAAAGACAGGCTAGTTGACTTAGGCAGGGATCAAAATTGACCTCCTGTCCAAACACCGTCTGGGCAACTAAAAGCTGATTGCTACACAGCTGGTAGCCAACAGCTAATGAGCAAGCCAAGTCACAGAGCAATCTACAGTTCATCACTTACTTTACTTTAGTAAATACAAGCATTAAGTTCCAAACAGAGCACTGTTTAAGTCAGGTCAATGGCATCCAGAGTCAACAAACACAGTCCAGGTCAAGCACTGAGTTCAGGAACATGACAGGGAGCCAGGTAGGTCAGATAATCTCCAACAACTGCTGGAAGGCAGGGCTGAAAATTTATAGATCAACAGCTCAATGCGGTTCTGTTTAATTAATTGCTGTGTCCTATACATCCTCTGAGACCGCCTCAAACCCTCCCTTTGTTGTCTCTGCTCAGCGAAGATAGGTAGTGGTAAATGGTCTTCTGTATCTGAATGGGAAGGACTCTCTGCCAGAGCTGGTACTACACTCTGGTCTGTCTCCTTCTCTGGTTTAGCAGCCGGTCCCAACCATGTTCTGGAAGCAGGGAATTGCACCCTGGACCCTACACAGTTGCCTATTCTTGCCGTAGAGGTTAACACGCTGCACTGTATTTTACATCTCCCCATGTTACAGCCTGGCTTCGAAAGTGGGTGCTGTGTCTTCAGGCCAAGAAGTGCTGTTAACATACTGATTGATAAGAGATTTATATCCAACTATTCCTGAAGTCATATCAGGGAGTTTTAGCAAAAATTATTAAAATATAGTAACAAGTGAGATTTAAAAAAAAATACTAACAAAAAGAAGGCAACGATAGCTTAATAGTTGAGCCCACTAAAGGTAAAAAATAAATTCAATTTTTTTTAAAAAAAAAATGCAGTGTCAGAAATGCATCACAGTAGCAGCAGACAGTCCATAATGTACCCTTGAACATTTCACAGAGTTTGCAGCAATTTCAGTAAGGTGAAGACAATGGGGGAAAGGGGGAGGAGGAAAGAGAAACTGAGACATACTAAAAGCAGCTGAAAAGGTTGGATGACAGAAGATTAATCATAACTGTCTCTTACAAATCGGGGTAGTTGGAGGGTATACTATAACCCTCTGCCTAATTTCAACAAAGCTGGGGGAATGGTGGGGTGAGAGGCCCCTTATTTGAAATGCAGTTGCCAGGCTCCCCCAGCCTGCATGAAATTCAGAACTTAGAAAATTTAGCTTTTTTGGACTCTAAAGTCCCAGAATCCATGTCCATTGCTAGCTGTTAGAGTTACTCCTTAAAAGTAACTATTCCAAGCTCTGCATTTCAGAAATCCTCTGCAAACAAACAGGACATTGGACCATTGGGTTGAATCAAAGGCCATCGTGTCCCACAAGTCTTGTTGCTAGGGTGATGATGAGGCTTTTTAAAATTGTATGGGCAGCTGAAAGGAATGAAATATTTTCCCTAGGGTAGATTTTGGGCATGGCTGCAGGAAGGGCACATGATTCTTCAGTCCCTCTTCTCAAAATAGTCTGGAGCATTGAAATTATTATTTTTGCTAGAAGGGCTCCCATGAACAGATGCTCACGACAAACTTATGCTCAAATCACTTTTGGGAAAGTCATACAAGGAGGACCAAAAGGTCACGGTTACATTTTTGTTTCAGTTTGTTTTGTTTTTCTCTATATTATTTTTAAACATTTGCATGAGAACGTTTCCGGTGTTTCTGAAGGGGCTTTTCAAAGCCTGTGTCAGAGTTTGGTTAGGGGTGCAGACTAAAGTCAGATCTAATGATTTAGGTTCAGAATAAGATGGAATGAAAGGCCAAGAGTAACTCTGGGCTTGGAAAAAGGAATGGCAGGTTAAGAGCAAAAAGTTGCTGTGCAGTGGCTCATTTTGAGAGGTTGTTAGCCTTGTCTGTACAAGCTAAAACATCTGTTTGACCCCTGTTCTGGCAGTACCCTGTTTGGACAATACACAACCCAAATCTCGCTTCTGATGCAGTCAGAACAACATCTAGCACATCTGGAAACAGCCCCGATTCCCATGCCAGGCCAGCTGTCTACACACGTCTCGTTGAACCACCTTGTGCATTCACTCTTAATGCCAGTCTCTCAATATGAGGTCAGAACAAGGCACCCAGCTGTGTGATCTTCATTGGGCACCTTGTTCTCACCTCAGAAGGGAACAACCCATGGTGGCAGTGCATGTGCCAGGCGGCTCAGTGGGACACTCGTGCAGACAGCTGCTCTGACATGGGAACAGGTAACAGGGTGGTCAGGACAACTCCAGGGCCAGCTCCTGGAGCGTCCTGGCCAGTACAGACAAGGCCTTAGTACTCAGGATTAAGAAGAACTGGAGCTGGAATCTATGAATGTAGGAAGCTGCCTTACACCAGATGAGATTATTTGTCCCCCTCGCCCAGTATTGTCTGTTCTGATGGATAACACTTTCTTTGTGGTCCATTCATGTCACTTATATCATGAGTTGTTTTATTTTTATTTTTTTTTTAGTGGAATTGTTGGGCATTTTCCCCAGAACCATTGAACTGTGGCCTTCTTAATAGGAGCTACAACCATGCCCCAGTTTCACTCTGATCAATAAGGTTGATAAGGTAAAATTGATCAAATACATAAAAGTTAGTAATTATGATAAGACGATATTTTTCAAACATCCTTTGGAGTGTTTATTGGCATTTTTTTTTTAAAAATACTCCTTTGTGCTACTTTCATTGTTGAGATGCACTTTTTAAAAACCTTGGTGCCAAAGCCAGTTTTATCATTTGGGAGAATGAGGCAGACACCTCCAGTAGCAGATTCAGGGTAGGGGGCACCAGGAGTAACCTTCTGAGCCACTGGTTGTTCCTGTCTCTGGACATCAAATCTTTGTGTCCACAAAGCTTGTCTTGTACCCACTAAACAGATCTGCTTCCCTCAGAAGTGGTGGCAGACCCTATGGCAAAGTGAGGTCCCATTGCCAATCTAGTCACCTTCTGTAAATAGGAAGGGGGCACCATTTTCTCCATTCTTTCAGGCAGTGAAATGTATGGGAATAATCCAGCTAGGTGCATTTCTTTAAAAAATGTCTCAACAGTGTTTCTAGGGCCAGGGCCAGATGGCCAGAATACTCAGGAGGCAATTGGCCTGATGTCTCCCATTATCTTGGGCACTTCCGTCCAATGGAGGCAGCTGTTTGCACCCACATCTTGCTGTGCTGCTTGACTCCACTGCTGATGGCATGAGTTGGTTGCTCTGAGATCAGAATAAGGTGTCCCGCATCAGTCATATGGCTGGGCACTTTGTTCTGACTTCAGAGTGAGCAATTCACACCGGCGGAATGGCGCCAGGCAATACAACAGGACATGTGTGCAGTCAGCAACCTGGCATCACAACAGAGGGTTCTGGATCTTCCAGAAACACCTGAAGCAAACAGTTCTTTTTAAGAACAGTTTTAAGATACACCTCAAGGAATCAGGGCAAATGTTATTTGGCCCATGTGGTGAAGGTCTAGGAGAAAGTTTGGAAACTGATTCTCTGTTTACCAGCTTGAGTAGTTCCACTTGTTATGTAATTTCCAGTGCAAGAGAAACACTGCCATTTTGAATTCACTGTGATTTCAAATGTCAGTATGGTTAGAACAAAAGTGAGTTTCACTTTGATCAGCTGAGTCTGATGAATTTTTGTTTTTTAAAAAATTCTGCTATTATATAACTGATTTTAATGTAATTGTGTTTTAATATTATCACTCTATAATGAAGTTTTAATATAATAGTTTATTTTGTTTTTGAATTTAATTGTTTTGATTAGTTGTGAGTCCCAGTCTGGGAGACAATTGGGCTCAAAGTTAAATAGAGAAATAACTAAAAGCAAATGTAAATGTTAGGATTCTTTTTCCTTTCTTTCAGTGGTTCCTCATCTCCTTGCTACTTAACCTCAGTTCTGAAACAGAGTCAGAGCCGATCTGTTAAAGGTAAGTGTGGCGACATCCATTGTCTAATATTTAGCTCTCCTTTGTATTAAGGAATAGATCTCCTTCCAGAGTTCAGAACAAACACTATGTCCACATTTTGGGTTGAAGCCATTTTCTCGTTTGTGGCAGTCTATAGTTGTGAGAATGCCTGTGTGGTACGGTGGCTTGAGTGTTGAACAAGGACAGTGGCAGACCAAGATTTGAATCCCTGCTTGGGCAGAGAAATCCACTGGGTGACCTTGGGAAAGTCTCACCCACACACAGCCTCAGAGGAGGGCAAAGACAAACCTCCTCTGAAAAAAAAAATTGGCAATGAGACCCTGTGATAGGTTTGCCTTAAGTTCACTATAAGTCATAAACAACTTGAAGGCACATAACAACATACAGTGGACCCTTAGTATCTGCTGGTGTTTGATTCCAGGACCCCCCGCAGACACCAAAATCTGTGGATGCTCAAGTCCCATTATATACAGTGTCATAGTAAAATAGTGTCCCTTAAATAAAATGGCAAAATCAAGTTTTGCTTTTGGAAGTTTATATTTTTAAAACTATTTTCAAGCCATGGATGGCTGAAAAAAGAATCCATGAATACAGAGAGTTGGCTGTAGTTGTGAGAGTCAGTATGGAAGGGCATCTTGGATCCTGTATGGAGAAAGGTGGGGTATAAATCAAATAAATAATTAATAGAGTATTGGACTAGGACTAAGAAGAGCAAAGTTCAAATGTACACTTGCCCATGAAACTCCCAAGCTAACCCTGGGCCAGTCAACTGCCCTCAGTTCAGCCTGTTTCACAGGTAAAAGGATAAACACATGCAGATCGCTCCATATAGGACCCCCCTTATGGTTTCAGTGGAAGCATATGTGTATTGTACTACAGTGGTCCCCCGTGTTACAAAAGTAATCCGTTCCGGATTACTTTTCGTAACCCGGAAATTTTCACAAACCGGTAGACCGCTTTATTTGCCGGACCGCGCGGCAAATTTAAAGGGGCCGCGCGGTTTTTCCTTTCGGATCCCGGGGTTTTATTCGCAAGCCAGGGCCGTTTTTGCAGCCCCGGCTCTTTTGTACCCTGGGGTTTTCGTACCCCGGGGTATTCATAACCCGGGGGACCACTGTACAGCCTAAAGCCTAGTAAGATTTATTTGGCTCTGGTGCTGACAAAGAAAGCCATTCCCCATCCTTGCTCTCACCATATAGAATAGTCCATATGATCCATATTTATTTGGAAGTCCTTTTCATTCTTTTCACCTTTGTTGTTGTTAACTGCCCTCAAGGTGGCCCCAATTCATGGTGACCCTGTGAATGAGACATCTGTAAGATCCTCTGTCCTACACTGCTTAGGTCCTGTAAAATCAGACCTGTCACCTTCCTGATTGAATCTATCCATCTGGCATGCAGTCTTCCTCTCTTTCTAACTATCTTCTAACTTTCCTAGTATTACTGTCTTTTCTAATGAGTCATGTCTTCTCATGATGTGGTCAAAGTATGACAGCCTCAGCTTAGTCATCTTGACTTCCAGGGAGAGTTCTGGCTTCATATGTTCAAGAATCCATTTGTTTGTCTTTTTTGGCTGTATCCTCAGAACTCTTCTACAACACCAGATCTCAAATGAGATTATTTTCTTTTTATCTGCTTTTTTCACTGTCCAGCTCTCACATCCATACATGATTATGTGAAATATAATGGCTTGGATGATTCTAAATTTAGTCATCAGTTGTATATCTTCACTCTTTGGGATCTTACCTAGTTCTTTCATAGCTGCCCTTCCCATTCCTAGTTTTTCCCCCCTGATTTCTTGGCTGCAGTGTCCATTCTGTTCAGTGTTTGATCCAAGGTATGGGAACTCTTCAACTGTTTACATTTTCTCATTGTGTAGGTGGAATTTATGTAGATAATCCATGGTCATTACTATTTTTTTTTATGTTGAGTAGTAAGCCTGCTTTCAGTCTTATCTGAGAATAAATGCTTATGGAATTATCGCCATAGTCTTATAGTATGACAGGCATGGGGAATTAGTGGCATTTCAGATGCTGTTGGACTGCAACTTCTATCATCCCTCCCCTGTATAGCAAGTGGTGTGGAATCATGGCAGTTACAGTCCAACAAAATCTAGAGGGTCACATGTTCCCTAGTCTGGCATATTAAAAAATACTTCTTTCTCTCCTCTAGTCATGCCATCTTGCAGGGACCCTAGACATGTGCTAATGCCAACAAAGTGAAGGAGAAACCTGCTTCCCTCTCCCCCCCCTCCCTATTTTTTGCCTTTGTTTAGTCTGAACTTGAGTCTTATTTTCATCTTTTTTTTTAACAACCTCAAAGGCAGTCATGATTCATCCAAATCTTAATCTACTTGCCATTTATTATTTATGTTTTTCAAGCTACTTGGTCTGTGTTTCCCCTTCCTGTGCTGTTCCCCATCCTTTGTTTCTACAGTTGACATCTCCCTTCTAACTTAGTATTAAAGTAACTAAACTCTTACAGGAAACTTGGGTACCAAGCAGGCATCCTGCTCATCCATTTTTAATTTGCTTTTCCAATTTCTAGTGATCTGATCAGGGCTCATGGCCCTGTTCTGGAGAGTATGTATATCTATAGTTTTGACTTTGAATTTGTGGGAACAGTGTTCAAATTCTTAAGGCTGTAATGCTGACTAGTTACACTTGGCCAAGATCCTTACTTTACCTCATTTGTTAGCCTGATTTGTGTGTCTATGAAATACACTATCAAGATGAAATCTTAATATGTTGCTTATTTTTCTTTTTCCTTTTCAGACTCTGATATTGATGCTGCTACTGCCATGATGCTTTTGAATACTTCCATTGAAGAAGGCATTTTAAATTGTAAATGCATTATATTTTGTGATCCATTCTCCCTTTTAGATGCTGCTGTTTTTAAAACACATTTCAAATGTAATTTCTGAAAAGTTACACCTGAGCCAAAGCAATGAATAGTTTGACAGGAAAGAAAAACCCTCAGTAGAGTTTTAATTGATTTGCTAGTGAAACAAAATATAAGTGCGGCCAGATTCTGTGCAGCCAGTGCATGCTTGCTTGGCAAAAATTCCTATTTTCCTCAATATAGCTTACTCTCAAGTAAACATGTACATTGTGACCACTTTAGCTCCTTATTCTTTCTGAGCCAATAACATTTTCAAGAGAAGGAAACACAAGGAGAAATGTGAGCAATCTTAGTTTGATACTTCTCAGTTGCCTTCAGTGACAGCAGAGGGAATGGGAAATATCCAGTTTATCAAATGGAAAATAGAGGCAGATTCTGCCTTAGTTGCATAAGCCAAGAGGCCTGTTTTCACACAGACAACTGTTCCAGTGTCATCCTGTTCAGATGACGCACAGCCCAAACCCCAGTTGTGCAAATGGTCCGAACAACTTTTGGCATGTTCACTGGGGTGTAACACTCTTATTTTAAAAACTTACCACTTACTTTGGATCTTTCAGGAAAATCTGGAGCACCCTGTTCCCGCATGGGAGCAGCTGTCTCCATGCGCAAGCCGCTCTATGCATCTCCTGCTGTCGCCACTTCCTTGTTCTCACGTCACAACGAGGTGCCCAACCATGTGATCATTGCTGGGCGCCTTGTTCTGATCTCAGAAGCGAGCAAGTTGTCTTTGAAAAAGCTGCCTATTTGGACTACAATTCCAAAACCACAGTATCTTTTTTTCTTGGATAAAATTGCTACTGGAGGGATTCTGAGCTCTATAGCTTTTGCAGGCTCTGCTTCCTTAACTTTGACTCCAATGCCTTTTTATCCCAGGTTCTAATAAGATGCTCTCTTTTCCTCAGGTGAGAAGCCACAGCCTCTCAGGCTCTCCAGAAAGCGGAATTACAGCAGCACATTTCACAACCATGGGTTGGCAAGCCAGGATGAGAGTAATTTGGCAGTCGCTAGTGTCGATCCCAAGGCGGATCACAATTACAGCGCCAGTGGTGTAGCCTCACAGCGCTGTGCATCGCTATCCAGCATGTCTTCCCTATCCTCCATCGATGAAGTATATGATCTCGTCTCAGAAGCCAGCCGAACAGGCAGTGATGGCAGCGAAGGGTTCCACAGTGAAGTGGACACCGAGGGTGATGACAACGAAGATGATGAGGAGGAAGAGGATGATGACGATGACGATGATCCCCTGGCAGATAGCGGTTACACCTCCCAGCCATGTAGTGGGGTTTTGGAGAAGGCGCCACCCTGCCAGAAAGCTCTGGAGGAGTGGTGCCAAGAGATTGATGAGGAACTGAAAGAGGCAGCAGGGTCTCTGCTTCACCTCGCTGGCATCAGCACATGTCTAGGGTCCCTAATAAGTACTGCAAAGACCCATAGCCACAAACGAAAGAGAACAAATAGTGACATGGCATGAGAAGCTGCGTCTGCTGATAGATTTAAATGCATTTTTTTTTATTTTTCAGTGTGGCAATACTCCTCTACTTTTTTGCCCTTCACAAGGGAGATCAAAGCCATAAAAGGACTGTTGTGTTGGTTCGTTCTTTTGTTTTTTGCAGATTATACTTTTACAAGTTTTTTAAATTTTAATTTAATTTCTTTTTCCCCTCTCTTGTAAGCATGATGGTTTTTAGATGGACCAGAAGGATGATTTGAGATTGTGCAGAATTGATGGGTGAGGAAAACGGAATGCCTCCCTACACTCCCTAATAATTTTAACCAAGTTGAATATTCTAAATTTATTGGTGGAGCGCTTGGATTCACACAGGTGTCTTTGTCTGTATCAGGTGATGTGAAGAAAGGACTTGTAAATCTCTTTGAATGAAATGAAGATTGGGAAATGTATCTTTGTGTATGGAGCCACTATGTCCCAGTAAGCCTGTCCTGCATCCAGGCTCACTAGATGCTTGTATGTCAGGTATTGGAACAGACTTTTTCATCAAGTCTAATGTGGAGTTTCTCTTTCACATTTTAAGGTTTAAATACTGAGAGGAAGAGGACAATGTGTTGCAGTTTACACATGAAAGCTTATTCTGCTTGAGCTTTCAAGATCAGGTAGTAGAGATCAATTAGATTGGACCTTAATAAACTGTGCTAAATCAAGGGAGGACAACTTGATGCTTTCCAGATGCTGTTGGACTACATCTCCCATATTTCCTCACTGTTGGTTTAGGATGATTGGGAGCTGCAGTCTAATAACATCTGGAGTAGCACCAGTTGTCCACCCTAGACAAATTCCTACCTAAAGAAAGATCTTGTAGCACCTTTAAGACCAACCAAAAAAAAAGTTGGCAGGTGCTACAAGATCTCTCTACATAATGATTCTGCAGACTAAGACATCTGTATCTATGAATCCTACCTAGAGAGTAAGTGAACTGGGTGAGACCTATGAGCCCCAACTAAATTAAATCTCTGAACTAAATTAAGAATTCGTGTTTGCTTTAACCCACTGTCTCCTGTTCCAGTCTGGAATCTAGGACACAAGCATCAGGTGAGCCTGAACATGGAAGAGTTACATCTGGAGGGAGGGAATCAGAAGCCACAATTCCTTTTCTCCACCCTTAATTTATTACAGACTCAGCATATGTTGTGATATAAAACGCATGTGTGGTTGCAGGTTTGGGCAACATCTTACATTCTGGTACAAGTAATGGCAAAGTTTTAATGGTTTTTATCCCCACCTAGCTTTGTCTCCCATTATTATATAATTTTCTCATGTATAAGAGTCTGTGAATGCTTTAGTGCTGTAACACTGCCATCATGGATCATTTACAGAATGATTCCTGCAATTATAAAATGGGATGGGTGGAAGAAGTATAAGATGCAAACTTAAGATATTTTTGAAATTTTCATCTTGAGTGGTTCATCTTTGCTCTCACCCTAAAATATCCTAATTGTAGCACAAAGTAAGGAGCTGGTTCTTGCTTTCTTTTGGGTGGCCCTTATGAGGAGAAAAATAATTAGCTCTTATATCTGCAACACAGAAATTCAATTGCAAATTCTTCTTTCTGTCTTAATACCCCAGTTAAATGAAAAATATTGGCTGCGGAATCATAAAGAGAACCTGGACTTAGATGTTTCACAGAGAACGTAATGTAATGGTGATTGATTTTTGTTTCTTAGGTTGAAGTAGCTCATATATCTGTTCTGGTTTGTACCATTTCATACTGCAGGTGAAGACTCACTTGTTTCTGCGTTGTTCTCTATGAAACAAACAGAGAGGGGAGGGGGAGTAGAATGCTAGATTATTGAGTAAAAGTTTCTGACTTGCTGTTCTCCCAACTATCTAGTGTTCTTTTTGTGGGAATCTTTATCTTGTATTGGAACTTGATATCATATGAGCCCCACCTGCATTCCAGTTCTGATAGATGTACTGCCTTGATAGGCTTTGCAAAGATAGCTTTTTGAATGGATGCTTAATGTCACTTGGAACATTAGACAGGCCAAAATAAAGCTGCTTTGGGTCACTTTTGAGGTGTGCTCTTTAAATGATGCATGCATCCTAAGAGGCTGGAAGTTGTGCCAAAGCCACACTCCAGTCCTAAGGACTGGAGTGCAGCTTTGGCGCAGCTTCTGGTCTCTTAAGATGCATGTGTCATTTAAACAGCATACCTCCAAAGTGACATGAAGCAGCTTTATTTTGGCCTGTCTGTACGGGGCCTTTGAAAATACATGATACTGAAAATTCCTACCACTCTCCGTCTGTCTTGGACAGGAGAGACATGGGATGAAATTCTGACTGGGAATGGATTTGGTATGGTCAGAATGGAACCTTATTCTTATATTGGTTAGTTCAGGAATAATATGGCATGCACAAACACTATTATAGTAGTTTGGTGCCACTTTTATCTGTCATTGCTCCATCCTGTGAATCTTGGAATCTAGTTTGGTGAGATATTTGTATACTCTTCTAGAGAGCCCTGTGCTCTGATTCAAGGGAGTTGATTAGAGATCTCTTAACACGGAATCCTAAGTTCTGTAGTATAGGGCCTTGATAGTTAAAGGGGTACCAAATTGCTATAACTGTGCAGTGTTGATACCGCAATTTCTGTGCAATACTGTGTGTCACCTGCTTTTTTTTCTCAGCCTGGATGCTTAGATGGATTGGCCAAAAACCCAATTTGCCTTTTTTGTGTGACTTTTCTGTTGTGGTTTTCCTTCCCAAATGTTCAGCTACAAGTCAGCATGGGAAGGACTGATGCAACTGTGCAGTGTTGATACTGGCAATTTCTCTTGCCAGATTCTGTGGGAGCTGTGCCATGATTGTGTGCAACAGTGTTATCATAGTGTGTAGAAAATGTAAACACAAGGAAATGGTAAAAGAATGCCTGTTGCTGTGAGAAGTCTTGAATGGGCTCTGCCTTCAGATGTAGGCTTGGAGGCCTTTCATTTTTACACAGAGTTCTCTGTAAGAGTTATGCCTCATGTGTGCATCTTCTGAGAAAATATAGTTTTTCTATATCCATATGCCATAAAATATGACCTTATGTGTATAATCTTGGCATTTCTAAGATACCTGCTGTACTAATTGGGAGCTGCTTTCCAGGTAAAAGAAGGGATCATCTTTGCTGGTGAGATGGACAGCCTGCAGATCATAGCTAACTGTATTGTCCAAAATAGTTCATTCCTTGTACCTATTGCTTGTAATGATGTTTAGTTTTTGTTTTGTTTTGTTTTGTTTTGGTGATGGGAGGGGACCTCACAGGGACTGCTTCCACATACTCAGGGTGTATTCACACTGCAGAAATAAAGCAGCTTGACACCACTTTAACTGTCATGAATGTTATCTTACAGATTCCTGGGATTTGTAGTTAGGTGAGCTTCCATACCTCTCTGACAGACCAGGTTGAATACCTGACCAAACTAGAAATCCCTGGATTCCACAGGATGGAGCCAGGACACTTAAAGTGGCATCAAACTACTTTGATTCCACCTCCTCCCAACTGTAGTATGAGAAAAAGCATTGATTTGAACAAACAGCTGAACTGAGTGACAATTGTGTGTGTCCCCCCAGCCTAGAATTTCCAACATTCCTCACCACTTACAATGCAGGCAAGGGATGTTGGGAGTTGAAGTCCAGCAGCATCTGGAAGGCTGTACAATTTCCAACCTGATCTAGACAGAGCAATCTCCCCTAGTGCCATTGCTAGGAGATTTCACAAATAGAACTGACCCCTCTAATACTGGCTCTTAGATACTTCAGACATTTTGGACTTCAGTTCTCTGGAACCCCAGCCAGCGTGGCCAATGGTCATGGACTCTGGGAGCAGAAATCCAAAACATCTGGAGGACCAAAGATTGAGAAATTGTCCTGGGTCCATCCCACTGAAATAAATGTCTTTCAAAGAAAAACATAACTGTGTTCTTATTTACACAATTTCTTTCATCTGATGCTTCCATGGGAAATGTCTCCAAATAGTGAGTTGGAGCAGTTCTGTAGTTCTCAGAATGACTAAAATACTACACAATTATAGCATTATGATTGCACTTCAACTGTTATGACTGTAACCTATGGAAACTTGGGGTTTGTAGCTTGGTGAAGAACTACAATTTTCTGCCTGAGAATTCTAAATACTCCTCCCTAAATACAAATCCCAGGGTTCCATAGGATTGAACCATGGTGGTTAAAAGTGGATTGATAGTGCTCTGATTATGTAGTGTGAAAGGGCTCCATTTGTTGATTAAAGCATCAATGTTGCTTATTCTGCTTGGTTTGATGGGGCAGCTTGTGTTTACTTTTTTAAACACAAGCTGTCCCACCCAGTCAAGTAGAATGAGCAACATTTATGCTTTTTACATTTCTTTGTGTATGAAAAGGAAGCAAATCTTACCTGTATTGGTAGGGAAATCAGTGAAGACCGAGGTCTGGTTTTGCCCTTAGTAGAATGAATTGAAATGTTTTAACAGTGATATAAAGCTTCATAACAAAGTCACTGGGGAGAATGAGGAATGTGCGACCTTCCACAGATATGATAGCACTGCAGCTCTTCTCAGCCCTAGCCAGTGTTAAGGGATGGTGGGAGTTGTAGTGCAACAAAATCTGAAGGGCAACAGGTCCTTCATCCCTTTAGTGCATGCAATATGCAGGCTGAACGTGATTCCCAGGCAATTTTGTGGTGAGGTGGTCCCCAAGCCCTGATCTGATTTTGGTAGTGTAGAAACAAGATCAACAAAGGGCATTCGGATATTTTTCGAACCTAATTGTGGTCCTGGAAGCTGCTTGAGAAACAAGTCCCATTGCTCTCTAAAATATTCTGTTTTCCAAAGCAGTAGTGGAGGAAAAATCAATGTCTGTTTTCCATTAGATAGCCAAAGGAAGTGGCAGGAAGAGGTGTGTGACCTGTAGCAGAAGCTGCCCCCCTTCTCAAATTAGCCTGTGGACCCACTGAATTTGGCTATCCCATTCCATTATAGTAGATGATCAGAGTTTTCATTTTCTTGAATGCTGCCTCCTTATATCTTGTGTCAAGTCTTCCACTGCAGTCATTCTTGTACCCATTTTGTAGACGTCCAGTGCCACAGTCCAGTAAAGCCACACATGGTGTGCCTGCTGGATCCCAAATACCATCTGTTGCATAATGTTGGCAGAGAATCACCTCGTGTTGGCAAGGGTCTATGTACCATTTTTAGTGTTTCGGAGCAAAACCTTTGTTAAAATGGTAGCAAACTGTAAATGCCTCTACATTGTATACACAATGCTAGTTTCTAGACAAACAAAACAAAATTTTAATGCATGGCTGTTTGCACGTTCACCTGTTTATACACAACTTACTCTGGTGTAAAGTTTAAACACAAATGGTGCTCGTTCTGTGTGTCGCCAGCTTTTGCTCTTCTCAGCCCAGGAGGCTCAGATGGATTGGCCAAAAACCCAGTTTGCCTTTTTGTGTGACATTTCTGTTGTGGTTTTGCTTCCCAAATGTTCAGCGACAAGCCAGCATGGGAAGGACTGATGCAACTACCCACTCCCAAGTTAGACAATGATAATGTTTTAACATTTCTACATTTTAGTTTTCTATTAAGTGCCCAAGCATTTGATTTATGTTCTGTCAAAGTAATATAAAAATGAAGCTGAATCCACAGTTGAAAATGCTTCATTAAATATGTTTTTATTTGCAGTTTAAAGGTGTTACAACAAGTGTGTTCGGGTGGATTGCTGCACAGTTGTGGTGCTGTAAAAATATTTCCTCTCACTAATAGCTGGTGTTCAGGGCCTGCTCCTCTTGAAGCAATTTTTAGCTGAGTAGAATTTCCTGCTAAAGGGACAATTTAAGTCTCTTCATCTAAATTTTCAAGAACACCTGTGTCTTATTTTTCATTATATTTGTTGCTTTTTGCCAAAAAGTAAGCAATACCAGTGCTCAGGGAAGTTACTTTTTGGAGACAAACTCCCAGAATCAGACAGGAGGCAAAGAATTCTTGGGGCTGCATTCAAAAAAAGTATATTTCCTGATAATCTGACCAAACCAAATGGGAGCAACAAAATAATATAACTTGACACTCAGTAGCTCAATAATATATTTGCATTATTGGGTAGAACTGGTTCACAAAATAGTCAACTTGGAAAGAGACTACAGATGATTGCAAAGGAAGAAAAGGACATGTCTGAACTTGTGAATGGCTCTAGTTGCATATCTTTTCCATATCATGGGTTTTGCCATGAGCATGACTTGTAAATCTACTTACTCCCTTAAGTGAAGAATGATATATACTGTGTGGTCCTGAGCACCTACAGCATGGGAATTTAATGTGAATTCACCTCTTGCAAATCAACAAGCCTGTATAGTAAGTGTGTATGCGCATTTTAAGTCCTGTATGTTGGTGCTGCTGATCAAGAATTGTCCCTTCCACTTAACATTTGTCCCCAATATGTGTTTAGTAACTTTTTTATGTGGTGTGGAATTTGTTTTTGTAACAATGCAGACAACAGGGCTGTCTTAAGAAAAAAAAATTACGACAATAACTAAATCAGTCTGGAGAAATGGCTTTGGACTACAACTCCCAGTGTCCTCCAGCCAACATGAACACTGTTGAGGCTGTGGGAGGGGTGGGTGGGTATGGGAACTGCAGTCCAAAAAGGGATTTCCCCTATTTGAACTGAATTCAGATCTGGTTAAAACCAGTCAGATTTTAAAAAGGGGGTTATTTTTCCCCAGGTCATGCCTGATCAATCTTGTTGTTTTACATTGGACATTGTTTTATGTACTACACATTCTATTTACAATCTCTTTGTTCCCAACAGAATTTGGTGTATGAGCAGCTTGTGTCTTCCCATTATTAGTGAAGTGTCTGTGGTCACCTTTGTACTAGAAATATGTAGTACTTGTTAACAATGACTGCACTTCCCCAGTTCTGTTTCTTTACCCTCCCCTTCTCCCTACACGTGTCCAAGGGCAGAGCAATAAAAGTAGGAACAGAACCACTTAAATGTCCAAATGAAAGGGCTGTACTACTGGCAGGACAAGAATTCTTGATTCCAATGCTGATGTTCTGGGCTATATACAGTATTACAAAGAATGTGGTGGTCCAGTTCCAGACTGGATCACTTTTGCTTGCAGGTGTAAGTAATATTTTTGCTTTAAAAAACAGTAATTTCCCTGCATGTCATACATTATCACATCAGAAAGAAGTGCACAGAACATTTTATAGTGTGGAATAATGAGAAATGAGGTCCACACACACAAAGCTCCTCCATTCTAAAACACTACTGTCTAGAGTTTTACATTCTGTGTCATATGTAAGCTGGATCTCAAGGAACAACATATGAAGGGTTGATTCCCTTTCCAAATACATTGTGGAAGAGAGGGATATAGTATCTCAGAAAGTTCCTGATGTTGCTGCAAAGCAGTTCTCTTATCTGGACAGCTCTTGTGTCCATTCCCAGTATGGTTTTACATATGAGTTATACAGTGATGGGGCCAACATAACAGTCTGTATCCATTTGTTAATCCCAAGTAGAACAGATCTATTGAATCAAGAGGAATTTGGCAAGTTGCCACTTAAGTAAATTGCATTAATACATTGGGTTTACATTAGTTGGGACTAATAGCTCTAGGTCATTATATGATTGAGCTGCTTTTCCCTGAATTCTCAACCTTGGGAGGTTCAGTGATCTCCATTTACAACTCTGGTGTAGCAAAATAACTTTGTTTCACAGAAAAAGTGTGTCTTCCTATGGCCTGAGTCCACAGAATCTGTTCTGGAATATAGAATAGCCTTACTCAGACTGGAGGCTTTCAGATGGCCATGCTGAGATGAGGTCCAAGACATCCAGAAAGCACCAGATCTAGCAAGGCCAGAACCTGGAATAATTTAGACTCTTATCTCCAGTGCTAAACAAGACAGATAGGGAACTGTTGTGAACTTCTCTGCATCTTAGTGTAACCCCATCCCTCTACCTCTGTGGTAAGGTCCTCAGATGTGACTCACAACTAACATCAGGTTAGTTCTGGTGTAGTTGGGACACATCCGGATGAAACTGATATTTTTTGAAAAGGGATAGAAATTTGTTGCAAGTTGCCCCCTTCCCAGTCAGGATTCATATATTCTGCTGACCTCCAGAAAATAGATGTGCAAGTTCAAGAGGCAGTCAATAGGTGTAGAGAGGTATGATTGTGACAGTGGCAGAATAGATATCCATGCATTTTTGCATGTACATAGTCTTTGATAGCCCAAACACCAAATTGAGAGCACTTTTCTAACTGTACCTTTATAAAGGATTTTCTAATTGTTCATTGGTGCTTCAGTTCCACATATTGATCTGTCCTTCTTTGCAATATGGTCTCTTCTTCAATATAAAAGGACCTAGCATAGAGACAGCTGAAGTGGTTTCCATGTTTTTTTTTAGGAGTCCTTCGGTTACATCTGAAGTAACATCTTGTTAAGAGTATATGCCTTTTTCCCTATACTTTCCTGGACTAAAGATTTATCTTTGTCTTCAGGAAGAGTGTATGCTCCTGTCCTCTACTCAAATCCTGCATATACTATACCTCTTCAAAGTGATGGTAGTGGATGTTATGGCTGAATGATTCTTGCACATAGAAAACTAGTGTGCTTAGAATCAGGCTAGATTGGCTCCTGACACCAGCTTTCTATCTATAGGGAGTTTGTCTGGGGAGCCGTCAGTCATGCTATCTCCCCTGCATCCAGTAGCATTGACCCAAGATGACTATACTATACACATACTGTTCTCTGAACTTAGAACTCTGCCTTCAACTATTCTTTGGTTTTGCTTATTAAGAGAGGAGAGGATAATAGCAATTCCACCCTATATCCATGTGAAAAGGGGAGTAGGTGTGTTTGGTGTTGTGTCATGCTCTTTTGCAGAAGAAGAAGGCTACCATAGGAACTATTAAAGTATTACAGTGGTAGTAGTATTCAGTAGGAACAAATGTTGCTATTATTTCAATGAACATATAAGTGGTGGTGTTATGCTGGACATGGGCTGCTGCATTAATGGCATCCCTGTGCCAGTTCCTTCCATGCAATGTGTGGGATGGCTTGCACTGAGACATATTTCTCTTGTGTTTCCCAACTCCATTTAGTTGACCAAGAGGGTAGTGTGGGTAACAGTGGGCAGGTGTATTCTGGCCCCAGAGCTGCCTCATTCCCCACGTTATTTGTGCATTCCAAAGCAATGCTGGGTGGCTATCTATCCACCTCTCCCACTGTGCCACCTGCTCCCTTTGATGTTGAAGATGAGATGCCTAGTATCAATTACATGGCTGGGTGCCTTGTTGTCACATCAGAGGGAGTGACCTGTGCTGGTGGCAATGACAATGGGCAACACAAGGGGATGCTGAGTAAACATCCAGCCGGTGTCATTCTGGATTTTCTGGGAAGATCTGGAGCAAATGGTGGGTTTTTAAAATTTGCTTTAATGCAGGGATGGCCCAGATTCACTGTCCACAGCAAAGACAGTCTGCAGTCAAATCTGGCCTTTGGATCTGCGTCGTAAAGAGAGGGCAGGGGAGAACCAATGCATTTGTCCTGTGTAAACATGCCCAGCATGAGTGGGGAAATGATCATAGTCATGGAGAACTGTCTTTTCTAGATTCCAGCCCCCCAGCTAGTGAAGCCACTGGTTATACTGATTGGACAGTGCTGGGATTTATAATCCAGTGAAGATTGTTTGTCCACGCTTTGGATCTTATGTTGTGTAATGGAGAGAAATGGAACCACATATACCATTTGTAGTGGTCATTCTGTTTCAAGTCTACAGTCTATTTCTGTTTTCCAAGTGATTTCTGAAAGCTTGTGGGATTTTTCTTTCTAAATAAATTTATGTCAAACCATCAGTTTAGCAGCAGGTAGAAGGCAGCGGGGGGGGGGGGGGAGTTAAATGAGTTCGGTCCAAGTCCTAAAATTAACATGGAGAGGTGTCCGAGAGAGGCCTGCCCATTCTTGAGATAACTACTGATGCCAGTGCTTTGCAAATCTTTCTTGTATTTCAGTGCTAAATTATAGCTTCTGTGAGAATTTCAGGCAATACTTTTTAGGAAAAAAAATCAATTTTGAACTTGCACAGTTTGCAGCTACTTTGTTTGGCTGAAGCAAACGCTTTGGTTAAAGCAAAGCACACCCTGCCATGCTAATAATGGAGTAGTCAAAATATTTATTGAAAAAGAAGAGTAGCTTATTTTTAAAATATTGTACCTGCCATTTATTTGGAGAAAGCACATTCTCTACAACTTAACTGCCAGTGCCAATAAAGGTCTGTTTTAGAAATGTACATTTTTTTCAGATTTAAAGTACCTAATTTAAAAGTATTATGTTGCCATCTAATAGTGATATGAAACCATTTACTGTTGCCAATTCATTGTAACTATTATTTATTTAAAAAGTGGAATTGTAAGAATGCTTTTGGATCACGGTAACTAGAGTTCTTTCTAAAGATTCCTATTAGGTTGTTTCTCTACCCCATCTTTAGTCCTGAAAAGATAGCATAATGAAACCCCTTGGACTTACATAGAATAACTCTGCCGGTAGACAAATACCATTCTAACACTTGATTCCCTAAGCCCAGTTTAGTAGTTGATCTGGTTTAAAGACGATTTTACAGATATTTTAGTTTTTGTATGCTAACCTCTATTAATTGAAATGTTTATGGAGTTTATTTTTACCAAAGAGATGCAATTCATTATGATAAAGTATTTCAAAATAAACTTTGTTTTATAACACTCTTGAATGCCTTTGAATTCTTAATAGGTAATGGTTTCAGTTTTTTCTCTCTAAAAACTTATTCCTGTAAACTATGGGTGCCGTTTGACACCACTTTAACTGCCATAACTCCATCCTACAGAAAGTTAAAGTGGAGTCAAACTGCATTGTTTCAATAGTGTAGATGCACCATTATAGGACAATATGTTTAGATTAATGGATACAGCTTTATTTGGCTGTTTCTGTATGTGCTCCTATATCAGTGATTCCCCAACTCTTGCTGAGGTTCAAAACATCTGGATAACCAGCATCACTGTTCTAGATCATTACCCTATAGTTCTCACCTTTACGGGGAACCTTTAGCTTACAGTTTGTTTTCATTTGTCTTATCTTTGAAATAGTATCCCTTCGAGTTAAATGGTGCCTCTTTCCAAGCAGAGCTTGGAAAGTTACTTTTAAAGGGGAGGAATAGGACAGCGTGAACAGTGCTGGGATGATGTGTTGGATTCCAGAGCATCATTCTGTTACAATTCAGTTATCAGTGGCTTCCAAGACATCATTCTGCTTAAGCATCTTGAAAGTAACATTCCAAATTCTTCTTCCATTAGGTTCTTCCTAGGAAGGCAACCTGTGAATTCGCAACCCAGAAATTCTGGGCCACGTTTGAGTTCCATTAAAGACCTTCTCTCCTTTGAGTCCTGAACCTCCATCCCCACAAATGTGAACATTATATATAATACAAAGGGAGAAAAGCTTTCCCCATTCTATTTCTGGATGCATATGCTAAGATAAGGGTGATCTAGGAAAAAAGCATATGGAATGATACCATTGAAGGAGCTGTGCTTTAGGCTGTTCACTATCATTTGAAGGTTTCTCTAAAAGCAGCTCTTGGCCATGCTACCTGGGGATGACAGGAATTATAGTGCAATATAGCTAAGAAAGCATCAGATTGGGCTGCTTTAAAGGAATATGAGAAGTTCCTGTGGAATTGATTTCAAAAGTACTTGCATTAAATCATATATTTCAAACAATTTGGAGCGCCTGTCAAGTGGCATGATGTCATTTCCACCCAATCATAACCTGTTTTCTGTGAGCAGAAGGTTGACTCTCTGGGGAAGTATCCAGTGAATGACAGTAGCATCCCATGCAGCAGTTGCCAGGCAACGGGCCAGCGTACTTTCAGCAAGACCCAATTTTAAAAGGTTTAACTCTAGAAGATCCAGGATTTGTTGTACCTAGAGTGCTTACTGGTATTTTATTTTATTTTTGTAGACATTAATAGTTTGGGAGAGGAATGCAATGACACTTCCAGTGTTAAACATGACAAAAATATCAACCAATCTGTTTAGCAGAGGAAAAGTGAGACGGGAGTGATCATTGCATGGAGCTCCCCGGGGGAATCCAATGCATCTCTGCAATCTGCATACAGAGACACAATGCCATCCTCTACGCCTGTGTGGATGACGGCACTGGAGGGTATTTTTCAAATGGGCAGACTTCACTGTACCATCATATTGAAACAGGGAGTAATGTTGTGTGACTTCAAGTTCTGTTCATAGCCATGGAAACTCAGGGAGGGTACGATGCCTCTTTTCATACATTCTGAGGGCCAAAAATGCTATGCAAGTAGAGACCTTGCAAGGGTGTCCAGGGGGTACCATGATGACTTTCCTCTGTGTCTTGCAGATGTGCAGCGACCAAAAGAAACAAAAACTAGGCTCAAACAGAGGTGCCAGTGTTCAGCACTGCCTGAGGTGCTTAACCTCAACAGTAGCTCACAGGAGAGTGCGGAAGCACAACCCAGTATGCAGTTTTTTGTGGGGTTTTCGGGCTATGTGGCCATGTTCTAGAAGAGTTTCTTCCTGATGTTTTGCCAGCATCTGTGGCTGACAAAACATCAGGAAGAAACTCTTCTAGAACATGGCCACAAAGCCCGAAAATCCCACAAAAAACTATGTATGCCGGCCATGAAAGCCTTCAACTCCACATCAGTATGCAATATTTGGCAATAAAGCACTGACCAACCTGAAATGAGGCACAGACAGAGTTGACTTCTTCCAAAGTCCTTGGAGACTTTTATCTTCATGTAGCAAAATATATACACTCATCTCTCCATATTTGTGGATTTGATTATTTAAGGATTTGATTAATATGTTCTCTCCAGGAACATCTAGGTTCTCCAGCACAACACTATGGTCAACTTTAACTAAAGTTGCACTGAAAGACCTAGAGATTCTTAGAGAGAATACTCTACTAGGCATTTGTAGCTCTTCCAGTGCAGTTCTATGGTCACAGAGTTGCACTGGAGAGCCTAGAGATTCCTAGAGAGTCATTGTCTCAGGTAAAAACATGGTGTTTTTGTTGTGGTCTTGTGCCAGTAACCCTAGTGAATATGGAGGGACAAGTGTACAAAGTATTTACAAGAGAAGCTCTGATTTCTTTCAACATACACTGTCTGCTACAATCCACTTCTCCAACAAACACACACTACAAACTCTCCAGCACACCAACTCCTCTCTTCAACCCACACCTGTCTTGAGTTCCAGAGCCCTTATACAGTATACAGTGGTGATACCAGTAGGGTTGACCCCTGGTGTTTCTTAACATTTACAGCCATAGAAATTATTTTACCACTTCTTAAAGGGACATTTTACCCAACATACCAAAAGTCACAATTAAGGACTTCAGGGCTTGCACTTTTGCTCTATATTGACCTTGTTGGAAAAGGCTTGTCAGTACAGTCGGCCCTTCATAACCACAGATTCAACCATCCATGGCTTGAAAATATTCCAATAATAATAATAATAATAATTAGCCCACCTCTCCCTTTTGGATCGAGGTGGGTCCCAAAAAATACAAATAAACAGATAGAAATTACATAATACAAATTGTAAAATTATAACACTCCCATTCTCAATAAAACAACAAAATAACAGATAACAATTACATAATACAGATTATAAAAATTACAACCCCCCATCTCCCATAAAAATGACAAATAGTCAATCTAAATATATAAATTCTAATAAGCAAACCTTGATTTTGCCATTTTATATAAGGGATGCTATTTTACTGTGCCACTATATTTAATGGAACTTGAGTATGCATGGATTTGGGTATCCATTGGGGGTCCTGGAACCAAACAGCAGCAGATACCAAGGGCCCACTGTACTTCACTTTCCCCTATAGGGCAGAAAGGCAGCCTTGAATGTATGTATAAAGAGGTCCCAGGCTTGCCAGAGTGAAAACTGGAAACAGTTCTTGTACCTTTAATGAAGAGGGACGTTCAGCAGTTACTGTTCTTTACTTACTTGAGTGATAGGTTACACTGGCTGAAACATCCTATTTTACACAACCATTAAAAGTATAGAAACCACCTCCAGTTTTCAATCTAGCATTCTTAATAAAGTACATATACAGTTGGCCCTCCATGTTTGTAGCTTTGACTTTGGTGGATTTGATTGTTCATGGATTTGATTAATATGTTCTCTCTAGGAATCTCTAGGTCCTCCAGTGTGATGCTGTTGTCAACTTCTGCCAAAAGTCATGCTGGAAGACCTAGAGATTCATAGAGAGAATACTTCTCTAGGCATTTGTAGGTCCTCCAGTGCAATTTCATGGCCAACATCTGGCAGATTTTGACTGCAGAATTGCTTTGGAGGACCTAGAGATTCCTAGAGAGGTGTTCTCTCAGGTTAAAAGAAAATTTTGTTTTTCTTTGTTTGCAGTTTTCCCACTTTCACAGGTGTCCCAGCAAATCCCAGCAAAATCCCAGCAAAATCCCAGCAAAAGTGGAGGGTCCACTGTACTAAGCAGAGTATTGTCGCTCTTGACTGCTTTCTGTCAAGCACTGGAAATGGCACAAAACATTGGTACACATTAGTTAGAGTCCCAGCTAGGGTTGCCTGACTGAAAACTAGAGAGAGCTCCTGTCCCTTTTCCTGCCCTCTGTCACAAGGACAGGTAACAAGCAATACCTGCTGAAATTCCCTCTTCTGCACAACCATTAAAAGTACAGAAGCCCTCTAATGTTTTCATTCTGGCAACCCTAGTTCCAACACATCATCAGTTCTCCCCTCCTTTTTTTTTAAACCTGTATTCCAACATCAAGCAATTGGATTTGGAAACTACAATATTTAACTGCTCACAGTGCCCTGGAGCATGGGTATGTCAGGGGCATAGTGGGTGGGAAAGGAGATGTTTTATGATATTTGGCACAGCTGTCAAATAAGCCTGCTCAGGCCCATGGAGATAAGAGGCTGCCTATGGGAGAGTATTTCAAAAGGTTCCTCCAAAAATCTGATGCTGGTTCTTGGTTTTCAACCCCAGCAGCATACTGACAACCCAAAATTGGAAACCCTCACTTCTATTTCATCCATTTTACGTTTAAAAAAATACACTCCAAAAATGGGTTCCTTGTTTTAAAGAAGCACCACACTCAAGAGACTGCAACTGTGTGATTTTCCTCTCAAGGCATTCCAGTGAACCTTGTTTTAAAACAAAAATATGTGTGTGTGTCAAAAATCAGTAGTAAGCTGAGGACTTAATGGTTGATGGTTGAGACTTCAAAATGTCTGGAGAGGTTGGAGGCTACATGTGTTACATTATCACCCATGCTACATAACATAAGGCCGCTAATCATCATTACCCTGACATCTGTTGGTGATGGAACTTGTGAAATGCTTTCATATATTATACAAATATTATTTGTAAAATCCATCTAACAAATGGACAGTTCTCTTCTTCCATGAAGGAACTAAATTGAGAGAACACAAATGTAGGTTATAGTAGTTACAAATATGACCCACAAACCAGGACCTGTTTCAGCCCTTCTGAAAAATATTTTCTGTAGAAAACAAACAGAAGACAAATTGGGGAGATCCCCCTAAGACCTCACAAAATTACATGTGATTGTTACAGAATCTAGAAAGTGTTCCTGTATAATTTTTTGTGGAGCTTTCGGGCTATGTGGCCATGTTCTAGAATAGTTCCCTTCCGACATTTCGCCAGCATCTGTGGCTGGCATCCTCTGAAGATGCCAGCCACAGATGCTGGCAAAACGTCGGAAGGGAACTATTCTAGAACATGGCCACATAGCCCGAAAGCTCCACAAAAAACTATGGATGCCAGCCATGAAAGCCTTTGACTCCACATTAAAGTGAATATTTGCCTATTATAGCTCATTAAAAATGACTCTGGCCTTGTCTGCATGGGCCAAATAAACCAGACTTCCTGTATCTTCTCCATGGGGAATCCGGATGACGCATAGACCAAATCCTTGTTCTGGTGCAAACAGACCAGATGACATCCAGCACATTCAGCACCAGAACTGGGCTATATTTACAACGAATTTTGAAAAGTTAGCTTTTACTCCAAATCTTCCGGGAAGGTCCAGAGCCCTCTGTTCCGGTATTGGGGCGGCTGTTTTGAAATGTATCCTGCTTAAGCTGCCCAGTGTGTCCACAGCTGCCAATAGTTTGAGATCAGAACAAGGTACCCAGATCAAGGCTGGGCATCTCATTCTGAGCTCAGAGCAATGCAACCAGTGGTGGCAGTGGGAGCATCAAATGGCTTAGTGGGACATGTATGTGCACAGCTGTCCCATGCCAGAACAGAGGACCTTTCCAACGGGAGCAAGTGGGAGGTATCCTGGCCCATGTAGACAAGGCCCACTGGGCTCTATTTCACCCCAATATCTGACCAGGAAGTGGTTTCTATAGGTAAAGGAGAGTGAAATGAGAAATAAGAAGGATCAACCTGCAAAATGGGAAATATTTACTTTGCATAGGATTGTACAGTACGAAACCAACAGCACCAACTGCTCTACAGATATTATAGTGTTTATGGATTTTAACTGTAAGCCAAGAACACACCTGTCTTTCCTCCTATTCTCAACTCCCACATGATGGTACATGGCTCAGAGAAGAATAAATGGATTTGAAGAGATTTAAAAGGCACTGCCCTACAAGAAAGAATTTGTCAGAACTGTTATGAGAAAGTACATATATCTTGCTGCTCAGCCTTGCTGTTGCTATGATAACAGAAACAAAACAGCAGTTCAGAGCTCTGTAGCTCTGTAACATCAGCATCTGCGAGCCTTGGTTTTGGCTGATGACTTTTCAGTGACTCACAATGCACTGCCTGTTGTCAAATATCCCCAGAACTATTTAACATGACCGGGCAATAGAGAGAAATGTCTTCCCACGATGAGTTTTACTATAACAAAACTGGTGGTAGATACTAACTCAGGTGGCTCTGAAAAAGAAATGGAGATATCTTGGAATTGAACTGTGAGATAACTGTTTACAAAATCTTCCTCAACCTGTCCGAATGTGTTGCAATATGACTCTCACAAACCCCCCCCCCCCCGCCCCCAGTATGACAAGGTTGGCTGAAGCATGATGGGAGTTGCCATGCAAAATATCTAGATGGCTCTAGTTTGGTGAAAACTGGCAAGTCTGCATAGTAGTAGATGCAAGAGATAGAATATGGCCATCAGCTGTGCTGCATATACAGTACAAGAAGCCCCCACTTATATGATGGGTTAGGATCCAGAGGAAAAGTGGAACTGGCTGAAAAGTGGAACCCAGGATCTTATTTAGTTTGCAAATACATTTTGGCCACCAAAAATCATAAATAACACACTATATATAACTTCTGAATGCATGCAAAGGCTAAATAATACAGTATACACATGTAAACAATTACAGTAAAATGAAGAAAAGTTTACCCTTAATATCCTGGTTTCAGTATACTACTGTATATATATGCATTATATTGCAGTCGGACCTCTGTATTCATGGGGAATACCAAAATCCGTGTATGCTTTAGTCCCATGTTAGTTAATGGTGGTGATATGCATTTATTTCTAGCCATGTCTGAAATTAATTAATTTTTTAATTAATACACTAACAATACTAGCAAAGCTAACATTTATTTTTCTACTGGGAGAGATCTTGTAGCACCTTTGAGAATAACTGAAAAAAGGAAATTGGCAGCATGAGCTTTCATAGACTTCAGTCAAATGCATCTGAAGAAGTAGACTGAAGTCTATGAAAGCTCATGCTGCCAATTTCTTTCTTTAAGTTAGTCTCAAAGGTGCTACAAGATCTCTTCATGTAATGATTCTACAGACTAACATAGCTATATCCTCGAATTTATTTTTCTAGTATTTTGCCAGTAAGTCTATGCAAAAAAGCAAAACAGTTCCTGGTCCCTATGTCCCCATATCACACTCCATTTCAAGTGCCCCAACAATTACTAATTGATTGAATGGAAGAGAAATTTTTAGAAGCATCATCATTTTAAACCACCATACATCCAGTGTAGATGTTTATGGTAACTCTGGAAGACGGCACTCTGGACTCTTTCATACAAGGCTAAATTGGAAGTATAATTTAAGGTCAATTCGAATGCAATCATGGGTTTTATGTTATTGCAAATTAACTCTTTGCACGCAAATTCGGGCAGGAGGGAAGCCAATTCGAATGCAATCACGGGTTTTACCTTATTGCGAATTAAAGCTTCGCATGCAAATTCGGGCAGGAGGGGGTTATTTTTGGGTAATGGGAAGTCATTCCGAACGGAGCAGGGGTTCATGTAAATTCGCTAAACAAGCGAATTTACATGAATCCACATTGGCTCCATTCGGAGTTGGGAGAAATTCCTCCCCGTTTGAAAGAGTCCTCAGTCAGATAGCTGCCCCTGCCCTGTGGAATAAACCATCTCTGCAGAGAAGATTTGAGCTCAAGATTGAAAGCTTTAGGTATTTACTAAAAACATCTCTCTTCATCTATGATTTCACAGATTAACTGTGTGGATCACCAACTACCATACTCTCTTTCATATATGTGACGTGAAATGGATCTTTTGAAAAGGTCTTTGTTTATCCACTAGGGTTTGGTTTCAAGTCCCTCCATGGATAACAAAAATATGTGGATGCACAAGCCCCATTAAATACAATGGCATAGTAAAGTGGCATCCCTTATATAAAATGGAAAATCAAGGTTTGCTATTTGAAAGTTATACTTTTAAAAATATATTTTGAAGCTGTGGATGCTTGAATCTGTGGATAAAAAATGGATAAAGAGAACCGACTGTATTTTTAATTGCATATTTATATGTAATTTCTACGATGAAGATTTTGTGGTACATCACTTTGATTAAATACCTTTTGTCAAGGAGTATATAAATTTCTGAGGCTCAGCATGGTATCATAGTTTGAGTATTGGACTATGACTCTGGAGACCAGACTCAGCCATGAAAACCCATTGGGTGACCGTGGGCAAGTCACAGTCTCTTAGTCTTACAGGAAGGCAATGGCAAAACTGTTCTAAACAAACCTTGCCAAGTAAATCCCCATGATAGGTTCACCTTAGGTCTCACTGTAAGTTGGAAACAACTTGAAGGAACACAACAACAGATATAACCTTGTAGTTGTCACAGTATGAATAAATACATGTTACAAAATAGCAGTACTGTGAGTACTTGGACCTGCTGCGGTTTGGTTCCAGACCAGCCATCATGGATACCAAAATCTATGGACACTCAGGTCCTATATATTATGACGTAATAAAACAGGATCTCTAACGCAGAACAGCAAAATCATAGTTTTATTTTCAAGTTACAGAGGGTTGAATCTGTGAATGTAGAATCAATGGATATGGAGTCCCAAATGTACATTATAAATCAGCTTTCAATAACCAAGGATGCTATTTACACAATCTAACTGTAAGATAGTAACAACAAAAATCCACCAAACAGTGAATCTTGCAGGTTGGTACTTCCTCCTTCTGGCCACGTGGCAACTGGGAGATTCTCAAAGTCCAGGAAATTTAACCTCTATTTGCAACACAAAAAAGATACTTCCTTGTGTTGTTAATTGTGTTGCAAACAGATGTTAAATTTCCTGGACTCTGAGAATCTCCCAGTTGCCACATGGCCAGAAGGAGGAGGTACCATCTTGCAAGTTATGCCTCTCCATACCATCTTAACTAAGAAAAGAAACAGCTAAATGCAGCCATGTGTTTCCATTTTTCCCCTGTTTGGTTTGTTAACACCTTGCCTGATGAAGAAAGCAGTGAAGCTTCGAAAACTTGCAACATTATATTGTGCATTTTGGTTGGTCCAATAAAGGCACCGCTGTTTGGTGGATTTTTATTGTTCCCGGAATTGCTGTACAGCCAACACATCTACCCCGGATGTTGATCTCAAAGGGGTGGGGTACAAATAAATCTTCTTTTTCTTATTCTTATTATTAAGTGTAAGATAGTGTAAGTGCAGGACATGATGGGATCTGGAGTCCTGTGCATCTGGATGGTGCCAAGGTTGGGGAAGGACATTATAAATATTGAATGTACAATTATGATATATCCTGGACTAATGAAAAAGTGTGGCAGGAGAGAGAGAAGAGATACTACTGAAACAGAAAATGGGCTTCCAAGTCTCCCCATTCTTAAGGCACAAATGTGAGATTAAAAGAAGTGAGTCTGTGGTGAAGTGACCTGAGAGCTGAATCTGGCAAAGACTGTCTTCTCTTCTCATTTCCGCCTTGGACTCAATCCATGCCCTTGGAGAAGCTCTTGTCTTTTGTTTATTCAGTTAAAGTTGTTTTACACTTTGAAAGAGTCTCAGCCTTTTGAAATCCTCAACAAGACACCTATTCTGAAGCTTTGGGAAGAATGCAAATGTTTTAATTGAAACTGTATAATCGCTTGAGAGTCAATGTTGGAATAACAATTGACAGAAAAGAAAGAGGGGAACTGTATTTTAGAAACAGGTATGGCTGCAATCAGGAGGTTAAACCAAACCTTGATAAAAAAAACTAGAATAAACTTTTATTTTAAATTCATTTTCTTGAACTAGAATAGAACCAAAAAAAAAAAAAAAAAGATTGGGTAGCCAACACCAGGATTAGACTCAGAGAAAGGAGGTGTGAAAATTGGAAGAAGAAACATCAACTGTTTAAATGGTTGCAGAAGATGGGATAAAGACATGGAATTGTTATTGATGAAAGTTAAGGGAAAAAATGCGAAAGCAAGATTACAGTTGGATATGAAGAAAACTAAAATAATGGCCACAGATAATTTACATGACTTTGAAGAGGGTCATGAAGACACTGGAATAGTTAAAGGTTTTGTATACCGTGTCTCAGTTTTTCATCAAAATGGAGAATGTAGTCAAGAACTCAGAAAATGACGAAGACTGGGATGTTGCCACACATCTCCCCCTTCCAAATTGTCTTGCAGGCAAATATAGGGCTTTAGATAGAGCTTTAGTCACAGTGGGGCTAAACAGACAGGCAAAAAGAGGTGCTTTCAGGCTGACTTGAATGTGTGGCATTTATGGTAAATGACACATGCCTTGAAGCCAGCAGAAAAGTATCCTTATGCAGAGAAAAGCCATTTCAAAAAGAAGCAGCTTTTTCCTGCTTCTTCCTGGCTTGAAGCCATGTCATGTGGACATTACAGGAGCACTTCAGCTGCCTTGGGAGTTGGTGGTGCGGTTGGTGGGGTTTCAATGTGGCTTCAGAAAAGGCAGCTTCAAGCCACTTTTTCCTGCCCATCTGTTTTGCCCCATTGATTTTATAACTATTATTTTACTCCACCCCAGTATCTGAATGTGCCATATATTTAACTTTTCTATTATAAATAGGAGCTGAACAAACATCTATTGATGTAGTTTTAAATTGCTTTTTAAATTCAAGACAATTTTAATACAAATGTTTAGTGCTGACTTCATACCCTCAAGCTGTCATGTTCTGCCAGGGACAGTCCAGATTAATCTTCTGTTGTCCCACTTTTTCAGCTGCTTTTAAAATGTCCCTGCTTTTCTCCCTCCTCTCACTTCCCCACTTTGTCCTCATGTTTCAGGCATGGCTAGAAATGAATGTACACCCTCCAACTGCCCCAGTTAGTCAGGAATAGTCTGGATTAAGCCTCTGTCATCTTGCTTTTTCAGCTGCTTTTAAAATGTCCCCCATTGCCTCTCTGCTTCTCACTTTCTCTTTTTGTCCTTGGCTTAATTCAGTTGCCACAAACTGAGTTCAAAGTGCAAAAGTAATTTGTACTCAACTGGGAGGAGGTTGGCAAAAGTTTTTAATAAGGAAGGACACAAAAGCTAGGAGTCTGCGGCAGTTTGCTTTTGCCTGAATCGACTGGAAAGGGCAAGTTTCCACCTCCTCCTCTTGATCAGTTAATTGAGTGCAAACTCCTTTTACACTTTAAACTCAGTTTGCAGCAATGGAACTAATCTGAGGATGAAGGGGAAAAGTGGCACATTTTAAAACGAGCTGAAAGAAATGGGATGGCAGAGGATTAACTGGGACGGACATTTGGAGGTTATGTGATTTACTGGAATTTGGAAGAGAAGGTTTGCTAGCAGGCTTGCTAGTGAAGCAAGAAGATCAGTTTAAAGAAAGAGATCTCATATAAATAAAGGGCAAAACCTTCACTCTTCAGAATTGCAGGCATTTTGTGAAAGGGTGAGAGAAGTACAGTATATGCTTTACCAAACAAAAATCAATAATCACAACTTTCATTTTAGAAAACAAATTTTTCTGGACTTCATTGACATTAACTGCTTTAGGAATGTTTGTTAATTGAACACAATATACTTTTTCCTGTAGTACTGCTTAAAATTAATACCCTATTAATATATTTAATGATTTATTCAAAGTTTCAGAAAAATTACTTTTTCTCTCTTCTACAAAAAATATGTACTGTGTCCCAAGCCCAGGCAAAAAGCTCCCCCTTGTGGATCTAAGGTAAATTGCACATTGTATTTATTCACAGAGATGTAGGAAACATTTTGGAGTGATTTGAATCATGAAAAATATTTGTAAGCAGAGCATTACATTATCAGAAAGTGCTGGACCCTGTCAAGGTTCAATTCTGTTTATTGAAAGAAACAGGAATTACTGCATAGAGCCCAAGGCTACTTGTTGCAGCAGAATCAAGCAACAAAATTTCTACAGATGAAAGGTTGTATCCAAACCATGTCTGTCTGACAGTGGGCTGGACGGCACTACAGGAATGAACACTCTGGGACCCTTTGGAGCAGAGCTGGGGTGAGAGCACAAAGTCATACCCACCAAACGTCCTGATTTGGCAGCGACAATCCTAGAATCATAGAATCACAGAGTTGGAAGAAACCTCAAGGGCCATCCAGTCAAACCCCTTGCCATGCAGGAAGGCGGTATGAAAGCACCCCAACAAATGGCCATCTAGCCTCTATTTAGAAACCTCCAAAGATGGAGACTCCATGACCCTCTAAGGGAGTGTGTATCACTATCAAATAGCTCTTACTGTCAGGAAGTTCTTCCTAATGTTTAGGTGGAATCTCTTTTCCTGTAGTTTGTATCCATTGTTCCGGGTCCTGTTCTCTGGAGCACCAGAAAAAGAGTTTGCTCCCTCCTCAATAGCACATCCCTTCAAATACTTAAACAGGGTTATCATATCACCTCTTAATCGCCTCTTCTCCAGGCTAAACATACCTAAAGTCTCTCTTAATCGGGAGTGGTTTCCAGACCCTTCACTGTAAAGCCCCCTAGGTACCTTTCACATGTACTGTTGTCAAGCCAGGTGTCCTTCATCATATATCTATGCATTTCATTTTTTCTGCTTAAGTGCAGTACTTTATATTTCTTCCCATTGAAGCTCATTTTGATAAATTTTGGCCTAGCTTTCTAATCTATTAAGGTCATTTTGAATTTTGATACTTTCTTCTGGAGTATTAGCTACTCCTCCTAATTTGGTGCCATCTGCAGATTTGGATAATCCTATGTCATCCTGACTTTTAAAGCTCTTCTTAAAATGTCCCAGTTTATCTCTCCTCCTCCCACTTTCTCACATGTAATGCAATACTAAAGTAGTTGGGGCCCGGGAGGAGTTCCAAATTTAGGATCCCTTTGTGCAAATGGATTAAAGAAAGGTTTAGCTCTTGGTATTTCCCCTGCTAGAATCCAAGCTGGCATGACTGAGGCTAGAGACTCAGCAGCAGCGGTGCCAATGTACCACCTGCTTCTTCCGTTCGCTTTACAGCTGGAAAGTGGGGCCAGAGCCAAGGCTGATGGCAAATGCTAATAACCCTGGGGGTGGGTGCAGGGAGAGAGACTGGCAACGCTTTTGTCCCTGGAAACATTTGTCTCTTTACAACATCATAGTACAAGAAATTTGTGCATGTGGCATCAGAAGCAGCATTAGGCACAGCCACTGAAAACAATGGAGCATTTGTTCTAACTATACCATCAACCATACAGCCTTCGCAGTGTGCAAACTGAGGTCCAGGAATAGTCTAAGTGAAGTTAAATAAAACTCTATTTTAATTTTCTCTATTTTAATCATATGCAAATATGTAGAGAATTATTATCTAAAACACCTTGGAAATTACTAACAGGTAGAGAGCCAGTATGATGTAGTGGTTTGATTGTTAGAGTATGACTCTGGAGATCAGGGTTTGATTCTCCAAATGGGCATGAACCCCACTGAGTGACCATGGGCAAGACACACACTCTCAGCCTCAGGGGAAAGCAATGGCAAACCTCCTTTGAACAACTCTTGCCAAGAAAACCCTATGATAGGGTCATCTTAGTGTCACCATAAGTTGGAAATGACGTGAAGGCACACAAGAAGGAGGAGGAGGAGGAGGAGGAGGAGGAGAACAACAGAACAATCCTCTTCTTACGTAAAATTATAGAACAATGGAGTTGGAAGGGATCAAAGTGTTATCTAGCCCAGCTTTTTGCTAGCAGAAAACTCTACAGCTGAACATTCCTGACAACTATCTACAGTATCTAACATTAGTCCAAAAGCATCTAATGGAGGAGAGCCCACCATCTTCTAGGGTAGCTCTAAATGTTGAGTTGGTATTCCCTTTCTTTGTAATTTGAATCTATCGGTTTGGTTCCAACCCTCGGGAGCAACAGAAAACAAGATGGTTTTACAGTATATCCCTTGTGACAGACCTCCAAGCATTTGAAGATGGCTATGATAGCACTGAAAGCTACTGTAAGATGGTGGTTTAAGCATTGGATCATGACTCTGGAGCCCAGGGTAAAGGTCACCAAGAAAGCCTCATGATAGGGTCACCATAAATCAGAAACTACTTGAAGGCACACAACACAGAGGCATGATACCACTGCTCAGTCTTCTCCTCTCCAGGCTAAATATACCTATCTCCTTCAACTGTTCCTTATAGGTCTTGGTTTCCAGACTCATTACCATTTCAGTCATATTTCTTTGGGCTCTGTCCAGTTTGCTGGTCTTCTTCTTAAACTGTGGTGCGTAAAAATGGACACAATGCTCAGGTAGATCTGACCACAGCTGAAATAGAGCAGCACTGTTCATCCCTCGATCTGGACACTAGACGTTATGCTGCCACCAGGGACATTCTCCACCAGCAGAATGCAATGCTCATTATGTGCCCAACTCAAGTGAAGTAATTCATCTAAGTAGAAAAGACAAAAACAGTTTATAAATTCCAGGTCCAAATTTCTGCTCAAGGAAGAAGCTAGTAAACTCGAGCCATATTATGACAGGAACAGGAAAAAAAAAAAGATATTCAAGATTATTTCTTCCAATAACCATGAATGGAACATGCAAACTGCAACTCTAGAAATTTGAGAGAATTTAATAGCCCCTGAAGTAGGTCAAAGTAGGGGATGAGGATAAAATGTGTTGGTCTTTTAAAGAAATAAGTTTTTGACCGTCGTATAGCATATGGGACTTTGTGTGCATCTACACTGAAGAAATAATGCAGTTTTACACCACTTTGACTGCCAGGGCTCCATCCTACAGAATTCTAGGATTTGTAGTTTTATGAGACACCAGCACTCTTTACCAGAGAAGGCTGAAAAACTACAAATTCCAGGATTGCATAGGACAGAGCTACCACACTTGAAGTGGTATATTATTTCTACCAGGTAGATGCACCATTTGTCTCCTTTCATTCTTCCATTGATGTGATCTCTAGCAAGAATACTGCCCCCTGCAATAATCAGGCTTAGAAAAAAAGATATATTTATCCATTCTGTTGGTGTTTGTATATGAAAATTATATCTGTGTACAGTGCAAAGGCAGGTCTGATGCTGAACATAAAAAACAAAAACAAAAATAATGACCACAGAAGAAATACACAAATTCAATCTAAACAACAAGGAAATTGAAATAGTTAATTCTCATATCTAGGATCAGACCCTGACCAGAATGGAGACTGCAGGCAAGAAATAAGAAGACGATGAATGGGAAGGGAGCTATGAAAGAACTGGAATAAATACTGAAGAGCAAAGATATACAACTGAGCACTAAAGTCAGAATTGTTCAGGCCATTGTATTCCCAATTACGATGCACAGATGCGAGAGCTGGACAGTGAAGGACAGAAAGAAAATCAACTCATTTGAAATATGGTGTGAGAAGAGTACTTAGGATGCTATGGACAGCCAAGAAAACAAAGAAATGGGTTCTTGAATAGATCAGACCAGGGCTCTCCTTGGAAGGAAAGATGATCAAGTTGAGACTATTGTACTTTGGTCACATAATGAGAAAGCACGGATCACTAGGAAAAACAATAATGCTAGGAAAAGTGGACGTAGAAGAAAGAGAGCAAGACCACAAACCAGACAGACAGACTCAATCAGGGGGGTTATTATGAGCAAAGGATTGCAGGATCTGGGCAAGGCAGTGGAGGATAGGGATTCTTGGAGATGTCTCATCCACAGGGTCACCATGAGTCAAACCTGACTCGAGGGCAGCTAACAACAACAACCAACACTGTGTGAGAAGTATGAGTTGCATGGGGAAATGTATGAATACATTAATTTATGGATGTGGGTGCATGCATGGCTTTGCATTATCAGTTTAATCAGCTGCACTGATTAAACAACTGCATTCAGTCAAATGCTTAACAGCCATCACTCTCTTAATATGTTGTTGTTGTTTGCCATCAAATAGTTTGCAACTTATTATGTCACCATGAAGGTGGCCCTATCACCAGGTTCTCTTGGCTCCCCCCCCCCCCGATTTGCCTTCCCCATAGTCTGAGAGAGTGTGACCTGCCCAAGGTCACCCAGTGGGTTTCCATGTCTGAGTGGGGATTCGAACCCTGGTCTCCAGAGTTGAAGTCCAACGCTCAAACCATTACACCACAGTGGCTTGCTGATATATTTCTTAGGAAACTTTTCCACAGGGAGCTGTGTTGGCCATATAGCAAAATAGAATAATGTCATCCACAAAACAGTGATACCTTTATTCGGCCATTTTGGGCATTTTTGGTTGGCTGAACAGTATCACTGTTCTGTGGATTTTGGATATTTCACTGTGCTTGAAAATTTGGTATGTTTATCGATTGTGGCCGAGGAGACTTAATACATTGGACTCTTTTGGGCCGCTGCTGCTACACTGTAGAATTAATGGCGTGTGACATGGCTTTAACTGCCATGGCTCAGTACTATGAAATTCTGAGGTTTGTAGTTTTGTGTCAGACACATTTAGTCTTCTCTGAAGGAGAGCTTTGGCTCCACAGCAAACTACAAATCCCAGGATTTCGTAGGATGGAGCCACGGCGGTTATAGTGGTATCAAACTGCATTAACACTGGAGAAATAACCCGGTTTGGCACCGCTTTAACTCTTTTCTGGCCCAAGGCTATGGAATTCTGGGAGTTGGAGTTTGTTGTGGGGCCCAGAGCTCGGAGCTCTGGGCCCCACAACAAACTCCAACTCCCAGAATTCCATAGCCTTGAGCCTGAAAAGAGTTAAAGCGGTGCCAAACTGGGTTATTTCTTCACTGTGGAAGCAGCCTCAGTGGCCCAGTTTTGTCTGACCACTTCATCACTTCACTCAGGGAAGAAACATGACCAGGAGAGCAACAAATAAAACATTTATGTGTTCTTTATCTGTTGTTTATTAATATTTGTTATGTTTATTAATATTTCTTGTTTCTGTGTTTATTATTTCACTCTGTTAATTTTTCTGTGAGGAGGGCTAAGGAACAACGCATTGGCTCCCCTGAATAAAACGCCACTACTCGAGGCCCGGCTTGGTCGACAACTTAGGCCGCGAAAGGGTCTCTGGCGTTGCCATGGCAATAATAATATGGCCCTTGCAAGTCGTTGTGGGAAGCCCCGTAGCACTGAGGCGTCGTTGAAGGCCATTAGGAGGCGCTCGAATAAGGCAACTAGCAGTCTGGCGGTTGGTTACCATAACAACTGCAGCAGCCAGCAAGCGCGGGCTCCTCTGCCTTTTATGGTAAAAGGGGCGTGGCCAAGCCCCTTCCACGACCCAGTTCATTGAAGTAATATAAAGGGCATCTGCCCGCCACAAGATGACTGCCCTCCGTCGGCCTTTTATGGTGAAAGGGGCGTGGCTTCTCATATATGCCACGCCCCTCCTTCAGCCATCATCTGCCATGCTGATAATAAAGCTCTTCCTCCGTCGTTGTATTAATAGTCGACGGGAGCCAAGATGGCGGACCGGCGAGTGACCAGAACGAGGTTGCGCGGTCTGGTCTGAGTCTGAACAGAACACCGCTTGTACGCCTTTTATGGTAAAAGGAGGCGTGGCCTCGTATGTACCACGCCTCCTCTTTAAACCATCCAATCACGCGTCGCAATCTGCCACTAGTCCGCCTCTTATGCTAATAAGGGGGAATGGCATCATATGCCACGCCCCTCCTTCAACCACTCTGACACCAAGATGGCGGACGAAGAAGTCCCGGCCACTGACATCGTCTGCCTTTTATGGTAAAGGAGGCGTGGTAGATAGGAAGCCACGCCCCCACATCATGTCCTAATCTAATTGGCGCTCGTCAGGAGGTGTGGTCTTTTAGGAACCACGCCCCTCCAGCCGTTCTATCACAAGCCTCAATCAAACTGCCGCTTGTCCTTTTATGCTAATAAGGGGGCGTGGTCTACAGTATGCCACGCCTCCTCCTCCTCCTCCTATTATCTCTCCGGCGATAAAGCTATCGTTGAGGGGAGGGGACCCAACATGGCGGAGGGTCTAGTTACCAGAGCGCGGCTACGCGGTGACGTCATCGCAAGCGCCCCGCCTCCCAACCCGGAAGTGCGTCCCTGGAGGTGGGTGGGGCGGCTCTGGTCCGCTGAGGGCGGCCATGGCGGCTGCCGCAGAGCTGCAAGGGAAATACCAGAAGCTTGCGCAGGAGTATTCCAAGGTAGCGGCCTCAAAGGAGCCTTTCCTGTCTCTTCCGGGAGGGGAGGGGTTGGCTCATGTCGGGTTCTACGGGAGCCCCCAGGGGTCAGTTTAGCGAGGCAGCGGCTAAAAAGGCCAATGCGATTCTAGGCTGCATCGTTAGACGTATAGCGTCTCGATCAAGGGAAGTCATAGTGCCACTCTATTCTGCTTTGGTCAGGCCCCACCTGGAATACTGTGTCCAGTTCTGGGCACCACAATTCAAAAAGGATGTGGAGAAACTGGAGCGTGTCCAAAGGAGGGCGACTAAAATTGTGAAGGGTCTGGAAACCATGCCCTATGAAGAACGCCTTAGAGAGCTGGGGATGTTCAGCCTGGAGAAGAGAAGGTTAAGAGGTGATATGATCGCCCTGTTTAAATATTTGAAGGGATGTCATATTGAGGAGGGAGCAAACTTGTTTTCTGCTGCTCCAGAGACTAGGACCCGGAACAATGGATGCAAACTGCAGGAAAAGAGATTCCACCTCAATATTAGGAGGAACTTCCTGACAGTAAGGGCTGTTCGACAGTGGAACACACTCCCTCGGAGGGTGGTGGAGTCTGCTTCCTTGGAGGTCTTTAAGCAGAGGCTGGATGGCCATCTGTCAATGGGGATGCTTTGATGGAGAGTTCCTGCACGGCAGAATGGGGTTGGACTGCTAAACCTGTAAAAAACCATACAGGAGGGGAAGAAATTATGCCGATGTTAGTCACAAGGTGGGGGAACATTAGATTAGGAAATGCTGTTGTAAGGGGAATGGCAGTGCCTTTTGGTTCACAAGCCCTTTAAAGGTCCTTCCTGGGCACCAGTTCACTCCATGCATCTGAGGAAGTAGGCCAAGTCTGCAGAAACTTTTGCTGCAACTTATTTCACCCAGTTAGTCTCAGAGGTGCTACAAGGTCCCTTTACAGCACCTTTTTAAAGAGCAGTCATCCAGGGATGTTGAATAGAGAGTACAGTCTGTTGTGCGGGATGGAGCCACTATTTTGTTTTCCATACTAGACAAGGGACTGTGATACATTGATACTGTACTGGTATTGTTGCTTCCCATGAGTCAGATGCGTGCTTACTCTAACCAAAATTTCCTACTGTATATTATTTTTGGGACACTTTCATAACATAGTGCCATACTAAAGTGGTGCCTTTCTCTGGCTATAGAAGCCAGTATAGTATAGTATTATTTATTTTTATTTTATTTTATATTACACCATTCCCTTATCCTTTTATGTCATGTCTTTTTAGATTGTAAGCCTGAGGACAGGAAACTGTCCAATAAAGAAAAATTGAAAGCCGTTCAGAGACCCTTTGTGGCTGAAGAGGGGGGTATAAATACTCAAATAAATAGTAGTAGTAATTACAGCAAGCAAAATCTGCAAATTATAGCGGCATACAAAGAAGGGATGGAGGAGGAGGGGGAAAAAGAAATATGGCAGCACTTTTAAGATTAATTTTTTAAAAAAAATTCACTTGAGCTTTCTTTTATTGGCAATAGACAATCATCAGATATGACTCTAAAAAGGGATGTGTGGTATCAGTTACCAATACAGCATATAGAAATAAATGGTGCTAGATCCTGCCTGAGTCAATAATCAAGCTTCCACAAGATTGATTGATTGTATTTATACACTGCTCTTCAGAAATGGTCTCAGGGTGGCTTACAAATTGGTAATTGGACAATAGCCTGCTTAGTACAAGTTGTGACACCAGCTTTCTCATCTTCATTCCACACTGGTAAATGTATACCTTTCTAATGTGTTCTGATGCACTTGGTGTAGGTAAGCATCCTTGTAGTAGCTGTTTTCTGCCACCTGATTTCTGTGTTTTGGTTGATCTTCTGTCAGAGGAGCTAGAACCCTAGTTTCAGGTTCAGAGCTCCAGCAGTTCTTCTCTTTCTCAAGGTAATTAGCACATTGTTCATACTCATTTGCATCATTTACATATCACCCTGCCAACAGTGTCTATAGGACAGTTAAAGTAAAAGCAAAAAACTGTAACAGTGATGACTTCTTAGTTTTATTTGTTCTGCCATAGGCATTCCTTCGGGTCTTTCCTTTTCCTTGTTTTCCTCCATATTGATATGGGCATGGAAGTTTAAGAGTTGGTGGGAATTAATCATTGTAAAATCATAATACCAAAACTTGGTTCTCAAATCTTAGTCATCACCTCTGGTTCTGTATTTCTAGTCATTATCAATAGATTAGATGCCTACTATGTCTTCTTTTATTTCATATATATATATATATATACCCCTCCCTTTCCCCAAAACTGGAACTCAGGGCAGCTTGGAGTTTTAAAAAACCATACAGTTAAAAGCATACAAAAAGGTACATTAAAATAGAATTATGACCTGTGGAATCATTCAGTAGTTGCACTGTATGCCAAAAGCTGAAGATGCTTTTGCAGGGACACCTAATCTCCATTTGAAAATATATCTTGGTATTCGTACAAAAGTGAAAAGAATGTGTCCTTTTGCTATAACTTTTGTTTCAACCACACACACGTGCATAAATACCATCATGTGGCATATACAGATATATGGGCAACATGTGCCCTTCCAGTGTTTCTGGGCCACAGGTCCCATCAGTCCTAGTCAGCATAACCCATGATGAAGGACCATGAGGGTTCCAGTCCGGCAATTTCAGATGCAAAGGGAAGTGAAAGTCTTTCTATTTGATGTTGGTTCTTTGCATTCAAGAATGCTATTTAGTTTTTTATAGCAAGGCTCTCCTGGGTACCAATTCATTGCAGCAGTTGATAGCAGATCCTTTTTAGTTTTCTGTCCAAATGATGGTATTCTAATTTGCTCTGCAACATTACTAGTAACCTGTTACCCTTTGTGATACTATCAAATATTGTTAGTGCACATGTGATGTTCTTTAATATTGCCTTTTTAACCAATATGTTTCCTTCTGCTTCTGTGAAAGATATCTCCTATTATCTATCAAGTGCTCTCCAAAATGGGATTTAAAGTTTTCCATTTCTGTTCTGGGAAAAAATTTTTTTGGTTTTTTTGGTGGGGAGCGGTTGGGAGAAAAAAAGAGGTCATTGGAATCTAATGGAACATAATGCATTCATGGATGTTAAGGCTTTTAGTGACTGCTGATCATGATGGTTTTATTAGCTCTATTATTGGAGTGAATATGCCTCTAATTATCAGTTGCTGGGAATGTGAACATAGAGTATTCCTTGCCTAAGAAAACCAAAATAAAAAATAATTTCCATACCATCTTGGCAATTGAGCAAATGTCTAGGATGAAATTCTAGAATGTACATAATCTGCTAATGGCACTGGTCAGAGTTGCTTTCTTTGTAGTTATCAGTGCAGATAAATATAATATATAGCACACGCTTTGTGTTCTTCTTTCTCTAAATTGCCAGTGATTTTTCAGGACTGCATGTTCCCCATCACCCCATTGAACATTTGGCTCCTTTGACAAGCCCTTGCATTCCTGGAATGCAGTTTGAAGATGCTTGGTCATATTCATTAGTGCTGTACTACTGTTGGATCCCTTAGACCCTCAAACTCTTCATCACTATACCTAAGGATTAAAATGTTACTGAGACCCTCTCTCAACTAATGCCATCAAATTATCCATCAAGTACTTCTATCCCCAGAAGTACTGTACCAAAAAAAAAAATTTTTTTAGGAGCTACAATCAGACTTGCACTAGAAGTCCTCTGTTTCTTCTTGGCAGTTTTACAGATTGAGATGGTTTAATTCAATTTTTAGTGCTTTAAATTTCACTTAGATTCTTTACTGTATTCCTACTGTAGATAATCATGTTTTTCTGTGTTCACAATGTGCTTAATATTTACCAAAAAAGGAGACCAGGCTTTTGCAGGCACTGTTGATCATCTAGTAACCTTATTTCTACACAAGTGTGTTAATGATTTCTCTTTGTCCCTCTTTTGCAGCTTCGAGCTCAGAATCATGTACTGAAAAAGGGTGTAGTGGATGAGCAAGCAAACTCAGCAGCCCTGAAGGTATGCCTTGGAAATATTAAAATAAAAAGGAGCCTGGTCTTCATATTGGCTACTTAATCAGATCACAGCGTTTTGTATGGGGTTAAACATGGCTCCCTGTCAAGTGTTCACTTCAGATCTTGATAGAGTTAATTTTTAGTACCAGCATCGTCGAATGACAAACTTCTAATATACTAGACCATAGTATGAGTGGTTTTACAGTCTCAGACTTCTTTGTGCAAGTAGAAGATCAGTGGCAAGAGGAGGAGGAGGAGGAGGAACCAGTTTCATACTGCTCTCCAGAAGCCAGCTCTGAGCTTCCTCTTTCTTGAATACTCTGTCCCATCCTTCTGAGGACACCTTCCACTCAGACATTCAAGAAATAGGCTGTTTGGAGCCAGCCACCATTAGCTCCGCCACTTCTATTCTTCCTTATCCTGTATGATTGTGTGCCACCATGTTCTCCTTATCCAGTGTAGTTATCCTATGTAGTTAACACGAGTGGAACTCACTAAGATCTCAGCCTAGAACTACAACACCCAGAATCCCAGCTAGATGCCTGCTAGCTATAATGGCTGGGAGATTCTGAAAGTTGATGTCAGAAAAAAATAAGTTCTCCAAGTTCTATATGACCTTGAAATGGTTGCGGTACAAAACATCCCTAAGTTTAGAAGTAATCACACTGCAGCACATGTTGATAGAAATGTATAGAAATCAGCTGCTACTCCTTCTGAAGAAGACTCCCTGACTATTGGCAGCAGTCACCAAAAGTGGGTGAAAAACAGGGTTCTCTTGCATCACTGCTGTCACTTACAGAGGGAGAGTGAATTCTCATTTCTGTTGATAAGAACCCTTACTGTGTTGGAAAGAACTCTTCACTGACCACAGCCAAGCATGTGTCTGCCGCAGCACCGACCTGGCCTTTTCCCAGCGCAAAAAGAAGCAGCAAAATGCAGCTCCTTTTTGCACTGGAAAAAAGGCATCCCTTTCACCGCTGCCATGGCTCTTCTCCGCTTGTCTAATTGTTGTGCTGCAGGAGCATTCCCATGCTGCCTGCTGTCTGGGCGGGTGGGTGGCATGACTCCAGCTTGGGGGCAGAGTCAAGGTGGGTGGTTGCCATGTCACCCAGTCTGCTTTCCCCCTTAATTTTGTTGACTAACCTCATGTTGTCAATTGAAAGGGAAGTTATGGAATTGATATAGTTTATGTTTGGTATATTCAGCTATTTCTTATTGTCACTGAGGTCTTGTAGGGTTGGGCTCCTGAATGAAGGGGATTATCAAGATCCATTTCATTCTGGCTTCAGATCTGGTTATATGAGAGAAATGGTTTTTGCTGCCTTGTAGGAATTGGACAGGGGGGGACATGTGCCTTCTGCTGGACCTCTGAACAGCTTTGATACCATTGACCATGGTATCCTGGGATGAGACTTTTTAGCACTGTTCTACAATAGCTCTTTTTCATCCAGTCCTAAAGAAGTCTTTTCTGCACTAAGCCAGTGTGTGCTGTCAGTAGTGGAATAGATGAAGTTGAACAAATTGAAGCTCAATCCGGACAAGACAGGTGTTCCTGCTTAGTTGAAAGGCAAATCAGTTCAGTTGGCTCTTTCTCTGCTCTCTCTTTGCCAGCAGGCAAAGACTTTTTTAAAAATGCAGACAGGCCTTTGACTTTTAATTGGTTGTGCAAAAGGGTTTTTTTTAATAGGACATGCTGAATGTCTACCTTTATGTCTTAAAATGTTTTAAAATCAATTTTAATAGGATTTCTTATTTATTGGATTTTTAAAATTTTATATATAATATTGTCATTTGTTTTAGCTGTATGTTTTTCTCAACCTACACTGTAAGCTGTTTTGGGACCCATATTGAGAGAAAGGTGGCATATAAATAAAATAAATAAGTAAACTGGCTTTTAAAAAGTTGCATCCCTGCCTTCCCTTCTGAAGCAATGCAGGAAGGCTGCATCTGCCTTGCTATTCTTCAAGGATGGTTGAACCTGTTGAGCTATCATAGCCAGAAATAGTGCAGGCTACATATACAAGATAGGACTTATTTTGAGTTGCAAGTTAACAGTAGTAGGAAAATATTTTTAAAATTGGCTGGATTTTCATTTAGAATCTAGAATATTTTCCCAGCAAAGTAAAATGGTGGCTATTAGGTCCCTCCCAACCAACAAAATCTCTCCCTTACTCATGAACAGATGTTGAATAAATAGGAAATCACTCCCACAATGTCAAATATAAAACAGCTCACTATGATATTAAGGCATGTTAGTTGGCATATTCTTGTATATCAATTACCTATTCTTGTATATCATTTACTTTCCTGTAAGTAGTAGATAATGGCTTGGGAAATGAAAGGTGCTGCAGGTTTAATGTTCTGAAAAGGCATTAGATTTTAGAGAAGAATTTCATTAGGATGGCTTCCTTCCATGTAAAAATGGTCCCTGCCAGATACTTACGAAACATCTTGTGTTAATGCAGGAGCAACTGAAAATGAGGGACCAGACACTCAGAAAGCTGCAGCAGGAAATGGACAGTTTGACCTTTCGAAATCAACAGCTGGCTAAGAGGGTAGAGCTGCTTCAAGATGAACTTGTTTTAAGTGAATCTAAAGGCAAGAAGAACAAGGTAGGTACTCGTGAAAGACGAGTGAGCAATCTGTTAAGAGGAAAAGTGACAATTTTTAAGCTTCAAATAAAGGGAGCTGAGATGATGATAGTTCATAAAATTATGTCTGGTTTAGATGAAAGTTCTTCTTCCCCTCTAATAACTCTAGAATGTGTGTTTCTCCAATGAAGCTGAATGATAAGAAGTTGGCGCAGACAGAAGTAATACTTTATAAAATACATAGTGGCTTGGAAAGGGAAATATACAAATTTTAGAGGATAGCAGCTGTTAATCAGGATGGTTACATACCATCAGCATCAAAGGCTGTGTTACAGCTCTGAATACCAGCTGCTGGGGAACTACAAAAAGATTGTTGCCTTCAGGTCCTGCCTCTTGACTTTATGGAAGGTTCAGGTTGGTTGCTGTGGGAATTAGGAAGGCTTCTCATCTGATGCAGCATGACTGTTTCTTCCAACTCTATGATTCTATGACTGCAATTACATTCTTAGCATATGCAATATTTCTGTAGTATGTAGCAAAAGCTGAGGCATACCGTATATACTTGACTATAAGTCGACTTCATGTATAAGTTGAGGGCTGGTTTTGGGGCCAGAATTATGGATTTTGATATGACCTATGGATAGGTCGAGAGTAAAACTTAGGGGCATGTAACAAAGGATCTAAAAGATGGAGTAAGGAAAACAATGCCAAAGAATTTACACGACTCCAGCAGGCATAACTGTTTGTGCTCACACTAAAGCCAGAATGGATAAGAAAGTAGAGGAGGGTCAGTGCTTCCAGAACAGATTTCAGTCTTGTCTTCCAGCAGGGCATAGTTCATTTTTTAATAACAGTTAAAGTACAGTATTTACATTGACCCGTGGATAAGTCACCTCAGGTTTTTTTAGTCAATTTTTTGATTAACATTTCTAGACTTGTACATGAGTATGTACAGTAATCTCTTAGTCCTATGCGTGTCTTCTTGGAGGTTACATTTGAGGATGACATTGAACTGCATCCTGAGAGAGATTTCTGTTGGTGCTTTCAGTTGTATGTGTATGCATGTGTAAGTGAATGAAGGAATAGTGAAACAAATACTGATTTTATTATAGTTACACCTTTGCTCTTCCTCTGAGGAGTGTTAGGTATTATATTATGGCTGTTTCTGAGGTTATCTCCTAACTCAGCAACTAAAAACTGAACAACTAAATTGCATCTTATGTTTTCTGACCATTTGTTAGAAATGACTTGTTAGATGTATTAGATACATTTCACACCATTTATTTGATGCATTGCTTGCAGAGCTGACTGAAGTGCATTTCCTTAAACTGTTTTATAGTATTTGCAGTATGCTATATATTATGCAAGCAAGATTTTTCTATGTTACGCAATTGAGGAAATGAGAGTACAAAATCCTGACCATGGTAAAACACAGAAGGAAATGAGTGACAGAGCAGTGAAGTTACTGTTGTGAGCTAAGAGGAAGTTGATCTGATGTAGTGGGAGCTTGACTGGAGAGAGATTGTTGGGTGGTCTTGGACAAATCAGTTTCAGCCTAATCTGTTTGGAAAAGAGCTGGTTTAGTGTCAAGGCTAAGAGAGTAAACTACAAATTAGGAAGTTTGAGTTGGCCTGCTCTGTAAACTCAAAAGGTGCACAAGCCCCCCCCCCCCCCCATTGCATTTGCAGATGGGAAATAACCATACTGTTAAACTTACAAGACTGTTAAAATACTTACAGCTGGATAATGCATACTGCACATTGGAGGCACTTAAAAGCTCTGTACAGATTATGATGATTGGCTTCATCAAAAAGCATGTGCTTTGCATACAAAAATCCCAGGTGTAATTCAGGTGTCTCTAGATAGGGCTTCTGTCCGAAAGCCATCAGAAACTGAATAAGAAGGACCAAACAGCTAGCTAATGTAGGATGGCTTCCATGTTTTTATTTTACAAATAGGAGCTAATACACACCATCCCCATTACCTTGACCTGCTTTCAGGAAGGATAGGAATGCAAATGTAATACAACTGATTATTGATTTTAATGGTTTCACTAAATAAATGGAAATGGAATAGTCTGAACAGGGCAGTGCTATTTGTCTATAATCCTGCAGTATTCCCATAGGCCTAAGAGATCAATATTAGGACTTCAAGACTTATATCAACCACTCTCTAAAGTGGCTTGCCTAAAACAAACTGGTGAGTTCATCTCATACCTGTGGCAACATTTGAACCAGGAATTATGCCAATCTATTCTTTTATAGCAGTCGTAACTACAGGGAAAAATAAATGGGAAAAATATGGGAAAAATAAATGAAACTAATATTTTCTTGTAAAAATGCACAAGAGCTTTGGTATGGAGTGGTGTGTAAGAGTACCAGTATCCAATAAACAAGTATCCTTTTGCTTTCTATTAGAAAAGTGGTGAACCCATATCTCAGTTGAGTCAAGAACAGAAAAATGTCTTTGATGAAGACCTTCAAAAAAAGATAGAAGAAAATGAGAGGTTGCATATTCAGGTATGTAGTTCAGTATGTCATGCTGTTAGACACTTAATTCCTTGACTTTTAGAACAACATACCAAGGACTGTATTTTTGGCTCTTAAGAATAGCATGAAAAGAACAATATCATGCTGTTAGTTACTTAAATTCCATGACTTTTAGAACAACATACCAAATACCATATTTTGGGCCTTTCATGTAAAGAACAGTCTGTAAAGAACAGAGTGATTAAATACTACAGCTGTGTTACATAATAACTTGCTTTGTGTCATTGAATTCAGGTAATTCACAGATAACCTCGTTCTGCACAAATATATCGCTTCTGAGAAGCTCTTAAGCAGTTTAATGACCAATGCTGTCTTTTGCCAGAGTACCTTGTGATACAGTGAGCCCTCCATAGCCATGGATTCTTTATCCACTGATTCAACCATCCTTGGCTTGAAAATATTCTAAAAAATAAATTCTTAAAAGCAAACCTTGATTTTGCTATTTTATATAAGGGACCCCATTTCACTACTTCACTGTATTTAATGGGGCTCGATCATCCAAGGATTTTGTTATACATGGGGGATCCTGGAACCAAGCAGATACCAAGGCCCACTGTACAGTCGGCCCTTTCCATCTGCGGGCCTGCCACCTGCAGATTGGAGCATCTGTGGATGAACCCACTCCCCAAATTTTCAAAGGACTACATAATGTGATACAAGGCTTTCAGATTTTTACAGTGGACATATTCTATTGACACAGTGTGTCTTTTTAAGGAAATAGGAAGTGTGTCCCCACTTCAATGATTCCTTTCCTCCAACCATTTGTTGCAGTAGAGGGGGCCTAGGTGGTGGACTGTTGACTTGGGAGTGAAAGTTGGCAACCAGGAGTTAGAGAGGACTAGAGTTCAGGGGAAGGCTTTATTTCAGCTTGTTTTGCAGTAAAGAGGGTGTATTACCTACCTTGTGTCTTGGGAAGCGGTGGGTAAGAAATAATTTTTTAATTATTATTTGGCCAGGTTTTAATATACTCAGAACTGTAATTTGCAGTGGTTATAATTTCAGACCCTTTCTGTGTGGCCAGACATGTTTGCAACCATCCTGCTCTCTCTTTCCCATTCTGAAGAAAATATTTCCAGGTTTAATGTTCTCAAAGTTCACTCTGTGAGCTGTGTGTCCTTGCTCATTCATTCACACTTTTTCTCTCTTAGCGAAGCACTAGTCAAACTGATTTGCCACTTTCTTTAACTTCAGTATGAATAAATTTCTTTGCTTCAGGGAATAAAATTTGGCTGAAAAGTTTCTTAAAAGTTCCTTTTATGTTCCTTATACAACAAACAAGAATGCAGCCTTTTCAATACCCCAGCATTTAAGTTTAATAAACATTAATTTTGCCTTTCATTCCAAGGTTGCATATAACCATTCTCTGATGGTTGAGATATATCAGTTGACCCAAGGTCACTCAATGCTGCGGAGTGTGGGATTCAATTCCAGCCCCTCTGGGAAAACTATTCCTTCCAGAAACAAAGTTGCTGTACTTTCAGTATATTTTCCTGTTGTCTAACTTCTGAAGATGGAGTGGGTCTTGCTAATTTAGATTGTAAGGCTGAGGGCAGGGAAATGTCTTAATTAACAAATTGTAAGCCGCTTTGATAGCCTTGGCTGAAGAGCGGGGTATAAATTATTATTATTATTATTATTATTATTATTATTGCGAGCAGAGTATTGGGGTGTCTGTGGGAGTAATGCTCAAATGATATGGTGTTATGTTTGGAAAAACCAACATAGTGAAAAGTACAAAAAGTTGGCAACAAATAGGCAAAGAACTGCTTGCTAAAGTTCATTGCTCAAACATTTCATATTTAGTATCCATGTTTCTAGGCTTCAATATTATTATCTCAGGCAACAACCAGCCTATGATGTTTGAGATCTGTGATGTGGAACTCCTTTATTGACTGGACTGGTACTTGAATCTTTCCTTATTAATTACAAGCATGACAGGATAGGGGTGGGGAGGTTCATGGACTGTCCAAGACATTTTCCTGCGTGAGACGAGAGACAAGATGTCACCTCCCAGCTATTTCATGTATAAAAGCTAGTTGGATGGGCATGTGACTCTTTCATTGCCAAAAACTATGGGGCAGCATCTTATATTGCACCCAAAAGGAGCAACAGGGGATATTGCATAGTGCACAGCTCTCTCCTGCGACACTGCGTAATGGCAGGTTCAGCCTTCTGATTCTGATTTATGTATGTTTTCCTGTAACAAATAGCAGATGATAATAATATCTTAATTAGGATACCTATTTAGAGAAAAGGCTTAACTTACTATGTACAGCTATATTGCCTGGCTGCTATTTACTTAAAAATATTCACAGGAAATCCTGATAGCTGACACCATCTAGATATGGAGTAATTAATATGTGGTCCTCTTTTGAAGTCCTTTCTTGACCCACTTTCAGTGACAATCTCTTATGTTTCCTTTGTAGTTCTTTGAGGCAGATGAGCAACACAAGCGCTTGGAAGCTGAGTTGAGGAATAGACTTGAGTTCTTGGAGATGGAGGCTGCCCAGCACCAAGCGGTGGTAGATGGCCTTACTCGGAAGTACATGGATACAATAGAAAAACTGCAAAATGATAAAGCCAAGTTAGAGGTAAGTATCAAAGCCAGGCATTCCTTGTTGTGTGCTGTTCTCTACACTGAAGGTCATCTGGTTCCTACTGTGGTTTTGTTCTGACTAGTTGAGATATGAATGAGTCCTGTGTGCCCTGCATATAGCCATTTATTTCATTTCTCCCTTTGAGTGATCAAAGGAACAAGTTTTCAGTTAAATATCATTCCTTGTTACATCCAAACCTGGAAGCTGTAGTGATAGCTTTTGAACAAATCAGAATATGGAGTAACTTTAATAATTATGGTATCATGTCAAGACTTGTTTGTATATCCTGAATTCTAATTTTCTGATTTGGACATAATAGGAGTGTAGTTAGCTGAACACTTTAATTCACTCATGTATAAGGAGGCGTGAAGTAGTTGCATGTAAGTTCACAGGACATGGTTTATTAAGCTGAAGGAATGATAATAAGAATGCAAGCATGGTGGGCCTTTTTGTTGAATGATTTAAAAAATTCTTTTCTCATTCATTCACTCATTGCAGGCTGTTTGCTTGTACCAAGTGTATGACCTGTTTTTAAGTTCTTTTAATTTGATGTGATTTTTTTTAGTGATTGTTCTATTACCTTGGTAATTGTTTCCAGCACCCCGAATTTCTTTAGTACTGCTTTTGGTAGTATTATGGTTTATAAATTCTTAAAATAATAAAAGGCTAAAACACAAGTGATCTTGGCATTGAATAAATTGTTCTTATGGTAGTTGATAGCTCTTCTCATCTGTTCCTTTCCCCACTTTTAGATCAAATCTCAGACCCTAGAGCGGGAAGCCAAAGATTGCCGGGTCCGAACAGAAGAATGGTAAGTACATGTACATTTCAGAATGGCAGATGAAGAATGATTCAATTAAGTATTCATATATGGTGTGCCCATGACAGCATATTGTGTGTACCTAGGTATTAAAAATTATTTGTGCCCTATATGTGTGCATGGATGACACTGAACTCTTACTGATCCTGAATCACCATGATTCTTATACAGGTTTTTTTTTTTCATAATGGCTTTGTGCAAATTGGGCTTGGCACCTTGATAGATTGTTCTTTGTTTCCAAAATAGTGATATCATTATGTATATCAATTCTTCAGGTCTGCTGTCAAATCTGGTAGATGGGTCATTGGTAGTTGGGCCATTATTTTGGGAGCATAATAGTGTGGAGTAACAGACCTCAGGGCCTGGGGGCGAATCAACCCTTTCTTGATTCTTGGATCAAATTAGATGCAATCATTTCTGTATGCTTTTTCCTTCACATTCTGAAAGACTGACATGCTTCTCCTAAGGCTTAGTTACTGGCAGTAAGAGCTTTAAGCTAGAATATGCTGGTATCTTTTGTTTCCATTCTTCCCCCACCTCAACCATAGAAATGTGATGCCAGAGAAAACCTCTCTGAAATTGAATTTGGCCCTTGGGCTGTAGTTGTAGGGTTCAAATATTGAACGTGGATTCTTGACTAATTTATAGGAATGGATTAAAGTCACTTGTAATAATAGTTAAGGTAAGGATGAAATGTTATGCTGTTGGAAAAAATGCACAACTGCTAAATCATTTAAAGATGATTTTGATTCAAAATAAGGTAAGGTATATTACAAGTAATATAAAAACACTAAAATTTGGGGCTTGTACTTTAGCCTTTCAGCTTTGATTCTATTATACTTTAAATGTTTTAGAATGATCTCATGTGGCCCTCCAAATGACTGCAGTTCAGAGTGATGCAGGATGAAGGGAGTTGCACTCCAGTAATGTCCAAATTGCCTACCTTTATTCTAGCTGCTGAAGAGCAATGATCAGTCGAGAAATGTAGGGTAGAAATTCTATTTGCATTTGCATCAACATCACTGTACTAATAAAATATTGCTAGTACAGACAACTGTTCCACTTGTCCTCTCTGGTACCATGCACATTCTTTAAATTAATGCTTATTGCTTTTGTTTTACTTTTGTTACCCAGCCAGCAGCAGCTAAAGCATCTTCATAGTGACTTGAGCAGCAGACTGGATGAATCTTTGCACATCATTAGGGAAAAAGTACCTTTCAATGATACAAGTAAGTATTGCTTGGATGGATTTTGCCAGTTGTCAAACAAACAAACAAACAGCTTCATTTATATACCACTTCATACTGCCTAAGGAGTGTCTACGTGGTTTACAACTGTAAGCTAATTTGCCCCCAACAATCTGGGTACTCATTTTAGCGACCTCGGAAGGATGCAATCCTGAGTCGAGCTTGAGCCCTTTTGCTGGTCTTGAACTCGCCACCTTATGGTTTTGAGTGAGTGGCTGCAGTACAGGCATTTAACCACTGCGCCACCAGGGACCCAAAATATAGAAACTGGAAGTGCTGAGGGTTTTTCTGTTCTGATTTTCAGTGGTTTCATGAATTGATACTTTATAAGGAACACAGGGCTTCCATTGAAAATGGCAACACTGTATTGAATTGCTAATTCATCCCACCCTCAATTTATAGTACATCTTACTCCATGTGTTGACGTGATTATGCTGATGTTTTGTCTATAGCATATGATGTGGAAGTGTGGAAATATTCATCTTAATTGTATTAAATTAGGTTAAATTGTACTCCAGCATAAATTACAGGGGTGGGTATCTTTACAAGAGGATTGCTAGGTTTGGTGTCCTCCCTGTGTCCTCACAACTATGTTGTTTAACCCATTGTGCCCCACTTTTCAGCTAGCAGGCTCCCTGAGGGGCTTACACAGATGAATTAAAAAGCTCTACCCTCAGGCCTATGGGCTAAAACAAAAAGCATGAGGCAGAAGTAAAAGTAGATTAGGAATGAAAGAGAGCAAGAAATCTCAGATATCCGAAGTAAATAGCCCTTTTGCTTTACCCTGAAATATTCCTCATATTTGTTTATCATTTGTGTAAGAAATTAAACAAAACACAACCACATCTAAAATGACTTTTAATGACAGGTATTAAATTGAGTTTAGATTTACCCTATTGGGTTTGGATTTTTAGTGCATTTGGATTTTAGTGCATTAGTGTTTGAGCCTCTAGGGCACAAATATAGAGTATGCTTGCAAGTGGCAGATGTTACATCTCTGTAACTGCTGAAGTTGTACTTGCTTAACATATTCATGCATACTATTAATCTAAGGGTTTCAGTTGCTTTGCTTATAAAGAAATCCACTAGCCTACTGTAAAAAACTAGCATAGTCAATTAGCTAAAAGACATGGCTGTGAACCAGGAAGTCCCCAGTTTAGTTCCTAGTTTTGTTCTGCCAAAGGCTGCATCCTCACTGCAGAAATAATGCAGTTTGACACCACTTTAACTGCTATGGCTCAATGCTATGGAATCCTGGGATATGTAGTTTTGTGAGGCACCAGCACTCTGGCAGAGAAGGCTAAATGTCTCAGAACTACAATTCCTAGAATTCCATAGCATTGAGCCATAGCAGTTAATGCAGTTTCAAACTATTATTTCTGCAGTGTGGATGCAGCCATAAACTCAGTTCCTGACCTTAAGCAAATGGCTGTCTCTTAACTTCAGGTCTTCTAGCTGCAGTATAACAATATTCCTGCTTTATCTGTTAATGAGGCAGGCAGGATATGAGTTTTAACAATAACCAAGCTGTTGAGTTTTTGGTAGGAATTAGATGCGTGAACTGCTTTCAGTCTTCAAAAAGGTCCTACTGAATCCCAGATGTTTGTATTTAAAGTGCCTACCTTTCATTGTACAAGCATTTCTCTGTGCCTTATGATTTATTTGAATTTTAGCCCGCCTTCTCTTAAGGCCTCAGAATAGGTATATAGAGCCCTCTTTGTTTTTCTCTTTTTGAGTGGATTAAAATGAAAGAAGTGGGATGAGAAGGGGGGAAATATTTGTAGTAATATTATGATTGACTATTTTGAATAAAACTACCAAATTACATTGTAGGGTCCAGCCACCATAATGCTTTGAATGTGCCATTACACAATAGACGACGGCAGGTGAGTAAAAAACCCAGAGCTAAACCTAAACAATAAATTGAACTTTTGGCATAAGACTGGGCCAGTTCATCATAGCATTGGTTGCCTCTTAATTATGGTTCTAGTGAGTATGGTTGTAGAATCTGATTAATAGTATTTGCAATATATGTTGATGTAAAGAAATAAATAATCCTGGTATTGATACCCTATGGGAAATGTTTTCAGCTTGGGGGAAGCCATAAGGTTGGAGAATTTGAAACCACATCTGGCACAAGATACCTTTCCCTGGTTTGGGAGCAGTCCCCTCCCCTCTAATTAACCCCACAATGTGTAGCCTCCTATTATTCAGGAGGCTACCTAATCCTCTGAACAGTTTTCGTGGAGTAAAGTGGGGAGGGGAGGAGATTGCTTGAACTGCCTTCTTCTTGCACAATGGATATGTGGTTTTCTAACAAGCTGAAGTGGTAACAGGATGCCTGCTTGAAAGAAACATGTGAGATTTATCAGGTTTTATGCCTGCCACCAAGTGCATTTTGGTTTTGATGCTGAAGAATGTATTCAAAACATGCAAACTGATATGTGTTTTTATTCTGCTGCTTCCCCAGCTGAAAACCCTTTACAGCAGAGGGGTCTCCCTGGTAATCCTCTTTCTGTTTGATCAGTTAGGAGCAATGTTGTGAAAGGCTTCTAGTAAACCAGATTACACTCGATCAAAGTAACAGTGAGCCCCATCATTACTCTTTGTACCCTGCAGTTGAAGCTGCGTGACCTTGCCGGCCAAGCGCTATCCTTTGTTCAAGATTTGGTAACAGCTCTCCTGAATTTCCACACGTACACAGAACAGCGGGTCCAAATTTTCCCTGTTGATTCTGCCACAGACACTATATCACCATTAAATCAGAAGGTAAGGTGAGCTCAGATGAACTTTAACCATTTATGTTAAAGATGACCTGTGTGCTATGGCTCTCTCTAGCAGATACATCCTATTTGCTTTGAAAACTGCTTTGTATTCAGAATTCAGAAATTGGGACTACAGTTGTCAGAACAGCAGATGATGTAATGTTTCCACGCTAACATTTTTAATATTGAATTAAAACTTAGAATCAAAGAATCATAGAATCATAGAGTTGGAAGAAACCACAAGGGCCATCCAGTCCACCCCTCTGCTATGCTGGAAATCACAATCAAAGCATCCCCGACAGATGGCCATCCAGCCTCTTTTTAAAGACATCTAAGGAAGGAGACTCCACTACACTCTGATGGAGTGTGGTCCACTGTTGAACAGCCCTTGCTGTCAGGAAGTTCCTCCTAATGTTGAGGTGGAATCTCTTTTCCTGTAGCTTGCATCCATTGTTCTGGGTCCTGTTCTCTGGAGCAGCAGAAAAGATGCTTTCTCCTTCCTCAATATGATACACCTTCAAATATTTAAACAGGGCGATCACCTCTTAACCTTCTCTTCTCCAGACTAAACATACCCAGTTCCCTAAGTCATTCCTCACAGGGCATGGTTTCCAGACCCTCTACCATTTTAGTCACCCTCCTTTGGACACGCTCCAGTTTCTCAACATCCTTTTTGAACTGTGGTGCCCAGAATTGGACACAGTATTCCAGGTGGGGCCTGACCAAAGCAGAATAGAGTGGCACAATTACTTCCCTTGATCTGGACACTATACTTTTATTGATGCAGCCTAAAATTGCATTGGCCTTTTTAGCTGCCACATTACACTATTGACTCATGTTCAATTTGTCAACAGTGCGATTCCGCAGCTAAAACTTCCCCAATACTTTTTTTTCTTCCTATGTCAGAATAACATTCCTGCTGTTCTGTTTTCTGAAGATTCCATGTTCAAGCCTGACATCTCCAGTTGAAATATCAGTTAGCAATTGATGGAAGCAACCTCTTCCTAAAATGGTTGGAAAGCCAATTCTCAGCCAGAACAGATAGTATTGGGTTGAAGAACAGAAAGTATTGGGTTGCAAAACACAGTATTGAATCTGATTCAGTGTAGTCCGCATCAATATCCCCCCATGTGGTATCCCATTCTTTTTGAGATTTGATAGGTGGCAACTGGAGAGAGACCCATTCCGGTGGTGATCCCTGTCTTTGGAAAGTTATCCTGAAGGACACTTGTTTGAAGTCACCATTGATGTCATTTAGCACTGGGTGAAGATCTTTTGTTCATAGGCCTTTTCATTTTTCAGCCTTTTTAAGCAAGTGGGGGCAGTGTTGTCCAGGCAAATCTATTTGAATCTTATCTGCTGCATTTTTATGTCTCTTTTCTTTAATACATATTCTTCCTTTTGTGGTTTTCATGTTTATATTTTTAACTGTAAAATGCCCTGGGAACTGTTGAACATGCAAATTATAGGAGAAAGCCTTTTACAGTACTGAAATCTTAGTCATCAGTAGCCTCATTATGGCAGCAGTGGACAAAGTGCAGTCCATTATTATTATTGTTTTATTTACTTGTATCGCTCCTTTCTCCCAATACAGGTGATGAACAGCATATTTAAAACAATGGGCTGCATGTGGTCCACAAGGCTCATTTTGTGGCCCCCATGAGCCCCACGGGTCAAAAAATAGAGAACATGGCAGCATTTTCACCATGTATAGGGAGGGATGGCCATTTTCGACCCAGGAAAAGCTGTTTTTAGCAATAGGAAATGAATAGGAGTCTCTTCCTGTTCATTTTCTGTTTTAGGAAAAGGTCATCCTGGGCCTAAAATGGTCCAGAGGTCCTAGAAACATTGCAGAATTTTCCATCATGTCACCAGATCCTACACCTCATAGCCAAATTGGTTGCGTGGGGCTTTATTGGTTGCGTGGGGCTTTATTTCAATGTCTTGAAATAAATAAATACTTCAAGTGTTTGGTTTTCTGGCTGCTTCTCCCTTCAACCTTCTGTTCTTCATATTACAAAATAACCCTTCCCTGCCAAAAAATGGCAGCATGGAAGCAGTGCCAGAATCCATTTTAATGAGGGACACTATGTGGCTCTTCAAGACAAATGTGACTCTTCTGCTGGAACTGACCAGGTTTCTCTACATTCAGTTCTCCCAGTACCTTCATGAAAATGCATCCTACGTTCGCCCTCTAGAGGAAGGAATGCTGCAATTGTTTGAGAGCATCACAGAGGACACAGTTACTGTGCTGGTAATACCATTATCCTGTTGCCAGACTTTGTGTTTCTAAACAGGTTGGTACTATATATGTATATGAAACACAATTTCTATTCTTTTCTTTTTTCCAAAGGAAACAACTGTGAAACTGAAATCCTTTTCTGACCACTTAACATCTTATGTCTGTTTTCTCAGGAAGATTCTTCCGTATCAGTTGAAAAGGTACTTTATTTTTCATTTTTGAACTGTAATTCATTTTGAACTGTAGTTCACTGTGCAACTTATCATTTGTGTTAGGAATTGGAGAGTATCGTGGAAATGAGGTTCTGGTTCTTCAAGATATTCCTTATGGCTGTTGACTGTAAATTAGTAGGCTAGGATTCTACAAATTAACTATGACACCTGTCATTATATACCTGTGAGGGCATTGGTTCCCCTATCCATATTTCATCTTAATCTTTTAGCATGCATTAAGATGAATATTTTAAAAGCCAGACTAGGGAGCTATTTGAAACAAATGTTGCAAAAGCGAGTTCCCAATATGTTTTATAGGTTTGGGGATTTTTAATGGCTTTTCTTCTTTCATGTTTTCCTTGGGAATGAGTTGGAAGTTGAGCATCTTGGTGGAAAAGTTAAGAGAAGTAGGACTGTAAGGAATTTTTACTTTGTTAACTTGCCTATTATGTTATTATAAAATGTGTTCATCACCTTTCTGCCACGTTGATGAATGTTATCCCGCCCCCCCACACCTGACACACTCTAGATAGGTTGGCCCACATCATCCCACCATCCTTAGCCAGTTTTGCTGGGGATGGTGGGAGATGTAGATTAACACACTTGCAAGGGATTGGATTGGGCAGGATAATACTGTATATAGCAGCCAAGACTCCTCCATGTAAAGTCCATAAAATGGCAAAGGGGAATCTGGGTAAACATGCAGCATGTATTGTTAACAACAATAAAAAATTTACAAGTACTAAAGCCATCAAGATACATTTCCTTTTGAAACATTAAAGGAAGTGAGGGAGCTTAACAACTAAAATCTGCCACTTATGGTTAAAAGGAAACTTTTAGTATTTTCTTTCAAATTGCCTATTGTAGTTAACACCTGAATCTAACTAACCTTACATTCAATTTATACAAGACTTTTACCTTGCCAAATAAGGATATGCCTCCTGTGATGAATTAGACTGCAGTTTTGGTTAACAAGTCTTCCAGATAAATTGAATAGACCCTACAGCTGTTGATCAAAACAATGTATATTTAGATTCCTTTGTATGTTTGCAGCCAAACTGATAAAATTAGTTGCTTCCAGAAGCATTCCTGAATGACCAGGCAAATGGATGCAGCTTTTTCCTGTTTCTCCCATTATGCCCCTTCCCCAGGCTAAAAAGAGTGCAGGTTGAGTCTCCCTTATATGAAATGCCTCAAAATCGAAAACTTTTGGAGCTACAACACAAGTAGTGTAGTATGTATATTTGTGAGGCTGATGAGGTACACAAAGCTGGAGATAGACCTGAATGTATGACCAGGAATGCTGTAGCTTCATCTGCTGTCACTGCATCAAAGGCAGAAATGGGTGGCTGGAGGGCTCCCTGGAGATCTCCTGTACAGTAATCAGATCCCTTATATAAAATAAAATGGTGTAGTATTTGCAAGCTGCAGAGAGACATGAGAGATGTGATGCTGCAAAGATATGTAGCTGGAGAGAGGAGATTTCAAAACCCTGCTTTTTAAAAAATGCTTGAAAAACAGAGTGAACTTTCCAATGACTGCGGTGGTGGTGGCAGCAAAAGAAGGAAGTGGGAGATAGGCTGGGAGGCTGCAAGTGGCAGCAGAAACTGGTGGCCAACAAGACCACGGAAGAATGGCCTTGGCAGCAGTAGTGGCCTGTGCACTGATTGGTAGCCTGAAATCCAAGTTGGTTTCTCCAATCATGTCTCTATGCAGCCCGCAAATACCACACCATTTTATTTTATATAAGGGACATGATTACTATATAGAAGATCTCTGGGGAGCCCTCCAGCCAGATGCTTCTGCCTTCAGGGTGTGGTGGTGGTGGCGATGCTCCTGCCTTTTCATTCACAAGGAAGGAATGTAGCAGCTGCAGAGTACTTTAATAAACAAATATGAAAAAGTACGAAACAGTCTCAAATAATTCCCTGCAAAAGTGATACGTATTGCTGTTTCAGATTTTTCTGAGAAAATCATGTCTTTTTAAAAAAGCAAAGGACAATCACCACCACAATACTCACTTATAAAAACATAAATTCATATGTTCCTAGTTTGGAAGAAGAGTGTGAATCTTCTCTTTGCACAGCTGCGTTAAGAGCCAGGAACATGGAGCTCCAAAGTGACATGAAAAAGCTGACAACAGTCTTTGAGAAGCTGCACACATACATTAGTCTTCTTGCCTTACCCAGTAAGTTTTTGTTGTTGGCGCTAACAGTTTTGATTTCAGCATGATGCATGAAACTGGTGGGAGGTGGAGGGCAGTTTGCACAGCAGAAGATAAAGGTTGAACTATATACCTACATTGCCACTGTTTCTTGTTACTGCACAAAAAAATTGATGGCTTAGGAAGCGAAGGTCCCTAGCTCAGATGTACAGTGCCTTCCTTGAAACCTGAAGGTGCCCTGGTGGTGTAGTGGTTAAATGCTTGTACTGCAGCCACTCACTCATTAACCACAAGGTTGTGAGTTCAATACCAGCCAGAGTCTCAGGGTTGACTCAGCTTGGCATCCTTCCAAAGTCACTAAAATGAATATCCAGCTTTTGGGGGCAATTAGCTTGCACCTTGTAAACCACTTAGGGAGTGCTTAAGCGATAAACAGTATGTAGAAATGTACTTACTATTGCTATAAGGGCTCAGGTACAATCCATGCTATCTCCATGTCATACTGAAAAAGAATCCTGCTTCAGAATTGAGACCCATTGCCAGTCAATATTCACAGTCCACTGGGCAGCTTTAGTGTGAACAAAGTCCCTGTGTTCATAGCAAAAAGCTTGGAAAACTTACTTAGTTGGTTTGCAGCTTCCAGAATTTAGTCAGATTAGCCATTGGGAGTTGTAATCCAGAAAGGCTTCCAGAAATTTTTCCAGGTTCTTCTCCAAGGGCTTTGTAGATCAGCATTGTTGTTTGTGTGGTACTATCTCTCCTGAAATTAGAAGGGATTGAAATTGATACCCTGTGAAAAGTTTGAACCAACAAAGATTTTCTAGTTCTGTTTACAATAGAATTAGTCTGAAACTAATCCTGTAATCTGAATGTTCTCCTAAAAGTCTGTTTTGTATCACTGTTAATATTTTTTTTTAAAAACTTCCCCCCAAATTGCAGTAATTTTATTATTTTGCTGTCTAAAGCAGTTTCATTCCTGATTGGACATAAAAGCCCTCCAAACTCACAGTAAAAGTTCCAAGAAAGAACAGAAAGGATATGGTTGATAAGCACTGTGAAGCAATCCATGGTGGTGCAGTGAGAACTCTGAAAACTTTGAGAACTTTTTGCTTTTAGCCCCAGAAAATACTTTAGTACAGCCCAAATTGCATGGTATGGACAATGAGTGTTCCTTTACAAATTAAACATCAGCCTTCCTGCCAGGGTTGTATATTTAAGATGAATTGTCTGGAAATGAACAAGTTTAATGGCCTTTCAAAAACCACTAATGAGAGCTAGTATAAATATATACATTCACATATGCATTAATATATTGTGGTTGGAAAGCTAATACGATGTAAAATAGGTTTAAAGACATACATAAATAATAATACAGTATGAAGAACATTTAAGTAGGGGCTACCAACAGAGCTACTCTATACTTGCATTATATTGGGGACTGGAGATATGGATGAATGCTTGTCCTAGCCAATATGTGTTCAGTATAGGGATCGGGTGGGAGGAATGCACTCACTGAAAATCCAAGTGCTGCATAAAAACAACACATACCCTCTGGAAATGCAACCACAACTTACCAGTTGGAAACTGTGTTAGTGATGATGTCCACATGAAGTCACAAGTATAGGGTTATGCCCACTGGCATGCATTCCAGTATCACTCCACTCCAAAAAGGCTATGCTATATTCTGTCCCATTCAGTAATACAGCAGTCAATTACCCTGCTGTTGCCAGTCCTTAGGCATTGCTGTAGGCAGGGAATCATGTCCTAATATAAGCCTCTGAGCAAGTGTTTTATAACTTGATCTGTGCAGAAATGGCCAGTTCTTCAGTTGTGCAAATTACAGTCGATCCTCCATATCCATACATAATCCATAGATTCAAATGCCCATGGCATGAAAATAATAAAAAAGTATAAATTCCAAATAGCAAATCTTGATTTTGCCATTGTATGTAAGGGACATCATTTTACTATGCCATTGTATTTAATGGGACTTGAGCATCCACAGATTTTGGTATCCATGGGGGGGGGGGGGGTTCTGGAACCAAACTACAGCAGATAGCAAGGGCCCACTGTATATGGGTGTTTCCAGATATGGAACTTTTCTAGTGTAAAAATCATTTTCCTTTAAAAATCACTGAGTAGATACCTCATTCCTGTCCATGCAGAAAAAATAAAAGTTATAACCACATCATATAATAGAACAGTGGCTTGTGGCTAGAAGTAGGGTTCAGTTACAAATTATATTTCTTGGAATACATCATAGTTTGATGGCAGATTAATAGTATTTCTATTACCCTCTCATCAAAATTATCTGCTTAAATGAAAGTTTGGATCTTTTGTGAACATCACTTTAGAATTGCCATTTATGTGATATCATCCCATTTCTTTCTGGTTTTTGAATGAAGAATCTGGAAAACCACAGGTTGCATATTTCTAAAACTCACTGACCTCACTGTTTTAATGAAATCAGATCTATAGTCTATGTTTGCCCTGTACTCTTCTATTTGACAAATTTCATGTTTCCACTTTTCTTAAAGTCTGTCGTTGGATTTTGAATTTTTGTTCCTTGTAAAAACTTCTAGGCACAAAACCAGACCGACTTCTTCGAACAAACTTCAGCTCAGTGTTCACATACATTGCTTCAGTTCTTCACGGATTTCATGATGCCCTGCAAGGTGAGATTGACTGAAGGATATACAGCTTTCCAAATAAACTAACAAGACAGGCTTGGGTCAATCAGGAATTTTTGGTGAGGTGGATGAGAATTAAAATTTCATGTGTCCATTGGCTGCAGTGGAGGGGGTGGTGTGTATGGATTCCAGGCCCTGAATGCTGCTGGGAAAGAAAGTCTGGATGGCTGTCAGGGCTGATTACAGGCCCCGGCGGCCCAGGTCCCGATTAAAGTCCCCTGCGCCGGGAGAAGGAAGGGAGAGAGGGAATTTCACAAATAGTCAAGATATTAAATCTGAATTTAAAGTGGGAATTACGTGGATTCCCAGACATTGTTGGACTGTAACTCCCAACAGCCCATGCCAGCCAGTGGTGAGAACTGGGAGGTGTATAATTCAGAGCAGAGTACAATCCAACAACATCTGAAGGACTTCAGGATTCTTATCCCTGATTTAAATGGGTGGTTTGAATCATCGACCTCCTTTCATGTTCATCTCAAACCACCTTCATTTAGAACAATCCACCACTACTGTTTGCTCTGACTCTCCAGAATGTGAGGAGGAATAGTTATTTTATTTAGCTTTTTAATGCACTTTTAAACCACACACTAACTAAAGATTTCTGAGTGGAGCATTAGTGTGCTAAAGAATGTAAAATGTAGAACAGATGTAATAGGCAAAGCTATCACAGGGTTTTCTTGGCAGAATTTTTGCAGAGGAGGTTTGCCATTGTCTCCCTCTGAGGCTGAGAGAATGTGACTTGCCCAGGGTCACTCAGTAGATGTCCAGGGCTGAGCAGGGATTTAAACCATTACACCATGCTGGGTCTCTAATATAATACAATACAATAGTAATACAGTGACTATATTGAAGTCATATGCATATTTCCCCTGAGGGTAAGCCACTTCTTATTAACTGCCCTCGAATTGACCTTGACTCATGGTAACCCTGTGAATAAGACATCTCCAAGACCCCCTGTCTTCCACTGTTCTACTTATGTCTCGTAGATTCATGCTCATGTCCTCCCTAATTGAGTCTAGCCATCTGACATTTGGTGTTCTCTTTCTACTACCCTCCACCTTTGCTAGTATTACTGTCTTTTCTATTGAGTTGTGCCTTTCATGATATGGCCAGAGTACAACAGCCTCAATTTGATCATCTTGGCTTCTAGGGGTATTTCAGACTTGGGGGAAATGGATCCAAGATACATGAATAGAATTGTGGTAGGGCTCTGTGCACCACTGACCCAAGTTGCTTCCTCCCTATAGATATGTATAGGCATTATAGCCAAAAAGCTGCCTTGGAGCATGAGCTCCCCACAGCCACCCAGAAGCTCATCACCACCAATGACTGCATCTTATCCTCCATCGTAGCGTTAACAAATGGAGCAGGCAAGGTAACTTCTCTTCTTACTCAGTGAAACCCTGAATCAATGTTGTGAAACCAAAACTAGCCTATGTGGTCTTCCTGTACGCCACGGGTGGACAGCCTTGTGCTTTCCAGATGTTTTGGACAACAACTCCCGTAATCCTTGACAGGTGATCTGGCGGGCTGTAGGTCATGGAACTTGCAGCCCAAAACATAGGGTGGGCTGTAGTTTGCCTCTCCTTGCTTATTTGTTCAGTAAGCATGTATAGGGTTGTGCTGCCAAACTGACTTTGTGCAAAAGCTCTGCAAGCATGATTAGGAGTGTTTCTTTTTTGTTGGGGGGGGGGAGTTACTATTGAGTTGTGTTTCTTAATATAAAACCAAATGGCATGCAGTTCTGCAGCTGTAGGTAGAAATAAATTAGGCAGATATTTTTCTACATTGCTCTACATGGGGCAACCCTCATGCTATGTCTGGAAGCTATAATTGGTTCAAAACATGGCAGCCAGATTAGTTACAGGGAGTTCTAAATTTGATTCTATTACACCTATTTTACAATCCCTACACTGGCTACCTATTAGCTTCCGGGCACCGTATAAGGTGTTGGTCATCACCTATAAAGCCCTACATGGCTTGGGTCCAGCATACTTGAGGGAACTCCTCCTCCTATACAGTCCTTCCCGCACACTCAGGTCCTCTGAGAGGAACTTACTGCAGCCAAAGAAAACCAGGCTGGTGGCAACCTCCCAGAGGACCTTTTCAGCTGCTGCTCCAGAAATATGGAATGACCTTCCGGAGGAGATTCACCATATAACAAGAAGGCAATACAGATGGATCTCTTCTGGCAGGCCTTCCCTAACTGAACTCCTCAAAAAATTTTTTTAAGAGTCCATCTATCTCGCTGCTCCCGTTGGACGTTTTCAAATCTTATTATGATTTTTGTTTTTGTTTTAACTGTTCCCCACTTGCAGTTACCTGCCTCGATCCAACACAGGAAGAGGCGGGATACAAATAAATATGTTGTTGTTATTGTTGTTATTACATTGATGCCATGTTGTACTCAGCTGGCAGTGGGTGTGTAGAGAAGACTTGGTCCTTTGGTTTGAGGTGCTGAAATGATGGCAAGTCTAGGGAGAAAGAAGGTGTGTAAGAGTCTGGAGGAACAATAGGGTTCTGCTTCACAACTAGTGAGATGAGGAGAGCAGTGGCACACTCCACTGTACTGCCCACTCCAAGTAGACTGTCGGCAAGTCCCACAGCTATACCCACTGGCCAAGATCCAATATCATGTCAAAGTGAAAAGTCCTCTAGCGTTCTTTCCACTGGCTCCTGGGAGGTAGGGGCCCACTACCCCATGTCCAACAGCCCCCACTGCAAGGCCTCTTGCTGCCATAGTTGCTTCACTCACATTCCCAGTCAGCCTTGGGAAAAGAGAAGCGATAGTACCAGTGCTGCCTGTGAAGTGTGGTGAGGAGGTGAGGGTGGTAGTGGTGGCTGAATGAAGCTTGGGAGCAGCTGATAGCAGCAACTGGGCAAATTGCCAATTGTCTCACTTTACACTAATGCAAAGAGGTAATGAATGCCTCCTTCTGGAAGGTTTCATACATTCCAGTTACTTGTATCACAGGAGTTACATGAGCCCCTTGCTCCTCTATGATCATGGTCACTATTCTATATACTTGGCCCTCTTTACCTTTTTGGGATTAACAGATGGCTTGGATGAGGAGATGCAGGGTTCTTGATTCCTAAAGAATGTGTGTGAATATTGAACATGTAAAGCAAGACAGATGTGCCAGATGAAGTTCTTATTACTTTCTAACCCAGGATAAAGAACTGGTGTTTCACAGGCCAAATTTGATTTTCAGAGCAAGCTTACAGGATCTTGAGTGAAACCCCTTCCCAAAGCCCTCACCTCTTCAGAATGTAAAGGCTAGAAGAGCAAGGGAGTTCTGGCTTGAAAGAAATTGGTTAAGACAATAAACAGCAAGCAAAGCCTATACATGTCTTGGCTGGTACCTAGGAAAAACATTTCTCTGTATGGCAGCTGAGCTCCTTTGCCCACTCAGCAGCAAATGTCTTTCTCAGTCTAGAATGAAAGCCCATGCTTCACTCTTCATGATGGGAAAATGGCCCAGATGATGCCTGAGGATGGGGCAGAAGGGAAGCAGTGTCTGGTGTGGTTGGAGGGAGATTGATTCACCCACTGATATTATTCAGGTCCAGGTCCCAGGACAAATCCAAATCTTAAACACCAATCTATAAGAATTGCTCCTAATTCCATTTCTCCCTCTCATTAGTTTGAAAGTAACTGTATATAAGATTGGATGAAACCTCCCAAACTTTGGCATATTATTTGTTTGCAGAAACTGACAGGAGTATTTACAAGCAGTACCATTTTTAGTCACAGTGGCTGCATTTGGGTAGGAGTAGGACTTATGTGATCTTCAAGATGTGGTTAAACTGCAGCTCCCAGCCTTCCTCGCCAATGATAGTACTGGCTAGCACTGCTGGGAGTTGTGATCCTACTGCATTTGGAGAGTTGCAAGATTCCCACCCCTATGCCAAACTGTAATTTAATGCTATAAGATGGAAGCTTGATGAACCTTGAGTTCATGTGCCCAACCCCCATCTCCCACATCTCACTTTGGCATATCCATAAAGAGATCAGAAGTTTCCATTTTCAGTTAACTATACTCCACTCCGTTGCCTGAATCCTAATCTGGGTTTGGTCTTAACAATGGCTACTGAAAAAAGTCAGCTTCATAAAATGTAACACAAAATTGGATTGCTTCCATTCATTATAGCTGAGATTAACTATACTTGTCTATATTTGGATGACATGGCAAGCTGCTTTTTATCTAAAACTTTATCTACAATTGAAGAAAAAAATGTTGGGGGGGAGCAGTGAACATGTGAATAAAAGCTTGTCTGCTGTCATAATACTGAACTGTGGTTTGGAGCTGTACCTGAACCAGCCTGGCACTTTACATACTTGTCTTTATTTATCTAGGTTGCTTCATTCTTCAGCAATAATTTAGACTGCTTCACTGCATCACTGAGCTATGGGCCTAAGGGAGGAATGGAGTTTATCAGCCCTCTTTCAGCTGAGTGCATGCTTCAATACAAGAAAAAAGCAGCCAGCTACATGAAACTGCTAAAGAAGGTTTGTGCTTGTTCTTTTACAAATAGTTAGAGTATAGTAACTTAAAAATATTTTAGTTTTTTCCCCCTTACTTTGTCTGAAGAGATTCTTTCTTGCAGATGAAACACTTAAACAGTTTTGTTTTGTTCTGTTTTGCATCTGAGCTATCTACTTGACTTGGGATGGAGCTGCAAGTAAGATTTACAGGGCACAATATGATGGATGAGAGTAGTAACATCCTTTCAGCAGTTAACCCCTGAAAGGATGGGGAGAAACTGGAAAGAATTTAAAGACATCATTCTTGGATTGGATGGAAATAGCTTAGCTCAGCTTAGTGAATAGCTAAACTTAGTTTAGTGAATTGTGCTTGAGGGAAGAGCATTGCTTGTGACAAGAGAATAGCATGTCTACATAGGCCAAAAAAGGAATTTCAGTCTGCAGTTATTTATTGTGAAGTTGTTTTAAATAGAGCTATTAAAGAGTCTGATGAGGTGTGTAGTTACTTATACATATGGAAATACAGTTGGCCCTCTGTTTTCGCAGGGGATCCATGCTAGACCCCCCTGCAAAAATGGAGGCTTGTGCATATTCAGGCCTCATAGGCTTGAGTGGGGTGCACCGCCATGTGTGCAGCTCGGGTGTGCGCAGTGGGCAAGCACACCATTGGAAACAATGCAGGTTGCCCCTCCGTGGATATTCAAGGTTGTGGATCTCAGATCCGCGAGTTAGAAGGGGCAACTGTACAAAATCTTATATCCTGCCCATCTAGTATTTTCACACCATCCAGGGCTGCTAGTAGTAATTACAAATATATTTTATTATATTTATATTACAAAACAGTATATTTAAAAGGGGGTTAATAAAGCATTTAGAACAGTTTGAAATTTTCTATGCAAGCTTATTGCCTTCTTAATTCAACTTGTACCAGCAGAAGAAGAAGGCTTCATATGGTCATCATGGCCCGTTTTACACGGGCAAAAAAAGGCGCTTTTAGGGCTAAAAAGCCCGCATTTAGGGTTAGGGAGGGCGTAGCCTTTACACCCTCCCTAAGCCTAAAACGCATGGACGCCGCCATTTAAAGATGGCGGCGTCTACACGGAGGCGCCATACAAGCATCATCACGTGCGCAGCGTTTTGACGCGCTGCGCACGTTTTGACGCTCTGGCGGCGCGGGAGGGCGCCAATCGCGCCCTTCCCGCGCCGCAAAAAAAGAGCTCGATCCCGGAGCTCTTTTTTGCGGTGGGTCGTTGCGGCGGGATGAGGCCTCTGGGGCTGCCCGTGCGGCAGCCTAGGCCTCATCTCGCCGCTAGAAGGGGCGAGTTTGGACCGCCCCTTTTAGCCAATCTAAAAAGCCCCCTTAAGTATCTTTCTTCATGACTCCAGTTCCTATCTTGGATCTTCCAGGTTTATTGTGATGGTGGGACCCATAGCTGTGTTATAGGATAGGAGTGTCTATACCAAGGAATATACAGGTCAGCTGCTAAAGAACTTTTAAAAAAAATCTGGCAAGATCCCCAACACTTCACTCAGAAGAAGGTGCTTTGTAAATGAGAAGTGAACAGAAAAGTGTACCTGTTGCCTATAATTCCCGTCAGCCCTAGCCACAATATAGGCAGTGAGGGCTTATGGGAGCTCCAGCCAAACCATTTGAAGAGCCATAGTTGCCCACTTCTGCTTTATATTTTGTGCAGAATCTTGGGAGAGATACAAAAACCAGTGATATGTCCTGCTGCTTTCTGAACCTTTGCATGTTTTGGGGCCACAAGAGCAAGTTTTTCCCTTGTCCCACAGTTAGAACTCTCAGAGAGGACAGGGACAAGCTTGCACTATCATTGTGGGTCTTGGGAATGCTTAGGGTCCCTTTGATGCCAGGTAAGATGGAATTTTAGCTGTCTCCTGTTTAGACTGGCTACCAATGCCAGCCACAGTATTGAGGCCTGTGTTTGGCATACTGTTTAAAGTTGTCTTTAGAGTATGAGGAGCAAGCCAAGAATTTCCTTCTGCTGGCAAATTGCAAGAATGGCTGCATTTGTCAGGGGAAAATTGTAATTAACAAATGCTGTAGAGTCTTGAAAACTGTGCTGAAATGCAGTTTCAAAGTTCGAGTGATACCTTTTGTTAGCTGGCATGACTTTTGGACTGCTGGTGGCAGATTGGAAGTTGAAATGCTCCTTCATAGTACTGAATTTTCTTTTTGTTTCTTAAAACCTTCCCTGTATAAAGTGAGACATTGGGGATTTTGTTTATTTATGGTATTGCTCTTCTGGTTTTCAGCTGAGTAGCTTAAATAAGATCAATAAAAGCGATAACCAAGACAGTTTCTGCCTGCAGACTCTCAATCTAAAAGTCAAGCTACAATAAGAAAAGGGGGGAAAGAACAATTATTATTTCAGACCGCGTAACAATAGAGACCTAATATTGTATGAAGACTGAGGTTGGAACTGGGCCCCAGTATCTTCCTGCAGTATATATTTAAAATGAGTTGATGAAATGATTAAATTAACAGATATCTGACACACATGCATAGACGGACATGGTTTGAGAGACTCTTAACTATTTTGCAGCCAGTAGAAGGGCTTCCTTCAAAGACTTAGAACATACCAATTCAGAAGCACTTAGGAAACAGGGAATAGATTCAGAAGCTGAAGGCCAGATGGCGGGAGGATTGTAAAGAGGAAATTACAGAAGGACAATGGGAATCTGTTTTTCAGAATGAAGGAGGGTGACTAAAATGGTGAAGGGTCTGGAAACCATGTCTTATGAGGAAAGACTTAGGGAGCTGGGGATGTTTAGCCTGGAGAAGAGAAGGTTAAGAGGTGATATGATAGCCCTGTTTAAATACTTAAAGGGATGCCATATTGAGGAAGGAGCAAGCTTGTTTTCTGCAGCTCCAGAGACTAGGACCCGGAACAATGGATGCAAGCTCCAGGAAAAGAGATATCACTGCAATGCTAGGAGGAACTTCCTAACAGTAAGGGCTGTTCAACAGTGGAACACACTCCCTCGGAGAGTGGTGGAGTCTCCCTCCTTGGAGGTCTTTAAACAACGGCTGGATGGCCATTTGTCAGGGATGTTTTGATTGAGACTTCCTGCATGGCAGGATGTTAGACTGGAGGGCCCTCGTGGTCTCTTCCAACTCTATGATTCTATGACCCCGTTGTAACTAATCTTAGAGAAGATCATTTCAGGTAAGATCAGAATACCTTACCTTGCAGCATGGTGACAGAAGGAGGTGAGGGAAGGCTAGAATGTCAATGTTTTGATGGAATTTTTTTTTAGGAAGTACCTTCAAATAGAATCTTTTCCCACAATTTTCTGCAGTGCTCCTGTCCAAGTGTAGCTAAACCATATGAATCTACTTAATGTGTGTTTAAATCTTAACTGGTTTGTTGGCATATGCATTCTTGTGGGAAGTTCAAACTCTTGTTACTCTAAACTAATTAGACAAGCAAATGTCACAGAAGATTCCGGGTGCTTTGCTTCCATCTGAGAGAGGACTGGCCATAGAGGCAACTCTGGATAACTAGTTCAGTTGAGTGAGGGTTCTTAGTCAGTAGCTAGAAGTGGCTAAAAATGTGGACTCTTTGTTGGAGAATCATACGCCTGTCTTTGACTCTTAATGGCACACATTTAAGCTACCTGTTGCCCTGCTCAACCTAGTGCTGAACTTTAATGACTTTAAACTGTCCTAACCTTTGTCCTCAGCATTTCTCAAAGCCCTTGGTTTCTTCATACCATATGAGAAAACTTTTGTTTTCCAGTTGGGGGGGGGGGGGTTGGGGGGAATCCATAATTGGAATGACACATGGCAGTTTTCATTCATTGTTTTGAGGCCTAGTCTACATATGGAATGCACAATCCTTCCCTTTCTGTTTTTACCCAAAGCTACTGAAGCCTCTTTAGGACAATGCTGCAGCTGTGCTGTTTTATTTTTTCTTTCTCTTTAACACACCAGCCACAGACCTGTACCACTAAAGCCCTGGAAAGCATCAAAAGAAGACTTTTGCTAGGAAGGGGGAGTGCTGGGGAGAGAGAACTTAAGTCTTTCCATCTGTAATCTGACTCACTGAAGTTATGTGTCTTTTGGTTCCAGCCGTGTCCTGATTCAGTGCCTTACGAAGAGGCCTTGGCCAACCGCAGAGTTCTTCTGAGTTCCACAGAGAGCAGAGAAGGCCTTGCACAGCAGGTACTCCCTAGTTTGAAATGCAGCCATTCCAAAATGTAATGTGCTCACCAAAATGGTATTTTACTTGGTAATTGCACTGTGTGAATGTCTTCATGTAGTTCAGAGGGCAGTGAATGTCTAAATATTGAGGTCCATGATCAAGCTGGTTTTATGCCTGGTTTTAGAATGTTGTATACAGTCTAGGGTTATTCCAAGTGCAGAACAAGGAACCAGAGCATGCAGGCTTCTTTGATTCTCAAAAAGTTAGCCTGTGCCAATTGTTGTGTTGCTGCATGCCTTGAAGTCATTTCTGACTTACAGTGACCCTGGCAAACCTATCACAGGGGTTTCTGGGGCTGAGAGTATACGGCTTGCCCAGGGCTACCCAGTGGGTTTCCATGGCTGAGTGGAGAATTGAACCCTAATCTCCAGAGTTATAATCCAACACTCAAACCGCTACACCATGCTGGCTATGGCATATACTCTTGTTTAATACAGTTCTGCCTCATTAGAGTTGAACTCTTGGAACAGCTGTCTGGTTATCTGCTATCCTGCTTCATTTTTATACTTCTTTAGCCTCAGATTTCTGTAAAAGAAAAAGAACCTGATGAAAAATCTCACTATTTATATCATTGAACATCTTCTGCTAATGCCATAGTAGGGGAATCTTTGGCCATCTAGGTGTTTTGGACTTTAAGTTCTCAAAAGCCAATCCAATATGGAGAGTAGTAAGGGATAATGCAAGTTATAGTTTAAGATTTGAAAGGTCAGTGTTCTTCCACTCTGTTTTAAGACTCAGCAGATGGAAAAGGGAAAATTAAGTATCATTGGCATCAATATTTACTTTTGTGTCATCTTCAGGATGCTGAGGAGAGTCAAAACAGCAGATATAGTAAGTGGTACTGTTTGGTTTGTTCCCTGTGAAACAATTTCAAGAAATGGAAAGTCCCAAGCTAGTTGGCCTGCTGTCTTAATGGGTAAAAGGCCAAAGCAGATCTCTCTGCTCTCCTGCTCTAGTTTTCAATTTAACACTCTCATTCAGTTTGAAGTACTCAGAAGATTATGCTGCAAAATGTATAGTAAACAAGTGGGAATACACAAGCTGAGATCCTACATTATGCCTGTGAGGTGTAAATCTCCTCTCACATACTTAGGTGGTAGTTGCACCTTACCACTCTTCTTCTGAATACTGACATTAGCAAATATATAGATGGTTACACAGTTTAGTTGCTTATTGCCCCATTTTGTAACAATGGATTTTTTTTTCCAATAACACTGAATAAAATGGTACATAAAAGGGATTAAAAATAATTATGAACCATCCAAGAATGCATGACTGGAATCCCCTTGGTTTGTATGTATTTATTATGATTTTTGTATCCTGCTCTTTCTTGTGGGATCTCAGGGTGGCATATAAAATAAACAATTTAAAACACTTCCAGATTAAAACCATAAATAATTGAAACAAGATAAAAACATACAGAACAAGACAGTAGTTAGACTAGCTTTAAAAGTTATAAGAGTTTAGAGCCATGCACATGTACATTTCAAAGTAAATTAGACCCCCCCCCCCAAAAAAAAAACCCAAAACAACATGTTTTGGCTTCATGCTGGAAGGAAATGAATATCTGCACCAGAGAAAGCCCCATGGGGAGGGCATTCCACAGTTGGGACGCCACAAGAGTAGACCCAATCAACCAGATGTTGTATGATGCCTCAACATTTAGTTAAATCCAAGTGATTCAATGGGTTCTACTCTAGTTAGAAACAGTAATAAGATTTAGGTTCATGTGAATGGTCACACATATGGGACTCCACTTACGCAACTGTGAACTGAACACATCTATTGTGAAATGGCCACAAAAGTACTGTACAGCTGCATGCCTAATGGAATTTACATATATACGACAATAGGATTCCTGCTGTAATATGAACTCAAAAATGGGTTTCTTCTGAGGATTTTGAAGAATAACAAGGCATTCTCTTTTTCAAAGCTACAGAATATCATCTGGGGTAAAAATTCCATTTAGCCAAGCTTGTCATGATTGGAAAGAAGCCATACAAATGGAATTCTATCAAGTGGCTGTATTTTTCATGAGTGTTTCAAAATAAACCATATCTCCCATTTGTTTGTTGCCCTTTTCAAAACTTTTTATCTAACTTGTTATTGCAGACATCTGTTTCCTCCATCCTCCAGCTGCATTTGTTTGGGTTTTCTACACAGCTGTGCATTCTATTATCATATATTTCCATGTTAAAATGAAAGAAACATTATTTGTTTAGAGCTTCATAAAATTATGCATTGCCTGTCACAGTCTGAATTTTGTTCATGTAGATTCTTTGCCTTCTTCTGTCCTTTCTGTATTTGTCTATTTTGAAGAACCTGAAAAATCTTGTTTGAAGTTTCAGTTGTTTTGCCTGGTGGTGTTCTTCTACTTTGTGTGATGGAGTTCTGCTGCTTCAGATATCTTACAATAAATCAGAACAATGGATGGCTATAGCCTACTTGATAGAAAGGATTTAAAAACCCAAAAATTCTATTCAAAACAATAAATTAAAAGTTTGAAAACACATTAAAACTTAGTAAAAAGGATAAAACTTAACATTCCCCGTTAAAAAGACAATTCTGCCAAAATAGGTTAAGAGCCAAAGGTCTGCCTGAATAAAAATCTCTTTTCCTGACAGAAGAACCAAGCTTCCCATGGAAAGAAATCCCACAATTTAGGAGCAACCAACAAGAAAGCGGTCACTTGTAGCCTCACAAAATTCACCTATGATGGTGGTAGGGTAGACAGAAAGAAAGCCTATCCCTGAAAATCTTAAAAAACCAACCTGGCTCAAGTAAATATATGTGCTTCCTTTAAAAAGTTGTTCTATCAACAGTTTGCTTTATTCATCAGTCTAGCTTAAACAGGGAGCTGACATGGTGTGGTGGTTTGCATGCTGGACTATGGAGATCAGTGTTCAAATTGCTGCTTAGCCATGGAAACACATTGGGTGACTTTGGGTAAGTCACAGTCTTTCAGCCTCAGAGGAAGGCAAAGATAGCCCCTTTCTGAATAAATCTTGCCAAGAAAACCCTGTGATAGGCTTGCCTTAGGATTTCCATAGGTTGTAAACAATCTGAAAACACAAAACAACAACTAGTTTAAATAAGCCAGACATCACAACCTGTGCTCCTCCAGGTGGTGGTAGACTGGAGATCCCTTCATCACTGACTGGGCTGGTTGGAGTTGAAACTGTGAATAGTGTGCAAAACTGGATAGTAGCAAACTCTAGGCTGGGCAAGGTAGTGAGGATGGCAGGCAGGCAGGCAGCACTACTGCCTGGTTCTTCTTTCTTGCCTGCCTGCCTGCCTGCCTGCTTTTTTTTCCCCTTTCCTTCCCTCCCTCAACAGAAGAGAGAGTATTTCTTAGTGGATAAATGGCTTATTTATTTATTCCACTTGTGGAATAAAATGGTGGTAAGGTTAGATGTTTAATAATGTTTGATAGCACCTCTCTATGTGATAATGTTTAAATGGTAGTGTTACTTTTGTGTGTTAACTATAGAGAGGCCTGCTAGGAAGGTGTAGAGATAAAAGTTCAGACTTTAAGAAAATATAACATCTTACCTGCCATATACTGTAATGGAGTGAATGCATGATGCCTTATATGTAATATGTTGTAATGAAAGTAATGTACCCACATATTGATTTGTCTGTGTTTCTCCCTAAGGAGAGAGTTTATGTGTATATATGTATCACTTTTTATAGTAAATAGCTTAAAAGCTGTCTGTTAGGGCATGCTCATTCTCTCATTAAAAATAGCCTGAGATTCCAGTACTTAAGAATGCTTAAGTGGAGTGTTGATATTAAATCTACCTGTCTGGATTTTACCTTGGTCATAAGGTACTTTTACCTTGTTATTACCAGAAGGTAATAAAAGGGCCTCTAGACAGAAACCGATTTGCTGACAAATGGCAATGCACCCTCAATTACTCAGTCTAAAGAAATATGTTTGGGGAACCACACACATTTCACAGTCTCACAACATGTGATAGCCACACGTTGCTACCCAGACTTGAGATAAAACCTACTGCAACACTTTCATTTCTCCTTGTACAACTCTCTTCATGTAGTGGTGCTGATCTATTTTTCTCTAGGTGCAGCAGAGTTTGGAGAAAATTGCAAAACTGGAACAGGAGAAGGAGCACTGGATGCTGGAGGCTCAGCTAGCCAAAATTAGGCTGGAGAAAGAGAATAAAAGGGTATTCAAGAACTCAGTTGGCAACCAGAGGATTGAAATAACTCAGGAAAGTTTGCTAACAGCAGAATCAGCTGAACGGGAGAAGGAGGATTCAATGGAAAAAGTTTCAACCGAACCAGTTTCAAGCACAAGTCTGGTATGTATGTCTTATTCCAAATTTTTCCAACCTACTGTATTATGGGGGAAATTTTTCCTTAAAAAATGATTTGTGAAGGAATACAGTACTTGCATTTGGCTGTCACTGATTGTTTGCCATGATGGTTATATGTAAATCTAGCCTTCTCCCACACTACACTTTTCATTACTTCCCTTTTGGTTGTTGGGAGATCAGATTTCAGTTAACCACCATTTAAGGTTTCATCTGAACTTTAAGGTATGTAATAGTTTATTGAAGCAAACTAGTCTTGTAATGTAATTTGAAGTTGACTTGTTGTAAGCATAGTTAAGATTAACCAGAGCTGGTCAGTGTATGATGCAGCAAGGCAGAGTTAACTGAAAATTGAATCAGAAGTTTTTAGACTCCCAGCCAGTATTTATTTATTTATTTATTTATTTTATTTATATACCGCCTTTCCAAAAAAGATCAAAGCGGTTTACAAAAGTACAAAACAAAACGTTTGTTAAATTTACAAGTAATGCTGTATTTTTAAAAAAAACTTCTAACATTTAAAAACATTAACTTTCTAAAGGAAGCACATATATTTACATACATGGCTTATAAGGTATGCTAAATTGTTAATATGTTTAAAATATTCAGTGTTTTATTTCCCCCTCCTCTTAAAATGCAATGATATTGGGATATCCTAAAATACTTACAAGTATTCTGATAAAAATTTCCAACAAAAGCATCAGATTTGGGTGAATATATTTAAGGTAGACTGTGAACCTTATTGGATCTTTCCCCCTTACCCATTGGATAATTGGGTCCTGTTAGTGGGAGAAAGGAATTTTTAAAAGAAGTTTAAAACAAGTTTGTACAATGTGTAGTTGTTGTGTGCCTTCAAATCATTTTCAGCTTATGGTGACCCTAAAGGTGACCCTATCATAAGGTTTTCTTGGCAAGTTTCTTCAGAGGAGAAGAGAATGTGACTTACCCAGGGTCACGCAGTGGGTTTCCATGGCCCAGGCAGGATTTGAACAACACTGCAGAATTAATACAGTTTGACACCACTTTAACCTATGGAATTTTGGAAATTATAGTGTGTTGTGGCACCAGAGGTCTCTGACAGAGAAAGCTAGATGTCTCACAAAACTACAGTTTCTAGAATCCGGTAGCATTGAGCCATTGTAGTTAAAGTGGTGTCAACCTGGATTATTTCTGCATTGCAGATGCAGCCTCTGTCTCATGGTGTATCCAGAGTATGACAGCCTCCGTTTAATCATTCTGGCTTTTAGTGAAAGTTCTGGTCTAATTTCCTCTGGGACACATTCATTTGTCTTTTTAGCAGTCCTTGGTGTCCACAGAACTCTTCTTTGGCACCGTATCTTAACTGAGTTGATTGTCTTCCTGTCAGCTATACTGTAGTAAAGAGTGTCTCTGAAACAGTGCTTACGGTATATGTTGCTCTCTAAAATGATCCAAAATAATTTGGGAAGGATTGAACCTAGGTTTCACTTAGCAAAATGTTTGTAGTGTTCAAAGAAGAAATCAAGATACAGTGGACCCCCGGGTTACGAATCCCCCGGGATCCATAATCCCCGGGATCCGAAGGAGCTGGGGCCGGAAAAATGGTCCCCGGTCTCTGAAAAAATCCCCGGGTTGCGAAAAAAAAGCAACCCAGGCCCTTTAAAACAGCGCGCTCCGGCGCGCTGTGCAGCAAAAAAAGCGGTCCCCCGGGTAGCGAATACTTCAGGTTACGAAAGTGATCCCGGAACGGATTACTTTTGCAACCCGGGGGACCACTGTATATTAGAACTTTGAGATTAACTTTGCCATATGAATTCTTTGGGGAGAAATGGTAATTTTGTGATTTTAGTTCATATGGGTGGGCATTCCTGTTCTTGTACAGCATTTGGGCTGTATTACAAATAGCCTACTGCTTATTTTTCTCCAGCTCAGTGTTGAGACAGTTATGCAGCTGAGGTCAGTAGCCAGTAGAACTGTTACCTCTTTCCTTTTCTGAAACTGCTCCTTGAATTCTGAGGGTTTGAAAAACATTTTTCTTGCAACTGCATGCTGCTTTTGTTCATTATATGTGGTTTGGACTGAAACTCTGCACATCAGCACTTCATATAAATGGGAAGGCTTAGCCAAACAATTTTGAGGAATTAGTGGAATTCAAAGGAAGCTTCAAAACTGCCAGAACAAGGACAGAGTACTAAAACTAGTTGCTGAATTGAGCATGCTTAAAGATAAGAACCAGTTCAATTTCCTGCAACACAGTTTCCCTATTTGGACATTGGTCCAGAACTGTAGCTTATAAAGCTGTGGATGAGCATTCTTCCCTTGCCTCTGCTCTCTCTACTTCCTGTTATGTAGTCTTCAGTGAAGATATCCTCATTTTCATGAAGCCTGAGTTTCCTGTTATGCTGAAATAGGATAGTTCTGGCTTAATGTTAATAAGCTGGTATCAGTTTTTAACCCTAATTTCTTAAACAACACAAAGACAATATTTTCTTTAACAGGGAATTCTGTTTTAATGAAAGCCAGAATCTCCATTTTGGGGGTGATACTGAGGGTGGGGACTGTACAGCCATGGCATTCACATTTGTAGACTTTGAGCAAAAGTCTGAATGTAGCTGGTATGTGTGTTTCTCCCCTTTTTATTATCACACTTGCCATCGCCCGTCTCCTTAGGTCAGCAAAACTTATGTAGAGCTATCCTGTTTTAGCTTAGAGTGAGAAGTAGCAACTTGCCCAAGATTATCAAGTGAACTTCGTGGCAGGGTTCCAGACCCAGTTGTACTTTGTCATGCCAAACCAGTGTTGCCAAAGGTTTCCCTCAAAAGAAGAGTTATATCTCAAGAGAATGTATAGTGGAAAGCCAGTGTGGTGTAGTAGTTTGAACACTGGACTACGACTCTGGAGACCAGGATTTAAATCTCCACTCATCCATGGAAATACACCGGGTCACCCTGGAGAGGTCACATACACTCAGCCTCAGAGAATCCTGTGATAGATTCACCATATGGTGGTCATAAGTTGGAAACAACTTGAAGGCAGTGGTGTTACTAGGTTTGTGTGTGGCGGCGGGATGCAGACTGCACCAGGTGACAGCCCAGAGTAGGAATGTTACCTGGTAGGATGGTACACCCGGTGGGCAGCTGCTACCTTCTGAATCCTGTGCGGAAATGGCCATGTGGGACTCAGGGGACCTTGAGGACATCTGCTGCCTTTCACGTCCCATGTGGCATCTGCCATGAAGGGCTCAAAAGGCCTTGGGGGATGTCTGCTGGGAGGGCTGAGCGCACCCTGTGTGCTGCACTGTACCATTTTACTCTCAAGTAGAATGGTGCCATGGCAGTGAGATGGGGGCATGCCCTCTTGTTCCCGCTCCTGGAAGCCCCAGCCCAGAAGCCCTACCCCCCCACCACCACCAGGTAAAACCCCAGTTGGGGTGCCACTGCTTGAAAGCACACATGAAGGAGAAGGAGAAGGAGAAGACAACATTAACTTTCCTGATTCAAGATGTGGGCCTTTTATCTCTCACATACCAGATCTGTGAATAGTTAGGTTAAATGAAGCTGAAACATTATGGGCCTTTTACCTGGAAGTTATGTGAGTTACTGGTTCAAAATTTAATGATGATTGATTGTTTGGAAACGACAAATATCAATGCACTTCCAGTTGATGGAGGAAACCACCATGGGCACAGTGCAGCCAAGGTTAAGCACATTGAAGCTTCATTGGTGCAAATGTGATGGAGTTGAGAAGATATTTAGTCTTCCCCATTGAAATCCTTAGAATCTAAACTGTCTAGAGTTTGAAGTACAGATCAGAAAAAGGCTTACTGAAAACAGTGAAATGAAATTCCTCCTAAACTGATTTTAGAACTGGGAAAAAAAAACTGAGCAGGTTCTGTCACTCTAATCTTTCTTTTTCTTAGGTTGGGATGCTGACAGTTACCACAGGAAATGAAGAGGTATGGCTTTTAATTTCTTATAGCACATGTATTCCCTTCACATGCTCCTTGTCTCCCCCTCCCTTACAACAAAAACAATTATATTAAGAATGTGATTCCTGTTCACTTTAATTTGCCATATGTGGCATTTCTTAATTGGTCTCTCTTGGTTTTAAGCAATCTCATTTGTTGATATGTTGTGATAATACTTCCTGTGCTACCTTTATGATTATGGACCCATGCAATATTCCAGGCTGGGATGCCTGTAACCCTCGAAATTTAGTTGAACTCCAATTCCCATTAGCCTTCCCATTGGTGAGGTATGATGGGAGTTTATTTAACTTCTGGAAGACCATATGTTTCTGCCTTAAGAAAAGCTGAATGGAGTTTGATAATGGTGTTAGAATCTGAGAATCACGAAGTTAGAAGGTACTGCAAGAACCAGCTTGCTGCCATGAAAGATTGCTTAACTAATGTGCTCCTGACAGATGGCCATCCTAACTTGGTTTAAAGATCTTCAGAGAAGGAGAATCCACCACTCCACGTCTATTCCATTGTTGAACACCTCTTACAATCAATAAGGTCTTCTTAATGTTTAAGTGGAATCTTTTTTTCTTGTAATTTGGATTCCCTGATTGCTGTTCCAGCAAAACAGTTTATTTCCCTATTTTCCCCCAAGTCTAATAATCAGAATAATAGCCATGTTTTCTTGATGGCTTTAGAATCAGAATTATCAAGTCTGTTACTATGTTGTAACTGCAGTTAACTTGGTGGAGTTGCTGTTCAAGGTGACAGCCTTTCTCTGTTTGTCTCCAGAATCTGTCACTTGAAGATATATTAATTCTGGACATGGAAGCTCTGAAACAGCTGATAACAGCTGTCATAAAGTTTTGTCTTCCCTCTAAAAAATTAAACCCATTTAAGCCAGTAGCCTTCACTGAATCATAACACAAGAAAAGGTCTGCTGGTCTATATGAAAGGTTTATGTAGTTCGGCCTTAGGTTTCCCACAGTGGTCAGCCAGGTACCTATAGGAAGCCTACAAAACAAGGCATGTGGGATAACATGCTCATACTCATAGAATCATATAATCACAGAGTTGGAAGAGTCCACAAGGGCCATCAAGTCCACCCCCTGCCATGCAGGAACTCTCCATCAAAGCATCCCTGACAGATGGCCATCCAGCCTCTGCTTAAAGACCTCCAAGGAAGAAGACTCCACCACCCTCCGAGGGAGTGTGTTCCACTGTCGAACAGCCCTTACTGTCAAGAAGTTCCTCCTAATGTTGAGGTGGAATCTCTTTTCCTGGAGCTTGCATCCATTGTTCCGGGTCCTGTTCTCTGGAGCAGCAGAAAACAAGCTTGCTCCCTCCTCAATGTGACATCCCTTCAAGTATTTAAACAGGGCTATCATATCACCTCTTAACCTTCCCCCCCCCCCCCCCCCCATGAGCAGTTTGTTTATTCAGAAGCACGCTGCCTTATATTGTTGGGTTTCTGTATTGTTATCCCATCTTCCATGGCTTTATCCAGTCCTTTTTTAAAGCTAGCCAAGTTGGTTACAAAGGCTATATCTTGTGAGTAGGAAATTCCACACTTTAATTGTGTGCTATATGAGGAAAGTGTTGTTTTGGGGAATCTCCCACGAAGCCACAAGATTGGATAACCTGCCATTCTAGTATTATGAAGAACGAAACTTTTCCCTGTGCATTTTCTTCATACCACACATAATTTTGCACACCTCTTCCAAAATGTGCCACAGATATAATCCTTCCTCATAGGCGATTTGCTCCTAGGGGAATTGATCATTTTGGCTGTCCCTTTCTGCATCTTTTTCCAGTTCTACAGATCCTTGGTTGAGTTTCACATTCAGACTGTTTGTTCACTTCTACCTGCATAGTTTGTGCTGTTTTTTACATTTTGATGGACTTTTTCATGGTTTTGCAAACCTGATTTGCAGATTCCAGAAGCTGCTTCCAGAGAGGATTTGATAAAGAACCATTATATGGCAAGAATAGTGGAGCTGACATCTCAGTTGCAGCTGGCTGACAGCAAATCTGTACATTTCCATGCAGAGGTGAGTGAGCATCATGAAGCCTTGTCTGATAGTGAAGATGGGTTTTGTTTTGGTTTTTTGTCCTGGGGCACCAACTGTTATAGGTCATTCTCTGCCAGCACCCTTACTGCTGAAGAGCTTGTGCAGGCTTCAGCTTCTACCTGCTCAGTTTGGGAGGTACTGTAGCTGAGGAAGATGCCCTAGTTAAAACCATGGATGTGACTTCTAATGCAACAAGAGAAAATAGTGAGGATTAGAAGACAACGAAGCTGAGATCCTTGTGATGTATGTTTTCTGTGTGGCCATCAGGAATTCTTCATCCAATATGTAAAACATGAATAGCCATCTACCTTTAAAGCAATATTGGGGATGGAGAAGAGCTGTAAAACTCAGTGGATATTGAAGGTACTTATTTATTATTATTGTTATTGCTGTTACTATTAGTATTAATGGTTGTATTATTATTATTGGACTTATTATTATTATGGTAAATAATTAGTATATTTAAAATGTTTGTTTATTGAATTTATGCTCTATCCTATAGCTGGAAATGGAGTAAGACACAAAAACAGAGATGGGGGAATGGTGGCACAAATGAGCAGGAGGGGAAAGTATGGTCATTTTCAGTCGATGCAGTTTGGTTTAGTTCCAATAAGGTTTAGAGAACAGGGGATGAGCCAAAGGCTTCCTGTGAAAGGGGGTTTTGTGGTGAGATTTTCTGAGAACACAAAGGGACAATTAGGCAAAACAGGTGGAGTAATTTCTGTGAAATGTGGTGCTGAAGAAGAGTTCTATGGAGCAACCAAATGCACAGTAAATGGATCAAACAGTCAGTCCGGCCAGAGAGAGGAGAAGGAGAGGAGCTGCTTGGCAGCCATTTTGGGACCGTGTGCTTGAGACCGTGTGCTTGTTGCTGAAGGGGAGGAGCTTCTGTGAGTCACATCTGTGAGTCACAAGGGGGCGGAGCTAGCAGACTAGCTTTATATACCACCTTCCAGAGCCTTCCAGAACAGTCCGGCCAGAGAGAGGAGAAGGAGAGGAGCTGCTTGGCAGCCATTTTGGGACCGTGTGCTTGAGACCGTGTGCTTGTTGCTGAAGGGGAGGAGCTTCTGTGAGTCACATCTGTGAGTCACAAGGGGGCGGAGCTAGCAGACTAGCTTTATATACCACCTTCCTTGAGTTTTCTTTAACTGAACAACTCTGCTCAAGTGGCATTAGACTTTGCAGTATGGACAACGAGGGATCTGCCGCAGTCACCTGCAACTCTTGTGGGATGTTTCTCTTCTTGCCTACAGAAGTGGAGAACTTCACATGCACCAAGTGCAAGTTGGTGGCACTCTTGGAGGAGAAAGTGCAGCAGCTGGAGTCCAGAGTAGCTACACTTCAGCAGATTAGGGAACAAGAGGATTTCCTGGACACAATAGAACTAACCATCTTGGATGAGTACCATGCAGAGGAAGATGCTAGGGTGGAAGAGGTCACTTGCCAAACAGAGGAGGCAGACAGCTGGAGGAAGGTCACAAAGAGAAGTAAACCAAGAAGGAATTGTTCGGGGAGCTTGCAGCTAGAGAATCGATTCGAAGCGCTTTCCCTTATCAAGGAGGATGAAGAAGAGCAGCATGGACAGACTTCAGGGACGGAGCAGGGGAGCCTGAGAGTCCCACCCGAGGAAACAGTCGCTGCTAAGCCTCGGAGGAGGCGTGTGGTCGTAGTGGGGGACTCCTTGCTGAGGGGTACAGAAGCAGTGATTTGTAGGCCTGACAAGATGTCTCGAGAGGTGTGTTGTCTTCCAGGTGCAAAGATCCGGGATGTGACAGAGAGGCTGACAAGACTGGTCAAGCCTACTGACCAATACCCCTTCCTTTTGGTCCACGTGGGAACTAATGATACTGCAAGACACACCATTCAGAACATCAAAAGGGATTACGAGGCGCTTGGTAGGAAGCTGAAAGGAATGGATGTACAGGTTGTCATCTCGTCTCTTCTGCCAGTTGAAGGGCATGGTCCAGGAAGGGAGAGGAAAATAGCAGATGTGAACAACTGGCTTCGCAGATGGTGCCGCCGAGAGGGATTTGGATTCTTGGATCATGGGCTGCGGTTCCATGAGGAGGGACTTCTTGCAACAGACGGGTTGCATCTCACGCCAGTTGGAAGAAATGTTTTTGCCAACAGTCTCAAGAACTTGATCAGGAGAGCTTTAAACTGAGTTCCGAGGGGAAGGGAGACAATATTAAGGAAGGCAAAAGGGATGGCGAAAATAGTCAAACTGACATAGAGGAAACAAGGCAAACAGTGCAAGGACCCAATAGTGGGAGGCAAAAAAACTTGCACAGGCAGCAAGTAAAAGGGAACCATGATCTGCGATGTCTCTACACTAATGCACAGAGCATGGGAAATAAGCAAGATGAACTCGAACTCCTAGTACAACAAAGCAAATATGATATAATAGGCATCACTGAAACCTGGTGGGATGAGTCTCATGGTTGGAATGTGGAAATAGAGGGGTATAACCTTATTAAGAGAAATAGGCCAAACAGGAAAGGAGGAGGAATAGCACTATATGTCAGAGATATTTACACCAGTGAAGAGATCCTGGGCATCAATCATGGAAGCCAGGTGGAGAGCATCTGGATAAGAATCAAAGGGGAGGGAAACAACAAGGGTGTTACGGTGGGAGTCTACTACAGACCCCCAAGTCAGACTGAGGAATTGGATGATATCTTTCTAGAACAGATGACCACACAGTCAGAAAAGAGAGATGTAGTAGTGATAGGCGACTTCAACTATCCTGATATTTGCTGGAAGTCAAACTCAGCAAAATCCTCAAGGTCTAGCAAATTCCTCACTTGCCTGGAAGACAATTTCATGGTCCAAAAGGTGGAAGAGGCAACAAGGGGGTCAGCTATTTTAGATCTGATCCTAACCAACAAGGATGACTTGGTTAATGGGGTGCAAGTGGTGGGATCATTAGGTGGAAGTGACCATGTTCTCCTGGAGTTTGTAATACAGTGGAAAGGAGAAGCCAGGCAGAGTCAGACACGCATCCTAGACTTTAGGAGAGCGGATTTCAGTAAACTTAGAGAAGTATTGAGGGCGATTCCATGGTCAGAAATACTAAAAGATAAAGGAGTTCAGGACGGATGGGACTTTCTCAAAAGGGAGATACTGAAGGCACAATTTCAAACAGTTCCAGTGAGAAAGAAAAACGGGAGGTGTCTCAAGAAACCAGGATGGATGACTAAGGAACTTTCAACCGAGCTAAGTTTGAAACGGAACATGTATAAGAAATGGAAAAAGGGGGAAATCACGAAAAAGGAATTCAAAGAAATAGCAGGCATGTGTAGGGGTAAAGTCAGAAAAGCTAAAGCGCAGAATGAACTCAGGCTTGCTAGAGAGGTTAAGAACAATAAAAAGGGCTTTTTTGGATATGTCCGCAGCAAGAGGAAGAAGAAGGAAACGGTAGGGCCACTGCGTGGAGAAGATGGCAAAATGCTAACAGGAGATAGAGAAAAGGCAGAATTACTCAACACCTTCTTTGCCTCAGTCTTCTCAGAAAAGGCAAAGGGTGCTCAACCTGAGGATAATGGAGCAGAGAACAGAATAGGGGAATTTCAGCACAGAATAAGTAAAGAGATAGTAGAGGAACACCTTGTTAATCTAAATGAATTTAAGTCTCCGGGACCAGATGAACTCCATCCAAGGGTATTAAAAGAACTGGCAAAAGTAATATCGGAGCCATTGGCAATCATATTTGAAAACTCCTGGAGAACAGGAGAGATCCCAGCAGACTGGCGAAGGGCAAACGTTGTCCCCATCTTCAAAAAGGGGAAAAAAGAGGATCCCAACAATTATCGTCCAGTTAGTCTGACATCAGTTCTAGGAAAGATTCTGGAGCAGATCATTAAACAAAGAGTCTGTGAACATCTAGAAGGCAATGCCATAATCACAAAAACTCAACATGGGTTTCAGAGAAACAAGTCATGCCAGACAAATCTAATCTCTTTCTTTGATAAAATTACCAGTTTGGTAGACGAAGGGAATGCTGTGGATATAGTATATCTTGATTTCAGTAAGGCCTTTGACAAGGTTTCCCATGACATTCTTGCAAACAAGCTTGTAAAATGTGGGCTAGACAAAGGAACTGTTAAATGGATCTGTAATTGGTTGAATGGCCGAACCCAAAGGGTGCTCAACAATGGCTCCTTTTCATCCTGGAGAGAAGTGACCAGTGGGGTCCCACAGGGCTCTGTCCTGGGCCCAGTGCTATTCAACATCTTTATCAATGACCTGGATGACAGAATTGGGAGCATACTTATCAAATTTGCAGATGACACCAAATTAGGGGGAATAGCTAATACCCCAGAGGACAGGATCAAGATTCAAAATGACCTGAATAGACTAGAAAGCTGGGCCAAAGCTAACAAAATGAAATTCAACACAGAGAAATGTAAGGTATTGCACTTAGGGCGGAAAAATAAAATGCACAGATTTAGGATGGGTGACACCTGGCTGAATGAAACTACATGTGAAAGGGATCTAGGAGTCCAAGTAGACCACAAGTTGAACATGAGTGAACAGTGTGATGCGGCAGCTAAAAAGGCCAATGCTATTTTGGGCTGCATTAATAGAAGTATAGTGTCTAGATCAAGAGAAGTAATAGTGCCACTGTATTCTGCTTTGGTCAGGCCCCACCTAGAATATTGTGTCCAGTTCTGGGCGCCACAATTCAGAAAGGACATTGAGAAACTGGAGCGTGTCCAAAGGAGGGCGACAAAAATGGTGAAGGGTCTGGAAACCATGCCCTATGAGGAACGACTTAGGGAGCTGGGAATGTTTAGCCTGGAGAAAAGAAGGTTAAGAGGTGACATGATAGCCCTGTTTAAATATTTGAAAGGATGTCATATTGAGGAGGGAGCAAGCTTGTTTTCTGCTGCTCCAGAGAACAGGACCCGGAACAATGGATGCAAGATACAGGAAAAGAGATTCCACCTGAACATTAGGAAGAACTTCCTGACAGTAAGGGCTGTTCAACAATGGAACGCACTTCCTCGGAAGGTGATAGAGTCTCCTTCCTTGGAGGTCTTTAAGCAGAGGCTGGATGGCCATCTGTCAGGGATGCTTTGATTTGGATTTCCTGCGTGGCAGGGGGTTGGACTGGATGGCCCTAGTGGTCTCTTCCAACTCTACGATTCTATGATTCTATGATTCTAAATCAAACTTGAACTCTCCTTAGAAGCCAAAATCACTAAACTGAGGCTATTATACTTTGGAATATTATGGGATGATGGAAAAGATCATAATGCTCAGTGAAGCAGAAGGCATTAGGGAAAGTAGACCACCACATTACAGATGGATTGTTTAAGGACCCTAAAGCCCTGAGTTTGCAAGAGCTGAGCAGGGCTGTTAATAACAAGGTGCCTTGGTTTCTTACAGAGTTGCTGTAAGTCAAAGATGACTTCATGATATGTAACAATAACAAAATTTCAGGAAGCAGACATTTAAACAGCTGACTGAGGTGTAAAGCTCAGGGAGTTCAGGAAGACAAATATCAGGAGAGAAGCACAGAAAGATGAGAGCGACAGGGGAGAGCCAATGAACCAGCCAAAACCTTCAGTAGAGGGCTGAAAGAGGGGAGGAGGAGGTCTAGCAGAGCAGCAAAGGTGAAGAATTGGGCTCTTGGCATTTTTAGAGTTGGAGGAATTATAGATGAAACGTTGTCTGGCCAGGAGGATAGTAGAGGAGTTGGAACAGAAGATGAAGGCAACCACTGTCTTGTTCTTCTCAAGAGGCATGTAAACATGAACACAAGTCTTAAAAGGAACAAGTAAGTCAGGACTAGGGACAAGAGGGGCAAATTATTTTAGGAAGAGAGGGCAAATATTTCAAGAGCTGAAGACAGGGATTGACTTGAAAATGTAGACTGTAGTAGATAGGCAGAGTCTGGGACTGGCAAAATATATACACAAGACAACTGACATCATCCCTCTGACCCCCTGGGTGAATTTAGAGGGAGAAGTGAGAGACCTTTCAAAGGAGGAAGCAGCTAGAGCCACAATTTTTATAAGTTGCCTTGAGTTCTTGTTTTGGAGAAAAGCAGAATGTTGTTGATGATGGTGATGACAAGGATGATTGAGGGCAAGTAGCCTGGACAGGCAAAGCAGGGGAAAGGCTATGGGATGTGACTCTTTTCTGAGGAGGGACAGAAATGCCAGAAAGGATAGGAGAAGAGAAGTAGGGTTTGAGAGCTGGAAAAGGGTAGGATAATGAATAGGACTGAGATTTGAGGGTTTGCTGGAGATTCCAAGGTATGAAGGCCACCAAGCAGCTGCCTGGAGAAAGATGTCACATGCACATATATTTTTTTCCAAAAAAGATAATCTGCATAAATCCCCATGTGTTTATGTTTGATTTGACAGTGCCGAGCACTAGCAAAGAGACTTTCTCTAGCAGAGAAGTCTAAAGAGTCCACACTGGAAGAGATGAGACTGGCAAAGCAGAGCATCACCAGACTGCAGGCAAGTTTGTTTCATTGTTGCTGGTGGGGGCAGAATGGAGATATATATTTAATGATGTATAACCAAACTTTTTGGATTATCTCTGGCCCGTATACATGCTTTCAATCAGTTATTTTATTCCCCCTCATCCTCTAACAATAGAGAAATTAACAATGCCATTGAACACCATTAGTGGTCAATTCATCTTTGCTGTGGAAAGATAACTCATTGTCTTCTGTCTCTCAAACAATAGTCATTCTATGAAGTATTACTTCATATTTTTCATTGGAGAAGCTTCCTATTTTTCCTTACAAGCTGTTAGTTCCATACATAATCTGAATTGGAGCTTTAGCTCCACTGTTTGAAATGTAACTTTATGTATGAGACAATTTGTTGTTGTGTGCCTTCAAGTCATTTCTGACTTAAGTCGACACAGTGGCGGACCTATTATGGGGTTTTCATTAAGTTTAATCTGAGGGGGTTTGCCACTGCCGTCCTCTGAAGCTCAGAGATTGTGATTTGCCCAAGTTCACCCAGTGGCTTTATATGGCTGAGCTGGGATTTGAACTCTGGTCTCCAGTCTGATGCTCAAATCCCTACTAATAAAATGGCTCCCAGTCTGTGACTTCCCAAACGATGTTTGGGATGTTATTATTGTGATTTCTGGGAGTTGACGTCTATCATCATCTGTGACTTACAGGGTTTGGGAACTGCTCTCCTGGTCGATTCTATACCATGAGTACTTTGCCTTGCTTACAGTTCTAAGCATACTGTATTTCTCAGCCTATCCACAGTGAACCAGCAGGGGATAATTTGGATGGCTGTAATGCTCATTTCCCTCATGGCAAGTTTCCCTTCAGGAGCATCTAGAGGAGCTGGGGGAGATGTGCTAAATAGTTATAAATAAATAAATAAATAAATAGTTATACAGGTAAATAAATTCAGAGAAAGCGGGGGGGGGGGGGGTAGTTCAGTGAGGTAGTCTTTGCAGGTGGCACAGAAATGGGTTAATCAAGGCAATCCATGTCAGTGAAAGTGTCATTCTCTACCCACCCCATATTTTCATCATGGAAAATCCAAACTCATATGTGATATAAAACTGACTAGTTTGTCAGTTAATGATTGAAAATGCAAAAAATACTCCAAGCCTTAAAACACAAGAGGAATTCTTGTTTTCTCTAACTCTTCCTGTCATCTGCTTTGTGAAACACTAATAGACTGATAGTGACAGCACCTTATTACTGAATAGTGTTGGGAATGAAATGAAGATATCCTTTATTTGATCTTTCAGGATGAATTAACAACAACCAAGAGAAGCTATGAAGATCAGTTAAGCATGATGAGCGACCACCTCTGCAGTATGAATGAAACTTTATCCAAACAACGAGAAGAAATAGATACATTAAAGATGACTAATAAGGTATGTAATCTACTTGTTGTGGGCTACAATTTGAGATTCCTGTATATTGTATTCTGACTTCATCGCTTATTATAGGTTACTGATGAATTAAAAAAATTCAAATCTGTTACAAAGTGTTACAGAGGCTTGTATCAGTGGAGCTTCCAAGCCAACAAAACTGTAGATTGAAACCTTTTTTATTCTATTTGTTTATTCCATTATTGTTTGAGTTGGTCAAAGGTCATTTGTGAACTAAAGATGTGGAACTAGACCTCTTCTCCCATTTTCTAAATGTCTATTCAGATAGATGTCTCTGGAAAAAGGACTCTGTTGCTTAATATTTAGCCATGTCCAAAGTCCTGTGTGGAAAGTAGAAAGAGCTTTCATTTTCTTTACAGCTGTATAGTCTAATTTGGATGTCTAAACAATGAGTGTGGAGGAGGGAGAAGTTGAGAAATGATTGCAAATAATGGAGGTGAAAGAAACAGCTGCCATGATGAGGCTAAAGCAGAATATATATATGTATCTTTAGAATGTAATGGATCTTGACAAGCCTCATGAGAACAAAGAGAGGAAATGACTCAGCTACCCCTAATATTGGCATGATACAGAGTAATAACTTTACATAACTTTAAAATGGGTAATCAAACCATTGAAATAGTTAAAGATTTTCTATACCTGGGCTCAATCATTAATCAAAATGGACAGTGTAGTCAAGAATTCAGAAGAAGACTACGACTTGGAAGGACAACTATGCAGGAATTAGGTAAGATCCTCAAGCTTAAAGACATATCATTAAATACCAAAATCACAATAATCTTTGCCATAGTATTTCTTTGTATGGGAATTGCCAAAAGGTGACATGAAGAGTGTCAGCTTGTGTGAAAAGTGTTCTACTACTACTACTACTATTATTATTATTATTATTATTATTATTATTATTTCATACACAAAGTAATCAGTACAAAACAGTATTTAACATAAAAAAAAAATACACAGGAAAAAATGCCACCAAAAAAAAAATACAAACATATAATGACAACCACCTAATATTAAAAACATTTAACATAGAATTTCTACTTCCTCCCCTAATTGGAAATCTTATCTCGTTATCATTACAAATATTTGTATTATCTGTTTCTTGTATGCTTACTACTCTCTTTACATCCTTATATATTATTTATATTCCTTACTTATTGCACTTTTCATAATAATAATCTGTATTCTTTGCCATGTATACTTATCCTTAAAAGCAAACTTGAATATTTTGGTAAGTTTAAAGAGAAGATAAAAATAAACATGTCATTCTGGCAAGCTTCACAAAAATCTTTACATAATTGTTACTGAATTCTAGTATGCTGTGTTCTACAGATACTGTGGATGCCAAACAAACATATAAATGAGTCCAAGAGGCTTGTGTAATTTGAACATATTATGAGACAACATGACTCTTCGGGAAAGACAATAATGTTGAGCACTACAGTTACAGTGTATGATGATGAGAGCAGTAACTCAATGGTAGAAAACAAGTTTTGTATTCACAATGTCTCAGGTGGTACCTGATTTCTCAATTTAAAATGCATGTGCACCACTGAATCTCAAGATGATGTTGTACTGCATCTCCTTCCAGCTCTAGCTATCATAGCCAGTGGTGAAAGTTGCAATCCAATGTCATTTGCAAAGCCACAGTTGCCCACTGCTGCTTTAAAAGGATTGTTGACCACTGGTGATAAGGGGCAACCTTGTCTTGTTCCCTTCATTATTTTATAAATTTTTGTCTTTTGACCATTTTGACCAGTTGGATAACATTTTATTGGAAAATAAAAAAGGGTCAATATCAAGGCTGTACAACTTTTGTTTAAAATTAAATTTGGAAACAAACATAATAAAATCAAATATGATAGAATGAGCAAAAAATGTTGGACACAGTATAGCCTTAGAAAAATGGGGAAAAGCATGGGGGAGAGACTTAAAATTTACATTATGTTCAAATATAAAAGAAAATTTTATAAAAATGTTATATAGATGGTATCTACCCCCCTCAAGAATTGCAAAAATATATAAAAAGAAGGAAAGCAATTGTTGGAGATGTAAAGATATAAATGGAACCTTCTATCATATGTGGTGGACCTGCCCCCAAATTAAGGTTTTTTGGGGGAAGGTACATAAAATAATTCAAGAGATTTACAATATAAAAATCAAATTTGAGCCCGAACTGTTTTTGCTAAACATGTTAGAAGGTGAGTCCGAAAGAAATTTTTTAAAACAGATACTATATCTAGTTACCACTGCAAGAATAACAGTAGCGGAATTTTGGAAAGCGGAAAAAGCCCCCGATGTTGAAGTTTGGTTATCTAAAGCTTTAGATGTTATAATAATGGATAAACTAACATATGAATTAAGAGATGAGGGAAAGGACGAAGTACAAACCTGGGATGCACTGTTTCACTATTTTGGGAAGATAATGGAGGGGAAAAGTATGTAAAATATGGATATATATTCGATCCCAAATAGTTAATATTTAATGATAATCCGCTATAAAATAAGAAAATACAAAATAAGAAATACAATATAAAATAAGAAATACAAATACTACGAAGTAAAGTATAGATGTTATAGATTTCATAGGTCGTAAGATGTGACAAATGCATATAAGAGGATGGAAAATAGATAGTATCACATACTTCTTTAATAATGTGAAGCGGAAGCAATCAAGGAAAAAAGGAGGAAGACAGTAATAGACAATAAATGAGGAATAAAGAATAGACTGCTGTATGAGATGGACGACTCCCAGGAAAGGTAGTTGGGTGGGGAGGGGGGAAAGAATACCAATTAATAGATATGACGACAAGAAATGTATATATTGTATATATTGTTTTGTCATGTATTTTTAATAATAATTTTTTAAAAAAGGATTGTTGACCACAAGGACTGCTGTCTCAAATCTTGAAAAACAACTCCTGTTTTGAACAAACAGTCCTGGGCTAAATGGGACAGTACTCTGACTTGCTATGGCAAGTTTATGTGTGTCTGTTCATATGAGTTTTCAGTGGGATGCAAGTAGGAAGATGCTCTCACCCTTAAGTAGTGGGAGTACTAATTGTCCCTCACAATTTGTGGATAGAACAAATCCTGCTTGATTTTGTTGTTAACTGCTTTGACTTATGGTGACCCTGTGAATGAGGGGCCTTCAAATTCCCCTATCATAAATAGCTCTGTGTAGGTCCTGCAGACTGAGGGCCATGGCTTCCTTGAGTCTATCCATCTATAATGCAGTCTTCCTCTTTCCCTACTGTCTTCTACCTTACAAAGTCTTTTCTAGTGGGTCATGTCTTCTCATGATATGTCCAAAGTACAACAATTTCACTTCAATTATTTTGGCTTTTAAGGAGAATTCAGGGTTGATTTGCTATAAGACCCCTTTATTTGTCTTTTTGTATCCACAGAACTCTTCTCCAGCACCATATTTCAAATTAGTTGATTTTTTCCTTATCAGCTTTCTTCACTTCCCAGCTTTCAAAACCATGCAGAGAAAATGGAAATAAGATGGCATGGACAATCCTAACTTTAGTATTTAATTATATATCTTGACACTTCAGTATCTTGCCTAGTTTCTTCATAACTGCCCTTTCAAGTCCTAGTCTTCTTTGAATCAGAATGGGGGGAGAATATTCCTGTTTACTACTACTGTTACTACATCATCATCATCATCATCATCATCGATCATATTTTAATATTAGTATTATGCTAGGTTTGCTCCAGAATGTGTGTGGATCAGGTTAGCTGGAGATTGATGGGATGATGACTGAGAGGAGGGGGTTCTGTCCATTTCTTTTACTTATTTTATAGGCTTTTCTTTGTCAGGGTCACAAAGAAGCTCCTATATTTAAAAATGGAGTAGCATATAATTGAGTCAGACTTTTTAATTAATGGCAGAAGATGTGGATGAGACTTTAGTGAGCTAGGAGAAGTTTTCCAGGTGAAATGGATTTGGAGGAAGTTACGGGGTGGCTTAACAGAGGGAGAAGCTGTTGTAGCCCATTCATGGGTTTAGTGCCTTCTGAAAAGCTACATCTTTGTTGTGATGACAGGCAAGACGAGCAATCAATTCCTGAATCATGGGTTGTCACATGAGTCTTTGGGAGGGAGGGAGGGAGGAGAGACCAGCTGTTGTAAAGACCTTGCCCTTGGCTAGATTGCCCAGCTGAAGAGCATTCATACACAAACTGCAGGAGAGTGAGCAGGTGATCTGACCCTTGGAGTGGAAACTATGGGCAATCAAGCCTCTGTAGGAAAATACCTCTTTATTCATGCTGTAGCTGGTAATGGAAGCCCCCACTTCCTCTCTCCAGTTGCCTCCCTAGAATCGATCTGCTCCATGAAGCCAAGCCTTGATCCCTTTGATCTTCCCTCCCCTGAAATAAACCAATGGATTATAAACTGTACTTGTGGACATATCACTCATTCCACTTCTTCCCATCCCTCCCTGTGGTTTATGTAACTGCAGATCATTATGTACACTGACACATGGTGCTCACAAAAACACTCATGGTGTGGTGAGCCAGCACATGTGCTTACTTTTTAAATGAGCATGGGATGGGCCTGCTCAAAAATGTTTTGTTTTTTTCTAAAAGTGAAATTGACATATGCACACACCCATACCCACACACCCAATTTAAGACACTGGATTCTTTTTCACTAAGATCTCTCATAGTTTACTAATATATGATGAATATTTAAAATGAGCCTACTAAGGATCTCATAAAAATTGAGTCATGATTAATGAATGGTGAAAGATCCTGAGAATGCCATGCTGACTGATTAGGCATATGAGTGCTCTGCTGAATCAGGGCAGAATATTATTTGCAAGAGTCCTAGCAACTAATAAGCATAAAGCCCTCTGATAAAAATGAGTGGCATGACATTCCTGAGAACTTAATGAAAAGAATGGCTTACATTCTGAAATTCTTTCCCTAACAGAAGGTTCCTTCTGTTCATGGGCAGGTTTGCAATTGAGTGAAAGATCCTGGTAGAAAGTAGGGATGTGACTCTTACTAGTTTCTTCCCTTTCTCTATGGCAGAGGTAAACAAGGTCCACAGCCTGGAAGGCTTTGTTATGTGCCTTCATGTTGACTCCAATTCATGGTGATACAATACTAGAGTTTTCTTAGCAACATTTCTTCAGAGTAGATTGGCTGTTGCCTTCCTAAAGCTGAATATGTGTGACTTGTCCCAGGTCACTCAGTGAGTTTCAGTGGCTGAGAGATCTTAACCATGCCATCCTGGAGCTGAGAGATGTGATAGTGAAGAAAACAGATATAACCAAAATCAGATCATTTGAGATGTGCTGGAGAAGATTGTTAAGTATATCATGGATGCAGTGGTATCACTAGGGGTGTGGGAGGTTTTGGTTGCACTGGGTGACACCCCAAAGAGGGGTGTACAACCTGTGTGGGGCTGGTGCAGCAGCTGAGTGAGTGAGAAAGGGTATTGTGTCCCTTTGTTGCTTGCCTAGCAGCTGTGCAAGACCTAAAACAGCTATCTGGAGGTGTAGCACTGCTCCTCCAGCAGCGGGAGCTGCTTGTGGGGGATGCGTTTCGTTTCGGGTCTGATGTAGCTGCTCCTGAGAGCAGCAACACCATATCCCAAATGGCTGTTGGAGGCCACAGCATCACAGGCATCCCTCCACCGCCCCTCCCCCCCAGCAGCAGTCAGCAGCACCATGCCAGGTGACACAAATCCCAGGGACGCTACAGTATGGATGGCCAAAAAGGTAAACAGATCAAGCCTGTACTCTCCTTGGAAGCTGGGATGACTAAACTGAGGCTATTCTGTTTCAGACACATTATGAAAAACAGGACTTGGTAGAAAAGACAACAATGCTAGGAAAGGTGGAGGACAGTAGAAAGAGAGGAAGACCACGCACCAGATGGATAGACTCAATCAAGGAAACATGATCCTGAGCTTGCAGGGCCTGAGCAGAATTGTTGTACAGAGGGGCTTGGAAGTGTTTTATTCATGGGGCTGCTGTGAATCAAAGTCAGTTCAAAGGCAGATAATAACAACAGCAACTCATGGAGCTACCCCATTCCAGTACTCAAGCTGCTCCAATACTCCAATACTGGCTCTTTTTGCCCAGAAGGCTATATCTACCAATTTTCGCAACCTTTGGAGGGCTATAGCTGTTCCATCACACTTGCCATTTTTTTGCCTGGAAGTCACATTCTGTTTTGGAGTATTAGAGGGAACCTTGCAGTTTCAAGATAGGCACTGCTTATACTACTCAGAGTGATGGTGTTGGTCCATGAGCTATTGGCTCCTGGTCCCTGGTGAATTTCCAGGAAAGAAAGAAGCATTTGTAGCCAGTGGGCCTAAATAGGGTACTAATCCCTAGCATATTGGTGCAGAAAAAAGATGGCTGCTGCACTCAAATATTTTGGAAAACACTGGTTTAAATCATTTTTGGCCAAACTTGGAGTGATGTGGTCAAAAATGGGAGTCAGTGGGGCTCCCAAAAGTCATAGGTCATGTGTGGGCCACACAGTTCCAGCACAGATGTTTGTTTGTTTGTTTTTTAGAGAGGCTTTGATCAGATGTGAGAAACAGTGCACATACTCTCTTGTTTTCTATCTTTGTGTGGGACTCTGCTCATGGGATTTTCTGACTGGCAGAAAAGGACTTGGAATTCAAGCCAAAATGAACACCTTTAGGGCTGTTCAACAGTGGAACACACTCTCTTGGAGTGTGGTGGATTCTCCTTCTTTGGAGGTCTTTAAACAGAGGATGGATGGCCTTCTGTCAGGGGTCCTTTGATTGTGATTTCCTACATGGCAGGGGGTTGGACTGGATGGCCCTTGTAGTCTCTTCCAACTAACACTTTAAAAGCAAAAGAAATACATTTTTGTATTTAAATTATGCCTTAGACACTGTATATATACTGGTAATATATAGTCAGCTAAACTGACACATCAGCTGACTTCTCGGCATTCTTCGCCACATGTGAAATCTGGTACTCCCTGACAATGTTCCCAAGCTGTATCATCTGGCTTCTAACTAGGACAACATATTTGTGGTTTGTGAAGGCTGTGGAATCTATAAAGCCTCCTTCCCTAATGTCTATTCTGTAATAGAATTGGGCTTTTTTAAATGGAGCTGGCAGGCAAAAGCTTTAATCACAGGAACATGGGAACAATTTGATGCTTAAGGCTTGTCTGTACTAAAACCTCAGGTTGCTGAACTTTGCACAGAGATGTTTTATTCACTTTGCATTACTATTTCATCTGTCGGCCCTTTTGGATAATTGTACAATAATAGAATAGGCTTTTTGATTGTAGGGTTGAGGTACCTCTAAACTTTTTCAATGGCACCCTGGTTCTTCTGGGGCAGTGATGAGCAAGGCTTGTCTCTACTGAGAGAATATATGTCAACAGACCATATTTGTTGCCTGGGGAATTGCTGAAATTAGAAGTAACTGGAAGTTCATTGTACATCTGATGATAAACCCACCTTTCTTCCAGCACAGCATTCACGGCAGCTTAAAACTGCCAAACCAAAGTTTAGAACTGCTTAGTTATTTTTTAAAAAACAAACAAAAAACCCAACACACATTAAAACAGTGTAAACTCATTTAAAGCATAATAAAATAGAAACGCAACACTATCCTTTAAAAGCTCCATCTGCCACAACATATCAAAAACCAAAATCTTTTTTAGAGGATGCCACTTCTCCTGAGGGCTTCCAGGAGCAGTGGTCCTCCATTTTCAGCTTACATTTTATGGATGGAAAGGACCCAGGGACCATAAAAACAACAAAACAACAACAACAGCTGTGGCCTATAAGATTTCCACTCCTTCTAAGGCTTGGATTATTTGCCATCCTTGTATCATGTCTTTATCTTTGCCTAGGGGAAGGAATGACCACACAAAACTCAGTTTGTGCTTCTAGGAAAAAAGGCAAAAAATAAGGATAATGAACTATATCGGAGACCTACAGGATGTTGCACAGCATGACTCTGAGGTAGATCATAGCAAAGCCTTGCATGTCTAAGGTTCCAGGTTGAGTCTCTGGTATCTTCAGGTTAAAAAGAGAAAGAGAATTGTGATGAGTAAAACCTGTGTTTGAGACTGTGGAGAACTACTTGCCAGTATTAATGGAGAGAGGTATATGTATAAGGTATGGCTAGGTATTGTCTGATCAGATCAAAAGTAACATGTGTAGTGATGTGACTTGTGCTCTCTTCTTGATCTAGGGAAATTCCAAGAAGAACAGAAGTCGATAGTATTGGTTGGCCAGCTATCCTCTGGATTATGCTGCTTCACAGAAACACAGATGCTGGAACTGGTATTCGGCTGGCAAATCCTCTTAACTGGATATGACTGCACTGGTGGATTTAACCCATTTGTGTTTTTTGATGTTGTGAGTGGGTGTGGGACCACACTGTATTGGGTAGGCGGATTCATGCCGTGCGAACTTCGCATCACCAGTAAAGCAGACAGGAAAATATGTGGTCTGTGGATAAACTGCATAGGAATTAACCATGATTTTTATCATATACTTTGTAACTACCTTTAATGTCCATGTACAAACTTCCACAATTTTGTATATTTGAGTGCATATTTAGATGAACAGATCTGGTATTAATGTGATAGTTGTCTTTTCCTGCCTAAGAGATTGTTATTCCTGCCCGTCCATTCCTTTTTGTGGGTAAAACAAACAAAAAAACCAGAAACAGAAATATTTTTCAGCTACATTCTCATGTGCAGTTATTGTGAAATGTATTGCAGATTCCAGTCTTCTCCTCTTCTAGACTAGCTTAGAAGATTGCCTGAGAGAGGCAGTTTCTGTACTTTTATACTGAAGCATTCAGTGCGGCTGTGACTAATGCAACTTCATATTAACTGTAACAGCAGTTTAAAAGTGTATGGTAATGATCTTTTAAAATCAAATGCAGAAGGTTGGCCAGAGAAACTGTCTGTGTCAAATTGGGCTGTAGAGTAACATTCTGTACATTTGTTTGTGTTATTAATTTTCATGCAGATCTGATAACAGTGAAATATCCAGTAACAGTAGGAGGAAAATGTAAATAGGAAGACTGCTGAAAAGGAGAGTTCTTTTTTCTACAAAATGAAGACTTTTTCACATTCAAACGAGTGGGGCGTTATTCTCAGTAAATCATCAGTTTCAAATGAAGGTTGATATGTGAAGACAGACTAAGGAATCACTGAATTAGGAAAGCTCAGCACAGAAGGACTGGTTCAAATATTGATGGGATGTGGAAAAAAAATCAAAACAGGGAATGGAGGATAGTGCTCAGTTTTGGGAAGTTTTCAGTATTCACACTAACAATGTGCCTGATTTTCACAACATTATCCCCTAGTTAAGGGGGTTAGTGTAGAGATCCCTATGCACCTTTACATTGGTTTCATCTAACTTTCCCTATGTGGTGATGCAGGCATCTATTTCTGAAGACCAGCAGTGTTTTCTAATGTTAGACCATGGCACTGTCAAAGTTTGAGCCAATCCTAGGATAGGCAAAATGAGGCCCTTTAGATGTTTGACTGCAACTCCCAGCAGGCTGAGCTAAAGCAGCCACTGGGGCTGCTTTCTGCCTAGCCCTACCCAGTCTGAATATTTCTGGGGCATTTGGGAATTTCCTAGTTGAAGTCTTAATATTCTAAAATATATTCTTCACCCTCCCCCTGGTCAGTTTTTTTTAGCACAGCATTCTGTGGAAGATTTCTGCCACCAGTTTACAAGAAGTTATGCTACTGAATATTTCACATTTGCTCTGTGAGGGAAAGTAGCTGCCCTATATTCAAGGGGTTACTCAATTGTATCAACCATGTCAATGTGTATGATGAGCATAAAATAAATATACTGCCAAGTTATATCTTCCTTTCAGAGATTTCTTGTATCTGTTTTTAATGTTCACAGCAAATGTGGTTTTGATAACTACTGCCTCTAGATAAGTTTGTGATGTCTGTATCTTTCAGGATATACGTCAGTATTTCAGAATGTGGGGCAATATGGCTAAATGTCTTGGCCGTTGGGAGGATGGAAGGATTTTATAGTAAAAGGCAAAACCACTTCGAAAAAACATTATTTATCTGTAAGACTGATCTTAACCCAATAGTTTTAAAAGAAGAGATAAGTGTAAATCACTCAACCATAAGACGTTGCCTGGAGAAAAATTATAAGGTTTATTTGACTCTCAGACATAAAAATGCAAATTGTAAATTGATGGTGATTTAAGAACTGCCCAAGTTACATTCATATTAAGTTGCTAACTCCTCTATTATCTCTGCTCAGATTTAGAGATAGAGATGCAGCTGTTAAAGGGGGAGGTTAAAGGAAAACATCTGGTGATAGATTTATGAAGAGCAAATGCAGGGAGACAAAGATTTATTTATCTGCATTATGAAAGGAAATGGTAATATCTCTGGAGATTTTGAATGTTTCCAGGGTGAGCTGAGGGTACATCTGCACAATGGTTTTGACACACGTGTCAGATTTAATCCTAGGCAAGTTTCTCCCTTAACCTTGTCTATGTACACACTGAGTGGGACATAAGTAAATAAGACATAACTAGTTTATTCAAACTGTTCAGTTGCGAGATGAATCTGCAGATGAGTCTGTTTTGTCACATTTGCTGTTTAGCTCACAAGTGCTCTAGCCCTTCAGGGCTGTTTTTGATGCTGCAGCTGGCAACAAAACCTAGCCAAATCCCATGTGTTTGGAAGCTTTGGAAGCATGCACCTCAATGGAGTCTCCTGCAGTTCCCTGCCTACCAGTAGTTCATTTATTTGCTGCATTTATTAGATGTATTTCCGAAGCTGTCCAGAGAATGACATAATACTGTAATATAGTCATCCTCTATGAAAGCAAGCTTTTCAGTGAGTCAAATAGCAGAAGCCATGAAGCAATAATACCCTTTTCCTTCATGTGTGTAGTACTCAAGCAATTCTTTCTTTCTTTGCTGCGTTGGCAAAGCCTTCTCTCAAGTGTCCTGCCTGTGAATGCACCCTTATTTATCTACATGTATGATTCTGTTGCTTTTGTTTTTTTGTTGTGGGCCTCAAATCATTTCTGACTTACAACAATGCTAAGCTGAACTTATCATGGGGTTTTCTTGGCAAGATTTGTTCAGAGGGGGTTTGGCATTGTGTTCTCTGAGGCTGAGAGTATGTGATTTGCTTGTGGTCACCCAATGGGTTCTCATGGCTGAATGGGGATTTGGACCCAGTGAAGATTTTTAACATGAGCTTTTGCTATATGAACTTGCTGTCTAATATGTTTGGACTGTTTTGGATGGAGTTGTACTCCCCCTGAAAGAACAGGTTCACAATTTAGATGTGCTTCCAAATCCAGTTTTATCATTAGAAACCCTGGTAATTTGGATGATTTGGCTTCAGTTTATGGCAGCCCTATAAATATGAGACCACCAAGAGTCTGGGCAATCAGTTTGGTGACTTTGATGACCTTTTATTGGCTTTGGGCTGGTTTGTCAGCCCTGTACATTTCTGGATAGGATTAATTTAGCCCTGGTACATTTCTGGATAGGATTAGTTTAGCCCTGGTGATCATGGTAGTCTCCTAGTTGGATAACTATATGTAGATGACCCTCTATATCCATGGATTCTTTATCCACAAATTCAACCATCCATGGATGGGAAATAATTTTTAAAATATAAATTTCAAAATGCAAACCTTAATTTTGACATTTTATATAAGGGACAGCCTTGTACTATGCCATTGTATTTAATGGCACTTGAGCAACCACAGATTTTGGTATGGGGATCCTGGAACCAAGCCCCAGTGGATACCAAGGGCCCACTGTAATATATATTGATGTTGCCTATAAAGATTTAATCATTAATCTGCAGTGGTGGCTGGTAACCTCTGTGTTAGTGGGGCAGTGAATCTGCTCTGGGATTTAGTGTGAACCAAAGGAGCTATTCAAATTACTTAAACCTATGGTGTTCAGCATCCAAAATAGCTCAGTAAAAGTTTAGAATAAAATCCAGAACAAATTAACTATCCCATTGCTATGAAGTCACCAGCTGGTACTGGGTTTAAAGTGTTGGATTGAGAGCTGGGAGATCCAGTTTCAAATTCCCACTGAACCATGAAACTCATTGGGAGATTTCAGTCTTAGTCTGGTCTGTCTCAAAAGGTTGTTAGGATACCGTTGGAAGGAACAGAGCAACATCAGGTTCTTGGAGCTTTTTGGAAGAATAGTGGAATATAAATGTAACCAATGATAAAAAAGTGAGCCACCATGGTATGTAGTAGTTTGAATGTTGGTTTATGACACTGGAAATCAGAGTTTGATTCTTTGCTCACAATGAAACCCACTGGGTCACTTTAGGCAAATCACATGTTCTCAGCCTCAGACTTACTCTGAACAAATCTTGCCAAGAAAATCCCATGATGGGTTTACCTTAGGGTTGCCATAAGTCAGAAATGACCTGAAGGCATACAACAACAACAAATGACAAATAATTACAATGATAGAATCATAGAGTTGGAAGAGACCTGAAGGGTCCAGTCCAACCCCCTTCCATGCAGGAATACATAATCATAGCACCCCTGACAGATGGCCATCCAGCCTCTGTTTAAAACTTGCACCACTCTTCAAGGCAGCATGTTCTACTGTCAAACAGCTCCTACTGTCAGGAAGTTCTTTCTAATGTTTGGTGGAACTTTTTTTCCTGTATCTTGAATCGACTGTCTCTAGAGAAGCAGAAAACAAGCTTGCTCCTTCTTCTATATGACATCCTTTCAGATATTATATCATCTCTTAACCTTCTCTTCTCCAGGCTAAACCTACCCAGCTCCCTAAATCTCTCCTCATAGGGCATGGTTTCCAGACTTTTTGTCATTTTGGTCACCCTCCTCTGGATACACTCCAACTTGTCAACATCCTTTTTGAATTGTGGTGCCCCAGAAATGCACAAAATATTCCAGGTGAGGTTTGACCAAAGCAGAATAGAATGGTATTATTACTTTCCTTGATCTAGAAACTATACTACTGATTCAGCTTAGAAGTGCATTGGCTTTCTTAGCTGCTGCATGACATTGCTGACTCACATTCAGCCTATTGTAGTGGTCTGAGTGTTGGACTAGGATTGTTGGAGACCAGGGCTAAGAATCCCCAGTTGACCATGAAAACTCACTGTGTGACTGTGAACAAGTTACACTCTTTCAGCCTCAGAAAAGGGTAGTGGCAAACCTGATGAACAAATCTTGCCAAGAAAACCCAGTAACAGGTTTGTATTTGGGCATTATAATTTGGAAACAACTTGCAGACATATGATAACAATGAACAAATAAATACATGTCAGTGGTCAGAACTGAAAGGAGAAGAGCACCTCTTCCTCTGTTATGATGCATGCCAGTGCTTTCCACTGAGTCTAACTAGAAGTGATTTCCCTATAGGAAGTGAGGTGTGCAATCACGAAGTAGGCTGCCTTGGTACTACTGCTATGGTGGTTCCCCAAATTTAGTCCCCTCCATCTCTTTTTAAGCTACTGCACCCTATTTTTCTTTTCACACGCCCATTAATTGTTGAAAGCATTTGGTGGTTCTTGAGGTGTACCGTTCAGGAACTGAGTCATGAGGCTCATTTTATATCTTTACTTCAAAACCATGGTAAATGTCATCCTTTATTGAGTGGAATGGATAGCGGACACCAACTTGGCTTGAGTCTCCCTGGGGTATGCATTTTCTGACATTCATTTACATATACATTAATGTGCGCTTGACAATTGTCAGCACAATCCAGTAAGTTGGCTGTTGTTGCAGTCTTCAAAGTACTCAAGCCACCATTTAAAAACTGTTTTAGTGCAGTGGAGATCAAAGGCTCTAAGCTTGCTGGAACACCCTTTTTTCTCTCCTCCTCCTCCATCCTCTTTTTGGGACAAAATCCTGGCCCTAAATACTTTCCTAATCCATTTATATTAGCATTGCTGATTCTTTTTACTAAAGTGCTATTGTCAAATCAACCCTGCAACTGCTCAGAAGTATGTGTGCTACCCTTATCTGAGCCAGAGGAGGCAAAGAGTCTAAGAATTCCTGTGTTGTGTTTGGAAAGGTATTTGACAATTGGTCTGCTTAGAATTCAGCTTGGAATTTGAGGTAGGAAATGAAGGAATTGGTCATTTTGCAGATGGCTTTGCTTTTTTCATTTTCCTTCCAATGTTGTGTAGTTGGAGTGGGCACCCCTGATGTTATTCAAATGCATTTCTCAGCATTCCTCACCATGGGCCATGCTGTGACTAGGGCTGATGGAAACTGCAGTCCTTCAATACCTAGAGGATTTCACAATTTCCATCCCTGTTGTAGATCTTGAGACATGGGAACATTCCTTGTTCAATAGTGTATGAATTCTGTTCAGTTTGGTGTCCATGGTAGATTAATCAACAGAACTTTAAGTTGATTAAGCTGCAGCACATATATTAACTGGCAAGACTGAAAGTTTAAGGCAAATGTGCCATTTCATAGTACGACTGTCATAGGAACTGAAACAATACTGAATATGATTTTCCTTCCAACAGTTATAGCATTTGTTCTGTTTCTTGATATCTCAAAGTTTTGTATAGATATTTTAATACTTGTTTTTTGTTGGTGTATGCCTCCAAGTAATGGTTGACTTATGGCAACCTATGATACAATTTTCTTGGCAAGTGTCTTCACAGGGGGGGTTGCCATTGCCATCCTCTGAAGCTGAGAGAGTGTGACCTGCCCAAAGTCACACAGTGGGTTTTTATACTCAAGCAGGGAATTGAACCCTAATCTGCAGAGTCATAGTGCAACACTTAAACCACTGTACTGCAGAATGTATTTAAATTTGATTAATAGGCTAAAAGCAGATAACTGTTTCACAAAAATGAATAGAAAGAACCTGACACCATTGAACCATTCAGCTAATTAAAATAAAATGTATAGGGTATCCTCATCAAACTAGTTGAGGAAAGAGGTGTTTGTTGACAGTGAGTTTGAAAAACACCACTTGGCTACCCAATGCATTAAAGGGATTTAATGGCTCTGAGATCAATTATGTTGGCATCCTCTTAGAGATTTATATCATTGTAAACTGAGCTACGATCACAAAAAGTTGAATTGTGATGTTACACAATGCTTGTATCCGCAGGAAGGAACAGAGATGCAGCTATGTCTCTAGGACTCTTGCACAAATGGAGCCAACAGCATGGCCCTTGTGCTTTGAGTCTCATTTCACAGTGGGAATCAAAGTGCTATGGAGCCCAATTTGTAATAGGCACCAGAATGTTATGGCACTCATTGTGCAATGGAAACTCCTACTGTATAACAGGACACTATGCATTATCACAATTCAGCAGAAACGTTGTGTAACATGTTAGAGTTATAGGTAAGACATCATCAAGTTATAAATCATAGCCTCTAATTTAGGATCTCGGCCAATTGTTTATTATTTATATTTTGTTAAAATAATTAAACGTTAAAATAATTTTGCCTGATGTTTAAGGGTATCAGGGTGACATAAAATTAAATCAATTTTAACAGATCAAAAAAATTTAAAATAAAGTGAAAAAATGTAAAAGGCTACAATTGTGCTGAACAATTTTTAACAAGACAGTGTAAAACCTGCTAAAACAGTTAAGACAAATTAAAATAGTTTCCATATAGGTTTGTACAAAATCAATTATTCACCCAAAGTTTTGTTTTAAAAAACCAGCTATGGGTCCTATGCCACAATGTTACAAATATGTAATTAGGTAGTTACAAATATATAACTAAGTGACTAAGTTTTATCTGCTAACCCCACTGCCCAAACTCACCTTAACAGCCAGCAGCCACACTGAGTGATGGAGGTCTGTTCTGCTAGATGCCAGCCAACATGTTTCAAGGATGACACCAATGTTGGTGTGAAACAGGCCTCTAAACGTAGAGTATTCATAACTGGGGCATCATAGTTGAAAAGAGAATTAACCAGAAAAGACTGGTGAAGAAGCTATGGTCTTTTAGCACTGGATTCTACAGTTGTGCATTCAGTGGGTGCCATGGCTTTGAGCTCAGCCACTGCTGAAAGAACAATTTGCTCAAAACCCACTGAGTCAAAAATGAGCCAGCTGTGTCAGTGCTTGTGAAATTATTGATTGCACTTGCACAACCTTTTAAAAAGCACAAACACTTGCACAATGAAATGTTTTCCAGTGGAATGGACTACTTTGCAAGGCTGTAAAAAATCTAACTCTCAAAAATCTAACTCTCAATGAAATGTTCTTTCAGTCTCCAAATTCCTAGCATTGCAGAGAGTGGGGCACTGAAAATCATCCACACTTAGAACTTTTGGTATCTTTGGTATCTGCCATTTTCCTTGGATGCCTAAGCTGTATTTCTAAATGTTCCACTGATGTTTCAGCTAGTTCCTACAATGTGAGAAATTTGAGAACAAGCAAAATTTCATTTGGAGGAAACAGATTTCTTAATTGGGAGGGGAGGGGGCAATGCTGTTTGTCCCCTCTCCATAGCTACTTCAGAAGGTAGTAGACTCATTTTTGTTGAAAGTATTTAAACAGAAGCTAGGGATGCTTTAGTCATGGATGCCTGCTTTGGCAGGGGCTTGGACTTTGTATCTCTTGGGAGCCCTCCCAATTCTAGGATTCAATTGTTTTTGTAAAAGGGTGACTGTACCTTGGACTGCAATCAAGAAATCAGAAGAAGATTAGAAATGGGAAGGGCAGCTATGAAAGAACTAGACAGGATCCTAAAGAGTAAAGATATACAACTGAGTACTAAAGTTATCATCAGACAAGCCATTGTAATCCCTATCACCAGAGAAGAGAAGAGAAGGTTAAGAGGTGATATGTTTAAATATTTGAAGAGATGTCATACTGAAGATGGAGCAAGCTTGTTTTCTGATGCTCTAGAGAATAGGACACAGAACAATGGATATGAAAAGAAAAGAGATTCCAACTAAAAATTAGGAGGAACTTCCTGACAGTGAGAGCTTCCAATACATTCCCTCGGAGTGTGGTGGAGTCTCCTTCCTTGGAGGTCTTTAAACAGAGGCTGGATAGCCATCTGTTGGGGATACTTTGACTGAGAGTTCCTGCATGGCAGGGGGTTGGACTGGATTGACTTTGTAGTGAGAAATGTGGTGCTGGAGTATACTGTGGATACTGTGAACAGCCAAAGGACAAACAAATGACTGCTTGAACAGATCAAGTCTGAAATCCCCCTGGAAGCCAAGACGATCAAACTGAGGCTGTTGCACTTTGGCCACATCATGAGAAGCCATAACTCATTAGAAAAGGTAATACTGCTAGGAAAGGTGGAGGGTAGGAGAAAGAGAGGAAGACCACATGCTATTTATTTATTTATTTATTTATTTATACCCCGCCCTTCAGCCCTATAGGCTATCAGAGCGGCTTACAATTATTATTTTAATTAGACAGTTCCCTGCCCTCAGGCTTACAATCTAAGAAGACACGACACAAAAGGAGAAGGGAATGGTGGTGGGGAAGGGGATCAGGTCCAGCAGTTCTTCTCTCCCTCTGAGGCCTGGACCAAGGCAGATGGACCGGAGGGAGGGCTCGTCTTCTTAATCTAGGACAGGCCCGATGGAATTTGGCCTGCCCTTTCCTTCCTCCTAGGCGACCAGATGGTGTAGTCATGAAGGGAGGGCTCTTTCACTTTAGGAGAGGCCTGGTGATGTTGCTAGGCCTCTCCTAGAGTCCTTTCCTAGATGCTAGATGAGTAGACGTTATTAAATTGCTCGTGGGTATGAATTTACAGGAACTAAGCAGACCAGTGGAGGACAGGGAGTCTTGGTGATGTTTCATTGACAGGATTGCCATGAATCAAGGTCAATTTGAAGACAGTTAACAACAAAAAACAGTGCCAACAGGATTCTGACCATTGGCATAATTTCAGTTCTCTGTGGGCAAAGCCTTATGTAGGCCAAAGGGACCATTCATGCAGAAGAGAGACGTGTGAACAGGCTTTAGAAAGCCTAGATTTTCAAAAATTCAATATATTTTTAAGATGTGGGGAACTACAGATGTGGGAAACTACACCTGCCCCAAGTGCAAGTTGGTAGCCCTCTTAGAAGAGAAAGTACAGCAGCTTGGAGGCCCAGGTATCTGCACTTCAGCATCAGAGAGAGCAGGAGATTCTCCTGAACAGAACAGGCCAGAATGTCTTGGGTGGGAAACAGACAGAGGAAGTTGTTGGGGTGGAGGAGGTCACTCCACATACAACAGAGGTAGATGCTTGGAGGAAGGTCACACACAGAAGTAAGGAAACCAGGGAACGTTCTGTGAGCAGCTTGCAGCTACAGAATCGCTTTGAATCTCTCTCTGTTGTCAGAGATGATGAGGAAAAGCAGCAGGGACAGACATCAGGGACAGAGCAAGGGAGCCTGAGAGTATCATGAAAAGGAACAGCCACTGCTAAGCCTCGGAGGAGGCACGCAGTCGTGGTGGGGGACTCCTTGCTGAGGGGTACAGAAGCAGTGGTTTGTGGGCCTGACAAGATGTCTCGGGAGGTGTGTTGTCTCCCTGGGGCAAAGATCCATCATGTGACAGAGAGGCTGACAATACTTGTCAAGCCTACTGATCAATACCCCTTTCTTTTGGTTCATGTGGGAACCAATGATACTGCAAGGCACAGCCTTCAGAATATCATAAGGGATTATGAAAGAGATGGATGCACAGGTTGTCATCTCATCTCTTATCCCAGTAGAAAGGCATGGTCCAGGAAGGGAGAGAATAGCAGAGGTGAATAACTGGCTCCGTAGATGGTGCCACCAAGAACGGTTTGGATTCTTGGATCATGGGCTGCGGTTCCATGAGGAGAGACTTCTGGCAAGGGATGGGCTGCATCTCACGCCAGTTGGCAAAAACGTTTTTGCCAGCAGTCTGAAGAATCTGATCAGGAGGGCTTTAAACTGAGTTATGTGGGGAAGGGAGACAGCATTTTGGAAGGCAAAAGGGCTGGAGAGAATAGTCAAAGTGGCGTAGAGGGAGCAAGGCAAACAGTGCAAGGACCCAAGAGGCAAAAAAATGTGCACAGTCAGCAAGTGAAGGGGACACATAGTCTTAGATGTCTCTACACTAATGCACAGAGTATGGGAAATAAGCAGAATGAACTTGAACTCCTAGCACAACAAGGGAAATACGATATAACAGGCATCACTGAAACCTGGTGGGATGAGTCTCACTATTGGAATGTAGAAATAGGGGGATATAACCTTTTTAAGAGAAACAGGTCAAACAGGAAAGGAGGAGGAATAGCATTATATGTCAGGGATATTTATACCAGTGAAGAGATCCAGGACATCAGTACTGGAAGCCAGGTGGAGAGCATCTGGATAAAAATTAAAGGAGAGGGAAACAACAGGGATGTTACTGTGGGAGTCTACTACAGACCCCCAAGTCAGACGAAAGAATTGGATGATGCCTTTCTAGAACAGATGACCACACACTCAGATAGTAGAGATGTAGTAGTGATGGGTGACTTCAACTATCCAGATATTTGCTGGAAGTCAAACTCAGTCAAATCCTCAAGGTCTAGCAAATTCCTCACTTGCCTGGGAGACAATTTCATTGTCAAAAGGTGGAAGAGACAACAAGGGAGTCAGCTGTTTTAGATCTGATCTTAACCAACAGAGAAGACCTAGTTGATGGGGTGCAAGTGGTTGGATCCTTAGGTGGGAGTGACCATGTTCTCCTGGAGTTTGTAATACAGTGGAAGGGAGAAGCTAGGCATAGTCAGACACGCACTCTAGACTTTAGGAGAGCTGATTTCAATAAACTTAGAGAAATACTGGGAGTGATCCCGTGGTCAGGAAAACTAAAAGAGAAGGGAGTTCAAGACAGATGGGAGCTTCTCAAAAATGGAGATACTGAAGGCGCAATTTCAAACAGTTCCAATGAGGAAGAAAATGGAAGATGTCTCAAGAAGCCAGGATGGATGACTAAGGAACTTTCAACTGAACTAAGTTTTAAAAGGAACATGTATAAGAAATGGAAAAATGGGGAAATCACCAAAGAGGAATTCAAACAAATAGCAAGCATGTGTAGGGATAAAGTCAGAAAAGCTAAAGCGCAGAATGAACTCAGGCTTGCTAGAGAGGTTAAGAAAAATAAGGCTTTTTTGGATATGTCTGCAGCAAAAGAAAGAAGAATGAAATGGTTGGGCCACTGCGTGCAGAAGATGGCAAAATGCTAACAGGGGACAGAGAAAAGGAAGAATTACTCAACACCTTCTTTGCTTCAGTCTTCTCAGAAAAGGCAAAGGGTGCTCAACCTAAGGATAATGGAGCAGAAGACAGAATAGGGGAATTTCAGCACAGAATAAGTAAAGAGATAGTACAGGAATACCTGGTTAACCTAAATGAATATAAATCTCCAGGACCAGATGAACTACATCCAAGGGTATTAAAAGAACAGGCAAATGTAATATCAGAGCCATTGGCAATAATCTTTGAGAACTCCTAGAGAACAGGAGAAGTCCCAGCAGACTGGAGGAGGGCAAATGTTGTGCCCATCTTCAAAAAGGGAAAAAAGAGGATCCCAACAATTATCGTCCAGTTAGTCTGACATCAATTCCAGGAAAGATTCTAGAGCAGATCATTAAACTGAGAGTCTGTGAACATTTAGAAGCCAATGCCATAATCACAAAAAGCCAACATGGGTTTCAGAGAAACAAGTCATGTCAAACAAATTGATCTCTTTTTTATATATATAAAATTACCAGTTTGGTAGATTAAGGGAATGGTGGGGATAAAGTATATCTTGATTTCAGTAAGGCTTTTGACAAAGTTCCCCATGACATTCTTGCAAACAAGCTTGTAAAATGTGGACTAGACAAGGTAACCGTTACATGGATTTGTAATTGGTTGACTGGACGAACTCAAAGAGTGCTCAACAATCATTTATTAATGATTTGGATGACAGAATTGGGGGCATATTTATCAAATTTGCAGATGACACTAATGTAGGAGGAGTAGCTAATACCCCAGAGGACAGGATCAAAATTCAAAATGACCTGAATAGACCAGAAAGCTGGGCCAATGCTAATAAAATGAAATTCAATGCAGAGAAATGTAAGAAAAATGAAATGCACAGATATAAAATGGGAGACACCTGGCTGAATGAAACTATGTGTGAAAGGGATCTAGGAGTCCAAGTAGACCATAAGCTGAACATGAGTCAACAGTGCGATGCGGCAGCTAAAAAGGCCAATGCAATTTTAGGTTGCATCAATAGAAGTATAGTGTCTAGCTCAAGGGAAGTAATAGTGCCCCTCTATTCTGCTTTGGTCAGGCCCCACCTGGAATACTGTGTCCAGTTCTGGGCACCACAATTCAAAAAAGATGTGGAGAAACTGGAGCGGGTCCAAAGGAGGGCGACTAAAACGGTGAAAGATCTGGAAACCGTGCTCTATGAGGAACGCCTTAGGGAACTGGGGATGTTTAGCCTGGAGAAGAGAAGGTTAAGAGGTGATATGATAGCCCTGTTTAAATATTTGAAGGGCTGTCATATTGAGGAGGGAACAAGCTTGTTTTCTGCTGCTCCAGAGACTAGGACGTGGAACAATGGATATAAATTGCAGGAAAAGAGATTCCACCTCAACAGTAGGAGGACCTTCCTGACAGCAAGGGCTTTTCGACACTCCCTCGGAGGGTGGTGGAGTCTCCTTCCTTGGAGGTCTTTAAGCAGAGGCTGGATGGCCATCTGTCGGGGATGCTTTGATTGGGAGTTCCTGCATGGCAGGGGGTTGGACTGGATGGCCCTTGTGGTCTCTTCCAACTCTATGATTCTATGATTCTAAAGCCCCAAGAGATGGGTGGAACCTCCACAACAATGCAATGGAGACTGAATGTGGTCAGTGGCATAGAAAACTGGCTGCCTCTGGCAAGGGTGGGATGGGAAAGAGGATGGAACAAAACAAAACTGGAGAGACACTTAGAATAGAGTATATTGTTGTATGCCTTCAAGTCATTTCCAAATTACAGCAAGCCTAAGTAGAACCTATAACAGAATTTTCTTGGCAAGATCTGTTCAGAAGGGTTTTTCTTTTGGCTTCGTATGAAGCTGAGACAATGTGACTTACCCAGTGCCCTCCACTGGGTTTCAATGGTGGGGATTCAAACCATGGTCTCCAGAATCCTAGCCCAACATTCAGACCATTACACCATATTAGTTCTCGCTGCCCCATGAGGCACATACGAGGTCTATTGAACAGAGTATACTGAGTCATATTTGATCGTAATTTGTTGTTGTTGTGTGCCTTCAAGTAATTTCTGTCTTTTGGTGACCCTAAAGTGAATCTATAATGGAGTTTAGATGGCTGAGCTGGGATTGCAGCTTTGGTCTCCAGAATTGTAGTTCAGTGCTCAAACCACTACACCATGCTGGCTCTATTGGAATTTTAGTAATTTGCCAAATTGTTATTCCTTTTAGGAAGAACTTTCAGAATCTTTATGGGATAACACGTGACTTAGCTTTTGTTGTTTCTTCGATAGTCCAGGCAGCTCCATAGAGTCCATTGGGACCATTTTCAGCTGTTATAGGCAACATTTCATATCTATTTAAATGTGTAGGAGGACCGCATTCTTGAATTTCATGGCATTTTGTAGAGGATGAAAGATTTTTATCTAAGGAAAATGTCACTGAAACTCCTAATCACAAGGAAGCAATGTCAATAAGTCACAATGGAACTACTAGGTCCTGAGTTATAAGGGAAATAATAATAATAAAAATAAATTTAAATCTCGTCTGCCCCTCTGAATGAGCAGTCAGGGAGGGATACAGCAAAAAAGTTAACAACAGACAACAATTAAAATATCCAATCCCAGCCCCACCTCCTCCCCTTAAAAAAGGATTAAATCATACAAGTTAAAAACATGGTATATCAAAGTATCAGAGAAAAAAAGTCCTTGAGCTGTGGATGGCTAAAGGCTGGAAAGCTCTACAGCCAAGATTTGAAGCCAGGAAATGTTAAACATTTTCCGGGAAGGCCTGCCAGAAGAGATGCGTCTTTAGGGCCATCGATGGATGAAATAAGACACATCTCATCCGGCAAGTCATTCCACAGCTTAGGGGCGACCACTGAAAAGGCCCTCTGGGAGGTCTGCACCAGCCTGGTCTTCATAGGCTGAAGCAGATTCCTCTCAGAGGAGCGAAGTGTGCGGGGAGGGGGGGTCATACGGGGAGAGGCGGTCCCCAAGATAGGATGGACCCAAGCCAGGTAGGGCTTTAAAGGTTAAAACCAACACCTTGTATAAGGAAACTGGTTTTGCCAGATTGAGAAGGCAATCCCTGCCCCAATAAAAAATGAACAAAAACCACCAACATTAGTTAAAAATAAATAAATAAAAGAAAATGTTTGTTTCCACTGTTTCTCTGTAGTGTCAACTAGACATAATGCATTGGTTCCTATAAAATTAACTGAGCAAAGGAAACCAAGGCCAGGAATTGTAATAATCTGATACTGTACTTATTTGTACTTAAAAAAATAAACTTTTATTTCTATTACAGATATTTCTTAACTTCTAACATTGTTTCCTCTTTACCACAATCTTAGTTAATAAGCCAAATATATATCACTGTTTGATCGGTTGGTGGATTAAATCCAGTCAGGATGAGTAACATAAGTAAATAAAGGCAGAATTCAGAAACATATTTATGTTAGTCTGGAATATAAGTATGTAAAGGGATCTTGTAAGCTTTCATGGATTTGCAGCATCTAAGGAAGTAAACAAAGTCTACAAAAGCGTATACTACAATTTCTTTTGTTCAGTTAATTTCAAAGGTGTTTCAGGATCCCTTTGCATAAGTAATAAACGGTTTCCAAATTTCTTCAAATGTATCTTTCATTTCTCCTCTTTCTAATTGCATGTTATATATTAGCTTCTCTGATAGTGCTGTAGATCACACTTGATTCATCCACTTTTGTACTGAAAGATCCTCTGTTTTTCATGATTTCATTATTTCCAGCCTTGTAGCCATTAACAGCAGTGCTGTAAGAGCTTAATTTGATAAAAAAAAATTATTTTTATTTACAATGGAAATTAACAGCAGCATTCCTCTATGTGCTCTTTGACCTAACATTTTACTTATCCAACTTGATGCTTGCTCTTACATAAAAGTCTTCCTCTTAGTTTTTAAGATATAATTTTGAGAAGTAAATATGTGAACACCTTGTATTAAACATTTTATTAATTGTTTTTAAAAATTAAAAAATCTATAGTCAGTTTTAAAAATAATTTTTCCAGGCAAAAAGGCTTGGGGGGGGGGGGGGGAATTTGGGAAAAATCACAAAGTCTACCAAAGTTTTTCCATCCCCGCCATCCCCCGGGCCTTCACATATTTTAGCTATACAAGGGCCCTCCGTATCTGCTGGGATTTGTTTCAGGACCCCCTGTGAATACCAAAAATCTGTGGATGCTCAAATCCCATTAAGTACAATGGCATAGTAAAATTGTGTCCCTTATTGTTGTTTGTTTGTTGTTGTTGTTGTTATTGTGTGCCTACAAGTCATTTCTGACTTATGGCAACACTAAGTTGACCTTATCATGGGGTTTTCTTGGCAAGCTTCTTCAAAGGGGGCTTGCCATTGCCATCTTCTGAGGCTGAGTGAGTATGACTTGCCCCAAAATGGCAAAATCAAAGTTTGCTTTATGGGATTTATTGGTTTTAAAAATATTTTCAAGCCATGGGTGATTGAATCTGTGAATACAGATTCTGTGGATACAGAGGGCTGATTATACCTGTCTTTTCCCCCCTGCAGGACTAAAAATGAGTTGGACTGGAAGCGATGCCACTTTCTTCAGCATGGCTTCTCAGACTGAATGAGCACAATAACATGGATCCTCTCTTTTGTATTGTGTTTAATTTGTCCCTCAGCTGCTAATTTGGAGAGAGAAAAAGGACATTTAATAGAATAACAGCTTTCCAGTGCACCTCAGCTGATCAGCCCTTAAACAAGCAAACTGATAGGCAGTGGAAAGGTCCATAAACGGTGATATAATGTTCTCTTGTTATGCACTGGGGTTTGGTTCCAGGACCCCCTCGCCCCCATGGATACCAAAATCTGTGAATATTTAAGTCCTGTTATGTACAATGGCATAGTAATATGGTGCCCCTTATTTAAAATGGCAAAATTAAGGTCTGGTTTTTAGAATAAAATATATATATATATTCTCAAACCATGGATGCTTGAGTCTGTAGATGCAGAATCTGTGGATATGGAGGACTGACTGTAGTTGATGTCTGTTTACAGAAAAGAGCATAGAAAGTGACTCACTTTCAAGTTTCAATTCAAAATATGGCCCCTGTTAAAAATAGCTTGTTGGTAGCAGGAGTTGGCAAACCACCAGACATTTTGGAGTTCAGCTCCTAGAAGCCCTGGAGCAACTTGGCTAATGGTGAGGGATTATGGAAATTTAAGTACCAAAAGAGTGTCCATACCAAGAAAGCATAGAGATGATATTTGCCTCATCTATGCAATGTTCACTCACTGGCAGAGCTCAGCACAAAGATAATCAGACAGAAATGGTGGGAGAGAGCTTGACACATGTAATTGAACTGATTATATATTTTTGAAAAGTGGGTTGCATATTTATATACAAAGCAACAGAGAGGTGGCAATACTGTTTGGAGAAGAGAATTGCATGCAAGGGTTTACCCAGAATAGAACTGCACTTTTGCCCCAAAGACGTGTACAAATCCATAAAGCTTTAAGTGATTTGATGCTCCAGCGCTTTAATGTAAACTGGAGAAAGGACAGGAAATGAAACAAGATTAGGTTGTAATGGCAGATTAATGGCCCTGCAGCTTTTAAATTCAGCAGCCCCATTCTCTGCTTGCTTAAGTCTCAGAACAAGAAGTAATTGTTTGAAAGAATCTCTGGGATGGATGGGGGTGGTGGTAGAGAACACCATTATTATCTTGTACCTACGAAAGGCTTGACCTTTCAGGGCAGTGATGAATAGCTGTGGGAGGGAAAAAATTAGATTTGTTTCTAAAGCTGCACTGCTCTCTGCCTTTGTGTGTGCAGACAAGGCTTGTGTGGATGGACGCGTGTCCTTTTACTAACAATTGCTCTATCCTTTGTGAAAGAGAGATTTCTGTGTATGGCTGTGCGTGGGTGCCATTAAACAGAAGACCTAAACGTTTGCAAACATTTAAGAAGACAAGCAAAATTATATTATTGGTTCCATTCTCTATGCTAAACATATCCAGCTCCCTAACCTGCTTCTTACAGAGTTTGGTTTCCAGATGTTTTACTAACTGGGCTGCCCTTCACCAGGCCTATTCCAGCTTGTTAACATCCTTCTTGAATGGTGGCAACCAGACCTCAATTTAGGTCCAAAACACACTGCAGAGGTAATCCAGTTTGTGATCGCTTTAACTGCCAGTGCTGGGGAATCCTGGGAATTGTACACTGCAGTGTATTTTGGATCTTAGATTGCAGTCCTATAGTCACTAAACTGGTGATGGATGGCCATTATTTCTGATTTAAAAATGTCTAAAATCTTGAATGTTTTCAGGATTGTGATAAACCAATATATGGATTCAAGGAAAGAGTGATATCCTTCCAAGAAATCAGGCATCCTCTGTGTGCAGTGTTGCAGATCACTGAGGTACAGCACACCCACCTTCTCTTTTTGTACATTTTTGCTGGTTTTGGTCCTAGATTACCTGTCCATATCACAGGCAGAAATCTGATTAATGTGGCTTTTCTCGCCACATGGATCGCCATGCCTGCGCAATTCCTCACTCACATAAGGACTGGCCAAATGAGTTGGTAGCCCTTTCTGGTGTACCATCCCAGACTGCAGAGTATGCTTGCACATACTGGAGGGTACTGTGTTTGACTCTCCCATCATTAAAAAAAAAAAGTTTTCTTTGGAGCTGAATTCCTCAAGTGCTAGAAAGAGTTGAACATTTTGCCTTGATTTGCTAGCTTACTGCAGGCATGGCCCACACCCCATTCCCCGACTGCCAAATAGTCTAAAGAGGGACCAGTCTGTCAAACATGAGCTGTCATGTTTTGAATTCAAAGTGCTGGTGATGACCTATAAAATCCTATATGGCCCAGGTCCAGACTATCTGTCAGGCCGTATGTCCATGTATGAACCGGCCTGGGGTCTGCGATCTTTGGGAGAGGGCCTTCTCTCTGTCCCACCACCATCACAAGCAAGGTTGGTGGGGACATGAGAGAGGGCCTTATCTATGCCCCTAGATTCTGGAACTCCCTTCCCAGGGAAAACATAATGGCCTGTTCCTTGATGGCCTTCCGCTGATAGCATATTTTCTATCAATATATGAATTTGTTTTAATTTTAATCTTTTAAATTTTGGACAGCGCCACCAAACATGGAATGAGGTTCCTGTAGCTGGACAACTTCTTTCCTGTGGAAGTTGTCCAGGTGTTTTATGGATTTCAATGGACACCGACTGTGAAAACCTTCGACTTCACAGCCTAAGCACCATTGCTCTAAAGCACCACCTCATTGACATTTTGCCTCAAGATTAGTATGTCCTTCAAGCCTCAAAAAGTGCCAAAGATATACTCCTGTTACTACTACCCCCTCGTACTATTTCTACTATGAAGAGAGTTGTTGTTGTTTAATTAAATGATCTTCTTAAGGGCCACACACCACCAAAACATGAGGCAGAGATGCACAACGGCAGCATTTTCCCACCTTTCTTTGCCCCTAATGACCACTGTTGAAACTGAACTTGATTTAAAGGAAAATCAGCCAACAAATGGGAACTTGATTGGGAACTACTGCTTAGATTCTGCTGGGGGAAGAAAATGGACTGACCAAGTGAAATGCCAATTATATATATATATATATATATATAATAAATTTAACAAATATTATGAAGAACAAAGAAGATGTATATATTATACATAAAGTATAGAAGAAAAAATCAACACAAAACATGGCATAATAATGCATTATTGACACCACTTGAAGTGGCATTCTTGGCAGAGAAGGGTGAAGACTGTGCAAAACTACAAATCCCAGGATTTTATCGAATGGAGCTAAAACTCTTCAAAAGGTGTCAAACTGCATAATTAGCACCACTAGCTCTGTCCTATGGAATCCTGGGATCTGCAGTTTTGTGAGGCACTGGCAATCTTTGGCAGAGAAGGGTGGGGACCATGTAGAACTACAAATCCCAGGATACCATAGGATGGAGCTAAGGCACTTCAAGTGGCGTCAATAGTGCAGTTTGTCACCACATGAAGTGCCTTAGCTGCATCCTATGGAAACCTGGGATTTGTAGTTTTACACGGTCTTTGTTCTTCTCTGCCAAAGACTGCACTTGAAGTGCCCTAGCTCCAGCCTATGGAATCTTAGGATTTGTAGTTTTACAAGGCCTTCCACCTCCTGGAACAAAGGGTCCAGTTGTCTCATGAAACTATAAATCCCAGGGCTGTGTACGACAGAGCCCGAATGGCAGTTAAGAGCGGTGTCACACCACGGCATTATCTCTACAGATAAATAATAATAATAATAAAATAGATAATAATAAAAAATAATAAATAGATAAAGCCGCTGTGAGAGCCTTTGTTGCTGGAGCAGGGTATAAATATTCCAAATAATTATATAAAAAATGCATTATCCTCAAGAGGGTCTCCTCAAGGTGCCACAGGAGGGTTTGGGGTATAATGAAACATGCTGCTATTGCTTTTTAATGGATATATTTATTTATTATTGATATTATTTATTGTGAAAATGAAAAGTATACAAATATACAAATAAAATAAAATACACAAATAAAAAATTTATGGATATTTTTAGAGTAAGCCGCTTCCATCGTTTGGATCGAAGCAGGATATAAATAAATATTATTATTACTACTACTGATAGGCCAGAGCCATTCCCAAACTTTGGCCCTTCCCAAAAACATCCAACAATAAAAGGCATCATTGCTTTGGATGTTGTGGTGGGATTTGATACAAGCAACAAGGCCAAAGAGGAGCTGGTGGTGATGTGTGTGTTTTGGTCCTTCAGGTGTTTTGGACTTCAGCTCCCAGAAGCCTCAGCCAGCTTGGCCAACTGGCAGGAACTCTGGGAGTTGAAGTCCAACAAAACCGCCCCTCATGAGGCGGGGTGGTTAATTTAAAAAAAAAGGTCGTGTTCGCAGATTGCGCATGCGCGCGGCACCACTCGGCGGTTAGGAAAAAGGGGCGGGGCGAGAGGAGAAGGGGGCGGAGCAAGGGCGGGCACTGAGTCAGACTCTCAGTCTCAGTCGCCAAGTGAGAGGCGTCCAGGGAGGACGCGTTTTTCTTAGCTCTCTTTCTTGAGGCTGTTTCCTAACCGTTCCTTCTCTTCTTGTCTTTCTTTCTCTCAAGTTTGAAGGACGGCCCAAAGCGCTGGTAAGGAAGAAAGGGGTACTAAGTTAAATAAGGCTGCGTCCACACTGGAGAAATAACCCGGTTTGGGACCGCTTTGACTCTTTTTTCTGGCTCAAGGCTATGGAATTCTGGGAGTTGGAGTTTGTTGTGGGGCCCAGGGGCCCCACAACAAACTCCAACTCCCAGAATTCCATAGCGACTGACCCAAACAAAGAATTCAAACGGGGCCAAACTGGGTTATTATTATTATTTATATATATAATTATTATTATCATCAGTATCCACGGGTTTAGGTATCCACAGGGGGTCTTGGAAACAAACTCTGTATTATTATTATTATTATTATTATTACTATTATCAGATATTTATGACTATTATTTTTTAGTGTTTCATTTGGCCCTGCTTATCCACGGATTCAAGCATCCATGGCTTGAAATTTATATATACAGAGTGTGTATATGTGTGTGTTTGTGTGTGTGCATATATATATATATATATATGTATATATTCCAGTAGCAAAACTTGATTTCACCACTTTACATAAAAGGGGGCACCATTTTACTATGCCATTGTACAGTATGTAATGGGATGCGTATTATTATTTATTTATATTATTATTATTATTATTATCATCAGTATTATATTTATCGCTATTAGTATTGCCTTTAGCCCTTTATCCGCGTATTCAAGCATCCATGGCTTGAAATTTATATATACAGTGAGTGTATATTCCAATAGCAAAACTTGGTTTCACCGTTTTACGTAAACCATTTTTTTACTATGCCATTGTATTTAATGGGGTTTGAGCATCCACGGATTTTGGTATCCACAGGGTTACTGGAACCAAATGCCAGCAAATAACAAGGACCCGCTGTATTATTATTATTATTATTGCTATTCTTATTAGAGAGCCACGTGGTTTATTGGTTTGACTGTTGGACAAAGCCACGAAACTCCACCGGTGACCTTTGACATGTCACACACTCTCAGCCTCAGAAAAGGTAAACACCCAACAGATGAAACCTTCCTACATTGAGAGTCGGTGTGGTGTAGTGGCTTGAGCGTTGGACTATGACTCTGGAGACCAGGGTTCGAATTTCTGCTGGGCCGTGGAAACCCATTGGGCAACCTTGGGCCGCAAGTCACTTACTCTCAGCCTGAGAGGATGGCGATGGGAAACCACCGCTGAAGAAATCTTGCCAAGAAAACCCCAAGCAAACCTAAGGGTCACCATAAGTAAAAAAATCACTTGGAGGCACATATCATCATCATCATCATTATCAGCATCATTTTATCATCATCATCATCATCATCATTTTCTACATTTCCCAGGATTCATAGTATGGAGCCATGGTCATCAAGTGGTGTCAAACCAGATTATTTCTGCCATGTGGATGCAGCCCTTGTTTCCTGCCTTTGCCAGCGAAGCCAGCGTTTGGAATATTTTTCCGGCTTGAATGGAAATGGTGCTTCTTGCCTTCGTTTCACTGTAATTCGAACCCAGTGTTTTACATTCCATCTCCTTTTCACCTGTGTGTGTTTGTTTCACACAAGTGAAAAAGAAGGGGGGAGGAGAAAAAAACACAAAAATGGGGGAGAAAAGCCCCCTAAAATACTGGGCTCAGATTTCCAGGAAATGCAAGACATTTCTCTGTGATTATTTAATTAAAGTTGTTGTTGGTGTTACTGTTGTTGTTATTGGGAGCAAACATGGCGCAACAATTTGAGAGTTGGACTACGACTCTGGTGTCCAGGGTTCAAATCCCTGTTCAGCCATGGAAATCCATTAGATGACCTTGGGCAAGTCACACTCTCTCAGCCTCAGAGGAAAGAAATGTCAAAACCCCTCTGAAGAAACTTGCCTGAGAAAACCCTGTGGTAGGTCCGCTTTAGGGTTGCCAAAGGTCAGAAATGACTTGGAAGGCACCCAACATTGTTGTTGTTATTGACCAATCTCTTGAGGCAGGTTTATCCAGATGATTTTTAGATTGTGAATTTTAAAGTGATGCATTTTAAATGTGGATTGTTTTAACATGTGCATATCTTATTTGTAGTTTTAAACTGATGCACTTTTTAACTGGTGTGTTTTTAATTGATGTTATGTATTTGTTAATTGTTGTTGTTCCCCGACTCGATCCATGAGGAGGGGAATAAATAAATAACAACAAGAATTATTATTGAGAGCCATCATGGAGCAGTGGTTTGAGTGCTAGATTAGAACTCTGGAGACTAGGGTTTGAATCCCCTCTCTCAACCTCAGAAAATGGCAATGGCAAATCCCCTCTGAAGAAACTTGTGAAGAAGTCCCTATGATGATATGTTCCCCTGAGGGTTACCATAAGTAAAAAAATGACTTGGAGGTGCAAAATGTTCTTTTTTTCCTCCTTCTTCTCATACCCACCTCTCCCTAAGGCTTAAGGTGGGGTGGGGAACATACATTCAAACACATAAAATCATTTTAAAAATTGTATTCAGGACACAGTTGTGCCTGTTGAAGGTAATAGCGTGTGATTGTGTGTACAAAAAACCGATGCTGTGCTCAGGCTGAAAATGCCCCAGGTCAAGAAAACCCTTTGCTGGTTTCCTTGTAAACTCCTGGAACATTTACCCTGGAATAAATTCAACAGAACAGAGCACAACTTAGTTTCAAGTAAACAGGAAAAGTTTTCAGCTATGATTTGTAAAAACAGCCCTTATTACAAAAACATTCGACTTTACCCCTGTGCTTTTATCACATTGGCTTCATTTGAACAGAGCATTAAAATGCTCTCAAATTAAAATGTACTAATTAATCTGAGACTATTGTAGTGTTGTGTTTAAACGAAGTAGATGTTAAAGCATGCCTATTTGTGGTTTTAGGGTTGTAATTTTAAACAAGTTTTCTGAGTAGGTTCTTGGAAGTCCTGGGATCCTATGAAGAAAAGTGCCATATAAATATAAATACAGGTTGAATCTCCCATATCTGGAATTCTGAAATCTGAAATATTCCAAAAACCTTTTTTTTTCATTAGTGGAAGGGATAGTAACACCTTGGCTTTCTGATGATTCAGTGTACACAAACTTTTTTCGTGGTTGTATATTCCTACATGTCAGGGGACTGGACTGGATGGCCCTTATGGTCTCTTCCATGAGTCTATTATTCTTTGCATAACATTATTAAAGATATTGCATATATTCTTTGGGCTGTGTGTATAAGGTCTCTGTGAAACATACCTGATTTTTGTGTTTAGACTTGAACTCCATCCCCAAAATTTTCCAGTGTACATATTTCCAAATATAAGTATTCCAAAATTCAAATGAATATGAAATCCAAAACACGTCTGTTTCCAAGCATTTTGGATAAGGGAGACTCAACCTGAAATAATAATGCATTTATAGTGGCTCTTTGTTTCAGAATTCCTACTTGTGTACATCCAATTTTTAAAATTTGGATTTATCACATATACCCATACAGAGGAAATAATAGTAATGTTCTCTTTAGTATTTATTTTCTTTAAACTTTAGTGGATGGTTTCATTTTATTTCATAACATTCCTGTCTGAGCAACTGTGCCAGTTACCTTTTCTTTTTCTGTTTTTGATCAGTTAGTTTGGAATGACTTCTATCACTACTTCCTATTTTGACAGTGGCTAGAAGTGATTTAAATCTTTGGCTTGGATCACTAAAGGCGTGGAGTTCAAATTAGTTATTGTTTCTTACTTTTACTTAGAATGAAGTCCTGACAGCTGTGTGGGGACTAATATTGGGGAAAAGGTAAAGAATTTATTTTATATGCTACAGACTAAAGGCCAAAGGGAAGTCTAGTTTGTGTTGGGGGCTAAACTATATTTGATCATCTTGTTGAGCTATAGAGAACTACTTTATAAGTAAGGCTTTGATTACTTAAAAAGTTCTTCTGTTTTTCCACAGGGAATGCAGCATTTTGGTATATTTGTTAGCATCTACCGGTATATAGAATCAATAGAGCTGGAAGGTGTCTCTTGGACCATCAGATCCAACTCCCTGCTCAGTGCAGGATCTCCAGCTAGAGTAGCTGTTCAACTTCTCTCTGAAGTCATCCAGAGAAAAATACAGTGGTCCCTCCACATTTGCTGGGATTAGGGGGTATAGGACTCTTGTGAATGTAGAAAAACCACAAATAAAAAACGTGCTATTGTTTTTACCTGAGATGCACCTCTCTAGGAATCTCTAAGGACCTCTGGTGCAACTCTGTGGTCAGCATCTGCCAGAGGTTGATCATAGATAGAATCATGCTGGAGGACCTACAAATGCCCTGAGAAGTGTTTTCTCTAGGAACTTCTAGGTTCTCCAGCACAACTCTATGTTCAACTTCTGGCAGAGTTGCGCTGGAGGATAAAGAGATTCCTAGAGAGAACAAACTAATCAAAACAGCAAATAGTCAAAGCCTCAAAAATCAAAGCTGCAAATGTGGATGGCCAACTGTTCACCGCTGCCACCAGTTTAGGTTATTGGTGCTATTATCAAAAAGGTCTCACTGTCAAGAATTGCCTTCTAAAATTCCTTCTGTAACTTAAAACCATCAGATCTACTTTGGCCCTCTGAAGCAGCAGAGAACAAGCCTCCACCCTCCTCTTTGTGGCAGCTCTTGTTGTTGTTATTAATAATATCCTACCTTTCTCCCAAGACTGGGACTCAGGGCAGCTTAAAACATTAAAAACACCATACAGTTAAAGACATACAAAAATGTTAAAATAGGATTAAATTACTACAATAATTAAAACAAATTTATTCCTAAAATATCAAATACTTTTAAAAGATAAAAATACTTAAAATACATTAAAACAATATAGTACCCCAGGCTGTTCTTTAAAACCATTCTGTTGTAAATGCCTGTCTGAAGAGGAAGGTTTTCAGGTGGAAGGCCATCAAAGAAGGGGCCAGTCTGGTCTCCCTGGGCAGGTGCTTAAAGATGCAATCCTGTCAGCCTTCAGTCTTCTCTTCACCAAGCTGAACATATCCATCTTCTTCAATCTCTCCTAATAGAATTCATAGAATGTTTATTCTCTATACCTCTTATTATGCTTGTCTCCCTTCTCTGAACTCGCTCCAACTTCTCTATATCCTTCTTACTACAAGGTGCTCAGAAGTGAATACAGTACAGTACAGTGAATACAGAGGAGGTCTGACCAGTGCAGAATATAATGGGACAGTTACTTCCCTCAGCTTGGGAACTTTGCTTCTGTTAATGCAGGCTAAGATAGTACTTGCTTTTTTGCTGCATTATCACATTGCCAGGTCACGTTCAATTTATGATCAACAATAATCTCAAGATCCCTTTGACATGTAGTACTGCTGATTCAGGTATTCCGCATCCTATACCTGTACATTTAGGTTTTGTGGCCTAAATGTAGAATTTTGCATTTATCTCTGTTGAATTTTGTTTTATTAATTTCAGCCCAGTTTTCTAGTTTGTTGTTGTTTTGTGCCTTCAAGTAGTTTCTGACTTGTGATGACCTTATCATAGGGTTTTCCTGGCAAGATTTGTTTAGAGGAGGTTTACCATTGTCTTCCCCTGAAGCTGAGAGTATGCAGCTTGCCCAAGATCACCAAGTGGGTTTTATGGTTGAGCTAGGAATTGAATCCTGGTCTCCAGAGTCTCAGTGCAACACTCAAACTATTATGTCATGCTGGCTTTCTAGTTTATTGAGGTCCTTTTAAATTCTGTTACTGTCTTCCAATGTGTTAGCTATCCTATGGAAGATAGGAATGTGAGGTGTGTTTCCACAAGGCCATGTTTTTGAAGAATCCCATTCTGTCCCAGTTTTTAGTGTGAAAAAGATAGTGTACCCCACTGCTTTAATTTCCATATTGACTTGGTTGGATGCTTGTTCTTTTTCTGCTGTACAGTATTCTCTTTTTTTAAATTTGGATTTCTTTCTGGATTCATAGCTCTGAAATCAACAAACAGAAGACCATCTTAACAGAAGAGTCTGTATGTCCAGAAGCAGCAAATACTTTTTGAGATATGTTATACATTAAACTTTATTTAATCTGGTATAGTAGTACCTTATGCAACATATGAGGGGATATCCAAAAGTTATGATGATCTCCTTTAAAAAAATTGACAGAAAGTTTGTTTTGATTTGTAGTTGTTAACTTATCTCTATGTAGTCCTATTTAGATTTATACATTTTTCCCCATTGTATCTTGACCCTCCAAATACTTGATATTGTAGAAGTCTGCAGATTGCGCCTTACGAGGTATCATGAAGTAATAATTATCACCCAGAAGTTATTATGGCTTATTGATGAAATTTTGTCAGTGTCATCATCGGTCCCTAAGTGCACATTGCTGAGAAAATCAACTCATTGCATCCTTTATTTTTGTGACTGGCTCTGCCAGAAGTGACTAAAGTGTAAAATTCTTGTCAGGCGCAATCTGCAGACCTCTACAGTATCAGGTATTTGGAGGGTCAAGATACGCTGGGAAAAATGTATACATAAATCTAGATAGTGACTACATAGAGATAAATCAAAACAAACTTTTTGCCATTTTTTTAAAGGTGCTCATTAAAACTTTTGGATACCCCCTTGTATAACCTCTACTTACAGAATGGGAAAACCCCTCCAAGGTTATGCAGAATAACTTTCTGCCTCAGTCAGGATCCTTCATACACCTGGTAATGTATAAATTTCTCCCCATATTAGTCTACATGTGATTATGGCTTGTCTACAACTGGAGCAAGAGTTACTGTAAATACCCTTAGCAAGGGGCACCTACTTGAAACTTCTGGTCAGACATCTATCTGTCATTATCTTTTGCATGTTCTAAAGTGATGATCATCAGAATCTTTGATTAAAAGAGGTAGAAGGGAGATTAGAGAAGTTGTTGGGAAAGGGCAAAGAAAATTTCCTGCTTCTATAGGTAATAACAAGTTATCTTACATTGCAAGCAGATGAAAATGCAGTGAGCTAATTATGGTCAGGTGTGTGGACCCAGTATGTTTGATCTAGTATTATTCCCCACTTAATTTAACTTCATTAGGGGCTTTCTAGATTGGCAAAAAGAAGTGTGTTCATGGCTGCATGAAACTCTAGCCTTTAGATGAGAAAAAGGGAAAGTGTGCCATGAAAACGCTTTTTTTTGCATTTTAGGGGAGAAGAAGCACCTTTAAAAAGGTGCTGGTTTTCCCAGCTTCTTTTTTAAAAACTGCGGAACAGCGCAGCTCCATCTAAAGGCTGTGGTGCAGCTGCTAAGCATTAAGGAAAAGGCAACTTCATGTCACACTTTCCTTCCAATCTAGAAAGCCCCAAAGTTCTTAAACTTCTGATCTGTTATATATTTTTGAATTAAAGCTTATTAAATGACTTTAGTTTCATGCAGCTTTATGAAGACCATGTAAGTTGGTGCCAAATGGTGAGCCACAGTACAAACAACTCTGTGGCTACATGAGGTCAGTTTTTGACCAGCATACTACAGAACTTGGGACTAAATTCTCAGCTGGCTCAAAGCCCCAGAGCTTGCTGCAGTTGATGGCACTGGAAAACTTTGCCTGTAAAGTCTCCAAGACAAGTACACAAAATGCCAAGGAAGGAAGATCTTGGAACGTCTGCAACCACTAACACATTTTGAGGATGGTGGAACAGATGACTAAGTTGCTTAAGATCTTGTTCCTTTTCCCCTCTCTCTCCCCCCCCCCAACAAAATGCACAACTTTTGTCCTACTGATTTGGAAAGAACAGATTCTCAGATAGGCTTGTTTGTGGTAGTGCTGTGCTGGAAATAGTTGGCATTTTTTTCTTTTTTTGCCAAACATATTTATGGTTGTTAAAACTGAGGAAAGTGACTGCATATCATTGCTTTCTGATAAACATTCCTAACCGGCTTCCCAGTTACCAAGCTTTTAGCCACCTTTATCATGTCTTGTTTGCATCTATGGAAACTAGCAGTAGTTATTCTTATTTCCCCTTTTTTACTGTTTATGGCGATTTTCTATTGTTTGGTTGTGGCAATTATACATGCTGCTTGTCAACTAATAATTCATTGGCTTGTATTTTGATTGAAGGAGAAGTCCTGCTCCCCACCCCAGTACTTACCATACAAGGTAAAGATAGGAACCAAGAAACGTTCAGAGATGAACTCTTACAGCTTATACCACTATAATGCACATGGACATAGAATGTTTATGTTAAAATGGCATTCATTTGTAGGTATTGGTTTATTCACTGGGAAACAGGCAATAATTAGCTCTGATATATTATTTGGAATAATTTTGAAGAGGGTGGAGTAGAAGGTAACTCTGGATCTACTGGGGAGTTAACTGTGTTATTGTAGTGGCTCAGCAAAGGTTTCTGGCACCCAGTTGTTCAATAACAACAACAAGCTTACTTCTTCCAAAGTTAAACTGCTAAAGTATAGAAGTCTTGGTTTAACCAGGAGTGAAAAGGACTGTTAGTTCAGTTCCGATTCTGAAAACAAAAGCATATTCTAGGCTCAGAATGTGTTTGTTGATGCCCTTTAATGTTAAGTGTCTGTCTTTTGTCCCTTGTTGTGGTTGTTAGACGTTGTTGTTCTAGAAAAAGAAAACAGTCTGCTCACTCTTGCTTTAGACTCCAGGCAAGCTGACAGGTCAGCCTTCCTCTGTTGTGACAGCATTTACATTCCTATCATTTTTGTCCCATTAGCCAGGATTCTGTGAACTCTGTACTGCTAAATAAATTAAAGTCTTTGTGAAAGGTAATCCAAGCTGTCAGGGCCGAGCATTGTTTTTAGGATGTGCAAGCATGCAAGTGGGCCCTGATAAACACTCTGTTCCTGGCTTTAAATGTCCCTGGTTAGGATAGTCATTCATCCCTCTCACCATCTGTCTCTCCCATCTGTCTGTGCACTAAAAACTGGGGGCTCAAAGATCTTGTAAGAGCAAGTCACACCTGGAACAGCACACACTTCTGTCAGTCATAAAATCATAGAGTTGGAAGGGACCTCAAGTGCCATCCAGTCCAGCCCCCTGCTATGTAGAAACACACAGTCAAAGCACTCCTGACACATGGCATCCAGCTTCTGTTTAAAAACCTCCACCACACTCTGAATCAGCGTATTCCACTGTCAAACAGCTCTTACTGTCACTATGTTCTTCCTACTGTTGAGGTGGAATCCCTTTTCATGTAACTTGCTTCCATTGCTCCATGCCCTATTCTCTTGAGCAGCAGAAAACAAGCTTGCTCCATCTTCAATATGACATCCATTCAAATATTTAAAGTGGAGTATTATATCACCTCTTAACCTTCTCTTCTCCAGGCTAAACATACCCTGCTCCCTAAGTCACTCCTCATAGGGCATGGTTTCCAGACCCTTCACCATTTTGGCTGCCATCCTTTGGAGACACTCCAGCTTCTCAACATCTTTTTTGAATTGTCAGAGTACATGTCCTTTTCTAATGATACAAACATACTCTGTTCAGAAATGCGCTGGTCAGAATTAATCTCATTCTGTAACACAACATCTGACAACTCCAGCAAACCTCATGAAATCTTGATGGTGGGAAGGGGGAAATTGGTTCTTTGGCCACATGTGCCCTCAAAGCTGTTTTTGAGGCTCTCCATACCTGCCTTTTTGGATTTTTGTTGTTGTTGTTGCTACAAATATTGTGGGGAAAACAATTTGCCACACCCCCTTCCCAAGTTTAGTTCCAGTAAAAAAATATCCAGGGTGAACATGGCTAAATAGTCTTACACAGCATTTATAGTAATCCCACCCCCCTTTTTTTCTTTTTGCTTACTGGTGGGTTTTTCCCCTTTGCTGAGATAAAACTTTCTTCTCATCTGAGCAATTAAGACCCTTGGGATTCTTTTTTTGAAAAAAAACTTGAAGGAAAACAATATTTATGAATAATTCTGGAAAAATAATTTGTTAGCCAAGAAGTCGGTGAACTGTTGGGCTGTGATTCTTGCTGCATAAAACTTTCAGAAATGTTTTTCTGTCTTAGGAGGATTTATCTGTTTTATAAGTTGTGATGGGAAAGAAAGGCAATTATTCTTCAGTATAAATAGTTGTGGTTAGGAAAGAGGATAAAAATAGTTTGTTTGCCATTGCAGAGCGCAGCAAGAAATTGAACTAAAGTAATACTTGGAATGTAAATCAAACTAGCAGGAAATTCCAAGTGAAGGCTGGCATTTTGTCCTCACATAACACAGGCATATGAACTCCCTACCCTTTCTGGAAAAATAACAGGGGAATCTGAGTTCCTCTGAACTCTTTTTGAGTACTTTGAATGTTTCAGAACTTTTGTGAAAGTGCTGGTAGCAACTTTGTCTCTAGAGAGAGCTGGGTTCAGTCCACAGCACTGTCTATTACAGATGTGTGTGTCATCTGTTGACTTATGGCAATCTTATGAATTTCATAGGGTTTTCTTAGGCAAGGAATATTCAACAGCTGCAACAGGTAGAACTATTGAATTGTTGAAGGGTAACTTGATATGCCTCCAGTGGGCTTCTTATGGTTCTATGATTCTGTCTATCCATTTCAAATGATCATAACAAACCAAAACTCCAAGAGAACTGGTAGTGTTGTTATTAGTGGTGCTTAATATATAATAGAACTATAGCAGAGTTTACTAAAAATAAATAAATCACTAGTACAACCCCTCTCACATTGGACTGGTGGACTGCTCTGAATTAGAATGATAGAAGTGGCAAGGTGGAACATAGTTGAGAAGGAATGATTTAACAAATAAAGAATGGGAGACTGGGGAAATGGTGAGGTGATTACTGGAGGGCTCTGTGTAACAAAGGACCTTCAGATACCAATGTCAAATGGTAGATCATGCAAATTATAGAAAATAAAGTTCTAGCAAGAATATTTCTTTCTTTCAAAAAAAGAAGAACATAACAAACTACATTTAGGTTAGCCAAAATACTGTTCTAACTTTTTCAGAATCATAGAATCATTGAATTGGAAGAGACCACAAGGGCCATCCAGTCCAACCCCCTGCCATGCAGGAACACCCAATCAAAGCATACCTGACAGATGGCCATCTAGCCTCTGTTTAAAAACCTCCAAGGAAGGAGACTCCACCACACTCTGAGGGAGTGTGTTCCATTGTTGAACAGCCCTTACTTGTCAGGAAGTTCTTCCTAATGTTGAGGTGGAATCTCTTTTCCTGGAGCTTGCATCCATTATTCCAGGTCCTGTTCTCTGGAGCAGCAGAAAACAAGCTTGTTCCCTCCTCAATGTTACATCCCTTCAAGTATTTAAACACGGCTATCATATCACCTCTTAACCTTCTCTTCTCCTGGCTAAACATCTCCAGCTCCCTAAGTTGTTCCTCATAGGGCATGGTTTCCAGACCCTTCACCATTTTAGTCACCCTCCTTTGGACCCGCTCCAGTTTCTCCACATCCTTTTTGAATTGTGGTGCCCAGAACTGGACACAGTATTATTCCAGGTGGGGTCTGACCAAAGCAGAATTGGCACTATTACTTCCCTTGATCTAGACACTATACTTCTATTGATACAGCCTAAAATTGCATTGGCCTTTTTAGCTGCTGCATCGCACTGTTGACTCATGTTCAACTTGTGGTCTACTTGGACTCCTAGATCCCTTTCACACATAGTTTCATTCAGCCAGGTGTTCCCCATCCTGTATCTGTGCATTTCATTTTTCCTCCCTAAGTGCAGAACCTTACATTTCTCTGTGTTGAATTTCATTTTGTTAGCTTTGGTCCAGCTTTCTAGTCTATTCAGGTCATTTTGAATTCTGATCCTGTCTTCTGGAGTATTAGCTACTCCTCCTAATTTGGTGTCATCTGCAAATTTGATAACTAGGCCCCCAATACTGTCAGCCAAGTCATTAATAAAGATATTGAATAGCACTGGGCCCAGGACAGAACCCTGTGGCACCCCACTGGTCACTTCTCTCCAGGATGAAAAGGAGCCATTGTTGAGCACCCTTTGGGTGTGGCCAACCAGTTACGAATCCATGTAACAGTTACCTTGTCTAGCCCACATTTTGCAAGCTTATTTGCAAGAATGTCATGGGGAACCTTGTCAAAGGCCTTACTGAAATCAAGATATACTATATCCACAGCATTCCCTTCATCTTCCAAGCTGGTAATTTTATTTAAAAAAAGAGATCTTTTGTCCGGCATGACTTGTTTCTCTGAAACCCGTGTTGACTTTTCGTGATTATGGAATTATCTTCTAGATATTCACAGACTCTCTGCTTAATGAGCTGCTCCAGAATCTTTCCTGGAATTGATGTCAGAGTTCTATATAGCTAGTCTCCTAGCTCCTCCCACTTGTGACTCTCAGATGTGACTCACAGAAGCTCCTCCTCCTCTGCAACAGGCACACTCCCCCAAGAAATGTAAAAAACCCAAACACTCACAACTTAAAATGGCTGCCGAGAAGCTGCTGTTCCTTCTTCTCTCTTTAGCTGCAACTGGATGAGTGTGACATAATCTGAAAATTTTCAGTGCAATTATGTCAGGAGTATGCCTTTTACTCCAGATTTTTTTCCCCTGCCGAAAATCATCTGAGACTATGTTTTCTACGACCCCATTCCCACTAGTCCATTTGCCCTGGTTAGATCCAGGTCAGATTTGGCATGCCATTACCGAATCTCTCCGAAAAGAAGTTCATACTACCTTTGCCCCGATCGATGCCCCACAGTGTATTTTACCCCACTGAAGTTCACACTTTGCAAAGTAACGATTTAAGATGGAGCCTCCTGGTTGTCAATCAGTGCTGTCAATGGTGACATGTCATGCAGCCATTCATCAACAGCATGAGTGCCCCCCCTTTTTTAAATCTAGTGGCAAGGTTTGCATATTCTGTCAGATTAATTGTTTCCGATCTGCCTCCAAACCCCAGATGCCTCTCCACGGGGATTCTGCCCCGATCTGCCTCCAAACCCCAGATGCCTCTCCATGGGGATTCTGCCCCGATCTGCCTCCAAACCCCAGATGCCTCTCCATGGGGATTCTGCTCCATTCTGCCTCCAAACCCCAGATGCTTCTCCTTGGGGATTCTGCCCCAATCTGTACTCAAACCCTGGAGGGGGGGGGATCCCTGGCTATAACCCATATAGGGACTTGCTAATTATCCATACATGTTCCTATCTGGAAACTGGGAGACAAGTCCATATATGGAAAATGGCAACACTGCCAGGCATATCCCAAAGGAAAACTTTCTCCCCCCCTTCTTCCTTGGGCAGGAGGAGGAGGGAGGAGGTGGGGGAAGAGGCAAGGGAGTCTCACTCTCACATGCTCACACTCCTGGGGTCTGGGGTAAGGGGTCAGGAGGAGGAGGAAGGTGGAAGGAGCCCCACACACTCCCTCATGTCCGGCTTTGCTCCCAGACCCATGCAATCGCATAAGCTGTCAAGTTTTTTTTTCTTAAAAGAAACGGAAGATTCCCCGATTTTGGATATCCCGTGCTGACGGAGATTTACCTCGGAGTTGATGTGCAAAGCACTGATCGGATTGTGCAAACTCGGTGCCAGTATGAACTTTGCCCTTTTAATTCGGTTTGAGATTCGAGGTAAAATGTAGTGTGAACAGCCCATACCTTATTTAGTAGACATGGTACTGAACAGCTCTCTATATTTTAAGAATGGAAGCTATGGAAGCTGTATTTTTGCTTCCCAAGGGCTGGCTCTACTTTGCTCTAACAAAACTTGATGGTGAAAGAAGTTGCTATTGTAATGCAGGAGCAGCTGGCAAATGTGAAGATAAAACTGCTTGTGGAACTTAAAATTGCTCATGAAATCTGAAGGAATGAAAACCGTTCCATTTAATGAGGACAGCGTTTAATGGCACAGCATGCGTGTAAACCATTACCCACTAGTTTTAATGCACAGATTTCTGCCTTGACATATATCAGCACATGTGTTGTCCATAATTATCAACATGTGGAACAATCACTTCAGAAAGGCTACAGGAAATAGCTTTTGTAAAACAGGAAAAGTTGTCAAATATATATCAACATTCAGATCATAACAACCCAACTTCAAGTATTCTTGTATAGTCAATGACAGACATTTATTTTCTACTATGTTCAAACAATCCAGTTGTTTTGACAGAATGATTTAGCACCTTTAAATATTTTCAAACTGTGCATTAGGTTCCTAATTATTCTTTTAAAATTTTCTCCAGATAAAATGCCACCATACAACAATTATTATGATGTTTAAAAATCTGACGAAAAATGAAATACAGTACTTAAAGTACATTTATGTTTGGTAGCTGTAGAAGATTTAAATATATGTGCTGTAATTCCATTAGCATGTACAGTTGTACTGTGTTGTATATTTATGAAACTTACAAGGATCAATGTTCTTAGTTAGAGAAGCAAAATTTCCAGAAATGTTGATGTCATAGGGAATGAAAATGCTGGAAAATCAGAAATTTTCAGAAAATTAAAAATGCAGTATTTGCATCCTTTACAGACTGAAAATCACTAAGTCAATATGTGTAATGTATAAGATGGTTTGGTATAAAAGTATGATGTTGGTACATTACAAGTATAGTTTATAGAAAATATAGTAATTACAAATCAAATTTACTTTTTTGAATTGTATTTTTATTCACAAATGGAGTTAGAAGATCCTGAAAAGTAAAGTAAAGGACCTCTTTGTCTTTGCCAGTTTATGAGATCAAGGGGAAGAAAACCCAGTAAGAACAGAAGAACCCATCAACAATAGTAAAACAAAGGAAACTACTGTCAGCCCTCCTTATCCATGAATTTTTTATCTATGGATTCAAGCATCCATGGTTTGAAAATATTTTTTTAAAATTATACATTCCTGATACCAAACCTTGATTTTCCATTTTATATAAGGAACACCATTTTCCTATGCCATTATATTTAATGGGACTGGAGCATCCACGGATTTTGTTATCCATCGGGGATCCAAAACCCAGCAGATAACAAGGGCCCACTCTATACTATCTCCCTATGGCCCTAGTATCAAATCCTCATTCCCATTAAAAGAACTGAGAAAAGGAAACCACAACCAGCAATTACAATGATATAACACTGTATGTCAGTACTTTTTGAACTGTGTGATGCAGGAAAACTGGTCCTGCCCCCCTCTGTGCCAGGAACAACTACTGACTACAAGTGTTTCCTTCCTGAAAACTCATTGCAGACTGGTAGATGGCTTGAAAGACAGTAGGAAACAAAGTAGAAGAAGGCAAAAAGAGTAAACATCAAGAAATTAAAATGTTTACATTGAGAGTCAGTGTTGTGTACTGATTTAAGCACTGGACTATGACTCTGGAGACCAGGCTTTGAATCCCTACTTGGCTACGAAAACCCACTGGGTTACCTTGGTTAAGTCACACTTTCTCAGCCTTCCAGGAAGGCAAAAGAAAACCACCTCTGAACAAATCATGCCAAGAAAACCCCAGGATAGAGTCATTTTAAGGTTGCCATAAATCAGAATCGAATTAAAGGCTCACAACACAAACATTTTATAATAAATTTGTAATTGGTTGACTGGCTGAACCCAAAGGGTGCTCAACAATGGTTTCTTTTCATCCTGGAGAGAAGTGACAAGTGGGGTGCTCTAGGGTTCTGTCCTGGGCCCAGTGCTATTCAACATCTTTATTAATGACTTGGTTGACAGTATTGGGGGCATACTTATCAAATTTGCAGATGACACCAAATTAGGAGGAGTAGCTAATATCACAGAGAACAGGATCAAAATTCAAAATGACCTGAATAGACTAGAAAGCTGGACCAAAGCTAACAAAATGAAATTCAGCACAGAGAAATGTAAAGTACTGCACTTAGGGTGGAAAAATGAAATGCACAGATGTAGAATGGGGGACACTTGGCTGAATGAGACCACATGTGAAAGGGATCTAGGAGTCCAAGTAGACCACCAGTTGAACATGAATCAACCGTGCGTTGCAGCAACTAAAAAGACCAATGCAATTTTAGGCTGCATCGATAGAAATATAGTGTCTAGATCAAGGGAAGTAATAGTGCCAATCTGTTCTGCTTTGGTCAGGCCTCATCTGGAATACTGTGTCCAGTTCTGGGCACCACAAATCAAAAAGGATGTTGAAAAACTGGAGCGTGTCCAAAGGAGGGCGACTAAAATGGTGAAGGGTCTGGAAGCCATGCCCTATGGAGAACGCCTTAGGGAGCTGGGGATGTTTAGCCTGGAAAACAGAAGTCTAAGAGGTGATATGATAGCCCTGTTTAAATATTTGAAGGGATGTCATATTGAGGATGGAACAAGATTGTTTTCTGCTGCTCCAGAGAACAGGACCCGGAACAATGGAAGCAAGCTACAGGAAAAGAGATTCCATTTCAACATTAGGAGGAACTTCGACAGTGGAACCCACTCCCTCAGAGAGTGGTGGAGTCTCCTTCCTTGGAGGTCTTTAAACAGAGGCTGGATCCTTTGATTGAGAGTTCCTGCATGGCAGAATGGGTTGGACTGGGTGGCCCTTGTGGTCTCTTCCAACTCTATGATTTCTATGAAATATAAGAAATTTGCAGAAGTTGCAGTGTCTTTTTGGTTTCATTCATCAGTCCATTATCCAGTGACAGTTTTGCTTGCCAAATGATAGTTTTACTCACCATTTACTATTTATACTTATGAGGTATGTTTTAAATTTAATTTAAAATATTGTTTGTAGTGTTATAGGAAATAAGCCAGATGGCATCTGCATGGGGTCAGCATATAAAGTCAGTGCACGCTTATGTGCTACATAGACTATTTCTTTTTAATGAGATCATGATATTTAACATTTAATTATTAACAAACGTCTCATTAGATTAAATTATAGCTTTAAAATTTCATAGTAAGAATTAATTAGAATATTAAATTAAACATGAACCATTAAATTTTCTTTCAATATATAAATAATTTTTAACTGCTTCATAACATAGCCTACCGTAATTCATTTTCACCCCACTTGCAGCATTTGGGCCTGAAGAACTGTTCAATGGGGCTTTCTAGATTGGCAGGAAAGGGAGACATGAAGTTGCCTTTTCCTTAATGCTTAGCAGCTACACTGCAAGCCCAGGTGTGTAATAAAAAGGCATAGGGCAGCTACACTGAGGAGGTGTGGGGACAACTTATCTGAAGTCTTTTCTATTGCCCAACAACTACATTGGAAGCTGTCCGGATGCTAGAAACACAGGCGGAGCAGCTGCATGGGTGGCAATGAACGGGGCTTTTGGCCGCACTGAACCTTTAATTTTTTTGTTGTTGTTGCTGGCTGCGAACTGCGCAGTTGCACCGCTACATCATACAGGCAATTGTATTGCCAGCTGTGAACTGCGCAATTGTGCAGGTACATCACACATGAACTGTGCAGTTATGAAAATCTGTCAAATTACCATTGTGGTTTCGCTTCCCTTTTTAAGTGTGCAGTTGCATCGGTGCACCATGAGTGAACCCCTTTATTTTATAATAATAATAATAATAATAATAATAATAGTTGTTGTTATTGTTATTTATACCCCACCCCTTTGAGATCAATTGAGGTGGCTTACACATTAAAATACTATTACATCAATAAAACAAACTGCATCCCTCCCCCTTAAAAAGATATTAAATCTGTTACAATTTAAGTTTATGAATAAACTTCTTTATTTTATGAATGAATTGACATTTTATGCACAGTTGCATAACAGTTATAGCATCCCAGAGTCCCTACTGCGCATGTCTAGGGTTCGGATTACAGCTGGAGCTAGGGTTTGGGAGCTTTAAAAATACTGCACAGTTGCACTGCAGCATTTAGACACAGCTGCACTGTTACACCCTTTTTAAAAAGAAGCTGGGAAAAGCAGGTCCTTTTTAAAACTGCTTTTCCCCCACTAAAATGCAAAAGAAGTACGTTCATGCCAAACTTTCAGTGTGGGTCATCTAAAGGCTACGCTTTCATGCAGGCATGAACACACCCCTTTTTGCCAGTCTAGATCAGCCCAATGTCTCTTTTGACTCAGTTATTATCAGTTATTACTATCAGTTATTACCTTGGTTGTGAACTGACCATAATAACTTGAACATCATATCAAAGTGAACCAAGCTGCTGCCACACTAAGCAGGCTCCCATTTTCCATAGAAAGACCATCTTGATCCAATTGTCACAGGTTATCGGAAAATGAAGTGTTTCTTAATCTCAGGAAATTTTGTAATTATCCAGACTCAGTGTTTATAAGAGGAGGGAATAAGGGGAGTAATAAAGTTCAGTTGAAAAATGATTGCAATGCTGTGGTCTTGTGAGTATTAGTTGTGGTGCCTGCAGCTCTACTCTAACAGGCTGCCCCCTCATTGGTTCCCTTTTCTGGCCTTGGAATTGCTGTTTGCACCAGTTCAATTGCTAAATCCAAATCATAACCTCCAATATTTCACAGATGAAAATCATGATATACCTGGCCAAGGAACATCAGAGTGTTTATAAAAAATAAAATTTTTTAATTGAGTTTAGGAAAGCCTGAAACCCTTGTCCCCACCAAATCAATGCAATACTCTGTGTCTTTGTCTATGAAAGGTCTTGTAAGAGCAGGTCACATCTGGAACAACACCCACTTCTGTCAGCCATAGAATCATAGAGTTGGAAGAGACCAAAAGGGTCATCCCATCCAACCCTTTGCCATGCAGGAATACACAATCCAAACACCCCTGACAGATAGCCATCCAACCTCTGTTTAAAGACCTCCAAAGGAGACTCCACCACTCCTTTCCTCCTAAAGTTGAGTTGGAATCTCTTTTCCTGGAGCTTGCATCTGTTGTTTTGTGTCCTATTCTCTGTAGCAGTAGAAAACAAGCTTGCTCCATCCTCAGTATGACACCCCTTCAAATTCTTAAGCATGGCTATCATATCACCTCTTAATCTTCTCTTTTCCAGGCTAAACATACTCAGCTCCCTAAATCTCTCCTCATAGGACATGGTTTTCAGACCTTTCATCATTTTGGTTGCTCTCCTTTGGACATGCTCTAGCTTGTCAACATCCTTTTTGAATTTTGCCCAGAACTGGACACAGTATTCCAGGTGAGGCCTGAACAAAGCAGAATACAGTGGCACTATTACTTCCCTTGTTCTGGACACTATACTTCTATTGATGCAGTCTAGAATCGCTTCAGCTTTTTTAGCTACTGCATCACACGGTTGACTGATGTTCAACTTTTGGTCTGAGTTAGTGAGAACTGCATGGTTAGCAGAGAATATAATGTTATATAGTATATTATTCTAAAATCCAGATGTTCGGACAGTATGCCAAACCTGAATCCAGTGACATTTTGTGAGTACAGCAATCACTAAAATGAGCCACTGATTTCTATACACATATTTCCTTAGTCACTAACAAAGTAAAATTGCAGTTGTATGTTTGCAAATAATTGGGGATGAGACAATCCAACTCATGGAACATAGTCATTTAATCTTTTTTTAAAAGATAGACACTAAATACTATGTCTGTTTTTAATCTGACAAACCAATACCTATAATTCTGTTGACCAGCATAGAAAAAAACAACCTATGAAGAGATTTGTTTTTGAAAAATTCTGTTTTACTGGGTTTATTGACTTAAATACAAATGCTTGGCAGCTTGCAACACCCCACCCCACTCGAATTAGTTACAAAAAGAATAATCCAAGAAGCATTTGCTCTTGAGTAATCTAACTACAGATGTTGAGGCCTCCTTTTTATTAAAATCCTGAAGTCATTTACTAAACAATTTTGTTCCACTCAATCTCCCATTCCTTTCTTGCACGGTATTGTGTAAAACATTGTGGTGTACAGTATTGCTGTTACCTCAGTGAATAGAGGCTATCTTGAATTTTGCCTGAAAAATAGCAAAAATCAAGGAAAAAGTTTTAATTTTGGAATGTTTTTGTTGTTAATTACAAAATTCAAAATGTTTCAGGCTCACCGCACAATAAATAACTGTCTTTTACGGTATTTAGTGTGAACTGTGATGTTCATGTCTGAAAGGCTGCAAGTCTTTAATGTTTAATTGTGCCACTTGGCCTTGACAGAAGGAAAAGAAAAATGCTTCTCATAAGCATAGCTCATAATATTGTTGCACATTAGGGAAGCTATAACCTATGATCCTTTGTCTTGTGTGTAATGGTAGTTCTGTAGAATACAAGTATGTCTGAGTTAACAAAGTATATGTTATTTTATGTCTTTAATAAAAAAAATGATACTAGAGGCAGAAATAACATGGAAAGAATAGGGTTAATCTCCCACACCAAAAAAGAGAGCAGTTCAACATGATTCAGTAAATGTTTTATTGAAAACATTATACACACATGAGATGAAACAATGAGATCAAGTAAGTCTTGCATAAGTAAAAAAATGACACAAGCTTTTGTAAAAAGTAACTTTGCTGTCAGATATGTTGTTAACCAGGGCATGCTTGTAATGTTATAATATTTTTCTGCATGTGACTTTCTGCTCAGTTTACTGTTATGTATTTTCAATATGGTTTTGACTTATGGCAACCCTAAAGTGCTTTTCATGGGGTTTTCTTGGCAAGTTTTGTTCTAGGGAGGTTTGTCACCGCCTTCCCCTGAGGCTGAGAGAGCGTGACTTGTACAAAATCACCCAGTGGGTTTTATGGCCACTACACCACACTGCTCAGTTTACTTAGGCTGCTCACACTGCTACCACTGACTAGAGAAATCAGTGGCCTGCAGAAGGTGATAATGGAAAAGCACATGATTCAGTGACAAAAGCACACTATTCAGTGACTTTTATCATCCAAATGGTACAAACAGAGAAGACAAATTAGTTTTGTTTGTATATCTAGTGAAATAAGCTTTTATATTGCGTCCCTGGTTATCTGTGTCCATTACTGCTTGAAACAGGTAATTCAGGGAAGAGGGAATACTTGTCTTCTCCTTGTTCCCATCCCAGGTAGTGATTTTTAGAAATATCTGTGTATGAAATAGAGGATATTGTTTGTTTTCAAACATGATGACTCCCTACTTTTTTTGCTGACAGTTTGGAAAATATCCCTTTTTCCTGTTTTGTGCTTCATCATCATCATCATCATCAATTTTATTTCTAAACTGCCACTCTGCAAGCAATCGGGGCAGTGAACAACAGAATGAAAAACAAACAATGGTTAAAACATTCCAAGAACCCAATCCTTAACCTCCCTCCCCTTAAAATTAAATTAAACTGGTACAAATTAAAAACAGTCTAAACAGCAAAATACAGTAAAACCAATTACACATTAAGCAACATAGGCAGTGGCAACAAGGGACCGTTGAGCTGGGGAATTTGGCCAGAAGGTTTTGGAGCCGGGAGGTTATTCCGGGAAGGCCTGCCAGAAGAGATACATCTTTACAGCTTTTTTGAAGCTATCAAGGGTAGAAATAAGACGGATCTCGTCCGGCAGGTCGTTCCATAGTCTGGGAGTGGCTGCAGAAAAGGCTGTCAGAGGTCTGCAACAGCCTAGTTTTCATAGGTTGTAGCAGGTTCCTCCCAGAGGACTGGAGCGCGCGGGGGGATCATACAGGAAGAGGTGGTCCCTGAGATAAGATGGACCCTGTTTTGTGCATTATGTCACCAGTGGTAGCATCCAGCTGTCTTCATTTTGAGGGAAATCAGGAATCTGTACATATGTCTAACCTATATGTTTAAACTTGTCATTATTATAACTATAGGCCCCTGTGAGTGTTCTAACTTGGAAATTGTTCAGTCCCTTCACAGTCAATTTCTTTAGTTGTTGGAAGCTTTGAAAGTTGTCTACATGTATAGGGTAGACATGTCCTTCTAGAGTTGATAGGCTTTTTTTCCTAACTATCACTTTTTCTTTTATTTTTAAATAGATGGTTTGCAAGTGAAGCTTCTGCTGAGTTTCTCCAGCTAGCTGCCACAAGATGTTCAGCTCAAATCATGCAAACTGGGTAACTTTTGAAGATGAACCTCTCTTCCCATCTCCTCAGAAGGCAGGAGAAAGTCATGTGTGCAGAACAAATGGGCTTAACCTCCTTCTGCCTAAGATGCATGATTCTTCAAGCCAGTCATCTTCATCTAGCAATATTTCTCTTTCATCTTCTATAAATGACTATTACTTTATTCCTGGCCCTCCGACTAACTCTCCACTCTGTACACCTACCAAAGACTACCCTCCGAGCCCTTGCTTTCCAAAATCAGGATCACACCTTCTTTATCCAATTCCAGAGCTGTCATCCAGCATTAATGTCCTTTTAGCTGGTCCACCATCTCATAAACTGGATGATATATCTCAAACTGAGCATCACTCAGAGACCTCTGTGCCTAAACCAGCAGATGATACAAATGTCACTCAAGAGAACTTTAAATTGGAAGATTGCTCAGAGTCTCAAGCATTTTTCCAGTATGTTCACAATGACTGTGCTTTTTCTAGCCCATTTTGGACAGAGAATTCACCTGCTGTGTCTTCATTTAACTCTGATGTGCCCAGAAAGGATTCAGATCTTGAAAAAGATTGTTGCTCTTTGAAAGAAAAAGAAAGTTTGCATGATCAGAAAAGCCTCAATCTGGGATCCTTCAACTATATTTGTGAAAGGCTTGAGCACTTGCAAACTGGTTCTTCAGATAATGAAAGAACTTTGACTACAGTGCCATGCATTTACTATTCTGGAGATGGAATATCTTCATTCATTCCGCATACCCTCTTCAGCAGCCAGAGAAAAGATGGCTGGCCTTTCTTGCTGAGGATTCCTGAAAAGAAAAATATGATGTCATCAAGGCAGTGGGGACCTATATATCTTAGGGTTTTACCTGGCGGAATCCTGCAAATGTATTATGAAAAGGGACTTGAGAAACCTTTCAAAGAATTCCAGCTGCAGCCATTTTGCAAACTTTCGGAACCCAAACTAGAGAACTGCAGCATCTCTGGGAGAATCCATACCGTGAAGATTGAATATGTGTCATACACAGAGAAAAAGAAGTACCATCCTAAAGCTGAGGTAATTCATGAACCAGAAATAGAACAGATGCTGAAGCTAGGGACTCCTGATTACAATGATTTCACAGACTTCATGATGATAGTCGAGGAGGAGTTAATGAAGCTTCCTTCTCCTTCAAAAACAAAGAGACATTATGAAGAGCAAAAGATTATCTTAGAGGTAGTAGACAACTTTTGGGGATGGATCACTAAAGCAGAAGCAAAACTTGTTGAAAGTTCTGTCATCACCCATATTTATTGTTTGACTTTTGTCAATGGAAACTCTGAGTGCTTTTTGACACTAAATGACTTGGAGCTTCAAAGAAGAGATGAGGATTATTTTGAGAAGGACACTGAAAAGAAATGGATTGAAATCCTCGACTATCATTTCCATCAATGTGTAAAAAAACAAGAGTTTGAACAGTCAAGGATAATTAAATTTACTCCTACAGATGGCTGTAGACTAGAATTAATGCGTTTCAGGACGAGATATAGTGGACCTGACCTTCCCTTTTTTGTCAAAGCCTTGGTATTAGTTCAGGGAGCTTATATTGAATTGCAGGCATTCATAAACATGTCTTCTTCTGCTCTTGCTTCAGTACATTCACATTCCATGAAACACTGCGAAAGCATTATGGTACACTTTCCTGTTCCGCCACAGTGGATCAAAACTCTTTGGACTATGAACCTCCAAAGACAGAAGTCCCTGAAAGCCAAAATGAACAGAAGAGCATGTCTTGGCTCCTTAACTGAAATTGAATCTGACTCTGTAATACAAGTTTCCATCGGAACAGCCAAATACGAAAGTGCATATAGGGCCATTGTGTGGAAGATTGACAGACTCCCAGATAAATACACAAGTAAATATTTGAGTATTTCTTTGAAATAGTATAGCATTGTACTGAAAGGGGATTGCATTTTCTCATAGAAGCATAGTTCTATATGAAACCAGTAAGTTATAAATAGAAGATTCAGTGACCAGATAATTAAAAATATAGGATACAGCACTTATAAATGTGAATATCCTTTGATCTTACTGCATTTAATTGAGAAATGTGTGTCAATACAACATCAGCCTAACAAATCAGATTTTAGGGATGCGTTAAGCCTGCTTTGCACATTCAATTTCCTTAAGAGGCACCGTCATGTTTAAAAACATTGATTCTTGCATAACTTATGTTTTTGTATTTTTAAAATCCCCCCAGAACACCCTTCAATCTATAAAAGAGATTTTTTTTATGCAAGTCTAACTATAATATATATTGGTCACAATGTTAAAAACAATTTTTCTCGGGCCAAGATGCACAAAATATTTTGGAAACATACTTTCTTTTCATTTGGGACATCCATATAACTGTGACACTACCTTCCTGTAATATCATGTGCATCTGAGTTCTCAAAAGTACCATATATACTCATCTATAAATCTGAAAAATTATGCCCAAAAATTGACTGCAAAATCCTAGGTCAACTTATTTACGGGTCAGTACAGTAATGTGATAGCAGCCCTTTCAGATTTCCCCATGCGGAGGGAGGATAGTTACTTTTTCTCTTAAGCCAAGCAGAAACAGTCCTGAGAAATTAATTGCTGTTAGATAAACAGAGTCCCTCTCCTGCCTCTGGTGGCTGTCACTATCTTGGTAAAGGATGAAAGTTGAAGCAAATGTTGAAGCACTGCTGTGCACACACATACCCACACTGAAGGAGCCTCCAAGTTTTACCCTCGATTTATCCATGGGTCATGGCAAAATCCATAATTTTGGCCTCAAAACCTGCCCTCAACTTATACATGATGGTCAACTTACAGTCAAGGATATACAGTACATGAAAGATGTTTAATGTAAGATCATGGAAAAATATTATGAAATTGTAGGAAGCACTTCTGTTGTTCTTGGAAGTGAAAATGCAGAGAAGGCCTTCTTTAAATCATATTTTCCACTAATGTGAAGCATGGGGAAACATCAAACCATATAAAATTCTTCCTTGTTCTTATGTTGCATATTTGGATATACACCCCTTCCTGGTGACTAAAATTGTATTCTGTGAGACATGCAAGCATGTGTTATGTTTACTTATGCTCCATAGTTATGCTTTTGCTAGTAATTGTATGTGTGGATAAAATGTATATGTGGCAGCTAAAATCGCATACAGTACCTTGCTTTGTATTATGAGTCCTTCATTCAGTAATCTGGGACTAATGAACCCAATTAGTGCCTGCCTTTGGCCTAAGAACAGGAACTATAAGAGTAATTTGTTTTATTGAAAAATGAAATTTAGATGGAATATCTGGGTTCAGAATTTAGAAGTGGTTTGGGGTGCAGCATATAGACAAGACTCTTTTTCCACGTTAGCTACTGGCATAGCATCTGTCTACCAAAAGAGAGCAGCATTGGCCAGACTTCCGTGTGGTTCTGGGATTTTGCTAAATCCGTTGCAGTTGACATGCTAGCTTTGCTTAGAAAAGAAATATCCTCTAGTGCTCTGCTGGTTGTACTAGCTAATACATTCAGTCTGTGCCAGTGCTGGAATATCCTCAGTGACAAGAGAAGGCCTCCAGTTATACTTCTGTTCACTGATGTTTCATTAAAGGCATGTCCAGTGTAGCAGAAGCACTTAAGCTTGTTCTCATGGACAAATTTGTGATTACTTTTTTGCTTGACTGATGAGGGAAGTTGCATAGTTTAGTAGTTGAACTTGGAGTGGGGATTGTTTGTGGTTCTATCTAACCTCGTCTGCTTCAGCATACATTTTGTCAAGCCCTTAGCCATGGGAAAAAGCCTTAATTCGGTAGTCTCTGTAGCCAATCATGGCCTGCTGTTAGGAAACTGGCTGTCACATTTTTCAATAATGTAGCACTCAGAGGTAGCTTGGTTACGTGGTGTAGATTGTTGTAGTCAAGTCTTTCAGTTTATGAAGGCATAAACCAGTCCCAAGCTGATGCTCTTCAGATGTTTAAGACAACAACTCCTGGTATCTTAGACCGTCGACTATGCTGACTGTGATTATTAGGAGTAATAGTCAAAAACATCTAGAGTGAAGGGTGGCAGAAAGAGCTACATAATACGATACAATTCCGTCCTTGTTTCAGATTAGCACCCCCATTTTAAAAGAAGATATTCATTGTATTGCTTGTATTTCGTATTACTTCCCAAAAAAAGGGGGAAAAGAAAGAAAGAAAGAAAGAAAGAAAGAAAGAAATGATAACAGAATGGCATAAAACTTGAAAAAATTATTCTCAGATTAGCTGAAAAGAGCCTTACCAAGTAAGAACAAGAACATGACTTCTTGAAAATATGACTTGTTATACTCCTGAAAAGTAACTTCTCGTTTGTTATTTCTAAAATGTATCTTTATCATGCACTGATTAAAAAACAGCACCTTGTTGCAGATGCTTGTTATATTCCAGCTCTGATTTGAAGGGATGTTATTGTTATCATCTTGCCAGTCTGCTAGCATAGATGCTGTTGTCTAAAATGATAGAAGGGTAAAAAAAAATGGTCTAATTATAAACATAATTCAGGATTGCCAGTTTTATTCCCCACCCACCCCCCATTAAATAAAATGTAAATCTAAAGGTCATACCATCATGTCAAACTAAGAAAATGAAAGAGAATATCTAGTTCAGATACCTATAGATCTCTATTTTGTAGATTTTATTTCTCCCACCTTCAGTTTTGGGATTCCAGCGTACACTACATATGCATAGGGAGAAGGACAGAGTGATGTTTTCCCCCTCCCCTTCAATAAAGGGAAAGAGGTCCTGAGCAAACTTGTCATTTTCGTAAAGTTCAGTATAAATAGCAGAATAAAATATGTAGTTTCAATTTCTCTGGCTACCATTAAGTTACAATGTTCTGGAAATAGCAAGGAATTATGAAGAAATGTTAGTGAAAATATGACTTTTCAGAAGAAAAAGAATGACAATTTGCTAAAATAACTTTCTGAAGCAAGATCAGCTTTGGTTAGATGTAAATGTGTAGGAGATGTGACTCCAAACTGAAATGAAGTGATATTTTAATTGTGACTTATAAGCATTTAACATTAATATAAACCTCAGTGCCTTTATCATTTTAAATTAATATAAAATGTTCTGGATTTCTACTCACAGTTCTGATTATTTTCACACTAGATTTTCAAGTAACTGCTGCTGCCACTTGTTCCCAGAAATATTTCTTTGGCAGCATGTTCTTATGTTATTATGTATAACCTAAGTAAACAACATTTTCTTAATAAGAATCCTACCTCTGCTCCAGTATGTGTTATGCATAGTCTAGATGGAGCATCTAGTAGTAGTGCTCATGAATATTTATTTTCTGGGATTTCTTGATGGAGGTTCTCCATATCAGTTCTTGGAACCCCACTGACTGCCAGAGCAGCTAGAACCATTGTTTAAAGAAATAAACTGGGAATTTATCTAGTTTTCCTATATGCTCACAGATACTTAGCTGTAGTATCTTAGTTTTTAATGTTCAAACTAATGAAACTGAGGCTAAAGAGTGTTTATGAAATGATACAGTTATTTATATATAATCATATAAAGCAGAATTAGGAAGTCGGTAACCCTTGTGTGTTGCACTTAGCTCCCACCAAACCCAGCCACTGAACAAGCTTTATGAGAGTTTTAGTCCAGCAACAAATGGAGGACCACAGGTTCCTCACTCCTGTTATGAAGTAATAAGAGTTTGGTTATGTTGTGTTTTTTTGATGTGTGCCTTCAAGTCATTTTCAATTTATGATGACCCTAAGGAGAACTTACCACAGGTTTTCTTGGCAAGATTTGTTCAGAAGGGGTTTGACATTGTTGTGAACATAGGCCTATTGTCCAAGTAACTGACTGATCAGGCAATGACTTATAGATTACCATATACTCTATTGTCTCAACCTCATGTATAAGTCGAGGGCAGGTTTTGGGGTCAAAATTATTGATTTTGATATAGCCCTGAATAAATGGAGGGTAAAACTTAGGAGCATGTTACAAAGCATCTAAAGGATGTAGCAAAGGAAAACAATCCCAAAATTCCAGCAAGCATAACTGTTTGTGCTCACACTAAAGGATGAGAGAGTAGAGGTGGCTCAGTGCTGCCAGGACAGATTATACACTTGCCTTTCATCAGGTGATGGTTCCTTTTTTTCTAAGAGTTAAAATACAGTACTTACATTGACCCATCGAGTTGGAGTTGACTCAGAGTTTTGGAGTCAATTTTTCCCCACCAAACTCATATAAGTAAAGCTTTACGCAGGTGACTAAGGAGATTATCACATTATCTTTGCCCCCAGCAAAGGAGACATGGGATGTCTCTTTTTCCCCCTGTTCCGCATCTTTTCATGAATGGGATTTTAACATTCTTGAAAAGCTGTGGTAGATGCCCGGCTTATATCCCACGTCTATGCCGGGAGCAAAGGTAATGTGATCTCCTACTAGGGGGCTGAGGATGTTTAGCGTGGAGAAGCAAAGGTTAAGAGGTGATATGACACTAGTGTTTAAATATTTGAAGGAATGTCATGTTGAGGAGGGAACAAGCTTGTTTTCTGCTGCTCCAGAGAACAGGACCCGGAACAATGGATGCAAGGTCCAGGAAAAGAGATTCCACCTCAACATTAGGAGGAACTTCCTGATAGTAAGGCCTGTTCGACAGTGGAACACACACCACGAAGAAGAAGAAGTACAGGTTGCTTACCTGTAACTGTGTTTCTTCGAGTGGTCATCTGTGCCCTCACACAAATCCCCCCTACCTCCCTTCGGTCAGGTCCCTGCTCTTTTGCGGTGGACTTGAACTGAAGGAGGAGCTAGATTGGCGGGATTGGGCATGCTCAGGGAGTGGGAGGGGTCGGGCTTCCGCCAATCTGCTCAGCTTTTCAGCATTCCGGATGGAGTATCTGCGCAGGCGCAAACCCTATTGTGTGAGGGCACAGATGACCACTCGAAGAAACACAGAGGTAAGCAACCTGTACTTCTTCTGCAGAGCTGCCTTTTATTTATCTGTGTTTATTACACACTCAAGGAGTAATTGCTTTGAAAGCTTTCTTGTTGCTTTTTTGCTAGGTCCCTTCTTGCCATAGAGCAGAATAATAAAATTTGTTTCACAGAATAAATGGGTTCCATATGTTTTAATTGTGATGATTACAGTTGCTCTCACTTTTAAATTGTATGGCTATTAGATGCCTGAAACTCATTTATATTGGTGGAAGACCAATACGCCTGCTTCTCAGCTAACCTTATTTGTACATTAATGTACAGGTATAGACAGCTAAGAATGGCAACGGACTTTAAAAAAAACATGGAAAATAAGGAAGGAAGACATGTGTTGACTACATAACCTCAATGTTATATATAAACTTACTAATGGTTGCAAAGTGGAGACAATGGCCTCTCTATTTATCCCTACCCTATTTTTAAGCAACAAGGAAACAAATTCTGCAGTAGAATAAAAATGCAAACTGAGCAGTGCCTAATCCACTTAAATGTATCTCTGAATTTATATATACATACTCATTACGTGGTGTAGTGGTTTGAGTGTCGGACTGTGACCCTTGAGACAGGAGTTTGAATCACCACTCAGCCATGAAAACTGACTGGGTGACCCTGGGCAAGTCACACTCTCTCAGCCTCTGAGGAAGGCAATGACAAAACCCTTCTGAAAAAATCTTGCCAAGAAACCCCTGTGATAAGTTCACCTTAAGGTAGACATAAGTTGGGAACAACAAGAACAACAACAACAGACTCATTGATTGCTTCCATTTCTGAGAAGTAGATCAGCTCTGTATCAGAATGAAGGGAGTTGCTGCTGGAGAAGGAATAGTAAATGTTTTCATGCAGTATACAACTGTGTATAGATCAGACATGAGCTGCTTTCCTTTCCTACTCTTACTTTCTTTTCTTATGATGATCTTCATTGTTAAACTCAGAGCTCCTGTGAATTGATTGTTTTCTCAAGCACTTGTGTTTGTAAAGCTTACATTTTCTCTCTCCTGCCCCTGCTGCTTCTTCCTCAGGTCCAGATCATCCACACAGTTTGTCTTACAAACTGGAACTTGGGTCAGATCAGGAAATTCCCTCTGATTGGTATCCCTATGCCACAGTACAGTTTGTTGTGCTTGATGCATGCCCCTCTGGAACGGAAGTAAAATCACTGGGCATTGAGAATGATGTGCAGCCTCAAAAACATGTGATCCAGAAAACATATTATAATTGCCAGGTAATATTATCATTCTCCTGATATTCTTTTACCTGATGAAGTGTTTCAGACAATCATATTTAACTCATTTCCTTATTTTTTTCTTAATCAAGTGAAATATTTCATAAAGAAGACTGGCACATGCGGAGGGTGCCAGGCTAGGCAAAGCTAAAGTAGACTGATGCAGTAGAGTAATTTTTTTCTTGAAAGTAACATGGAATTCCTTGTGTTTTTGAATTATAAACAGACATTGCTGCTCTTCTGCTATTGTTTCCAAACAGATAGTTATTGGTTCTGCAGTTCTGGGAACATGAAATTGGCATATAAAATAATAAAATTGGCACATAATATAACAGTAGCAATAGCACTTCACATTTCTATACTGCTTCATAGTGAACTAAGCACACTTTAAGCAGCTTACAATGTGTTAGCCAGTTGGCCTCAACAAACTGGATACTCATTTTACTGACCTACGAAAGGATGGAAAGCTGAGTCAACCTGGAGCCCTGCGGGTTTGAACTCACAATGTTGTGGCTGCAGTACTGGCATTTAACCAAATTGCACCACCAGGGCTCAGTGTAATATATGTAATATAGACTTGCACCCGGTGGCATCACTCTGCTAGTATAAAGTTTCAACTGTTTTTGGAATCACAGTTTTCAGCCATCAGATCCAGTACTGCATTCTGTTTGTGCTTGTGCTTTCACGGGTCACAATACTTTATTATACTGTAACTAGGTATTTCTTGTGCTGGTGGTATGAGTTGTTCTGCTAATACTATGAGAAGTGGAGTGGTCTGCTAGTTGCATGAGTCCCCAAATGCTGTTTTTCCTGGCCCTCCAAGCCCAGTTTCCCCCAATTCCAGACTGTTTTGGGACCAGATGATGTTTTTTAAAATACAGAAAATGGTTCAAATTTTGACTTCCGGTTTTTTAAGAAATGGTCTGAGGGGACATTGGAGCCATTTTGGGCACAGTACAGGCCCTGCAAATTCCCATGGGGGGCAATGTGGCGCTTCTCCCCTGGCAGTTGCCCAGCCTGTTCTAGAGATGAACAAACATTAAGGGAACATCACATCCCTAATAGAACAACCATACCTCATACATTTTTCTGCTGGTAAGATGTTGGATTCAACCATTCTTTATAATACGCTTGGGATAATGGCTAATTGTTTCAGTGGGTGTAATGACAGTCTTCACTAATAACATAGCTATTTTTAATTGAACTCTTTTTGCTTTACTGCAGGTTGAAATTGAGAAGAAATGGATTAGGCTTGATGGAGAAGATCCCAATAAATGTGGGAGTTGTCAAATGCAGTAAAAGAAAGAAGAGAGAAATAAATCGGTTGTGATTTGTAATTGTGAGAAATACATATATTTGTTACAAACGAGAACAGCAGGACAGCATATATCCTCCAGTTTGTCATGTTGAAAGATGGTGTGTACAGTTGAGTTGTTCCTTTAATATTTAGCACATTGATTGTGATGTCCACTAAAAAGCTAATATTTTCAATTGTGGGGCTTTTCTTTTTGTACCTTCTGGAAAAATATTGCACTATGAAAGGCTTTTGGGAATCACATCAAAATATATTGATTTTGATATTGTCTAAAAGTATAAATTATAGATCCACAATTAAGTTTTTTTTATGTAATATGTATGTATGTCTATGTAGTTACTTGGTATATCCTGTATGTTCCTGCTACTCATTTTAGTAAAGTATGCAAGCTTCAAATGTCCTTTAAAGGGTTGTATCTCTTGGAAGCATGTTTAACACTTTTAATGGCTCTTAAATAAACTATAGGAGCTTTTGGGTGTTTCTCATGTACTCTTCCCCTATGGAGAAATAGACATGTGGAAAATGTTACATTAGAATGTAAAATCTAAATGACTTTTTTAGAACAGTTCAGTTGGCAAGAGTTGCTAGGAATGTAGTCTGTTATTTGGCAGATCATTCCTGGAAAATCCATACTGATTCTGAGTCCTATTGAACTATTGAAATTCTGTTGAATCTTATCAGAACTATCAAACTGTTTATAGAAAGGTTTGTCACAAAGGAACCACCACATATACCTGAAGTGTTCTCCCTTTGGCATATTTTATTGAATGTTTTAGTTTGCCCTCTCCTCTCTAAAAGAATCATCTGCCTGGGAGGAATTGCAGAAATTTTTGAGGCCCCCCCAAAAGGCAGAGTTTTTGTTTCTGTATTTTGAATGGAACAGAATTCTTTTTAATACTTTGCCAGCTGTTACACATTATTTTGAATGGCCAACAAAAGCAAATGTCTGTAAAGTTGGGAGCTTGGAATAAAAACACGTCCTGAATTGTCAGAGAAGTTTGTGAGATCCAGGAGAGTACAGATGAATGTGGAAAGTGAGATACTCCTTTGTCCTGCCAGCTCAGGAAGACTTTGCTTAAGGGGCGTGTAGCAGAAGGGAAAGTGTTACTAGAAATGCTTTCACAACTGAAATCAGCATAACCTTTTGTAATTTGATTTTGAAGCTTATTGATAAAATGAGTTTGTCCATTTAGGGAAAGTTATCATCTTCATTTTTTCATCTTGTGGCTTATGCTTATAGACTGGAGGCCAAAGAAGTGTCTGTGTATGGTTTAATTTGTATTGATGGCTTTCTGTTTTATAGAAACAGCTCTAGATGTTATCTTTGTTGCATGTAAGTCCTTTGGAATAAAGCTATAATAGCACACTTCATCTCACTTTAATATTTTTATCCCTGCCACAGATATTAAACATGGACTTTAACACTTCAGTTAATTTGCCCCAAAGGGAAAATGATTTAGAATAAATTGAATTTTATTAATCTGGGAAAACATATTTTATATTATAATTTCAGTTCAGCATGTAATGAAAGTGGATACTCACTTTCTAAATTCCCTGTGTAGTTTTGTCCCAACAGTTAATTCTGAAGATGCCTCAGCATCTCTGATCTCATTTTACTAGTAAATTGTCTTGAAATGTCAAAAGAGCCTTTCAGTGATGATAGCTCTTACTGTTTTCTAAATGAACCTTTTCTTTCTCCAGAAGTGTGGATCAAGGAGAGAAGAATGTTGTTTCTTGCCTTAGGTAATATTAGAGCTTAAATATTATCCAATTTGTCTTTCATATTTAGACTGCATCTGATGGCACACAGGCTTTTAATTTCAACAGGATTCTCTTGTTGAAATGGAAAGCACAATCATTTCTAGATTATTATGCCTTAATAGATGTATAGCTTAAAAGTACAGTTCAACTGGGCATGGGATAGGAAGCAAAAAAAGGGTCTTGGCTGCAATGCAGTGTTCCTGACCTCCTCACTGTTATATTGTGGATAGCAGAAAAGTATTTCCCCCCTATCCCTTGGATGAAAACCCAGGTAATAGCAACAATGAATAGTTCCACATTATGCTTGAAGATGTATAGGCATGGGTATAAATCAGTAAGAGTTACCACCTCAAAAGATTTCTAGATTTAGGCATTCTTCATGACACTTTCCCATATGTTGTAATCTTCATAAAGGCAAAAGTATACATATCACCCCTTTTGAAGTGTGAAGCAGGTATGTTGTTTTGTTGCATTCATGTGGGTTAGCTGTGCACCACACAGACACATAACATACATTGGATAGTTGGGTTGTTTCAGTTTATCTGTAGATGTGTGAGCATTTAAAGCAGGCTATCCAGATTGTTATAATCAGATAACTACTTGAAGAACTACAGTTAAATGTATGCAATCTGTCCTCCTCAAAGTTTGGTAGCTGCGATAAGCCATCACTGATCATTGCCTGCCTTTTTAAATGCTTTAAAACTACAAAAGAATCCACAGCTTTTGCTGTTGGCAGCAAAGTTCAGATACCAATTGAAGTGGGACTTTATAAACAGAAGAAAAAAAAAATCTTAGAATCATAGAGTTGGAAGAGACTACAAGGGCCATCCAGTCCAACCCCCCTGCCATGCAGGAACTCCCAATCAAAGCAACCCTGTAAGATGGCCATCCAGCCTCTGCTTAAGGAAGGAGACTCGACTACACTCCACGGGAGTGTGTTCCACGATTGAATAGCCCTTACTGTCAGGAAGTTCCTCCTAATGTCTAGGTGGAATCTCTTTTCCTGCAGTTAGCAGCCATTGTTCTGCATTCTAATCTCTGGAGCAGCAGAAAACAAGCTTGCTCTTTCCTCAATATGACATCCCTTCAAATATTTAAACAGAGCTATCATATCACCTCTTAACCTTCTCTTCTCCAGGCTAGACATACCCAGCTCCCTAAGTCGTTCCTCAGGGCATGGTTTCCAGACGCTTCACCATTTTAGTCGCCCTCCTTTGGACCTGCTCTAGTTTCTCCACATCCTTTTTGAATTGTGGTGCACAGAACTGGACACAGTATTCCAGGTGGGGCCTGACCAAAGCAGAATAGAGTGGAGCTATTACTTCCCTTGATCTTTCTAGACACTATACTTCTATTGATGCAGCCTAAAATTGCATTGGCCTTTTTAGCTGCTGCATCGCATTGCTAACTCATGTTCAATCTTAAAATCAATGCCGAAATTGAGCAAATACCTAAAATTCTTTCAGTGTCAAGAGAGAACTAAGCCATAAATCTGTTTTGGCTCACTATTCATAGGAAAGCATGAGGCAATAAGGGAACTGAACTTGTAAGTTAGCTATTCAGCCCCAACACAATCTTTGTTTTGAGATTTTATTTCTTAATGGATATGTTTTATTTTTTTTAATTCTAATGATAATTTAATCATGTTAATGTTAGCTGGTACATATGTTTATCTGTATCAGTTTTAATGTTTGAGTCCTGGGAAAAATAATATCATACTAACCATATTGTAGTGCAAGCTTTCAAGCCTATTTTTAACTCCTGAATAACTTGTTTATTATTGAAAGTTGAGTTCTCAGGCTGTTATAGTTTGTAACAAACACCCAAGCTCTCAGCCTTGGCTGGTGTGTTAGTATTTTATTTATATTTAATACCATCATTCAGACAGCATTCCACCTGGCTCTGGACAGTTAAAATGCAATGGTGATAAGTAAAATACAATAATGAAGGCAGACATTATGCATAAATGTAATCAACATGGCCCTTGTCTTTTGCCACAGAAGGTGTAAGAAAGGGACATGTAGGAAGGCATCCACTGCAAAGAAAGAAAATAGGATACCTCCAGGCACACAATGATGTTTGTTATCAAACCTAATGTGTTTCTCATTGAATTTGTAGGAACATGAGAATCTGTCTTTTACAGAGGCTTTCCATCTAGCTCAATATCCCATTCTTGAGCCTTCAGATGTTGTTAGACTACAACTTCTATCTTTTTCAGCATGCGTGGCCAGTTGCAAAAGATTATGAGGATTGTTGTCTTAACAACATTTGGAGATCTGAGTTTGGGAAGAACTTGAGTCTGTTATTCCTAATTCTACCTGGAGATGCCAGGTATTGAACCTGAGATCTTTAGCATCTTTCCATGTGTAGCCCTTATTCTTCACCCTAAGAAAAAACCACTTTCATTTGAGGAATCTTACACATTGCAACAAGGTTTTGTGCTCTGAAACTGGCTGTGCCCTAAGTATGTACTAAGGAAGAATAAAATCTGAAGTCCATTTGGCTAAATAAAAGATCCTTTTGTGCAGTTTCAGTACAGTCCCCTTGTTTCATAAACTAGAATACAGCAAATGCAAGGAAAAGGTAAGGCATAGCAGAACAATTGGATTATAAGGGATGTCAATAAAAATTAGCTTACTAGGTGCGGTGAAGGCAGTTATTCCTAATTTGTAATCCTTTGACCACTGCTCCAAATCAAACACGTTCTTCCTGTGGCAGTGCAAATGACAGGTGGAATGGGTCACTTCCAGTTTTGAAGATCTTTTTATGAAAGTGAACTGTACCAAAAGAGAGATTAGAGCCCCTGATATTTCATGTTGTACAAAGTAATAATAGGACAAGGGATTTATGATGTGTATAAAAAGGAGATGCTCAGAAGAAATGGCTGGATTGGGAGGAGAAGTGAGAGAGAGGACAAGGATTGTGTTTGGTGGTTAGGAGTGCAAGGGAGGATACAGTGATCAGCTGTCTTGTAATTCATGTAAACCTGTTTATTACTTTGGTGGTGATACTGGCATTCATTTATTATTTAGCCTTAATCAAAGATTAGTGTAATTTCTTTGCCCTTCAAAATGAAACTATGTGATGCTATTCCCATGTACCCATGAGAAGTGTACAAGGAAATGATGAAGTCGGAACTGAAAATCTGCATGTATTTTCTTCCCAAAGATCTGAAATTTTGACAAGGAATTTCTCTTACTTGCTGACCTTTCATTGTGGTGAAAGACATGATGATCATAAGGAAAGGGAACACTATATCTCCTGTGTTGTCATGCATTTATGTACAGTAAATTTAATGCAATGTATTAGCAAGTACTGTAGCTTATTTTTAGCTATCATGTCTGTATATTTCTAAATGCTCTTGGGTTGGATCATGACTAAAGTCCCATTTATTTTAGTGGGTTTACTCTATGTATGATTAAATCTGGATACAAGTCATTGTTTGGTATAATTCAAAGATGAACACTGTTGGAAGTGTTAACTTTTCAAGTGTTATTTGGACAGTTTGCGAAATGTCACTGCTGAAACAGTATATTGCCATCATTACATTCCTTACACTAGTCTCCATACACTATTTTTATAGAAGTATATTTTAGTGGATTTAAGTGTGTAACCCACTTAGCTACTGAAATCAGTAGTAGGCAGATGTAACTTTGGTACATGTATGAATTCAAGATTTTTTTTAAAAAAGTAAATTATGCTTAATATAAGAAATCTTCTGTATAATTGCTAAAAGAAATTAAAGCTTTATCCTTGTAACAGTCTTTTATAGATGTTGTTTTAAAACATTAAAATTATATATTTTGAAGAAAAAATAATTGCTTTGGTACCTTTTTCCCCCAGCGGAACCTACTAGGTGAAAATAACTGTAAATAGTAAAACTCAGCACCAGCAAAGATCCTATTACTCTGCACATTATACATACATTAGAATACAGTGGTCCTCCAGGTTACGAATCCCCCGGGGAACAAAATCCCCGGGACCTGAACCCGCCGGGACCGCAAAACAGCCCCCGGGATCCGAAGGAAACCCCGGGTTGCGAAGACGAAAAACCGCGCAGCCCCTTTAAATTTGCCGCGCGGTCCGTCTCCTAAAGCGGTCCTCCGGGAAACGAAGATTTCCGGGTTACGAAAGGTAATCCGGAACGGATTACCTTCGTAACCCGGGGGACCACTGTACCTACTTCTTGCTTTTTTATATACATTATTGATATCTTTGTACCAAATGTGTGAAGAGAAACATTTCCCCCACTCCTCACACAGATTGAGAGAGAGCACACTTCATTGCAGAAGTAGCATTAAGAAGTAGCATTGCTCTTAGCTGGCATCCTCTCCTATTCTTTTTCTCACCCTATGAAACGTGAATGTGAGCTCAACATGGGTAGAAATGGAGGCTGGTTAGGGCAAATAGGGCACCACTGCACAGATTCTGGCTTCCCATAGCGATCCTGTTCCTTCCTACCTCTTCATTTAACAGTCCATGGGGTGGTAGTGAGACATATGTTTCCCACAGGAGTGAACCAATTATTAAAAGAGACTATTGTTTGGTACTGTTGGACAGATATAAAGGAATTATATTATTTCCTTCCAAGGGAAGGGACAAACCAGAATTAATTGGCTTCATCTTCCAATGGCTATTCTGTCCTACTAGTCTTGATGGGCACCAGCGATCTCTCTGATGTCTGACCATAACCCTGTGTGACATCACACCACTCCTTCACACTCAGGCAGAAAACATTGTGTCCTGTTGTGTGTGTTGAGCCACTACACACTGAGACAGTCCCATTTTGTCCATGGAGGCTACAAAGTCTTGAACCAGATCATTCAAGACATCCTCAGTGTGAATGCTGAAACCACACTTGAGACCATCTCAACCGGTTTGTACAGGAAAGCTGTTTGGAAGTTTGATAAATGAACAGCAGTCCTCATCTGCCTCTGGCCCAACACCAGGTACAGACATTTAAAGCCTGCCCCATAGTGGAAAGGTTTCCCAGTGAGCAAAATAAAGCTTTTATGAACAGCCACATAGAGTTCCATAGAGTGGAATCTCTTTTCCTGTAGCTTGCATCTGTTGTTCCGGGTCCTGTTCTCTGGAGCAGCAGAAAATAAGCTTGCTCCATCCTCAATATGACACCCCTTCAAATATTTAAACAGGGACATCATATCACCTCTTGACTGTCTCTTCTCCACGCTAAATATACTCAGTTCCTTAAGTCTCTCCTCATAAGGCATGCTTTTCAGACCTGTCTCCATTTTGACATGATCTGGATACGCTCCACCTTATTCATATCCTTTTTGAATTGCGGTTCCCGGGACACAGATGAAGACTAATATGTGGCAGTCCACAACAGATACAGTTGCTGTTTCAGAAAGTTCAAACAGTTGTTTATTCTTTCCCTCAAGGCTCAGGTAGGCCCAGTGATCATAGTTCTGTTGTGAATTTCTGCTTTAGTGTATACTGTGTACTTAAAAACAACACAGCTGGCCCTTATCAATGGATTCAACCAATGACAGCTTGAAAATATTCAACAACAACATCAAAAGATTCAAAAAATTCCAAACCTTAATTTTGCCATTTTATGTAAGAGATACCATTTTACCATTTACTATTGTTTACAGTAATCCGTTCAGTTCACTGGGGTTGGATGAAGGACCCTTATGTATGTGGAAAAGCCACAAATAAAAACTCACTATTTTTACTTAAGATAATATCTCTCTAGGAATCTCTAGGTCCTCCAGTACAACTCTCTTGTCAATATATGCCATAAGATGATCATAGAATGATGCTGGAGGACCTACAAATGCCTAGAGAAGTGTTTTGTCTAGGAACTTATAGGTGCTCCAGCACAGCTCTTACGGTCAGCTTCCAGCAGAACTGTGCTGGAGGACTTAGGGATTCCTGGAGAGAACATATGTAAACAACAGCAAATAATCAAAGCTGCAAAAGTCAAAGTCACAAATGTGGAGGGTCACCTGTATAATGGGACCAAGGGTTTCACCCTAAGGGGTGTATGACACTACTGCTCCCCACACATCTGCCTTTTGCAGAAATGGGCTGTGGCATTCACTTGCATCCCTGCTCAGTGGAAGGAGAAAGGAAAGGCCTCAAGTTTTATATTTTAATAATAATTTAAATTTAAAATTTTAATTTTAAAAATTTTATTCTTTTAAAATTTTCTTTAAAAACATCTCATCTTGCCAAATTTTCACTTTAACCACATGAAAGTATATACATGTAAATACATTTAGGCTGTGCATATGATATTGTAATATAAAGGTATAATTTTAATTTTGCTAGTTATGTATGTCACAACTATTGCCAATACATTCAGTGATATATGGGAATTAAGATTCATGAGTAGCTTTAGTATAAAAATATTTCTAAGGATTCTGTATTTTGTAGTATGGGAAGAGGCCAGTGGGGGGTGACTCCATGAGCTACTGCACTGAGTGGCACCAACCCTAGTGACATACTGAATAGGACTTGAGCATCCATGGATTTTGGTATCAACAGGGATCCTGGAACCAAACCCCAGCAGATATCCATTGCCCACTGTGATACCATTTCATTTTAAACTGTCCTGAAAGGTTATTTTAATTTTTTAAAAGAGTTGTCTAATGCTGTTTTATTGTTTGTGACCTACTCTAAAATATTTGGATATGGGGCAGGATTCATTTATTTTCATAAATTATAAGTAGCAACTCCTATCCTCCACTCCCCATGCAGCACTGGTGATGGAACTTATAGTTCCATTCATCTGGGGGAAACTAGGGGGGTATCCATGCTAGCAGATTATAGCAATTCCATACTACTTTAATTGCTATAGTTCTGTCCCATAGAATCCTGGGATTTGTAGTTCAGTGAGGTATGTAGAATTCTCTGCCAGGAAGCTCTACTGCAGATGTTCAGCAGGTTCCTAGCAGAAGATCTAAAGGACTTCACCAAACTACAGGTCCAAGATTCTGTAGGATGGAGCCAGGGCATGTAGAGTGGTATCAAAACATTATAACTATAGTGTAGCCATACCCTATGGCAGATAAACCAACTCATAGCTTATGGCTTTATGATTCCCAGGAAGCAGACAGGTCCGATGGGAGCCTTTTGGGTGTGGGACAAGAGATTACAAGTTAAACTTCCTCCTGTATCTTCACCTTTGGACTAAACAAGGAACTAGTAACATCTTCAACTTTAATGGGAAACTGAAATATTTGTGTTCCCTGAAGCTAGCTTTCCTGCAGTTGGAGTTTATCAAAACCTAATCCACCATTATTCGTTGATGCAGTGATTGCTCAACACTTACTGTCTGCTGATTGACAAAACTGGCACAATGAATGGCTGTCATTGATGTCTGTGATTGCATGATTGTATGTTTTCCTTCAGTCCTTTTAAAAGACTATAATCTTTCTGTTCCGGTTTATTGTTGCACAGCACACTGTATGATATTGACAGGCATCAGTATGTAAATTCGGGAGTGCGAGAAGACAAAATCAGCTCCAAGAACTTTCCACCTGGAGAAGCATGTGAATGTGGGACTGAGGCACTCCACATCTGCCTATTACGCTGACAGAGTGACAATCCTTGTGGTGATTCCAGGTGGTCCAAAGAACTAGCAGAGATCAGTGCAATCATAAGCAATGTATGAGATGTGAGACGGTGTGACCTAAGGCCTGGCCACTGTCATTCGTGCCTGACTAGCATCTAGATTGGGTTGTTGTAACGTTCCTGTCCAAAGATAAGACTCTGTGATTTCCAACTTGTGCGTGCTGAGCTTGCAGAATCCCAGCTTGCAGAAACCCTGTCAATTCCCAGTGTGCAGTATACAGCTGCCTTTTTGTATCTATGGGACATTCATTGTAGATTCCACTACAGAGATGAAGATGTGGGACCTGAAGTCCTGTTGCCATCTATGGTGGTGGTGCATTGTGTGCACAGACCCCAGTGCGGCCATGTGCATGTATCTCCATTAAGAACAACAGGGGTTACTGTCTGTGGAAAAGCAAATTCATGGATGACAAGCCCACAGATGACGAGAGCCCACTGTACCACTGGCTATACTGACTGGAGGTGATGGGAGTTAAAAGGACCAAAGTGTGGAAAGTACTGCTCTAGAAGTAGCATTCAAAGATATAGCTGTGTTGGTCTGTAAAATCAGTATATAGAGAGATCTTGTAGCAGTATATAGAATAAGTATGTAGAGAGATCTTGTAGACTAACTGAAAGAAAGAAGTTGGCAGCGTGAGCTTTTTTAGACTTAAGTCTACTTTCTCAGATGCATTTGAGGAAATGCACATGAGGAAGTAGACTTAAGTCTACAAAAGCTCATACTGCCAATTTCTTTCAGTCTCAAAGGTGCTACAAGATCTCTTTACATACTGCTATAATGTAGTAGGGGTACCCCCTCTCTCCCTAGTTTTCAGTAACAGTAAATCAAGATCCTATATAGCCCAAATTCCCCTAATCACATCCTTTGCCAGCCCTTTGCTTTTCTAATTTTTTTTTCTAGAGACATCCTAGGATCTACATTAGGTTCCTTTTGTAAAATATCCAGAGATTTCAACTAGTTTGGTACACGAACCATAGAAACCCACTAGGTGATCTTGGTAAGTCAAACTCTTATTTGAGAACACTACATTACACTGTTATAGTATTTTCATTCCACTTTTACTGCTATGGTTACGTCCTGTGGAATCCTGGGGTTTGTAGTTTAGGGAGAGGCATTGAGAATTCTCAGCCAGAGCTCTTAGGCCTCACTAAACTACAAACTCTATAATGCCACAGGAGGCAACCATAGCAGTAAAAGTGGAATAATTGCAGTAAAACAGTGTGGTGCAGTATTTTCCTTTGTCTCAGAGGAAGGCAGTGGCAAACCTCTCAACCAATCTTGCCAAGAAAACCCATGCTCTAGGGTTTGGTTTACAGTTTCCATCAGTCAGAAATGACATCAAGACATACAAAACATACACAGCAGGGGTGTAGCAGTGGGGAAGAGAAAATGAAGGCATTGCTCCTCCAAATCCTGCCCCTTTATATGAAATTTGCTACCAGTCCACAATTTCTAGCATTGCAGAGAGTGAGAAACTGAAAATCGTTCATAACTGGAATTCTTATACAGTGGTCCCCCGGCTTACGAATCCCCAGGGTTGCGAAAATCCCGGGATCCGAAAGCCGCCGGACCGCTACAATATCCCCCGGGATCCGAAAGATCCCCCGGGATACGAATAAAAAAATCGTGCGGCCCCTTTAAATCGGCCGCACGGTCCATTGAGTTTAGCGGTCCCCCGGGAAACGAAAGCTTCCGGGTTACGAAAGTAATCCCGGAACGGATTACTTTCGTAACTCAGGGGACCACTGTATTTGCTGTGCTCGTATTCCCATGGTCACTCTGCCTGCCCCTTTGCTTTGTATGCCTAAACTGTATGTAAAAATGCACAAATAAAGTTTTACGTTATTGCAATGTTAGACATCTGGGGGAACTAAAAGAAAATTTCATTTGGAAGGTGAAATGTCAGGAATAAACTCTTCCAGAACACAGCCACATAGCCAGAAAATCCCACAAAAAATTGGGACCATTATTGATTAAAGTCAGGGAAAAACCTGCAAAGGCAGATTTACATTGAACATGAAGAAAACAAAAATAACAACCACAGATGATTCACATACTTGATCGGCATCTGAGGAAGTAAACCAAGTCTACAAAAGCTTATCCTCCAATTCTTTCTTTCAGTCTCAAAGTTACTACAAGATCTCTTTGCATAATGATAGGCAGATATAGTATTTCATACACTCCATACCAGAGCCTTATAATATGGCTTTCTAGGTCATGTCCCATCATTCCCTCCTCCCTGCCGAATCCATTACTTTACAACAGAGAAGCAGCATCTGTAGTTCCCAGATTCCTGGGTGCTTAGCAAAAATGAAGATCTCCTCTATAAATATTGGGGGGAAAAGACTGGGGAGTCTGCAAGGTTTTCAATTCAGGCAGATGTTGATAAAATTAGCTTTTTGCCAGTTATTTCACTTTTCTACAGTAATACTTGCTTAAAACAGAAGAGGGCATTAGTTATCTATCATGAACAATTTTTTAAAAAATGGATTATAGCTCTCAAGAACTGTCTATATTATTTCAGTAAAACCCAACATGAAATATATACCATCATTAGCGGCATGGTAAAAAATATTCGTATGTTTAAGGGAGCAACTAACTACTGTCATAATTTGTCTAAATTATCACCATAGTCTAAAGCGGTGGAGACCAACCATATTTTATTTAGATTGTTTTTTTTTTTTTTGTTGCCAAAATACTACTGGCTGTTTCTGGGGTAGGATCCCTAGATCTCAGGACCTGGATCCTCTTTGATGGTCTTCAGGGCAAAAGAAAAGAATCCCAGGGCAAGAGTGCATTTATGCTTCCTTTTTTAGACTTCAGAGTTCAGAGAGATACTTAGGGTCTCATGCTTGATGACATCAGAGGGGCTTCCCTCCTTGTAACATCATCATGCCCTGTCCCCTGGTGACATCACAAGAGGTCATCTCTTGCTCTCAGGTTTTGGTCCCCCAATTTCAGAGCCTGGGATAGCCCTGATCTGGCAATCTGGGGCCTTGTGTGAGTCCTCCACATTGTGGCTCCTTACAGTGAGAGTCACTGTGGGGTAGTGGTTTAACTGCTGGATTGCTACTCTGGAGACCAGGATTTGATTCCCAGCTAGGCCATGTAACCTCACTGGGAAAGTCACATGTTCTCAGCCTTAGCGGAAAGCAATGGCAAACTTCCTTTGAACAAATCTTGCCAAGAAAACTACCTGATAGGTTCACCTGAGGCTCTCCATAAATTGGAAATTACTTGAAGGCATACAGCAAACAGCTGTAATACATTTTCCAAGTGCACAGAATACTGAGTTTGGAAGGAAATGTGGGTATTTTTCTTGTTCACCCCAGTTGTCTCCCACAGCATAGATCTTAATGATTCCCAAGCATTTCAGATGAGTTTCATCTACTGGTGGAAAGTACACATAGAACACATAGAACAAGCCAATGCCATCGAATCCAGCATGTTGACAGTGTCATTAGGCAAATCTGGTTGCAATGTAGAATTGCTTTAGAAGAAAATTACCTTTTCTCTTTGTCTCGTTTTTGAGGTTTCAGCTTACTGTCTTATTATGGATGCTGCTGCCTTGCAGTATGTGGAGGTGTTAGCCTGGCTATGGTCCGTTTTACATTGGCAAAAAGAGGTGTGTTGAAGGCTGCTTGAAAACCCAGCCTTTAGATGAGAAAAAGGGAAAGTGTGCCATGAAAACACTATTTTGGAGTTTTAAGGGAGAAGAAGTGCTTTAAAAAGGAGCTGGCCCATTTTACATTGGCAAAAAGAGGTGTGTTGAAGGCTGCTTGAAAACCCAGCCTTTAGATGAGAAAAAGGGAAAGTGTGCCATGAAAACACTATTTTGGAGTTTTAAGGGAGAAGAAGTGCCTTTAAAAAGTAGTTTGATTTCCCCACTACTTTTTTAAAAAGGGTGCAGCATTGCTGGCCCGTTTTACACGGGCAAAAAAAGGCGCTTTTAGGGCTAAAAAGCCCGCATTTAGGGTTAGGGAGAGCGTAGCCTTTACACCCTCCCTAAGCCTAAAACGCATGGACGCCGCCATTTAAAGATGGCGCCGTACAAGCGTCATCACGTGCGCAGCGTTTTGACGCGCTGCGCGCGTTTTGACGCTCTGGTGGCGCGGGAGGGCGCCAATCGCGCCCTTCCCGCACCGCAAAAAAAGAGCTCGATCCCGGAGCTCTTTTTTGCGGCGGGTCGTTGCGGCGGGATGAGGCCTCTGGGGCTGCCCGTGTGGCAGCCTAGGCCTCATCTCGCCGCTAGAAGGGGCGAGTTTGGACCGCCCCTTTTAGCCAATGTAAAAAGCACCCCTATTGCATCTAAAGGCTAAGGTGTAGTTGAACGGTTAAATGGGGCTCTGTATCTTTAAAGCGCCCATTTAAAGGCAGCGATACAAGTGCGGAGGGAGGGAAGGTGCCAAGACAAGAAGAGACCTTCAGAGCCCGGCCAGAGTGCGCCTGCACCTTCCTTCACCTCCTCCCTTTGGTTGAGAGAGTGTGACTTCTAGGGAGACAGCAGGGCACTGGAGGCGCTCAGCCAGACCAGGGCAAGCTGGCAAGAGGAGGAGGAGAAGGGGAGGGACCTGGAGCACCTCCGCTGCCCTGCCTCCCTGCAAGTCACACTCTCTCAGCCGAAGGGGGGAGGAGAAGGCAGGCCCAGGCACACTCTGGCCAGGCTCCAGGGCTCTCTCCTGGCTGCCTTCCTCCTCCCTTTGGCTGAGAGAGTGTGACTTGCAGGGAAGCAGGGCAGCAGAGGTGCTCCAGGTCCCTCTCCTCCTCCTCCTGTTTCCAGCTTGCCCTGGCCCAGCATCAGGAGGACCTGGAGCACCACCGCTGCCCTTCCTCCCTGTAAGTCACACTCTCTCAGCCAAAGGGAGGAGGAAGGCAGCGGGGAGGGAGGGAGGGAGGGAAGGAGCCAGGAAGAGACCCCCAGAGCCTGGCCAGAGCACGCCTGGCCCTCCTGCTTCCTCTTCAAAAAGAAGGCTGGAAAAGTAGGACGTGTCCTGGCAAAGGAGGACGTGCCTGGTCAACTTGGAAAAGGGGGGCCTCTGCTCAAGAATGGAGGACATATGGGAATCCCTCCTGGACAGAGGGCTGAAACCTCAAGACAACTCAATATAATGCTCTGACAGAACACAGACTACAACTCCCATGAGCCTTTGCTACCATTTCCCAAGATGCCTTAATTTGCAACAGAAAGCCGACCAGTATGTTCACATGTGATGAATTCTTTCGTATTGACTCTGCATTTTCTTTTTGTGTAGATGCTCTCTTGTTTTGTGTGTGATGAGCTTGTGCGTAATCACGTGCATTTCCGAACTGACCTCACTTTCTCCCTCTTTCGGAATGGTCCTGTACTCCCCCATGTGATAAGCTTCGACTGTATGGTGTACCTGCGCAATTGCGCAATTCGCAGCCAGCAAGGGAAAAAAATGTTTAAAGCGCGGCTAAAAGCCACGTTCCTTGCCGCCCATGTAGCTGCTCCGCCTGTGTTTGTAGCGTTTTGACAGCTTCCCATATAGTTGCTGAGCCACAGAAAAAACCTCAGTCTAGCTGCCCTGTACTTTTTAAATGCACACCTGGGGCTTGCTGTCTAGCTGCTAAGCATTAAGGAAAGTGCAACTTCATGTCACACTTTCTTGCCAATGTAAAAAGCCCCTATATAATTATGGGACTGTCAAGAGGTTTGGGTCTCTTTTTTTAAAAAAAACCCAAACACCTCCATTAAAATCCCTTTTTAAAAAAAGGTGCTGTAATTCAGCTTAAAATCTACAACGGAACACAAGCAGGAGATGAGCATATCGTATTGTGGCAGGCAGATGGTGCTGTGGCACTGACAGTTGCCACAACTAGCTTCACACAAACCCAGTGTGAGAGAAACATTATGGTGAGATGCCAGATGAAGTAATGGTTACATTCTTTTAAAAATAATAATAAAAGAAGCTTGATTGCTTCTTGCTAATGAGCCCCGGTAGTGCAGAAGTTTAGTGCAAACATTTCCATTCCTGCTAAGACTATAACAACAGCCCTGCTGGTACAGATCAAAATGCTGCCTACTTCACCAGAATTAGAGAATTACAGAGTCAGAAGGGATACCAAGAGTCGTCTAATCCAAACTGCTACTGATGCAGGAAGTCAACTGCTAAAGGAAATCTGACAGATGGCCACCCAACCTCTGCTTAGAAACCTCTGACAAAGGAGAGTCCACCACCTTCCAAGGTGTTGAACAGCTGCAACTGTCTGGAAGTTTAGTTGCAATCTTCTTCCTTGCAATTTGAAACTACTGATTTCGGTCCTACCTGGGTTGCCAGTAGGACAGGGTTCCTCTTGCTTTCATATTGAGCTGCTTTTTGATCAGGAAGGATTACGTGATACCTGAGCACCAGGAAGGATAAGATTGGGAAGGTTAGGAGGAACTATGTTACATCTCCCATCCTTCCTCCCACTCCAAACCCGCCTTTTACCCAACACACCCCCTCCAAAACCCCCCCAACATTTCACAAATATAAACCAGGACCTGTGCAGCCAAGTAACATCAAAGTCATAGAATCATAGAATCATAGAATCATAGAGTTGGAAGAGACCACAAGGGCCATCCAGTCCAACCCCCTGCCATGCAGGACCTCCAAATCAAAGCATCCCCGACAGATGGCCATCCAGCCTCTGCTTAAAGACCTCCAAGGAAGGAGACTCCACTACGCTCCGAGGGAGTGTGTTCCACTGTCGAACAGCCCTTACTGTCAGGAAGTTCTTCCTAATGTTGAGGTGGAATCTCTTTTCCTGCAATTTATATCCATTGTTCCGCGTTCTAATCTCTGCAGCAGCAGAAAACAAGCTTGCTCCCTCCTCAATATGACATCCCTTCAAATATTTAAACAGGGCTATCATATCACCTCTTAACCTTCTCTTCTCCAGGCTAAACATCCCCAGTTCCCTAAGGCGTTCTTCATAGGGCATGGTTTCCAGACCCTTCACCATCTTAGTTGCCCTCCTTTGGACCCGCTCCAGTTTCTCCACATCCTTTTTGAATTGTGGTGCCCAGAACTGGACACAGTATTCCAGGTGGGGCCTGACCAAAGCAGAATAGAGTGGCACCATTACTTCCCTTGACCTAGACACTACACTTCTATTGATGCAGCCAAAAATTGCATTGGCCTTTTTAGCTGCTGCATCGCACTGTTGACTCATGTTCAGTTTATGGTCTACTTGGACTCCTAGATCCCTTTCACATGTGGTCTCTTTCAGCCAGGTGTCCCCCATTTTATATCTGTGCATTTCATTTTTCCTCCCTAAGTGCAGAACCTTACATTTCTCTGTGTTGAATTTCATCTTGTTAGCATTGGCCCAGCTTTCTAGTATATTCAGGTCATTTTGAATTTTGATCCTGTCCTCTGGGGTATTAGCTACTCCTCCTAGTTTAGTGTCATCTGCAAATTTGATAAGTATGCCCCCAATTCTGTCATCCAAATCATTAATAAAGATGTTGAACAGCACTGGGCCCAGGACAGAGCCCTGTGGGACCCCACTGGTCACTTCTCTCCAGGATGAAAAGGAGCCATTGTTGAGCACCCTTTGAGTTCGGCCACTCAACCAATTACAAATCCATGTAACAGTTAACTTGTCTATCCCACATTTTTCAAGCTTGTTTGCAAGAATGTCATGGGGAACCTTGTCAAAGGCCTTACTGAAATCGAGGTATACTATATCCACAGCATTCCCTTCATCTACCAAGCTGGTAATTTTATCAAAAAAAGAGATCAGGTTCGTTTGGCATGACTTCTTTCTCTGAAACCCGTGTTGGCTTTTTGTGATTATGGCATTGGCTTCTAAATGTTCGCAGACTCTCTGCTTAATTATCTGCTCTAGAATCTTTCCTGGTATTGATGTCAGACTAACTGGACGATAATTGTTGGGCTCCTCTTTTTTTCCCTTTTTGAAGATGGGGACAACGTTTGCCCTCCTCCAGTCTGCTGGGACTTCTCCTGTTCTCCAGGAGTTCTCAAAGATTATTGCCAATGGCTCCGATATTACCTTTGCCAGTTCTTTTAATACCCTTGGATGTAGTTCATCTGGTCCTGGAGATTTGTATTCATTTAGGTTAACCAGGTATTCCTGTACTGTCTCTTTACTTATTCTGTGCTGAAATTCCCCCACTCTGTCCCCTTCTTCACTGTCCTCAGGTTGAGCACCTTTTGCCTTTTCTGAGAAGACTGAAGCAAAGAAGGTGTTGAGTAATTCTGCCTTTTCTTTGTTCCCTGTTAGTATTTTGCCATCTTCTGCACGCAGTGGTCCTACCATTTCCTTCTTCTTCCTTTTGCTGCGGACATATCCAAAAAAGCCCTTTTTATTGTTCTTAACCTCTCTAGCAAGCCTGAGTTCATTTTGCGCTTTAGCTTTTCTGACTTTATCCCTACATGTGCTGGCTATTTGTTTGAATTCCTCTTTGGTGATTTCCCCATTTTTCCATTTTTTATACATGTTCCGTTTAAAACTTAGCTCAGTTATAAGTTCCTTAGTCATCCATACCGGTTTCTTGAGACATCTCCCATTTTTCTTCCTCATTGGAACTGTCTGAGATTGTGCTTTCAGTATCTCCCTTTTGAGGAACTCCCATCCATCTTGAACTCCCTTCTCTTTTAGTATTCTTGACCATGGGATCACCCCCAGTATTTCTCTAAGTTTATTGAAATCAGCTCTCCTAAAGTCCAGAATTCGTGTCTGACTATGCCTAGCTTCATCTTTCCACTGTATAGCAAACTCCAGGAGGACATGGTCACTTCCACCTAAGGATCCGACCACTTGCACCCCATCAACTAGGTCTTCCCTGTTGGTTAAGATAAGATCTAAGATGGCTGATCCCCTTGTTGCTTCTTCCACCTTTTGGACAATGAAATTGTCTTCCAGGCAAGTGAGGAATTTGCTAGACCTTGAGGATTTGGCTGAATTTGACTTCCAGCAAATATCAGGATAGTTGAAGTCCCCCATCACTACTACATCTCTCTTTTCTGAGTGTGTGCTCATCTGTTCTAGAAAGGCATCATCCAATTCCTCTGCCTGAGTTGGGGGTCTGTAGTAGACTCCCACAGTAACATCCCTGTTATTTCCCTCTCCTTTAATTTTTATCCAGATGCTCTCCACTTGGTATCCAGTACTGATATCCTGGATCTCTTCACTGGTGTAAATATCCCTGACATATAATGCTATTCCTCCTCCTTTCCTGTTTGTCCTGTTTCTCTTAAAAAGGTTATATCCCTCTATTTCTACATTCCAATCGTGAGACTCATCCCACCAGGTTTCAGTGATGCCTATTATATCATATTTCCCTTGTTGTGCTAGGAGTTCAAGTTCATCCTGCTTATTTCCCATACTTTGTGCATTAGTGTAGAGACATCTAAGACCATGTGTCCTCTTTACTTGCTGCTTTTGCATGGTTTTTTGCCTCTTACTCTTGGGTCCTTTCACTGTTTGCCTTGTTCCCTCTATGCCACTTGGACTATTCTCTCCATCCCTTTTGCCTTCCAGAATATTGTCTCCCTCCCCCACATATCTCAGTTTAAAGCCCTCCTGATCAGATTTTTGAGACTGTTGGCAAAAACGTTTTTGCCAACTGGCGTGAGATGCAGCCCATCCCTTGCCAGAAGTCCCTCCTCATGGAACCGCAGCCCATGATCCAAGAATCCAAACTGTTCTTGGCGGCACCATCTACGGAGCCAGTTATTCACCTCTGCTATTTTCTTCTCCCTTCTTGGACCATGCCCTTCTACCGGGAGAAGAGATGAGATGACAACCTGTGCATCCATCTCTTTCAGCTTCCTTCCCAGAGCCTCATAATCCCTTTTGATATTCTGAAGGCTGTGCCTTGCAGTATCATTGGTTCCCACATGAACCAAAAGAAAGGGATAACGGTCAGTAGGCTTGACAAGTCTTGTCAGCCTCTCCGTCACATGATGGATCTTTGCCCCAGGGAGACAACACACCTCCCGAGACATCTTGTCAGGCCCACAAACCACTGCTTCTGTACCCCTCAGCAAGGAGTCCCCCACCACGACCACACGCCTCCTCCGAGGCTTAGCAGTGGCTGTTCCTTTTCGTGATACTCTCAGGCTCCCCTGCTCTGTCCCTGATGTCTGTCCCTGCTGCTTTTCCTCATCATCTCTGACAACAGAGAGAGATTCAAAGCGATTCTGCAGCTGCAAGCAGCTCACAGAACGTTCCCTGGTTTCCTTACTTCTGTGTGTGACCTTCCTCCAAGCATCTACCTCTGTTGTATGTGCAGTGACCTCCTCCACCCCAGCAACTTTCTCTGTCTGTATCCCACCCAAGACATTCTGGCCTGTTCTGTTCAGGAGAATCTCCTGCTCTCTATGTTGCTGGAGTGCAGATATCTGCTCCTCTAGCTGCTGTACTTTCTCTTCTAAGAGGGCTACCAACTTGCACTTAGGGCAGGTGAAGTTCCCCACCTCTGTAGGCAAGAAGACAAACATCCCACAGGTGTTGCAGGTGACTGCTGCAGGGCCTTCAGTGTCCATACTGAGAAGTCTTAAAGAGGCACTGAAACAAGACTGTGGGCCTCCCTTGCTAGGCTTGGTCTTTGTTCCCAAGCTCTGACACTGAGTTCAAGTCACGGGGCCTATAGGTATGTAGTGAGCTCCTGGCTAATAGCTTCTTCCAGAGGCAAGTCTCTGATTTACTTCCTCTGATGCTTCAGGCCAGCTTCCCTTCTATAGTCTAAAAACTTCCTTGACTAGATAAGAAAAATGAAAATTCGCACGCCGTTAGGCGCGCGCCTCTCCAAGCCTTGTGTAGTTTAAGAGGTTCTCTTAAACTCTCCCAGCAGTTGCTCCCAGCAATGCAGTGGGCTCAAGAGTAAACTAGACTAGATCTCACCCAAGCACATGGACCAAAGCCCCCTCCTCCTCCTCCTCCTTCTTCTCCTCTCTTAAAGGAAAATGCAGCCTCTCCAAGCCTTGTGTAGTTTAAGAGGTTCTCTTAAACTCTCCCAGCAGTTGCTCCCAGCAATGCAGTGGGCTCAAGAGTAAACTAGACTAGATCTCACCCAAGCACATGGACCAAAGCCCCCTCCTCCTCCTCCTCCTTCTTCTCCTCTCTTAAAGGAAAATGCAGCCTCTCCAAGCCTTGTGTAGTTTAAGAGGTTCTCTTAAACTCTCCCAGCAGTTGCTCCCAGCAATGCAGTGGGCTCAAGAGTAAACTAGACTAGATCTCACCCAAGCACATGAGTGTGAGCAAGATGGCGAAGGTATAAAAGTGTGAGCAAGATGGCGAAGGTATAAAAGAGGAAGAAGGTACAAACTAGGAGAGGCTGCATCAGTTTGCTTCTGCATGAACCTACAAGAAAGGGCAACATTCTGCCCCTCTTCTCCTCTCTCTGCTGCTGAGTTACCAGTACTTAACTGCAAATAGTTTTTCCAGTCTAAACTCAATTTGCAGCAATTATAGTAAGCTGAAGAAAGTGGAAGGAGGAGAGAGAAACTGGAGCATTTTAAAAGCAGTGGAAAGAGTGGGATGACAAAGGATTAATGGGGACTGTTCCTGCCAAATCTTAAGTGGTGGTGGTGGCTGCAACATCACCGAAGCATCCCATTTCATTCCTGGAGATGCATGCACAACTTCAGGCATTTTATGTGACCTTCCTTCCTTAGAAGGTCCTTGAAGACATCACTACTGTGCATTCTGAATCTTCATAGACTCAAATCTACGAAAGCTCATGCTACTAGCTTCTTTCTTTCGCTTAGTCACAAACGTGCTACAAGATCCCTTTGCATACTGATATTCTAGACTAACATGGCTACGTTATTGAATTCTTCCCTATATAGTAAGGGAAGGGGACCCACAATGTGGCTGGACTTCATCTCTTATTAGTCCTGCTCTAGCAAGCATAGTCAGTGGGCAGGTTTGACAGGAATTATAGTTCAGCAACATCTGGAAGGGTTAATCATCCCTCTTGTCTTGTGTCATCTGTGCCAGAGGCAGGAGTTTGGTGACCCTCCAGCAATTGTTGGATTATAAATCCCAGCAGCCCAGCCTGATTTAGCCAATGGCATGATATGGTGGGGGCCACAGTCCAACAGCATCTATTTTTGTAGATTAGCCAATTACACCAGCATTCCTATCTCCAGATTATTCAGCTGTGTCAAGCTTGTTCATTGGCATCTTCAGGAGTGTGGATTCAACATCAGCTGCACTTGATGCTTCCAATTTATGAAACAGTTCCCAATCCTGGTTTGCAGCAATTAATGTGCACTCTTTCTTTAGAACCAGATGAAAACTTTAAAACAAACATTCCCAGGCTTTTATCTTTTGTTTTACCTTTGTCTGCACTTTTCAGACCTTTTATGCCAGTGTAAATTCCTTATTTATTTAGTATTGATTGAGTTGGCTTTATCTCTCCACTGTATATATTTTTTTTAAATGGATGAATGCTATAATTTTTTATGTCTTAGTAGCTGCATCAGTGACATTTCATGCCCAAGGTGTAAAACAGACATTTTGGGAAGGGCTGTACATCTTTGGAAAGTCCGAGGATCCAGTTGCTGGAATGTCTATGTTGGATTAGGAAACAGCTTTACCTAAAATGCTAGTGAGCTGTTATCATAGTGTAGGTAAAACAAACTGAGGCCTCATCTACACTGCAGAAACAATGCAGTTTTGTAGGGGACGGTTGTTTTCTTCAGTGCTGGCAAACCACACTGGGTGGGGGGACAACCGTAACCGTCATCTCCTGGTGGGGGATGATTCTCTTATCAGTGGCTAGCAGATCTTCCTTGAACGGGAGATCCCGCACGTAGGCATTGCTTGTTGTAGCAGGAACTCGTAAATTATCTATCACCCATTAGCCTTGCTTAAACCACGTGGTCAGCAACTCTAGAAATGAATAAAAGGAAGCAGCACCAAAAGCAAAGGGTGCCATCCCGTCAACCCAATCATCCTGCCTGTGCGTCTTTCTTCATCGCCACATCTGGCGACCCGCGACGTGATACCCCCTGCACTCATCGACCGGAAAGGTCAGGTGCACCAGAGCGAACTTCGCTCCCAAAAATTTCGTGAGTATGGGGGGGGGAACTGTCAGCTCCGCAGAAGGTTCATGCAGAAGAGCTACAGAAAATTCTCAAGCAGAATGGAACAGGAGGAACTAGCCTAAGAGAGTTAGAACAGTTAGTGCATGAGATAGGTTCTCAATGTCCCTGGTACCCTGAAGAGGGAACTTTAAACTTACATGACTGGATAAAAATTGGGATACATTTGCATTCGCCACCTCGAGCATCCATACAGCATTTGTTGCTGTGGCGAAAATGCAAAGAGGCAATAGAAGTTATGGAGACTCATAGACTCAAGGCACCGTCTCCATTTCTCTCTTTGCTTCCTGAGGAGGGGGGGCCTGCTTCCCCACCTCCATATATGCAGCTAACTCTGCTGGCAGAGCCTAGCTACCCGACTGCTTCCCTATCAGTTGCTAATTTACAGGAGCCAGATAGTGCAGTCAAAGCAGAATCAGTTAATGCAAAAGCAGCATTAGCTAAACAACTCCTTCCCTCACATGTGCGTCCTGTAATTCTTTCTCCTAAGGAGCTAGAGATAGGTCAGGACTCCTCAGCCCCATTGCTTAACAACGAGCTACAAATCCCTTCATTTCAAAAAATGGTTGAGCCATGTAAGAACTCAGGCTCAAGTGATCTAGATGATCTAGAAATTTTGGCTGCATATCCCATCCCTCAGACACAGGATCGAAACAGTGGAGCAGCTCATGAATGGAGCCCACAGTCATATGCAGCAATGAAAGTTGCCACAGTAATACCTCCAAAGGTCCTAGCAATATCTTCTGATTGTGCAATTTTGGCTTTTCAGAAGATGCCTTCCTGTGGTCAGACTGAGAAAGGCTTTGCTACCATTCAAAAAGAACTTGCTGAACCCTACTGTGACTCTGTTAATGGGCTGCAAACAGCCTTAGCACAGCAGGATGGTAATCCAGAAGCGGCCACAGAATTTTTCATCAAGTTGGCAAAAGACAACAAAGATTGTCAGCAAGCCTTACAACAACTGATGGCTTCTAGAAATTTCACATTGGCAGAGATGCTCAGAGTTTGCCAGGACATCGAAATGTCAGTGGCACAATTAGTTTTGTTACCATTTGCAGCCCCAAACCCAGCGGATATAGAGCCTAATGGTATCGATGTACAGTGGATAGAACAGACAGTTACCATCCAGTGGCTTAGCTGTACATTTGTGATTGCGGATTTAAGTTTTAGAGGACCGTTAGCAGATGGATGATTGCTTAGTATCCTTCGTTCCATCAATTTTCCTTTCTCCATATTTCTATCGACACTCTCATGCTATGAGTTTTTCAGTTTTCCCTTTTGCTGTCCTTTACATGCTCAGAGTCAGCAGCCTGCGGATTCTGCAGTCTTCCGCTTAGATTTTGGAACCTGGTTTTTGTTTGGTTTGGTTTTAGGGGTTTTTTTTGCCCTGTTCAAGTCTGATATTTAGAAAATCTAGCTCTTTGTCTTGTCCTCATGAACTTGCAACCCAAAATCGTATTGTGTGTGAGATTTTTGTTGCAGATCATTCTTGCTTAGCTGAAAGAGTTTATTTTCTTTTGCTTCTTTAAATATGAGCTTGTTCTGTTCATGAGTCTAGTTCTTTGTTCTCCTTTCCTGAGAGTGTGTGACCCAAGAGTGACACTGTCTCAAACTTTTGGTCTCTTCCTCCATTATGCTTTTCAGCTGATTCTGTATGCCTTAATTTCTCCTCTCTCTTTAAAACTATAGATCTCCTATATAGCCTGGATACAGTTGCTTGGAGACATGTGTAAAAAGAAAATCTGATAGTCTTGTAATAGTGGAAATTGTAAAGAGACAAGAGTTTTTTCCCCTGACTCAAATCAGTGCTATTTCTGCTATTTTGGTTGTGGTAAAGCATAATTAAAATCACCCATTAGCCTTGCTTAAACCACGTGGTCAGCAACTCTAGAAATGAATTCTGTTAGCAATTAGTCAAAATAAAAGAGAGTTTACCTGGCGTCTTAAAGAATACCTCCTAACAGACGAAACAGTTGTTAAAAAGATCAAAGAGGAAATCAGACAATATTTTGAACATAATACAAATAAAGAAATTCCAATGAATGTAGTATGGGATGCGGGGAAAGCCGTAATTAGAGGTCATCTAATTCAGCTTGAGAGTATAGATAGGAAGAAAAAAACAAAAATAGAAAATGAATTAATGCATAAATTAAAATATTTAGAACAAAAATATATAGAGAATCCAAAAGACCAAAATATATATCAAAATCTTCAAACAATTAAAAATCAATTGAATCAAAAAATCACAATAGAAGCAGCAAATAAAATCCAATATATTAACCACTTTGAAAACGCTAATAAAGTCGGAAAATGGCTGGCTGGAAAACTAAGTAAAGAAAAAGGAGATAAGACAATAACAAAACTGAAACATAATGATGAAGAATATACTCAACAGGAAGATATGGAAGAAATAGTGGTAGAATATTATTCCAAATTATTCAGATCAGAACCAAATTCTAAGGAAAAGAATGCCCAAATACTAAATTTGATCAATAGTTGTAATTTAGAAAAATTTACCAAAGATCAATTAGAAATATTGAACTCCCCAATATCCCTAGCTGAAGTAGATGCTGCTATATTGAATTTGAAAGAGAACAAAGCCCCCGGACCTGACGGTTTTTCAGCAAAATTCTATAAGGTTTTTAGAGAGGAAATCTCAACAATGTTACTAAATACAATTAAAGAAATAGACATGGGAAGGTTTCCGGAGTCATGGGGACAATCGTTAACAACACTGATACCAAAGACGGGTCAAGATCTCACAAATATAAGCAATTACCGTCCTATTACATTGCTTAATTTAGATTACAAAATCTACGCATCTATTTTAGCATCCAGACTGAAAAAATGTTTGTCATCTTGGATTAGTGAAGAACAAGCTGGATTCCTCCCAGGGAGATACTTAAGAAATAATATAAGAATTCTAGTTGATATTTTAGAAGTGTATCATTTAGATAAAAGTCGCAAATTTGGTGCTGTATTTCTGGATTTGGAAAAAGCTTTCGATAGCGTTAATTGGGAATGTCTGATACTTATGTTAAAAGAATGTGGAATAAATGGTAGATTTTTAAATGCAGTTAAAAACATTTATGATCAACAAACTACACAGATACTAGTAAACGGTAAAAGAACAAGCAAATGTAAAATCAATAAAGGTACGCGACAGGGTTGCCCCCTCTCGCCACTCCTTTTTATAATGATAATGGAAATCTTAATTAAAAAAATCAAAAGTGAAAAAGCCTTGAAAATACCTGAAATTAATAGACATAAATATCCTTTGCGGGCATACGCCGATGACATTGTTATCTTTTTGGAAAACCCAACCTCTTGTGTGCAAAAGTTAGAAGAAATCTTAGATGAAATAGGACGAATAATAGGTATAAAAGTAAATACCAATAAAAGTGGAATTTTAACTAAAAATATTCTACCCAAAGAAAAAGATACACTTCGAAAATATACGAAATTTCAACTAACCAATAAGGTAAAATACCTAGGCATTACTTTTACAAATCAAAATAAGGATTTGTTTAAGAACAATTATGAAAAACTCTGGTTTAATATTAAAAAAGATTTAGATAATTGGCAGAACAAACAACTTTCTTTTATGGGTAGAATAGCAACAATTCAAATGTCAGTGCTGCCTAAATTACTTTTTTTGTTTCAAATGATCCCAATCATAACTAATAAGCAACAATTCAAGAGGTGGAACCAAGATATAGTAAAATTTATTTGGCAAGGAAAGAAATCAAGAATAAAATTAGTTGTTCTCCAAGATAAAAAAGAAAAAGGAGGTTTGGGACTTCCAAATTTGGAATTGTATCATAATGCATGCTCTTTTTTATGGATTAGAGACTGGATAATGCTAAAAAATTCAAGGCTGCTAGCATTAGAAGGTACAACAATGAAACAAGGGTGGCATAAACATCTTTGTTACAATGCTCCCCTAATGGATAAAGAAATCTCCTCCCACTTTATCAGGAAAGCGCTCTTTCAGAATTGGAAAAAATATAAGAACATACTCTACAATAAAATTCCCAAATGGACATCAGTACAAGAAGCATATTTTAAACAGGACTACCCAGACAATAAAGCTTGGATAAGATATGAAGAACTAATAGTAGAAACAACAGGAGAGGTAGAAATTAAAACTAGAGAACAATTAGAGAAAGCAGGCATACAATTCGATTGGTTACGCTATTTACAAATTAAAAAAAGGTTTAATGTAGATACTAAGTTAAGTGGAATAGAGACAAACAGAAACCCATTTGATCAAATTATTTTAGGAACAGAAAAAGGGTTTATTAAAAAAATCTACCAACTTCTGTTAGACTATGAATTAAATAATGAAATAATCAAAGAATCTATGGTAAGGTGGATGCAAAATTTTGGAAGGACAATCCCGTTGGAGCTGTGGGAAGAATCGTGGAAAATTACACATAAATTTACTAAAGGTAACACTCTAAAGGAAAACTACCTGAAGATATTTCATAGATGGTACCTCACGCCATCAAGATTAGCCAAAATGAATAAACACCTAGACTCCAAATGTTGGAAGTGTAAAGACAAAATTGGTACAATGTATCATGTTTGGTGGCAATGTAAAATAATTAAAAACTACTGGCAAAAAATACATAAAGAAATGGAACTAGTATTAAAATTAAAAATTCCTTTCACGCCAGAGGTATTTTTACTGAATATCATAACAAATATTAAACCAAAACCATCCTTTAATAAAATAAGTCTGATGCTAAACATGATATCTGCCGCCAGAATGGTGTTGGCCAAATATTGGAAATTACAGGTAATGCCCACCTTAGATGAATGGAAACTAAAACTAGCAGAATTATGGAACATGGATAGATTGTCAATGTATCTATCAGGAAAAACAATACAAGAATATGAAGACAAATGGAAGGAGGTAGTAATGGCATGGTATCAATGACTACTACATATATGAGATACTTTTTTCCTTTTGTTAACTGATATTTTGCAAGACATAAAGAAGTAGAGGATGTTTGCTGTTGTTTTTGTTATAATATGTAACAATTGTGGGAATATACCACCATAATATGCTTAGCCATTTATCCTATTGGGTATTCGATATTCATGCCCTCCACTTGGTAATATCTCATCTGTATCCTTTTATTACTGATGTATACTTGAATCAAGCTGTACCGAACTATACAGGAATATATGCTACTTTTTTTCTCCTTTATTATTGTTCGAAAACACTAATAAAATAACTTAAATTAAAAAAAAAAAAGAAATGAATAAAAGGAAGCAGCACCAAAAGCAAAGGGTGCCATCCCGTCAACCCAATCATCCTGCCTGTGAGTCTTTCTTCATCGCCACACAGTTTGACACTGCTTTAAGTGTCATGACTTAGTGCTATGGAATTCTGGGATTTGTAGTTTTGTGAGCTATTTACCCTTCTCTGTCGGAGAGTTCTGGTGCCACACCAAACTGCAAACCCTAGGATTCTATAGGATGGAGCCATGAGAAGTTAAAGCAGTATCAAACAGCATTAATTCTGCAGTGCAGATGCAGTCCTAGATAGATCAGTGTTCTACCTTGGTTTTAGGCCATTTCAATTTAAAAGTTCCACGCCTGCTAACTTCTTCAGATCAATCCTGGTTGAAACTTATATAACTTATGTGCTCCAACTTTCACAATTTGGCAGCGACAGTCCTGATTATCCTTCTGTTGACCAACTTCTTCATTCCTTTAAAAATGGCCCAATCTCTCTGTCTTCCTCCCAGTTATCCCTTTGTCTTCAGCTTACTGCAGTTGCTGCAAAGTGAGTTCAAAATGCAAATGCAGAATCAGTTGGGAGAGGAGAGGAGAAGGTAGCGTCTTCCCTTTCCCAGTAGGTTCAGGCAAAAGCAAACTTCGGCAGCCTCTCCTAGCTTGCATGTCCCTCCCTGTTAACACCTTCTACCATCATGACTGCATTCTGAGGCCAAACATCAGGAATAAACTCTTCTAGAACACGGCCTCATAGCCCGAAAAACCCACAAAGAACTTCCTGATGGCAAGAACTATTTAACAGTGGAACACACTACCTTGGAGTCTCCTTCTTTGGAGGTTTTTAAGCAGAGGCTGGATGTCCATCCATTGGGGTGCTTTGATTGTGTGTTCCTGCATGGCAGAGGGTTGGACTGGATGGCCCTTGTGGTCTCTTCCGGCTCTAGGATTCTAGGTACCTTCCAATAGACTCATCACCTTGGATTGCTCATTTAAACCAGGAGTTGATTCACTGTCTCATTGACATAAGCCTTCCTAGATACACTGTTGACCCACTCATCTTTAACTTTTGCTGCATCCACACTGCAGAAATAATCCGATCTGACAACGCTTTAACTGCCCCGGCTCAATGCTATGGAATTCTGGGAATTGTAGCATGTTGTGACCCTAGAGCAGAACAGAGCCTGGATGGAGAAAATATCCCTTTACTGAGGGAGACCAGCTGAGATTTATTGTTTTTGTTGTTACATTTATTTGTATCCCACTTTCCCCCCAAAACTGGGACTCAAAGCAGTGTACAGTCTAAAAACACAGTAAAATTAAAAAACCTACAAAAGGTCCAAAACATACTGCAGACATAATCCAGTTCGGGACTGCTTTAGCTGCCCGGGCTCAGTGCTAGGAAATCCTGGGAATGGTAGTTTATTGTGGCACCAGAGCTTTCTGACAGAGAAGGCAAAATGTCTGACAAAACTACAGTTTGCAGAATTCCCTAACATTGAGCCAGGGTGGTTACAGCGGTCTCAAACTGGATTATTTCTGCCATGTGTTTTGGGCCAAAAGTGACAATTAAAAAGAAAATCAATTGCAATTTTAAAACAGATCATTTGTTTTAAAATAGAATACAATTTAAAAAAAGATGAAATCACTTAAAAACCACACACTTTATTCTAATACAACACTCCCCACGATGTATTTTTAAAAAACTTTGTTTTAAACACCTGTCTGAACAGGAAAGTCTTAGCCTGCTGGCAGAAGATGTTCAGAGCAAGAGAAGTTACACTTGCAAGGGCAGAGGTCCACTTGTAACGGTTTTTATTTTTAATTTTTATTGTTTTAATTTTTATTGTATTTTTAATTGTTTTAATATACGCTTATTTAATTGTAGATATTATTCTTTCATTCAACTTTTGTAATGTGTTTAACCTATATGGTTTAAAACGCTGTTAGCCACCTTGGCAGCTAACTGCAGAATTAATGCAACTTGACATTGCTTTAACTGCCATGACTCCATCGTATGGGATTCTAGGATGTGTAGTTTTGTGAGCTATTTACCCTTCTCTGTCAGAGAGCTCTGGTGCCACAACAAACTACAAATCCCAGGATTCCATAGGATGGAGCCATGGCAGTTCAAGCAGTGTCAAACTGCATTAATTTTGTGTGTGGCTGCAGCCTGTTCCCACTATTGGGGAAAAGGCAGGATATAAATGATGATGATAATGATAATTATGATGATGATAGTAGTATGCACTCCTTAAGACAACACTTGGGCAACAAACATCTTTCATTCCCCTTCCCTTTTAAAATAGTATGCGCTTTAAAATTTCATGCCACTGGAGGTGAGACATATATTTTGCTGGTCTTATTCATAGGCTAGTAGTGGACTCTTTATTGGCCCTTCCTCTGTGCCTTTAATACTACTAAGACATGGTAGAATTGTTTCAGTTGATGCTTGGATTGGTAGGATTGGAACACAGCTCCACCTGTTTAGCTCCTGGGTCAGGCTGTGTTAAAGGGGCAGGCACTTTAACTGTGTTAAAGGGATAGAAAAACAAAGCAAAAAGTTGGCAATCCCAGCTGATGGAAGCCATCTTTTCACTGCCCACCTCAGGTATTGCCTATGCTCCCTACCCAAACTGGTATCCTAAACAAGGTAGTGGTTTGAGTACTGGACTATGACTCTGGAGACCAGGGTTCAAATCCTGGGTCAGCCATTTACACTCACTGGCTGACCTTGGGCAAGTCACACTCTCTCAGCCTCAGGGGAGGGCCATGGCAAATCTCCTCTGAACTCATCTTGACAAGAGAACTCCATGGTAGGGTTAAAAAAAAAACATGATAAGAGTCGATTTGGCCTCAGCAAAATCCAAAAAGTAAAAAATGACTTGACAGCAACAGCAAAGGTGAACCTACCTTGGAGTTTTCTTGGCCAGTTTTCTCAAAGGAGATTTGCCATTGCCTTCTTCCCCTGAGGCTGAGAGCATGTGACTTGCCCAAGGTCAGATATTAAAACAATTAAAAAAAACTCAAATGCATTAAAAGCAATAAAAATACTATATAGGCCCATCTTTTTGGAAACATTTTTATTGTGACTAAATAATACAAAACAACCCACCACATTTCCACATCTACATCTGCACATTGTACACTAAACACAACCTAGATGGCCATGCTACGCACAATAACAAATATAATCTAACACTATATAACACACTTCATATAACATCATACATGATAACTTTCAACGAAACAAACACGAACATATAATGCTGAGAAAGGCAATTATAAATACTCAAATGCATGAAAAGCAATTAATAAACACTCTGTACCCCCCCTGAAATATTTTTATTGAGACTAAATAATACAAAACAACCCACAAGATTTCCACATCTTCATCCGTGCATTGCACACTAAATGCTATCTAGACAGCCATACTATGTATAATAAGAAACATAATCTAACACCATATAACAAACGTCATGCAACATCATGCATTGTAACTTTCAATAAAACGATCTTCAACATATAATGCTAAAAAAGGCAATTAGAAATACTCAAATGCATGAAAAGCAATAAAATAAAATACTATATACCTCCTTTTTTGGAAACATTTTTATTGAGACAAAATAATACAAAACAACCCGCTCCACTTCCACATCTACATTTGCACATTGCACACTAAACACTACCTAGATGGTCATACTGCTTACGATAACAAACATCATAGAACATCATATATGATGTTATACAATATTTGTTACTATACGTAATATAGTAGTCTAGGTAGTGTTTTGTGTGCAGTGTCCAGACGTAGATGTGGAAATGTTGTGGGTTGTTTTATCTCATTTATTCAACAAAACAAACGTCAACATATAATACTAAAAAAAGGCAATGAAAAATACTCAAATGCATTGAAAACAATTTAAAAAAATACTATACCCCCTTTTTTTGGAGAAATATTTTTATTGAGACAAAATAATACAAAACAACCCGCCACATTTCCACAGCTACATCTGCACCTTCCACATTGAATAGTACCTAAGACGGCCATACTACGTATAAAAACAAACATATAAAATAAAAAATGTCTATTTAAAAATAATAATTGTAAGCCACTCTAATAGCCTTTAGGATCGAAGAGTGGGGTATAAATACCATAAATAAATAAATAAATAAATAAATAAATAAAACAAACAAACATAATCTAACACCATATAATAAACATCGCAAAACATCATGTATGATGTTATACAATATTTGTTATCATATGTACTATGGTAGCCTAGGTAGCGTTTCGTGTGCAATGTGCAGACGCTGGTGTGCAAATGTTGTGGGTTGTTTGATATCGTACAACAAAACAAACGTCAACATACAATACTAAAATAAATGAAATAAATGAAAAAATACTCAAATGCATTGAAAGCATTTATTATTATTATTATTATTATTATTATTTTACTATAGACCCCTTAAAAAAAAAACTTAGTTGCAGTGATGCCCTCCTCCAGCTGAGGCTGAACAAGAGGTTGCAGCACTATTCCTCCCCATTGGCTTGCCCTGCTGGGGATGCTGGGAAGGGCAGTCCAGCTGCATCTTCTTAAGGACCAGGTGATGGAAGCCAAAGAGAGGAGGACCGTTCGGCAGTTGCGTGGGAAACCGCCAGGGGGCGCGCGAGAGAAGAGGCGTTGAGCTGCTCTTCTTCTTCTTCTTCTTCTTCTTCTTCTTCTTCTTCTTCTTCTTCTTCTTCTTCTTCTTCTTCTTCTTCTTCTTCTTCTTCAGTGGCTTCTTAAGCCCTTTGATGGAGGTGGCCCCAGAGAGCAGCCCAGGAGGAGCCCCAGGAGAGAAAGAGGGGGAGAGGAGGCACAGGCAGAGAGAAGCCATGGCTCATGGCAACCCAGTGGTGAGGCTGCAAGGGAAGAGAGCCTGCAGGAGGAGGAAGAGGTCTAAAGCCCAGCCTTTGGGAGGTTGTTAAGGGAGGCATGAAAGGGATGCTGGCAAGCTTCCCTGGAGGACAGCTCTTGGAGGGGACCCCCTAAAACCAACCACAGCACTTGCCCATAGAGAGACCCTTCTTGCCCATAGGGCATCATTGGGGAATACTTGCCCATAGAAAATAACTGGGGAATACTTGCCCAGACATTCCCCAATGATTCCCCAGTGGAGATCCCCAATGCTTCTCTATGGGCAAGTGTTCCCCTATGATTCTCTATGGGCAAATATTCCCCAATGATTCTCTATGGGCAAGTATGATTTCTCTATGGGCAAGTATTCCTCTATGTTTCCCTAAGCACAAGTATCCATCTGTATTTCCCTATGGGCAAGTATTCCCCAATGATTCTTATGGGCAAGTATGTGTTTCCCAAGGGACAAGTGTTTCCTTATGATTCCCTATGGGCAAGTATTCCCTTATGACTCTTTATGGGCAAGTATTCCGTTATAATAACAATAATAAAAATATTTATTTGTATTTCCTGCCTCTCCCTACAGATCGAGGCGGGATTACAGCATATACAAGCAATACATACATACAATACAATTAATATAAAATCTCAATGAGTCAGTTAAAAATTAAATCTAATTCTCTATGGGCAAGTATTCCCCAATGATTTTCTATGGGCAAGTATGGTTTCTCTGTGAGCAAGTATTCTCCATTGATTCTCTAAGGGCAAGTATGGTTTCTTTATGGGCAAGTATTCCGTTATGATTCTCTATGGGCAAATATTCCCCAATGATTTTCTATGGGCAAGTATGGTTTCACTATGGTACTGCCATTTGTTTTAGTACATCCTCTCTTTGAGATTAAGGCCTGATGCAAACCGGCCATTAAGGCTGGCCTGCAGGTGGAATCGGGGCGTGGTATCCACGTGACACATGCCCCAACTCTGCCCCCATGGCGGTGTGACGCTGCGCACAACTACACATGGCATTCAGCCTTACAGCGCTCCTCTGGCACTGTGTCCACACAACGCAGCACCAAAGGAGCACCTTAAAGCCACAGTGCCATGGCTGTTGCACACCTCTTTTTTGCACCTTGGAAAGGCCATATCGGGCACAGCCCCTCACTGAAACTCAGAATTAAGGGAGATAGATAAATTAACAACTTTAAGCAATGAAAACTCTGCCAATAAAAAAAAAAATCCAAAAAAGGAGTAGTCACCATTATTAAAATACTGGAACAGAGCATGGGATATAGATTTGAAGTTGCTGTAAAATTTTGTTGAGCAATAAGAAAAAGGACTATACATAGATTAAGAGGGACAAATAACCTGTAAAGTAAAAGCAAAGGTGACAAGATAAAGGTAATAAAAAAGGTAGGAAGAAGGACGAGGATGAATTGTTAACTTCATGCAGGAAAACCAAGTATAAGCAAGAAGCGTGTCTTATTCGAGAAAGAGAAGGATAAAGGGATGAAAAGAGAATTAGAATTGCAAGGAGATACTATAGAATATGACTACTTGAGAATAAGGAAATAATAGATGTTCAATAAATGTATAATTTTAATTTGATGGAAAGACAGAAGAGAAAGAAATGACATATGGGAAGCATATGTATTTATATTGGTATGATGGTGAATGTATTATTTTTAAATTTTAAAAAAATTAATAAAGATTAAAAACAGAAACTCAAAGGTGCTACAAGATCTCTCTACATACTGATTTTACAGACTAACACCGCTATATCTTTGAATTCCCTGGAAAAGTCAATGGTGGTAGTTGTTGGGTGCCTTCAAGTCCTTTCCAACTAATGTAGACCTTATCATGGGAGAGAAGTTTGCCACTGCCTTCCCCTGAGGTTGAGAGGGTGTGACTTGCCCAAGCTCACCCAGTGGTTTTCATATTTTTTAAAAAAGGAATGGAGGCTGCTTGTTGTTTTTGTTGTTGAGTGCCTTCAAGTCATTTCCAACTTATGGTGACTCCAAGGTAAACTTATCCTGGGGGTTTTCTTGGCCGGATTTGTTCAGAGAAGGTTTGCAATTGCCTTCCCTTGAGGCTGAGAGTATGTGACCTGCCCAGATTCACCCAGTGGAATGCCTTTGACTTCACATTCACCCAGTGGGTTTCATATTTAAAAAAAAAGGAATGGAGGTTGTTGTTGTTGTTGTTGTTGTTGTTGTGTGTCTTCAAGTCATTATTCCGGGAAAGTTGTATGATCATGGGAAGATTTTCACACACATTGCAATTAAAGAGCACCTATCCTGGGAATAACCAGCAACAAATCATTCTCGAGATTTGTTGCTGGTTATTCCCTGGTTATTCCTGGGATAAAGCCTCTTTAATCGCAATGTTGTGTGAAAATCTTCACCACGAGCACGTGACTTTCCCAGGATAATGACAGTTTAAAACCCCCAATTTTCCTCGTGTGATAAAATCCTATAGTTTTCTCCTATTGGGTTTACCTGCAGGTAATTAGAAATAGATACAATTGGTTGCAGGCAATTAGAAATAGATACAATTGGTTGCACTCTCTCAGCAGATGGACTGGTGGTGGAATGGGATGGGGCATTCAATTTGCCTTGCATTGATACAGGTGGGAGAGGTCTCTACTGACTATGTTTAATTAAAGAAATAACATTTGGCTAAGGTGTGGTGTGAGGTGAGAGAGAGGATTCCCCCCCCCCTCTGAATTAGTAGTAGTATACCTTTATTAATTTAGATAATCTGTGAAGTCGCATAGGCACCTTTTTAAAAACTCATGTACATCCAAACAAAAACCAGCACTGTGAAACAATGTTAAACATAAGGCATTTCCTGTTTAATTCCTGTTTAATTCCTGTTTAAATCCTGTTTGCCCTCTAGTGTGATAAACCTTGTGCTAAGTGTTTCATTTAAAGCCTGGAGTGTTTAAAAGCCCTTCACATTTAACATGTTATTTTATTTATTGTTAATAAAAATCCTGTAAGGTGGGACTGAGGGGCGGAGGTGCTACAAGCTGACAGAAAATGGCTTGCATTAGGACAGCTATTGAGTATAGGGCCCAGACCATAGGGTTTTTTTGGGGGGGGGGGACTATACTTTCCAGACCTCCCTTTGCTGACTGTGGGTTCTGAGTTCACCATGGCCAAAACATCCTCCTTTTCCAGGACATGTCCCACATGTCAACTTGTCCAGGAGGAATTTCAAAATGTCTTCCATTTTGAGCAGGACTAAGAAGCATGGATTTGCATTTATATAAATGTTTCTAGCTTTTATTTGATAATGTCATACATTTTTCTTGAATGCCCTACATTTTGCAGTGCCTTGTCCTCCTTTGTGGTTCTGACATCTGGTCACCCTGTGTGAGTTGTAGTCCAAAAAGTAACATTTCCTAGCTCTGGCCTGGCTGAATCAATTATTTGGTCCTTAGACTAACTGTCTGGATTTCACAGAGATAATTCCAATTAATTCTTTGTCATCCCACTTTTTCAACTACTTCAAAAATGTCCCAGTGTTTCTCTCCTTCTCCCACCATTGTCCTCAGTGTACTTCAGTTGGTGCAAACTGAGTTTGAAGTGCAGAAGCAATTTGCACTCAGGCTGCATCCACACTGCCGAAATAATCCAGTTTGCCACCATTTATATACAGTATTTATTTATTAGAGTATTTATACCCCGCCCTTCTGCTATCAAAGCAGCGTACAAATATTGTTTTTAATTAGACGGTTCCCTGCCCTCAGGCTTACAATGTAAAAAGATGACAGAAAAGGAGAAGAGACTGGTGGTGGGGAAGGGAATCAGGTCCAAAAGTTCTTCTCTCCCTCTGGAGCCTGGACCAAGGCAAATGGACTTTGGCATCTCTTTCTCTTATGATGTAGATGGCAAAGGGAAGGGAGGGCCCATCTGTCATCCGCTTACTTTAGGCCAGGCCTGATGGAGCAGCATTCCTCTCTTTCCCTCTGATGATGTAGAAGGCAAAGGGAGGGCTTTAATTGCTATCACTTAATGCTATGGAATTCTGGAAATAGTAGTTTTTTTGAGACATTTAGCCTTCTCTGTCAGTGAGCTCCAGTGCCACAACAAACTACAAGAAAGGCACTAGTTTGCCACAACAAACTACAGTTCTCAGAATTCCATAACATTGAACCATGGTAGTGAAAGTCACAAACTGGCTTATTTTTGCAGTGTGGCAAAGGAAAGGAGGGAAAGCACTAGTACTGGCCTTCCCAATAGGCTCTGGCAAAGGAAACTGCTGAAGCTTCTCCCATCTGATCTCTTCTTCCTCATTAATAATGGCCCTGTACGCACCGCCAGGACGTGTGATGTCGCGGCTATGTCGCAACCATGACGGACCACCCACACAGTGGACATCGCGGCTGCACTGCAGCACCCAAACACTGCTGTGCAGAAGCGACGTCACAAAAAGAAGCTGCTCTAGGCAGCTCCTTTTTTTGCTGCACAGCGGCACAGCTCCATCTGGTTGCTGCTGCGTTGCTGCACAGCAAAAAGAGACGTCTGCAGACCGCCTTTTCCAGGTGGTCTGTACCGCCCCAATGTTTACCATCTTGATCACACTATGCAGATGCTACTGTTATACTTCAGTTGCCAACCTTCCACACTGTTTGCTATGCTGTCTGGGGATGATGGGAGTTGCATACTGACAACATTCCAGATAGCAAATTGGAAAGCGACATTTGAAATTAATTCCACCTCCCCCCCAAAAAACAAAACAACCTGAAAAGAAAACACATAAAGCTAATTCATGCAAGAGGTCACCCTGCTTCAGTCGGCTAGCATTGTGTGTCTCTGTTGTTTAATTTAGTGCCTCTTTTTAATTAGGCAGTGTTTCCAAATATGCAAATAGGCTTTTCTTAAAATTCAGATCTGGAGATTAGCTGGAAAGTTGCCATTATTAGATAGATTATTTTGTGGACAGATGATTTCAAAGCATCAGTATGAGCCTGTGGTGAAATTAATGTTCATTGCAATCTAAACCATAGTCTACTCTGAAGCAAGTTCCAACTGACAGTAATGGGGCTTATTCTTTGGTAAGCAGGTATAGCACTATAGTGAGTCTTAAGGTCCTTGCTCTGAAAATATGGCCTAGTTTATATTAATTTTATATCTTAAAAAACAACATGTGTGCTTAGGAAGATTTTGAAGCTTTGAATTTACAAGCATTTTATTCACACACACACACACACACACACACACTGTATATGTTCATGGACTTGTCATGGAAATGGGAAAGCATGGATAAGAATGTTCCCTATTGAAATGGATGACTTCTGGTAGACATTGACCATAGGGTCATGCTGAAGGACTTTGCAATTCCTAGAGAGAGCACCTCTAGACATTTCGGGGTCTTCCAGTGTGATTCTGTGCTCAATTTCTTCTGGAAGAATACCATAGAATTGAATGGGTGGGAGGACCTAGAAAATGCCTAGAGAGAGGCCTCTGCCAAGAGGAAGCATTCCTCCGAGGGTGAATCCCTCCAGAAAAAGTGTTCCTCTCAGGGTGAATCCCTGTGGAAGAAAGCCTGCCCCGACTCTGACGTGGGATCCGAGCTGCCGTGTTCGTTGACACCGATGCAGACTCCCGTCACCGAGAGGCCGGCCTCCGTACCAACCGCCTCCGTACCGAGGGAAGTCTCTCCTCAGGTCCAGCACTCTCGTCGTGAGGTGTCCGTCCCTCGCAGCCTGACTCCCGCTCAGTGCTCCCCCCAGCGGAGCCAGAGGTCCCAGAGGTCTCCTACTCGGATGGCGGAATCGGACAACGAGTGTGAATACTACTACGACAGTGAGTCTGGGAGGTATTTTGTGGCTGTGGATCCCTCCACCCTCGATAGACCTTGGGGCAAGCGTTGGCATCCACTGGATGTGTCGGCCACGGTCGGAGGTTAGGTGACGCCGCCCGTCTCCGCCCGTCAAGAGGTGGCCCATAGAGGTGATGCTGCCACCCAGATGGCCTACTCTCCGTCCAGCTCTGTTCTATGTCTGGAGACCAGTTTGGGTTCGGAGGAGGAGGAATTCAAGGGTGAAGGCTCCGTCCTGTCTCCGTTCCATACCGACACCGAGGAGCAAAGGCCGTCCGCTGTCCAGAGCTTCTACCAGCCGGGTCTGGTGTCCCTGATGAACAACGTCCATAACTTCGGGGAACACCTCATTAAGATGGCCAACGCGTTGGAGCTTCAGGTCACTCGTTCTGAGGAAGAGGCCCTGGACCCCATTGAGAGACGAATGCAAGGTTCTGCAGTACTGCCGCCAGGACACCAGGCAGAGGTTCTCGTCCCTATCTTCATCTTCTTCAGGTAGATGGATGCAGTCCCGGTATTGGAGGCCCTTCTCGAAGAAGTCAGACTCCAAACCAGCGTACTCCGTTGCCTCCGTTGACTGCCCCTTCTTCCTAGACTTGTTAAGGCCCTTCTACAACATCTGTGCCCAAATCACCACCGACTCTTGGGCTTTGACCATCATATCCCAGGGATATGCCCTCAAGTTCAAAGAGCTCCCACCTACCAGAGCTGTTGTTTCCACCCCTCCCTCATCCACCCTTCTCGAGAAAGTACGCACACTACTGAAAAAGGGGGCTATTTCCCTGCTGGACCCTTCCCAGATTCCCCGGGCTTTCTTCCCCTGGTACTTCACGGTAATGAAGCCGGATGGAGGCTTCCGTCCCATACTGGACCTTCGGGAGTTCAACACCTTCCTTGTGTATAAGAAGTTCTGGATGGTAACTCTTGCTTCCATCTTGCCTTTGTTGCACCAGGGATTGTGGTTCACCACAATAGACCTGAAGGACGCTTACTTCCAAGTCGCCATCAGGGAGGGACACAGGAGATTCCTCTCCTTCGCCATCAGGATGGACATGTACCACTACAACGTCCTGCCCTTTGGCCTGGCCACGGCACCGAGGGTCTTCACCAAGTGCATGGCTCCAGTGGTCGCCTATCTCCATCAGCGAGGGTCAAGAGTCTTCCCCTACCTAGATGACTGGCTCTTCGCGGCAGACTCAAAAGAGGACCTTTGCCAGGACATCTCCTTCGCCGTCTCCCTCCTGCAATCTCTCGGGCTGGTCCTAAACCTTGAGAAGTCCCACTTGACCCCGGTCACCAGGATCAAGTTCATCGGGGCCATCCTCGACTCCGATGCTTGCGTTGTGTACCTGCCAGAGGACTCTTTCCAGTCCCTCTCCAAGGCCATCCAGCATTGCAGCTCCAACAGACGGGTTTGGGCCTGGGATGTTCAGGTAGCATTCGGACACATGGCCTCGACCACCTTCGTCACCCCATGGTCAAGACTTCACTTCCGACCCCTGCAGTCCTGGTTCCTCTCCATCTTCGACCCAATGGCCTATCCTCCAGGCAAGTGGCTCACGGTACCGAGGCCAGTCGCTCGGTCCCTCTCATGGTGGTTAGACTCCTGGAATGTCTGCACTGGTATGCCCTTCGTACCTCAAGAGCCGCAGATCGTGATCACCATGGATGCATCTCTAGACAGCTGGGGAGCCCACACAATGGGCCTCACCATAGAGTACAAATGGCAGCTATGTCATCAAGATCTCCACTTCAATGCCCTGGAGATGCTGGCTGTGGAAGAAGCCCTCAAGGCCTTCAAACCCGAGCTTCTCGGCAAGGTAGTACAGCTTCTGTCGGACAACACCACTGTCATGTACTACATAAACAAACAGGGAGGCACCAGGTCTCCAATCTTGCTGGAGATAACCCTTCACACTGGTGCATACCGAGGGACATCATCCTCCAGGCAGTTCATCTCCCTGGAGAAGAAAATGTCCTGGCCGACCAGCTCAGCAAGTCAGATTCGCAGTGCCACGAGTGGACTCTGCACCCAGAGATGGTGGTGGACCTGTTCCTCAGGTGGGGCACTCCTCGGATTGACATGTTTGTGTCGGAGACCAACTCCCACTGCATCCAGTTTTGCTTCCGGGACCGATCCTGACACTCTCTGGGGATGCCTTCCTTCACAGCTGGACGGGGGAATTCCTCTACACCATTCCCTCCGTTCCCACTCATCACGAGGGTCGTCTCCAAGATGTCGAGGGACCAGGCGGATGCCATCCTGATCACCCCTTGGTGGCCCAGGCAACCGTGGTTTCCGTCCCTGCTTCACCTGTCTTGGGACCGGTTCCTGAGGATCGAACCGAGGCCTGATCTGCTCACTCTTCAGGAGGGTCGAGTTCGGCATCCGGACATCGAGGACCTTCCTCTGGTGGCGTAGAGACTCCGGCCTTAGCGGACCTTCCAGCGGCAAGAGGTCCTACTCCTGCAAGTGGCAGAGATTTCTTCGTTTCCTGGCTTCGAGAGGCCTTTCTCCATCTAGGGTGTCGACACCGACTGCTGGAGTCCTGATGACACTGATGGAATTGGGGCTGTGCATTAATCAAGTGTTATTTGTCTGCCATTTGTTCCTATTTTCAGTTTAATGGGAAACCTTCCTTTTTCAAGGACCCTCTGGTGAAGGAGTTCTTGAAGGGCTTCAAAAATTCGCACTTGCTGGTCTCGGTACCGGCCCCGGCTTGGAGCCTTGAGGTGGTTTTGTCTTGCTTGGGGTCCAACCCCTTTGAACCGATGGCTACCGCTGACCTCAGGCTGGTGACTTGGAAGACAGCCTTTTTGGTAGCCATCACTTCTGCCCGTTGCGCAGGCGAGCTCTGTGCCTTGCAGAGGGGCCAACCTTTCCTTAGGTTTCATAAGGATAAGATTGTCCTCCGTACCAACATTACCTTTTTGCCTAAGGTAGTATCCATATGTTCCAAGACATTGTGCTCCTGACCCTGGTCCTGAACCCGACCACTGATACTGAGCGTCGTTTGCATTCCTTGGACGTTCGGAGGGCCTTGGTCTTCTGTCTGGACAGAACTTTGGGTTCGAGCCGCTCTGACAGCCTGTTCCAGTGTTATTCAGAGCCAAAGAGGGGACTACCTGTGACTGCTCAGAGTTTTTCTAAATGGGTGGCCAGTACCACCCACCTCTGTTATGAACTGTCGGGTAGAACTCTCCCTGCCAGGGTCAGAGCACATGCAACTAGGGCGGGTAGCGACATCCTCTGCATTTCTGACTGGGGTCCCGCTGGAGGATATCTGTAAGGCTGCTGTCTGGTCCCAACCCATGACTTTTATCAGACATTTCAGGTTGGACACCAGAGCAAGGACCAATGCAGCCTTTGGGTGGGCAATGTTACTGTCTGCTTCACGTTAACTTCGGTACCACTGTGTATTACCATGTCATGTTGCATTATTTGCCTTGCACTTGGGTTACCCAATTGCACTGTTATAGTTACATGCGGCCTTTTGGCCTATTTCTGTTTGTAGTGACGGCTAGGCTGCACACTTGATACTTGCATTGCACCCAGGCCTGGGTGCGGGTATGGTATTCTCTCTTGTCATACTTTGCATTATATCTACTGTTGCATTGTCATGCACCATGACTATGGTCTACTCTTTGAGTAGTTCAGTTATCTGTTGTTCTGTGGAGCATGGTTCTATAAATGTTTTTGCTTATACAGTGGTCCCCCGGGTTACGAAGGTAATCCGTTCCGGATTACCTTTCGTAACCCGGAAGTTTTCGTTTCCTAGAGGACTGCATTAGGAGACGGACCGCGCGGCCGATTTAAAGGGGCCGCGCGGTTTTTCTCCTTCGCATCCCGGGGGATCCTTCGCATCCCGGGGGATGTTTTTTGGTCCCGCCGGTTTCGGGTCCCGAGGATTTCGTTCCCCGGGGGATTCGTAAACCGGGGGACCACTGTATTCTATATTAGAAATAAGAAACACAGACAAGTGTTTGGTTCACTTTGACAAATTTTTATTGTTGACCTTCAGGGTATGTGTACAAAGTGTGTATGAAATATAAAGTGAATTTTGTGTTTAGACTTGGGTCCCATCCCCAAGATATCTCACTGTACATTGTGACATAAAAATAAATGAATAAATCCGGAATCCAAAACAGTCCTGTCCCAAGCATTTTGGGTAAGGGACATTCAACCTGTAGTGGAGTTGCCAAGTCTCAGTGCACAGAGTTATTAAACTCCATGAGATTCCTAAGAAATGCCATCCTTTGCCCAGTATTCTTTCTGTTCCCTCCTGGAATAGCTGCACAATGATCATAACTCTTTCTTCTCAATTGATATGTTACACCTATATAGCCTAAATTCTACAAATCGGTTATGGATGATGTGATCGAAGGAGTCCGGGATGTCTTCATGGAAGAAGGGGTCGATGAACAGGTCCTGAACGAGCTGAAGCGGGTTTGTTGATTAGCTCTTATTTTTAGAGGTCTTTTCTGCTTCCTCTTTCTCTCAATCTCTTTCTCTGTCTTTGCTCCACTGTCCCTATCCTGGACTTAGTAAGTTGTAGACTCATCTTCTGTTAATGATCCAGTATGCTTACTCCACAGCCACCTATTAAGGGCTCAGTCCTTCATGTACTACTATTCTGTGTCACACAGTGGGTTTTGAGTTGGAAACATTCTAGAAATTATTCTGTCAAAGAAACTCATTACAAGAATCTCAGAAGTGATTCTATCAATGTTATTGTTGTGTGCCTTCAAGCTGTTTCTGACTTAGTGACCCTAAGGTGAATTGATCATGGGGGTTTTCTTGGCCAGATTTGTTCAGAGGGGGATTTGCCTTTGCCTCCCTCTGGGGCTGAGAGAGTGTGACTTGCTTAAGGTCACCCAGTGAGTTTCCATAGATGAGCAGGGATTTGAATCCTGGTTTCCAGAGTCTCATTGTAGCACTCAAACCACTACAACACATTGGTTCTCTATTCTGTTAACAGTGGGTGAGAAATATCCCCCCAATGTAAATCTGTATTCTCTAATTTTGCATAAACATTTTATTCTACATTGTGAATATGTTTCTGTGCCATTGCTCTGCAAAAGCCCGCCTTCCTTCCTTCCTTCCTTCCTTCCTTCCTTCCTTCTATATCTAAAATCTCATCTCAACTGTCCACATTGCTCTATTGTCCACATGGCTGGCTGAGATAGTGATACTTTTGCTTTCTGATGGTTCAGTATACACAAACTTTGTTTCATGCACAAAATTATTAAAAATATTGTGTATAAAATTACCTTCAGGCTATGTGTCTAAGGTGCATATGAAACATAAATGAATTTAACTTTAAGACTTGGGTCTCATTTCCAAGATTATAGGGTCTCATTTTCATATATATTATGTATATGCAAATATTCCAAAATGTAAAACAATTCAAAATCCAATGATAGTCCCAATCATTTTGGATAATGGTCCCAATCATTTTGGATGGGGAGACTCAACCTGTGGTGTTTTTAGCCCTTGTGCTCAAGCCCTACTGGATTTACTTCCAGAAGGAGATGGTTATTACTACATTGCTAGTGTTTCCCACTTGCCTAAACAGTAGGAAGTCCAGAGGGTGTAAGAAATCCTGTTAGTTTCCTACAGATATGAAAGGATAGAATATTTATAGAGAACATGATCTTTATGGTTTCTTCATTTTATTTGTTCACAAATATACCATTAAAGAATAGTGGAAGAGAGCAGAGTGCTGTAAGCTGATAGTACAGCCACTAGTCCTGCTACAGTTTTCCCTGAAGCAACTAATACAAACCTTTAAGGCTGACTTCTAGTTATCTGATCTCCTTTTTAAAACATCATTCTTTTTTTTTCTCTGTGCTCTTTGTTATTTGTGGAGGACTGTTGTGAGATTCTTCCTTTCATGTATACTTCCCAATAAACTTTAAGACCTTCTCCTAATTCCCTGAATAACCATGGCTCTTCTTTCATGATTGGTCTCTTTACTATTACAATGACAGCCAACGTTAATGGTATTTAAAACCAGAAAGGTCTGTAAGGTATTGCTGGAAAGTGGATTGGTTTAGAATGAATAGTCATCTTTTTATGTCTTTCATCTTTTTCTTGCAGCGCTGGGAAAGTAAAGTGATGCAGTCGAAGGCGACAGAAGGCTTCTTCCGACACAGTCACATTACACCACAGTTCACATTGCATCTGCCGGCCAGTTTCCACCAAACCTTGCAGACATCAACAGGTTGATGACTGGTTTCTCTTGAGGAGGTTGCATTAAGGGGAGGGACCCCAGCACAGAATTTACTTTCAGAAACTCACACATCTAGTTCCTGACATCACCCAGGAGATAGTTATAGGGATGAAGTATCTTCGGTTTGAGATCCAGGAGACCTACTGACAGGAAAGACAGTGCTAGGCAAAATGGTCAAACAGGTGGTTGTGATATAAAGCAGCTTCCCATGTTTCTTGTGAAATATGGTGACAAATGCAATGACTGATGTATTTTGTGGGGGGGGGGGGGGGGGAGGGAAAGAAAATTGCTTTCCTTTTTGAATTTTTCAAAACTGGAGCAGTTCTGTCTGTCCTCTTTGTTGCTGGTGTGTACCTTCAAGTCATTTTGGACTTATGGCAATCCTATCATGGGGTTTTCGTGGCAAGATTTGAATCATAGAATCATAGAATCATAGAGTTGGAAGAGACCACAAGGGCCGTCCAGTCCAACCCCCTGCCATGCAGGAACTCCAAGTCAAAGCATCCCTGACAGATGGCCATCCAGCCTCTGCTTAAAGACCCCTAAGGAAGGAGACTCCACTACACTCCGAGGGAGTGTGTTCCACTGTCGAACAGCCCTTACTGTCAGGAAGTTCCTCCTAATGTTGAGGTGGAATCTCTTTTCCTGCAGTTTGCATCCATTGTTTCGCGTTCTAGTCTCTGCAGCAGCAGAAAACAAGCTTGCTCCCTCCTCAATATGACATCCCTTCAAATATTTAAACAGGGCTATCATATCACCTCTTAACCTTCTCTTCTCCAGGCTAAACATCCCCAGCTCCCTAAGGCGTTCTTCATAGGGCAAGGTTTCCAGACCCTTCACCATCTTAGTTGCCCTCCTTTGGACATGCTCCAGTTTCTCCACATCTTTTTTGAATTGTGGTGCCCAGAACTGGACACAGTATTCCAGGTGGGGCCTGACCAAAGCAGAATAGAGTGGCACTATAACTTCCCTTGATCTAGAAACTATACTTCTATTGATGCAGCCTAAAATTGCATTGGCTTTTTTAGCTGCCGCATCACACTGTTGACTCATGTTCAGCTTATGGTCTACTTGGACTCCTAGATCCCTTCCACATGTGGTCTCATTCAGCCAGGTGTCCCCCATCCTATATATGTGCATTTCATTTTTCCGCCCTAAGTGCAGAACCTTACATTTCTCCGCATTGAATTTCATTTTGTTAGCACTGGCCCAGCTTTCTAGTCTATTCAGGTCATTTTGAATTTTGATCCTGTCCTCTGGGGTATTAGCTACTCCTCCCAGTTTAGTGTCATCTGCAAATTTGATAAGTATGCCCCCAATTCTGTCATCCAAATCGTTAATAAAGATGTTGAACAGCACTGGGCCGAGGACAGAGCCCTGTGGGACCCCACTGGTCACTTCTCTCCAGGATGAAAAGGAGCCATTGTTGAGCACCCTTTGAGTTCGGCCAGTCAACCAATTACAAATCCATGTAACAGTTAACTTGTCTATCCCACATTTTGCAAGCTTGTTTGCAAGAATGTCATGGGGAACCTTGTCAAAGGCCTTACTGAAATCGAGGTATACTATATCCACAGCATTCCCTTCATCTATCAAGCTGGTAATTTTATCAAAAAAAGAGATCAGGTTCGTTTGGCATGACTTGTTTCTCTGAAACCCATGTTGGCTTTTTGTGATTATGGCATTGGCCTCTAAGTGTTCACAGACTCTCTGCTTAATGATCTGCTCTAGAACCTTTCCTGGAATTGATGTCAGACTAACTGGACGATAATTGTTGGGATCCTCTTTTTTTCCCTTTTTGAAGATGGGGACAACGTTTGCCCTCCTCCAGTCTGCTGGGACTTCTCCTGTTCTCCAGGAGTTCTCAAAGATTATTGCCAATGGCTCTGATATTACATTTGCCAGTTCTTTTAATACTCTAGGATGTAGTTCATCTGGTCCTGGAGATTTATATTCATTTAGGTTAACCAGGTATTCCTGTACTACCTCTTTACTTATTCTGTGCTGAATTTCCTCTATTCTGTCTCCATTATCCTTAGGTTGAGCACCCTTTGCCTTTTCTGAGAAGACTGAAGCAAAGAAGGTGTTGAGTAATTCTGCCTTTTCTCTGTCCCCTGTTAGCATTTTTGCCATCTTCTGCACGCAGTGGCCCCACTATTTCCTTCTTCTTCCTTTTGCTGCGGACATATCCAAAAAAGCCCTTTTTATTGTTCTTAACCTCTCTAGCAAGCCTGAGTTCATTCTGCGCTTTAGCTTTTCTGACTTTACCCCTACATGTGCTGGCTATTTGTTTGAATTCCTCTTTTGTGATTTCTCCATTTTTCCATTTCTTATACATGTTCCGTTTAAAACTTAGCTCATTTGAAAGTTCCTTAATCATCCATCCTGGCTTCTTGAGACATCTTCCATTTTTCTTCCTCATTGGAACTGTTTGAAATTGTGCCTTCAATATCTCCCTTTTGAGAAACTCCCATCCGTCTTGAACTCCCTTTTCTTTTAGTATTCCTGACCATGGGATCACTCCCAGTATTTCTCTAAGTTTATTGAAATTAGCTCTCCTAAAGTCTAGAGTGCGTGTCTGACTATGCCTAGCTTCTCCCTTCCACTGTATTACAAACTCCAGGAGAACATGGTCACTTCCACCTAAGGATCCAACCACTTGCACCCCATCAACTAGGTCTTCCCTGTTGGTTAAGATCACATCTAAGATGGCTGATCCCCTTGTTGCCTCTTCCACCTTTTGGACAATGAAATTGTCTTCCAGGCAAGTGAGGAATTTGCTAGACTTTGAGGATTTGGCTGAGTTTGACTTCCAGCAAATATCAGGATAGTTGAAGTCACCCATCACTACTACATCTCTCTTTTCTGAATATGTGTTTATCTGTTCTAGAAAGGCATCATCCAATTCCTCTGCCTGAGTCGGGGGTCTGTAGTAGACTCCCACAGTAACATCCCTGTTATTTCCCTCTCCTTTAATTTTTATCCAGATGCTCTCCACCTGGCTTCCAGTATTGACTTCCTGCATCTCTTCACTGGTGTAAATATCCCTGACATATAATGCTATTCCTCCTCCTTTCCTGCTTGGCCTGTTTCTCTTAAAAAGGTTATACCCCTCTATTTCTACATTCCAATCATGAGACTCATCCCACCAGGTTTCAGTGATGCCTATTATATCATATTTCCCTTGTTGTGCTAGGAGTTCAAGTTCATCCTGCTTATTTCCCATACTCTGTGCATTAGTGGAGAGGCATTTAAGACCATGTGTCCTCTTTACTTGCTGCTTTTGCACATTTTTTTGCCTCCTACTGTTGGGTCCTTGCACTGTTTGCCTTGTTCCCTCTATGCCACTTGGACTATTCTCTCCATCCCTTTTGCCTTCCAGTATAATGTCTCCCTCCCCCACATAACTCAGTTTAAAGCCCTCCTGATCAGATTCTTCAGACTGTTGGCAAAAACGTTTTTGCCAACTGGCGTGAGATGCAGTCCATCCCTTGCCAGAAGTCCCTCCTCATGGAAGCGCAGCCCATGATCCAAGAATCCAAACTGTTCTTGGCGGCACCATCTACGGAGCCAGTTATTCACCTCTGCTATTTTCCTCTCCCTTCCTGGACCATGCCCTTCTACCGGGAGTAGAGATGAGATGACAACCTGTGCATCCATCTCTTTCAGCTTCCTTCCCAGAGCCTCATAATCCCTTTTGATATTCTGAAGGCTGTGCCTTGCAGTATCATTGGTTCCCACATGAACCAAAATAAGGGGATAACGGTCAGTAGGCTTGACAAGTCTTGTCAGCCTCTCCGTCACATGATGGATCTTTGCCCCGGGGAGACAACACACCTCCCGAGACATCTTGTCAGGCCCACAAACCACTGCTTCTGTACCCCTCAGCAAGGAGTCCCCCACCACGACCACGCGCCTCCTCCGAGGCTTAGCAGTGGCTGTTCCTTTTCGTGATACTCTCAGGCTCCCCTGCTCTGTCCCTGATGTCTGTCCCTGCTGCTTTTCCTCATCATCTCTGACAACAGAGAGAGATTCAAAGCGATTCTGTAGCTGCAAGCCGCTCACAGAACGTTCCCTGGTTTCCTTACTTCTGTGTGTGACCTTCCTCCAAGCATCTACCTCTGTTATATGTGGAGTGACCTCCTCCGCCCCAACAACTTCCTCTCTCTGTTTCCCACCCAAGACATTCTGGTCTGACCTGTTCAGGAGATTCTCCTGCTCTCTATGATGCTGGAGTGCAGATATCTGCTCCTCTAGCTGCTGTACTTTCTCTTCCAAGAGGACTACCAACTTGCACTTGTTGCAGGTGTAGTTTGCCACCTCTGTAGGCAAGAAGACAAACATCCCACAGGTGTTGCAGGTGACTGCTGCAGGGCCTTCAGTGTCCATACTGAGAAGTCTTAAGGAGGCACTGAAACAAGACTGTGGGCTTCCCTTGCTAGACTTGGCCTTTATTCCCAAGCTCTGTCACTGAGTTCAAGTCACGGGGCCTATAGTTATGTAGAGAGCTCCTGGCTAAAAGCTCCTTCCAAAGGCAAGTCTCTGATTCACTTCCTCTGATGCTTCAGGCATAGTGAGTGTTGTTTGTTCAGAGACAATTTGCTATTGCCTTTCACTGAGGCTGAGAGAGTGTGGTTTGCCCAAGGTCACCCCGTGGGCTTCATGGTTGAACAAGGACCTTGGTCCCCAGAGTCATAGTCCAACACTCACTATGCTGGCTCTCTGTTCTCTTTATGTCTCCATAAAACCTTCAATCCAGGGATGGCACTATGTTTAAGGCAGAGATGGGCTAAACGTGGCTCCCAAGTTTATTTTTGTAGCTTTAGCCACTCCAGTCTCTGCCCTTTTTCTATTGCTGCAGATTCTTATTTTTGTGCTGGCCAAGTGCCGTAATAAATAAATAATAATAATAAATATTGCTGCAGATTTAGCATTGAATTAACTTGTTCCAAAGAACAAAAGTTCTGAGTGTGATTTGGGCTCTCTAATTGCTTCTCATGGAAGCCCTAGGGAGTAGAGATTCACCTTTGTAAAAGGTTTCAGTACTTCCCCTTTTACACTACCTAACATTAAAAAAAATCATTTTTTTCAAAACCAGAAGGAGACTTTCAGCCATTTCTGCTTTGTTTTTTGTTTTCTGCAATCATTTTTAAGCATTTCAAAATTGCCCCCACTGCCGGTAACCGAGGTGTATATAGGGAATGCTATAGATTGTCTGCTGAACTGACAATTTTCAGAGAACAGGAGGTTTGGATTTGGCTTGGTCTAAAATCACCTGTTTGGTCTTGGAAGCTAAGCAGGGTCAGCCCTGGTTGGTGGATGAAGGACTGCCAACAAATATCAAGTGCTGTAGGCTATATCTCAGAGGAAGGAATTGGCAATATCACCTTTGAGTATTCCTTGCCCAAGAAAACCCTATGAATTCATGGGGTCCCCATAAGTCAACTGGTGACTTGAAGGTACACACACTCACACACATCTAATAAACTTGCCAGAACCCTCACCAAACCACAGGTCCCAAGGGGAAGCCAGGGCAATGAAACTCGAATAAAATCTAGTATAATTCTGTTGGGTAGACCGAATTGTGCCCATTGATAATAATGTAGCTAGGTTCAGCAATGTTCAAGGAGGTGATTCCCAAATTTTGATCTTCTCAATTTTTGGGACGTCAGCTCATAGAATTCTTGATTGTAGATGAAGCTGACTCAAACTCTTGGGAGTTGAAATCCAACATTTCTGGAGAAACAAAGTTTGGGAACTGCTAATTTAAATCTTTCAGCATTAGTGTCAGTTATCATGGACATTCAAAGAACTGCAAGGAGAGAATGTCTCATGTCTTCTTGTTTCTCCATGGCAACTGCTCTTCTCTTTCCATATGTATGCCACTTTTTGGATCCTGTGCCAAGTTCACAATATATTAAGTGACATAGGCCACAATGCCTGTGACACAATTAAGTGACATGGGCCACATTTATTTCAAGAAAGCTGCCTTGCAAACAGTGGGATTTACTTTGACATAAGCATAGCAGTGCTTGCATGGTATCTGATATTTAAATTCTTAACAAAGTACAGTGGTCCCCCGGGATACGAATCCCCCGGGCTACGAAAATCCCGGGATACGAAAGAGCCGGGGCCGGAAAAATGGCCCCGGCTTACGATCGTATCCCCGGGATACGAAAAAAGGCCGGCGGCCTCGGAGAGGAAGGGACGGCCCCGCGATGGCCGTCCCTTCTCCTCCGCCGGCGGCCTCGGAGAGGAAGGGAGGGCCCCGCGATGGCCGTCCCTTCTCCTCCGCCGGCGGCCTCGTCACCCGCGGAGGCCCAGGCTGGCTGGGGAACGTTCGCTTCCACAGCCAGCCAGGCTTGAGTCCCTTCTCCTCCGAGGCCAGGCTTCGGAGGAGAAGGGGCGGCCTTGGATCCCTTCTCCTCCGAGGCCAGGCTTCGGAGGAGAAGGGGCGGCCTTGGATCCCTTCTCCTCCGAGGCCAGGCTTCGGAGGACAAGGGGCGGCCTTGGGTCCCTTCTCCTCCGAGGCCAGGCTTCGGAGGAGAAGGGGCGGCCTTGGATCCCTTCTCCTCCGAGGCCAGGCTTCGGAGGACAAGGGGCGGCCTTGGATCCCTTCTCCTCCGAGGCCAGGCTTCGGAGGAGAAGGGGCGGCCTTGGATCCCTTCTCCTCCGAGGCCAGGCTTCGGAGGAGAAGGGGCGGCCTTGGATCCCTTCTCCTCCGAGGCCAGGCTTCGGAGGACAAGGGGCGGCCTTGGATCCCTTCTCCTCCGAGGCCAGGCTTCGGAGGAGAAGGGGCGGCCTTGGATCCCTTCTCCTCCGAGGCCAGGCTTCGGAGGACAAGGGGCGGCCTTGGATCCCTTCTCCTCCGAGGCCAGGCTTCGGAGGACAAGGGGCGGCCTTGGATCCCTTCTCCTCCGAGGCCAGGCTTCGGAGGACAAGGGGCGGCCTTGGATCCCTTCTCCTCCGAGGCCAGGCTTCGGAGGACAAGGGGCGGCCTTGGATCCCTTCTCCTCCGAGGCCAGGCTTCGGAGGACAAGGGGCGGCCTTGGGTCCCTTCTCCTCCGAGGCCAGGCTTCCGGCGGCCTCGGAGAAGAAGGGACGGCCATCGCGGGGCCATCCCTTCTTCTCCAAGGCCAAGCAAGGCACGATCCGATCGGATCGTGCCTTGCTTTCGTTAGGCGCCCAGGGCCAGCCTTGGCCGACTGGGGAACGAAGGTTCCCCAGTCAGCCAAGCCTGGCCCTGGGAGCCTAACGAAAGCAAGGCACGATCCGATCGGATCGTGCCTTGCTTTCTCTTCGGGGCGGAGGCCCAGGCCTGACTGGCTGGGGAACGTCCCCAGCCAGCCAAGCCTCTGGGCCTCCGCCCCGAAGAGAAAGCAAGGAACTGCCTTGCTTTCCATTCGGGGCGGAGGCCCAGAGGCTTGCCTGGCTGGGGACCTTCCCCAGCCTGTCAAGCCTAGGCCTCCGCCCCGAAGCGAAAGCAAGGCACGATCCGATCGGATCGTGCCTTGCTTTCGTTAGGCTTGGGGGGCAAGCCCGGCTAGAGAAGGGAAGCTTCCCTTCTCTAGCCGGGCTTGCCCCCCAAGCACGGCTAGAGAAGGGAGGATTCCCTTCTCTAGCCGGGCTTGGGGGGCAAGCCTAACGAAAGGAAGCCACGATCCATGGGATCGTGCCTTCCTTTCGATAGGCGCGGAGGCCCAGGCCTGGCTGGCTGGGGAAGCGAACGTTCCCCAGCCAGCCTGGGCCGCCCCTTCTTCTCCGAAGTCTAGCTTCGGAGGAGAAGGGATCCAAGGCCGCCCCTTCTCCTCCGAAGCCTGGCCTCGGAGGAGAAGGGATCCAAGGCCGCCCCTTCTCCTCCGAAGCCTGGCCTCGGAGGAGAAGGGATCCAAGGCCGCCCCTTGTCCTCCGAAGCCTGGCCTCGGAGGAGAAGGGATCCAAGGCCGCCCCTTCTCCTCCGAAGCCTGGCCTCGGAGGAGAAGGGATCCAAGGCCGCCCCTTCTCCTCCGAAGCCTGGCCTCGGAGGAGAAGGGATCCAAGGCCGCCCCTTCTCCTCCGAAGCCTGGCCTCGGAGGAGAAGGGATCCAAGGCCGCCCCTTGTCTTCCGAAGCCTCGCTTCGGAGGAGAAGGGATCCAAGGCCGCCCCTTGTCCTCCGAAGCCTGGCCTCGGAGGAGAAGGGACTCAAGCCTGGCTGGCTGGGGAAGCGAACGTTCCCCAGCCAGCCTGGGCCTCCGCGGGTGACGAATGGAAGGCCCGATCCACCGGATCGGACCTTCCTTTCCTCAGCCAGGAGGCCCCCGCCAGGCCAGGCTTCGGAGGGGAAGGGATTTCCCTTCCCCTCCGGCCGGCCGGAACGGATTACCTATTTCCTATTGGAAATAGGCCCCGGGTTACGAAATTTTCGGCTTACGAAAAAGGGGCCGGAACGAATTAATTTCGTAACCCGGGGGACCACTGTACAGTTATACAGTTATACAGTGTGTGAAAGTGCAGTACTGTACTTAGGATAGTCAGATCTCAGGTTCTGGCCTTAATTCTTCAGTGTTCATGGGTCATGCTGATTTTTTGGTAGGCTCAGTTGCAGGCAAGAGAAAAAAACCTGTGCTTAGATCACCAGTTCAGTTACTACAGGTTTAGTCTCCCTTACCCAAAATGTGTGGGACCAGAAGTGTTTGGATTCTCCCCCCCACCTCAGATTTTGGAATGTTTGCATAGACATAATGAGATATCTTGGAAATGGGACCCAGGTCAAAACAGGAAATTCCTTTGTTTCATATATATCTTATACACATAGCCTGACAGTAACTTTATGCCTAATATTTTAAATAATTTTGTTTATGAAACAAAGCTTGTGTACACACTGAACCATTCAAAAGCAAAGGTGTCACTATCTTAGCCACTTGTGTGGACAATTTTGGATTTTGGAATATTTTGGATTTTGGAATTCTGGATAAGGGAGATACAATGTGTAGAGTATGATAATACATGCAAAACTCAAGTTGATTTGTTGCTGCAACCAGCAAAGACTCAAATGGGGAGGAATTATATATTTGCAGAATTAGCTTCCTCCTTTCCTCCAAATCATTTTGTGTCTAGGATTTACCCTCTGCTCTGCTCTGCATCCACCTTCTGGTTAGAAGCCAGTAGGCTATATTAAATGTTCATTATTTTTTTCTCCCTTAGTAAATATGAAGGAAGAATCCCCTTTTCTTACCATTTTCCCCCCTGGGAACAGCCCTAATTTCCAAAGAGAAAAATATGTTCTCTCTGTGTATGTTTGAATGAGATGCTGTGAGCAATTGTGGTTGGTACTCAATGGATAATGCTTAATGACATCACCAAGGGCCATTCCTAAATCTCAGGTTTTGGTCTGGAAGCCCTAGCTGTGCAGGCTGGATGAAAGATGAAACAAGCTGAAAAGGAAGAAGAGGGGATTCTTCCTTCATATTTACTTAGGGAGAAAAAAATAATGAACATTTATCCTTACTTAATACAACCAGTTATCCTTACCTAATGCAAAGCACATGCCTGGGATACCAGCCCATTTTGTTTACAGATGTATGTGCCAAAGATTGTACAATAGCAGAATCTATGCCCAAGAGAATTTAATATTTTTAAAAGATTTCCTTTGACCTTCTCTTTGAACAACATCCCTTCAGGTGCTGCGGCTGGTAGAGGAATTCAGCAGTTTACTACCTCAACAGCAACGTCAACATCATCATCATCAGCTGTGGAGCCTGAAGCTGAACTGGTGGGTAGCTTTGATCTAATAATTTTGAGTGTGGTTTAAATGGCCAAAATCTAGATTCTCCCTTGGTATTTAATGTCATCTGTTCAAGACTCTTCAGCAATTAAAAATACCTTGGCAAAACACTAATTATAATCAAGGAGTCTATATTCATAACAGTAAAACCAATAATTATAGAGATGGCTGGTCAGGTTAGAACATTTGCTTACTGATTTGGCATTCGGGGACCCATTGCGTTACCTTGGTTGCAATTCTAGGTACTGTGGCTGAGATCTACACTGTGGTTGTGTAGTGTTAATCTACTACACAGCTCCATGGTCCACCCTTTTGCTGAATACTGACATTGTCCAGCTTACTGTATGTCTGTTAAGATGAGTGTTTATTGTCCAGCTGTGAAACAGGGAAAGCACAGTGGGTGTTTTTGCAATCTCAGTGAATCCAGGGGTGCATTGAAGAGTATTTATTTAGAGTATTTATACCCTGCTCAGTCTCAGGGATGCTACAAGATCTCTTTGCATACTACTATTCCAGAATTACACTGCTATGTCTCTGAATTCTATCTGCATGTGAAATGTTTATGGAACTCAGCTTGAACAGTAATGAACTGAATACATCCATTGCTCAGTGGTCACAAAAGTACCATTGTGTTTGTAAGGGAATTTACACATGTGTATGATTAGGGACTAGGAAATGAAATTCATCAAAGTCAAGTGTAGTCTGCACTGCAGAAATAAATGCAGTTTGACACCACTGCCATGGCTCCAGGCTATGGAATTCTGGGATTTGTAGTTTGTTGTGGCATCAGAGTTCTCTGACAGGAAAGGCTAAATACCTCACAAAACTACAAATCCCAGAATTTCATAGCATGAACCTATGGCAGTTAAAGTGATATCAAACTACATTATTTCTTCAATGCAAATTAGCCCTCAATTGAATTTGCTCTTGTGAAAACCTTTGTGAAAGTAAGAAATCTTCAATCTCATATTACATGGAAATTTACTTGTCATAAAGAGCTCAGTCTGCTAACATTTCTGCATAAAACATATTGTTAAAAGCACAAGTAATGTGTAAAATAAAAAATCTAAAATGACAGAATTACACATCTCAGACAATAAATTACAGAGATATTTTTTTAAAATATCATAAAAACGATATAAATGGCAGCTGCCACATGTAATCACTCACATCATTCCCCCAAAGATTGTATCAATAGCTCTGTTTTTAACTAATGCCCGAAAAAAAGAAAAATAGGGGACAGGAGTTTTTGAATGAAAGAGGATTCTGCAATCAAGATGCTACCACTGAGAAAGCCCTGCTATTGTACCAGCTACAATGCTCTAAAAATTAGAGAAATGGGAGTTGTCAAATTAATCAGTTACATTATTCCCTTCTCTCTCTCTCTCTCTCTCTCTCTCTCTCTCTCTCTCTGTGTCTGCTGCAGAATCCTAGTTTTAATGTTGCAGAACTTGGGATGCTTTGTACAAAGTAAATATATATATTTTCTTGATGAGTTTCCTTTTGTTATAGGGCTCTTCTAGGGCTGGCAGTGCAATCCTTACTCTGCCTTCAAGCCTTACCTATCCTATTCAAATACCTGCTGGGGTGACTCTGCAGACTGCTTCAGGTAAGCCTTTACAGGTAGAGTCCCGAGTGTGAATTATGCAAGAGATTTGGTTGGGGGAATATGGTGCATGTATATGCACATATAGGTATAGAGCCACAGGAATCACCCTGTGATAAAGATTATGCTGGCACTGTGCTGGCAAAATGCTACCATTATACCAGTCTCTTCAGTTTTTGGAAGCTAAACAAAGTTGGGCCTGGGTACTACTTGGATGAGAGGCCATCAGGTGATCCTTCCCAACTGTGGGGGTTTGGTTTTGTCCCCTGTAGATGGGAAAAATTGCTGGACTTCAAGCTCATATTCATCAGTGGGTGGTGATGCATGGAAGTGTGTGCCTTCAGGGCATACCACCATTGACTGATATGGGGCAGGGTAAATCCTGGGATTAATCCCCTGCCTCTATCTAACTCAGTTGAAATGCTTCATGGATGAAACCGGAAAGAGTTTATTGAAAAAGATTAGCATAATAGCACATCCTTTGCAAAAACTGTGTTAACAGGCTAAACTTTATTTCTATATCTATTCCAGTTTTTCTTCCTCACTCCCTTCACATTTAATTCCCATGAAAAGCCAGGCACTATGTGACCTTGGTTCACACACAGCAATTCCCCACAGCTACTTACCTTCATCCCCTTGCACCCAAGCACCCAACAGGCAGGGTGACCAGATGCCCTCCTTTTCCAGGACGTCTTATATTTCAGCCTTCTGTCCGAGAGGAATTTCAAAATGTCCTCCATTCTGAGCATGACTAAGAAGCATGAATTTACATTTTTACATGAAATTATTTTTGGCTATTACTGTATATCGTAATGTCTTACATTTTTGTTGAATTTCCTACATTTTGTTGTGTCTTGTCCTCCTTTGTTGTTATGACATCTGGTCAACCTGCCAACATGGCTACAAGATGTCTAAGCAGGAGTAATTTTAACGTGTGAGAGAGAGAGACATGAAAGGTGACTCTTGACATAGGGACCCCAGTCCAAGAATTGCTAGCTTGCCAGTAAGGCATGTTCATTGTACTTGGGATCTGCAGACAGAGCTACGAAAGACTCTGCCCCCAAACCCTGGAGAATCACTGCCAGCAGCCAAAGCGGACAGAGAGCTAGATGGGACCAATGGATTGACTAGCCAGTTTCCTATGATTCTGTGTGTGAGATGCCCTTCAAGGGCTCTTCCCAAACTATTGGCTACATCTGCACTGCAGAAATAATCCAGGTTTACACCACTTTAACTGCCCTTGCTCAATGCTATGAAATTCTGGGAATTATAGTTTATTGTGGCGCAAGAGCTCTCTGACACAGAAGGCTAAATGTCTTAAACTAAAATTCTCAGAATTCCATAGCATTGAGCCATGGCAGTTAAAGTGGTGCCAACCTGGATTAATTTCTGCAGTGCAGATGTGGCCTGTGTGAAAAGCATTGGTTGTCCATTGCATTATCACATGATCACTTCAGATGCATAGTCTCCATGTGTTTAGTCCAACAGAGAAATCTGGGACTTAGGTCCTCCATGTTCCAGTTTCAAGGTAATGGAGATGTTATGACTAGTCACAGTATAGGATACTATATCATATCTGTATTGCCTAAACAATGAACCTGTGATGCGTGGCCCTTATGAATGGCTATTTCTGGATATTTTAAGGCACGAGTAAACAAAAATCCTTAACGCAACATGTTGAATGGATTTTTTTTTTTTTTTTTGCCAGAAGCTGGGGTTAATAGAGTAGTGGGATTTTGATGGTGACAACCAAAAGGCAGATCTACACAACCAATTTATATCGGCTTTATACAAAATCAGCTGTCTAATTTATACAAATTCCACTTAAAAGAGTTTTGGGAATTGCAATTTGTTGAGTATGTCCCAGCAGATCCTCCCTTCTGCGTCGTGGAAACCACAGTTCCCATGGCTCCCTCTGAGTGTTGTGGGATGACAACTCAAGCTGTATTTTTGTTGTGTAGAGAAATGCAGTAAGGGGAGAGAAGAAATTGGAAGCGGGGAAAATTAATAATGATGGCAATGTAGCATTATGAGGCTCCTGGGATTTTAATTAAAGAAGCATGCATGCTGGAAGACAACTCTGACCTCATCAAGTTGAATAGTTTCAAACTGTCAGCTTCCAAATTCTCCTGGGGCCGTAGATGCAGCAGCAGAACACAAGGTAATAGATAAGAGACGACATCCAGGGAAGGCAAAGCATCCTCTCTGCAGCTGTCGGTGCCCTTCAAGGGCCTTTAAGAACACAGTGAAATCATGTAAAATATCAAGAAGTCTAAACTATGCTGAAGGGGGGGAAACGTTTGAGGGAGTGACAGGTGACTCTCATGAGCTCACAGCAGGCTTTGTAAGTTCGTTGCTACTTTAACAGGGCCAGCCCTGCCATTAGGCAGAGTGAGATGGCTACAATAGGCAATAAATTTTAAGTGCTGTGAAAGAATAACAAGTGGGTTGTTATTTAATTTGCTAATATAATATTTTTACTGCCAGGGGTGGGGATATCCTGCCTGCAGAATATTCTGCCTAATGGACCAAAATGACTGGCTTTAAGTCTAATATATCTTAAACTCAGTGAAGGGTGGGATAGAGTGCCTTTTGCTCTGCTCCAGTCAGCAAAATGCTTTGAGTATTTCATGAAGGATGTAATAATGTTTCAGGGCTGCAGGAAAGGGCAGGTGTGGTATTCTAGCTATCTAAAATTAGGCTCCTCATATCCTCTGTCAATAAAATACATACCAGTAGGTATTATACGATATTTTAAATATTTTCATATATATTCTTTATATGCAGTCTCATTGAGTCATCCTTATTTGGAATTTCAACATCTGAAATATTCCAAAATTGTCCACATGGCTGGCTGAGATAGTGACACCTTTGCTGTTCAATGTACACAAACTTTGTTTCATGCACAAAACTATTAAAAATATTGTGTGCAAAATTAACTTCAGGTTATGCATAAGGTGTATACAAAACATAAATGAATTTCATGTTTAGACTTCACTCTCATCTCCAAGATATCTCTTTATGTATATGCATTTTTCCAAAATCACAAATCCAAAACATTTCTGGTATCAAGTATTTTTGATATAGGAGACTCACCCTGTAGTTTCTGTATGGTATTTTATGTAATATTGCATATAGTTATATCATTAATAGTTTTTCAGCACACTCCTTGAGGGCAACTCCTTGTTTGCTCACTCTTAGGTCTTTGCTTTTCTAACATGTAAGACTGAACTGGCTGTTACTGGGAGATTTCCTGCTTAGAATCAAAGCATTCTAGAATTGTTGGTCCAAAAACACACTATAGAAATAATACGGTGACAGCCCTGGCTCAGTGCTAGGAAATCTTGGGAATTATAGTTTATTGTAGCACCAGAGCTCTCTGACAGAGAAGGCTAGATGTCTCACAAAACTACAGTTCCCAGAATTCCCTAGCACTGAGCTAGGGCAGTTAAAGCAGTCTCAAACTGGATTATTTCTGCAGTGTGTTTTGGACTATAGAGCTGGAAGGAATGACAAGGTAATACACAACTAAGGCTGTTAAAGCACTCTAGGTATATAGGCTTCCAACTACTGTTGAAAGTTCTCCAGTGAAGGAAAGTCCATTACTCTCCCAGACAATTTATTCTACTTTTAAACCAAACTATCAGGAAGTTCTTTTTAATATTTAGATGGATTCTCTATTCTTGTAATTTGAGCCCATTGTCTCATGTCTTAGTCTCTGGAGCAACAGAAAACATCTTGCTCTCTTCCTCCTAACAGATGGGTGGAAGGTCTGGGGGCTGTACCTGCTTCATTCTTTACCCCTCATGGGCTGCACTGATCCATTTTTTGAAAACCAGAACTTACCAGAATAGAAAAATCACTTTCTCTGCACGTTTGCTTGAGCAACTGAGGAAGACAGTCAGGTTGCTATTAATTGCTGTTAAGTCGACTTCGACTTATGGCAACCCTGTCAATAAGAGACCTCCAGATCACCCTGTTATGAACATCTCTACTGAGATCTTGCAAACTCAGGAGCATGGCTTCCTTGATTGAATCTATCCACCTGTAACGGGGCCTTTCTCTTTTCCTACTGCCTTTCACATTTACTGAGCATCATTGCCTTTTTTAAGGGGTCCTACCTTCTCACGATATGTCCAAAGTATGACAATTTCAGCTTAGTTATCTTGGCTTCCAGGGAGAGTTCAGTATTTATTTGTTTTAGGACCCATTTATTTGTCTTTTTGGTACCACATTTCAAATGAGACGATTTTCTTCCTATCAGCTTTCTTTGATACCTACAATTTCACAATTATACATAAAAATTGGAAATATGATGGCACCGATAAACCTGACTTTGGTATTCAGTAATATATCATTATAGGAAAGCAGGCATATTCACAGAGATCTAGCATGGTGTAGTAATCTGAGCATTGGACTATGACACTGGAGACCAGTATTTGAATCCTTGCTTGGCCATGGAAACCCACAGGGTGACCTTAGGCATGTCACACTCTCTCAGTATTAGAGGAAAGCAATGGCAAATGAACATTTCTTGCCAAGAAATCCCCATGATCAGTTCATTCTAGGGTCATCATAAGTCAGAAATGACCTGCAGGCACACAACAATAACAAAGGCATATTCACAGTTTTTTTCCTTCCCTTTCTTAGGGCACTTATATAAAGTCAACATGCCTGTGGTGGTCACTCAGGCCCCAGGAAATGGCAGTGGTGTCCAGAATCCAGTATTACAAATATTTCAGCAGCCTGGAAAGGAGACCTCTGTATCTCAGTCTTCCACTGAGGGTTCAGGGCAAGGAAATGACTCCTCAGTCCAAGCAGCCAGCAATGAAAACTTGCAGGCCCTGAAGTCTAATGCATCTCAGCATATAGGAATGGAGGAGAAAGCCTTGCCAGCTGTTGATGTCATACAGGAGGGTCTTGGAAATCAGGAGAAAACTGCAGCGGGGGGTACCGGTAACCTCCCAGTTATGTAGCTCCCACGAGACTCCAAGGAAATCTGAAGCCACAAGAGCTACTCCTCTCCCAAAGCTGCCAGAATCAGACAACACCACAGCAACCACAGAAGCGATGGGAGGAAGCTCTTCTGTTGGGGGTGAATTGTCTTCAAACCTTGACCAGACCCTGGATCCGGATGATATCATTGAGTTGATCATCATGGGCAATGAGTTGGATGACAGTACTTTCCTGCCCAGTGAAGCCAACCTGTCTTTTCCAGAAGAGGTAATTTCCAATGCCATATGTAGTTGTCTCCTTTAAAATAGTTTATTTCCACACACCTTTCCACACAATTAAAAAAAACCCCTCACAATTTTTGTGAATTTTTGATGAACCTTGTAAATGTATTTTAAAATATGCACTGAAATGTATGATATGGGTTGAATTATGGAATAAGTATAGCCTCAGGTTTGGACCCCCTCCATCCTATTTAAAATCAATAGTCGGATGCTGTCGGTTTGAATTGGGATAGATTGCATTGTGTTTTTTGGGGAGTGGGTGGGAACAATTTCTTTGTGGTGCTGGTGATGATAATATTTACTTATATCTCCCTTTTCCTCCAACATTAGGACTCAGAGTGGCTTTCAATTTACCAGTAAAAGAACAGCACAATTAAAAAAATGCAATAGTGAGCATTAAAATAGAATTAAACTATTACTTTATTAGAACCAGAGTGGCATAGTGGTTTGAGTGTTGGGCTACAACACTGGAGTCAGGTTTCAAATTCTTGGCCATGAAAACTCAGTGGTGACCTTGGGCAAGTCACAGTCTCTCAGCATCAGTGGATGGCTATGGCAACCCTTTCTGAACAAATCTTGCCAAGAAAACCCTGTAATAGGTTCACCTTAGGGCCACCATAAAAAGGGAGGCTTCAAATCAATAGGTGGTGGTGCAAGCAAATTCAGTAGATATGAAAGGTGTTCTCAAGGGGTCCTGCCTAGCTCAGGCAAAAGCAACAGGGGGGTGCAGACATCCCTAACACAAGCTCACCTACTTATCCACCTTCTTTCTTTTCTTTCAGCTAGATACCAGTGTCCAGATGGAACCTGATTTGCAGGCTCCAAAGGATATAGCCAGTGACCTTAAAACCATTATTCAGCTGGATGGAACAGGCGATGCTTCTCCCAGGGCAGAAATAGAAAGCCCACCAGATGGGGAAGATGAGGAGCTTGTTGGCATCATTGACACCGAAGATCTGAAAGTCCTGGATGAGGAAGAGGAAGAAGGTGAAAATAGCACTTCAGACAATCAGTCTCTCAGCAGCACCAGTGACACCGATGACCCCTCTGTTGACATCACTGAAGAGGTAAAAGCTTTTGATCCTTCTGAAAAAGAATGTTGTGCTCTTGTGTCTATGGTAGGGTCAAATTAGACACAGAATCACAGAGCTGGAAGAAACATCAAGGTCACCTTGTGCAGCACAGATCAAAGTGATGGTCCAGTCTGCAAGCTGCCGGTCTGCAGTAAGTTTACAGGAAACAGTGTGAATACAGTAATATGCACAAATGTGTCCTTTAGAAGCAACAATCTAGCCCCTGTAGCAATACTGGAAATCTCTTACATCCCTGAGATTTGGCCAAATGTTCCCTGTTGGCTCTTGTTGCCTCAGCAAGGGGAAGTGATTGACTTTCTTTTGCTGGAAGTAATTAAGCAGAGACTCAACAGCTGTCTGTCATAGAGGCTGGAGGTACATTATGCACTGAGCAAACAGTTCTGACTAGATGAAGACCAAGATTCATCACAACTCTGTGAATTTGTTTTGTGGATTTTTCTACCTATGCTGAAGCTGAGACATATCATGTCCTCTATGTCCAAGGTCCAAGACTGGAGGGGAAAAAAAAGAAAGTGACTTTCTTTTACCCCTGACAAGGAGAATCTTCCTGAAGCCCCTTTTAATATTTTCCCCCCTTTGGGTGCCTGCACAGTGTAGAAATAATGCAGTTTGACACCACTTTAACTGTCATGGCTCCTTCCTACAGATTCCTGGGATGTGTAGTTTTGTGAGGCATCAGTCCTCTTTGTCTTTGCTAAAGACCTTGTAAAACTGCAAATCTCATTATTCCATAAGATGGAGCTACAGCACTTAAAGTGATGTCAAACTCATTGCAGATGCAACCTTTAAAGTCTTCTTTGGATAGGCTCTATATGGCCCCTGGAAGACCCTGGAGAATGTCTGCCTCATGTGTTGGCAGTTAGTATGTAGCCAGCATTGATCCATTCAGCAGCCATGCACCCTCTTACCTACATGGTAGTGTCAGTGAGACAGGGTGCAGCAGAGCAGGGATTGGGTTGCAGGGGTAGCTAAGCAAGGATTGCCACTTCTGTCTGTGTCAGAAGAACAGAGGCAGTAGCAGCAGTGATACTCTTTGCATGGCTGCCCCCGCCCCTCCCATTAGCCAGTGTCCATGGAGCAGGTGGAGATGGAGCCAGGATTGACACCCCCTTTGCTTATATTCTTCTGATGTTGACAGCAGTGATCCTCCTTGCTTGGTTGACTCACTCCCCTCCCATTGGTGACTAAAATAGCCATGAGGGGAAAAAAGGGAGGGCAGCAGACAAGCAAGGCTCATAGCTGTTGCCTGTGTCAGAAGAACACAAGTAGTAGTGGAGAAGACCCTTCTTGCTCAGCAGCCCCCTTTGCCATCCATACAGGGATCAGGGGGACACCACTCCCACCAGGATGGAAACATTTCTCACTGTCTGAGTTTGTCTTCAGCTACTGTACAGTAGTTGAAAGCATGCCTGCAGTGGGGAGAAAATGGATTGCAATTATTTGCCTTCTCCCATGGGAATGAATAATTGGGAGAAGCAAAAGTTACTCATTAGGAAGAACTTTACTGCAAGAGCTGTTTGACAATGTAATAGACTGCCCCAGAGGGTGGTAGACTCCCCTTTTCCGGTCTTTAAACAGAGGTTGAATGGGCATATTTTAAGATGGGCCTTGTAGTCCCCTTTCATTTCTATGATTCTATGGACCTTATCACACAGGAAAAATTGGGGGGAAATCAAGGGTTTAAACAGTGATTATCCCATGCAAAATGTGATATCACAATTAAGGTTGTCACACACCACTATTAAACAGGAAAGAAACAGCAACCAACCATTTTTGGGATTTCTCCATGAATGATTTGTTGCTGTTTATTGCCTGTTTATTGCCTATTTAATAGTGCTGTCATGTGAAAATCTTAATTGCGATGCTGTGTTTTGTATGGGATGATAGCTGTTTAACCCCTGAATCTGCCTAATTTCCTCCGTGTGATAAGGCCCACTGATTATGCTTGTTAAAGGATTTGGGGAGATGTTAATCTAAAACACCCCTCCTTGCATACACATTTTTCAAATTCTTTTAAATTTTGTGATTCTTCTTTTTCAGGACCCTTTAAATTCTGGTGATGATGTTAGTGAGCAGGAAACACCAGATGTGTTTGACACTGATAATATAATTGTGTGTCAGTATGACAAGGTACAGTATAGAACATTTTCTCTTCTGCTTATTTATTTAAAACATGTTTAGATCACCCCCTATGTTGCATAGGATTCTAGGATGATATCTAGTTCATTAAACTGGCAACTGAAAATGCAACAACAAAAACACCATTCGACCTCTTAATTCTTTACAACACGCACAAGTTAAAATGCCTTGGGTGAACAAGGCAGACTCTGGAAAGAGTTCAGTGTGAGCATTGTTAGACCCTCTGCAGACCACGCCATTGCTCCTAATGGAATCAGAAGTGACATCATATTGCTTCTAGTTCCAATATTCATCTGAAATATGACCAGTTTTTAAAGGGTTTGCAGGGCTGTGGGGGACAATGTGGGTGAAGGAGAAATAAAGCATCATGTTTTTGTGGGAGTTTGGGTGTGTTTTTTGTGTATGTATGTGAAACCCATTCCCCCCCCCCCCCCCCCATTTGGGGCAGATTGAAGGCATCAGGGAGCCAGCATTGTGTAGTGATTTGAGCTCTAGGAGACCAGGTTCAAATCCCTGCTCAGCCATAGAAACCCATGGGGTGACCTTGAGCAAGTCACACCCTTTCAGCCTCAGAGGATGGCAATGACAAACCTTCTCTGAAGAAATGTGCCAAGAAAAACCCATAATAGGGTCACCTCATCATAAGTTGGAGAAGACTGGAAGGCACACAACAACAACAACAACAAGAGTGCATCAGAATGATAAACAAGGGTCTTGGGGACCACATGTGATCCATAGACCATGCTCCCCCCCTGCATTATAAAGAGCAAGCTCCATACCAATGGTGGCACTGGCAAAAAAGCAGTCCCCTTTGCTGGCCTATATGGTCTCTCTGGTAAAGGCACCTGTAGGACCTTGGCGTATCTTAATACAGGCAAGCTGTATCAGAACAAATACTTCTGGTATCTGGGTACCAAGGCGAACTCTAGAATCTTGTACTGGACATGGAAACAAATGGGGGAAGTTGTCATAAAATTGGAATAATATACATACACTTGGCTCTACCAGTCAGAGCTGTGCAACTCACACTGTGCACTATTAGAAACTTTGAGTTCTCTTTGTTTTGTAAAATATTGTACAAAACAATGTTCCAATCTGTAGCATTGCTATTTTTCTGATGTAGCAGATAAAGTGTACTCATTACTTGTAAAAAGCCAGCATGATGTTATAATTTGGGTGCTGGACTCTGGGGACCAGTGTTAAAAGCCTAATTTATCCATGGAAACCCTCTGGGTAAACTTAGGCAAGTCACACTCTCAGAGTGTGGAGGACAGTAGCAAACCTGCTCTGAAAAAATCTTGCCCAGAAGACTCTGTGATAGGGTCATCTTAGGGTTGCCATAAGTCGGAAACAAATTGATGACACACTACAAGAACATTACTTCTATTTTTTTAAATGGAGAGGGATCATCTGTTGAGATTTTTGGCCCACTTTCCATTTTTTTTAAAATTATACCTTTGAAAACAGCAATAATGGTAATATTGGTGATGATAGAAAGGAATGAGCCACTAAGGTAATACTATTGTATTACTCTTAAAATAAATAACACTGTATTATTTTAAAATACCATTGAATGTTCTTGTATGTGTGATGTAGGGAAGCCTTATCACTTTGGTGTTTAAATTCGCCTTCAAACACCTCTTTATTTTCCATCAGTTATAAAGAAACTCAGGTTTTCTTTTAGTAGATTTTCTAATCAGCAGGATTTAAAGGTTCTCGTAAGCTATTTCTGAGAGACCCTGCCGTTTGCTTTTTTTAAACCCAGGTTCAGCGAAGCAAGAACAGATGGAAGTTCTATCTGAAAGATGGTGTGATGTGCTTTGGGGGAAAGGACTATATTTTTTCCAAAGCTGTTGGAGATGCAGAATGGTGAGAGGTACTGCAAAAATACTGCAGTGCTATTATTATTATTATCTTAATTAAACAATGTACTGTAATGTTCAGTGAGAGGAATCTGAAAATCTTTTGTTCTGAAATGTTGAATGTGAAAAGAAATTTCACATATGAAGTCTGACTGTGTAAAAAATAAACAAATATATCCTGCATTAACAGTGACTGCATATTGACCAATATTATCTCTGGAGCCATATTTTGTATAGGTACATAGGTGTTGTACTTGGCTTTTATTAATAAGCACATCAGTTTATGGAGGATTCCGGGGTACAAACAGCCTGGAGAAAAGTTTTCACACTTGGCAGAGATTCTTGGCTTCCCAGAAGGAAGGTTAGGTCTCTGAACCTGTACACATGAGTGAAAGGCCTGTGTTCCTCTGTTCTTGTATTGTTATGAATGGACACCACAAGTCAATAGCCCTGGGCCTTGATCAGCCAGTCTGGATACCAATCTGATGGTTCCAGACCAATCCCTGCCCAAAGGGTCCTTAGACTGGGGCAAAAAGACTGACTGTTTGCCCCAGAGTTTCTCCAGACTTTGCAGCACCAGCTGGCAAACCACATGTCCCTGCACACCTCTTACCTGCTGCCACTGTTGCATCATCCTCAAAGGTCCCCACTACAGCCTGTGACATTGGATGGAGGTGCCTGGCCCAGCATCTCATTTCCATCCTTATGGGCTATGAAGGGAGCCTTCAGGGAAGATGCTACAGTGGCAGCAGGTAAAGGGCAGAGGGCGACACCAGCGATATGGCACAGTAGCAGGTGAGCATGTGAACACTCTCTCATCACTGTGCTCATCTGGGGACTGACCCGTGTTGGAACCAGGGGTGGGATACCATGGGTTTTGGCCTGTGGTATCCTGTCCATCTGCTCAGGCCTCTGTGTGTACACTAATCCACCCACCAGATGATCTATCCACTTTAACTTTAGGCCAAAAATCCCCAGTAATTGCTACGAGTAGAACTCAGCCCAAAGGGGGTACAGGTAAGAAGTTAGAAGAACATTAGAACAGCTCTGCTGGGTTCAAACAAAGACTTCTCTAGTGCATGGGGATTACCTACACTCTGCAATAATAGCAGTTTGAAAGCATTTTAACTGTCATGGCCACATTCTACAAAATCATGGGACTTGTAGTTTTGTGCGATACTTAGAATTATCTAGAGTACTCTTTTGAACTACGTTAGAGCTCTCTGGCAGAAAATTCTAAATACTGCATAAAACTAATAGTACAAATCCCAGGATTCCATAGGACATGGAATTTTATGATGGAAGATGTTTTAAAAAACCAAACCATTTCCCCCATGTTCTTCAGCTGAAAAGGCCCTCTGTGTCTCTTGAAGAAGCATCTTTGTAATTAAGTTGAGCCCCCTGCACTATCTAATTGTAAAAAAAGAGGAGAGGGTGGCATTTTTAGCAGTCCAGATGCACCTGAAGGGTACTAAGGGCAGAATATTATTTCCTAAATTTTCCCATTTTATCTTAGACACATATATGTAAAAATCCCCCTCCTCACTTATATTGGGCAAAGCAAAATAGGGTGCATTTAAAATGCAGTTGTGTATTTCAGACATACTGGGAAAGCAAATATTCTCCTCTCTGCCTTCATTTTAATGACTAGCAGAAATGTATACTCAGAACCGGAGTCAGGTTGGTCCCACTAGATGCATGACTGTGAATATCTTCAAATCCCTTTTCATGCCATTTTACTGAAGGGCATTATGTGTGGGGGAGAAACTAACCTCTCTCATCTACTTATTACAATGCAGATCTCTGCTTTCAAGGCCATATTCACTACAACAATTAAGAATATGCTCCAGAATTAATGGATTTGTCTTTTGCATTTAGATAGTTTGTGCATAATTGCTTCTAGAGTCTTGCACATTTTAAATCTGACCCAGTTTCCATTTTCCTCTAATCATATTTATGCTTTCCTGTTTGGAGTAGAAATTGGTAATGAATTATGTTCTTTGCTAGTTTGCTATTTAAAAAGTTAAAAAAAAATCCATCTGCTTTATGAACTATGAATTGTGTATGCTCTTTCTTTTTTCTTTTTTTACTCACCAGGAGTGCTTGCTGTAGAGTTGAAATCTTAAAGTTTAATCAGCATATAGTGCAGAAGCAAGTGGGAAAAGAGTAATCTACAGATAGCTATATATTCTCTGTTGTTTTTCCATCTTTACATATAGCTGTGTTAATTTGGATCAGTATGCAAAGTGATATTGTAGCACCTTTGAGACTAAATGCAAGAAATTTGTAGCATGAGCTTTTATAGACTGAGTCTGCATCCTCTGATGCATGGAATGATGTACTTATAGACATCTATTTATTATTATCTATTTATAGATAATAAAGGTATCACTGTTTGGTGGATTTTTGATGTTACTGATACTTATAGACGGCCATTTTGCCCATGAATGGGCAAGTGTGTGTGTAATAGAAATGCAAAACCTGTGGTTAAGATAATGAGATGATAAGTTCAGTTTTAATGATGGTTGTTAGGGAACAAGGTCACCACAGAACCTAATCACGTTGTCCACGACATGAGAGGTACTTCAACTTGCTCATCCTCTAATATGATTTATCTCACTCTCTATCAATAATACCCTTCAGCACTCTGCATTTGGCAAACAGGCCAGTCTCTGCATCAGAGGATAGATTGACGTTAAGTCAGACATTAGCAATGGGAACACACAAAAACCAGCACAAAAATCAGTTGCAAAGTATTTGATTCTTTCTGGACATTCCAGCTCAGAGCTCAGAACAACAGTCCTTGAACACAAAACCTTCAAAGGAAGGTTGGAAACAAAAACAGCAGAATTGGGACATATCCATAAATTCCAATCTGTCAACAGTGAGTTGAACAGAGAAAATGGTTTCCTGGCACACTACACATATTACAATGCTATACACAAAGGCTGTCTTGTCCATTTTATCACAACTCCTTTCTAGTTCCCAGCCAGCATCATACTACAAGTATGTACATACTACATACTCCAAGTACACTTTCTACCATTCATACATATTTACTCACATTGGCTTTAAGCAATGTCTTTCCCCCCAACTTTGTCCCACAACAACCATCCTTAAAACTGAATTTGTCACCTTATCACTATGCCCACAAATTTTAAATTTCTATTATCATTCACACAGACAACTGCTCGTTCATGGGCATGAATGTCTGTCTATAAGCACTTCATGCCATGCATCTGATAAAACAGACTTAGTCTTCTACAAAAGTTTATGCTACAAACATCTTTCTTTCAGTTAGTCTCAAAGATGCTACAATATTCCTTGGTATACTTGCAGTTAGGTATACAATTGGGGAGGCTCTGGGACTGCCCTTTCAGTAGGAGGCAAAATCCATCAATCAGAGAGTTGCACAGGACTTACAGTTACAAATAAAGGAACCTCAAGGAGTGTTTGCTTTGAGTACCCTGTAAATCCAGAAATTTGGAATTTAGTAGGAGAATTGAGCAGAACTTAGTCATTTCACACAAAAGTCAAGAAACGTTGCTGCTATTGTGAAACAACTGTGAATCTGCAAATCACCCAGGAAATTTTCCTGATTTATTATCTCTGGATTTTTGCTGTCAGTGGCCATCTTGTATTTCAGATAGAACCTTTCTGTCGCCTCCATCTGTCCTTATTCTTCTGACTTAGGTTGAGCATGACACAGCAGCACTGAAAACAGCTGTTCTACCTGAAAGGTCAAGATGACACTATGGAGTAAGTCAAGTTATTTGTACCAGAACAACAGGAACCCAAGAACAGCTCCCATACCCCAGTTTCAAAGCTAGCTCCAGGTTTTAGAACGTCCTTCAAGAAAACCCAATTAATGGTGATCTCTTTTACAGGGAGCCCCCCTTTAAAGCTGCATTGTCAAGGGGTTGGATTAAATGCCCTTGGGACCCCTTCCAACTCTGTGATTCTTTGATTGTCACCAGCTGAGACTATCTGCTTGCTTGCATGGCAGAAAGCCAGTGTGCAAATGGGACAGGCCATCTATTGCTCCTCCTTCATAACACTTCACTTGTTTGGGGCAAATTGAGACAGAGGCAAAGAGATAAGTTGTAGTGCTGAAGAACAGAAACAGGTTCAGGGGGCTCTTGTCATCTGCCCTCTGTTTAGCTATGGGTCTTCAGCAGGTACCTCGCCCAAGGTGACCAGCCAGATGTCATAACTGCAAAGGAGGAAAAGGCACTGCAAGAGGTAGGACCTTCAAGTGAAATATACAACATTACAAAAAGCAAACAAAAACAAACAAACAAAACAAACAAACAAAAAGAAGCTAAAAACACTAATATAATGAACTTTCATTTCATCTGGTTTATTTACAGCTATATTACATACACTGTATTTTGCTTATGTACTTAACTGTATTTTTGTGATGATTTATATTCATTAAATTGCCTTGTTGCCTTGCAGTATACTTATAGAACTTATAGAACTTATCAAGACAAATGCTTAAAATTGTACTTTATTAGCAACAAGCCCTTGACTGAATCTACATTAAAATTATTCCTTTCATTTGTCCATGTTAAGGAAAAAAAAACCCAACACTTTCAACATTTGCATTGAGTCCTCAAGCAGCTCATTGCTTAACGTGTTTGCTGTCTTTTTCCCTTCTGAGAAACAAACACACCCTGAGCTCTGGATGTTAGTCTTCTCTGCTACTGCTCTTTGGAAAAAAGAACTTTAGAAGCATCCACCCTATCCTCTTATTTGCAGTGAGGACAGGCTGCCAAGTAGACACATTTCTCAAAGGGGAACAGTAAATGTGGTGCTACTCAATGTATTTCTTAGCCATGCTTAAAATGGAGGACCATTTTGGAATTCCTCTTGGTCAGAAGGTAAAAATGTAGGACATTCCTTAGAAAAGGAGGATGTCGGATCACCCTAACCCCGGCCATGTTGACTTTTGATGGCAGTCCTGTTCACATTTGTGCCTCAAATGTAGAGTTAGCTGTGATTAAAGTTTCAGGTTCAGTCCCTGGCATTTCTAGATAGTGATGACAAAGGTCCATGTCTAAGACCCCACTGTCAGTCAGTGTGGAAGTGTAGACAGCATGGAGCTCAATGAACCAATGTTTTGTGAACTGGGGTCCTTTCACAGTACACCATTCTAGCACTATGATTCTACATTATCTGCTATGGGAATCCTGGGATTTGTAGCTTAGCGAGGGTTACTTTGAGTTCTCTGTCAGATAGCTCTTGTGTCTCACCAAATTACAGATACAGTAGCTGTAGCAATTAAAGTGGAATCAAAGTTCTGTAATTTTGTAGTGTAAAATCTTCTTGGTGCAAAGCAATATCTGATGCTTCTCTGATAGTCTAATTGCAGAATTTGCGTCCTCTTGCTGCAGAATTTTGATGTGCTTATAGCACAGCCAGTGGCCCAGTGTTGTGTGTTCTGCAGCTATAAAGCACTCCATTGGATCGTTATTCTGGCAGGTTTATCACAAAAGCAGAGAGATCGTATCAACCATTTCTTAACAGTGGCACTGAAACTTTTTAAGTTCCCAGTTGAGAAATCAGTGTTGGCATAATTAACTCTGATTTATGTTCCAAAGGCATTTGTATTCCTGCATTAAGGACATGTTCTGTTCTGTTATCTACAGAAGTGTCGATTCATTCTCCGGCAAGCCCTGGAACGCGTCTCGCTAATTTCCCCCTTTTCTATAGTCATAAATGGCGAGCGTATCAATGTTATGCATCATCATGGAGTTGAACAAAATTGCTTGCTAATTTCTCCTGCCAGCATGTTTGCAGGCTTCCAGGCTGTTTTAACTGAGAAATTATAATCAAAACTGAAAGTGTAATAACATTGTAATGAGATTATAGGTGTATTTTGCAAATAAAGGCTGGAGGCTCAGAAATGAGGATGGGTGAGAAATAAAATCCACATTTGGTTTTAAATGACAGAATGAAATCTATATTTTCATTAGGGCTGCAATGAGAAGCAGAATTGATATCTTGTTACATGCTCCTTCCACTTGACAAGTGATGCGGCGGTTTCATTTCCTTAGTATCAGAAAGTAGTGGAGACTTATTTATATCAATTTATTTTAGGGGTTATGCCTGGAACTTGCAAAAATGTGATGTGGGATGAAAATTCTGGATTCCAATCCCCATTCCATACAAACTAACATTCTGTAGCTACTGACTGACCCCACTCAGGACTTTCCCACACCACGCCACAACTGCAAAATTGTAGAAAAATTCACATATATCGGTTTGGGGACAGTCATTTTTTCACAGTTCTTCAAAAGTGCCATGGTGCTGCTTTAGATCCTAGCTCTGTCTTGTGCATGTCAGCCTTCATAACCCAGCCTTCTTGCTGCATCCCCTTCCCAGCATGCTTTTTGGTCTATATTTATTTAAAAATTATTTTCTATTGGCAGTAACAGTAATTGATAAAGTAAAAAAGAACAGAAAAAGGAAAACATTCTTGCTTGCTTGAGAATAGTGAAGAAGTAAAGGAGCAGAATCATGTCCACTTGCACAACATGATTGCTAGCATATTGGAACTGCAACAGGAGGAACTTATCACATATGAATTAATAGTGGAAAAGCAGCACAGTTGGGAGGCATTGACAGGTTTTGCCCTTCAGTAAAAAGGAGCACTCCAAGAATGGATGAAAGATGAAGCAGCGACAGGACAGACATGGTGACATGTGATAAGGTGTGGCCACATGTACTATCCTGGTATAATTCTGGTTTGGTAGCCTTGTGTGATAAAGTTCATAATCTTCACTGAGCTATTTTGGAAGAGCCCTTATCATGAACTTGAGGATCCCCCTCCCCAGTATATATCCAAGTCATTTTAATGTCATACACATGTGTATGTTCTTTTACACTTATGGGCTGGCAGCTTGTCAGTCACAATAGCATAGGTCTAATTTATGCTAGTGTTACCCATTTTTTTTTGGTTGTTGCAGAGGATGAAATTTTTTAGTGACTGCACACTGACCAAAATTCCCCCCAAACCCAACTTTTAAGCAACACAGCTGGACATATATCTCCCAATGAAGGATCTGAAGCCATGGTTGTAAAATTTTGGCTACTGTGCATTCCCTCCACCCCAGGCATGGCAAGTAGACTTGGGGAAAAACGCTTCCCTTGGCTCCAAAGCTAGCTTCTTTGAACTGCATAACCGGCATGTGGGGTCATAAAGGCTAAGAAGGGGAAGATGTGGGCAAGAACTGAAATTTCTTTAGTCCAGATGTGACCACAGGTCATGGAGAAGGTATTCTTGAGCTAGAAGAATCAGTATAGGGCAGCTTTATATATAGCTTTGCCTAGAGTTGCAAGGCCAAGGCTATCCCAGGCCCTGTGATTTCAGGGCCAAAATCTGAGACTTAAAAGATGATTTTGTTGTTGCTAAATCAATATTGTGTACATCTATTCTGTAGAAATAATTCAGTTTGATACTACATTAACTGCCTTGGCTCTATGGCTCCATCTTACAGAATCCTGAGATTTGTAGTTTGGTGAAGCACCAGCATTCTTTGGCAAAGAAGTCTAAGGCCCTTGTAAAACTATAATTCCTAGGATGGATCTACAGCACTTAAAGTGATGTGAAACCACATTATTTCTACAATTTAGATGCACCCTTTGATTTATGATGATCCTATGAGTGAGAAACCTTCAAGTCGTCATGTTATCAACAGCCCTGCTCAGCCCTGCAAACTCAGGACTGTGGCTTCCTCAACTGAGCCCATCTACCTGTAATGCTGCCTTCCTCTTTCCTTAGCATCTTCCACTTTACCAAGCATTACAATCTTTTCTAGTGAGTCATGTCTTCTCATGCTATGTCTAAAGGATGACAGTCTCCGACTTAAGACTTATGGATGACCCCCTGTTATATCACAGAGATGGATCCTGGTGGTGTGATTAAACACGAGACGTTAAGCTGCACAGAGTACAACAATTATATAAAAGCCATCAAATCTTATAAATGAGGACAATATATATGCACACATTTTTTCTGTCCAGTACCCTCTTGCCCTGGGATTCTTCCCCCTTGCCACAAGAACTGGAGAATAGGAGCCAGTCCTGAATCCTGGTTTGTCTCAGTAGGTCTGACTAAGTATAGGACAACTTTGTATATCTGAAAGCACTTGGTAGCTATAGTTACATTATCATTTTTGAGAGAGAAAAATAAAACCTTTTTAACAATAGAGGTTGATTTGCCATTATAAAGGTCACCCAACAAGATTGTGATGGGGCGGTATTTACAAAATAAAATTAGCTTCTTGAGGACAAGATTTTATTTTATTTTTTTCCTTTGCAGTAATGTCTGGAAATTCTCTTAAAACCCATGTTACAAATGCTCCTGGTGGAAAGAAATGTCACTAAGAGGAAACAAAGGAGATTAAGACAGAGAGCACTCTTTGTACTGAGTCGAGGGATAATTTTTAAGCCTTAAATTTTAAGGCAAGTTAAATTAAGGGCATACATTTGACTGCTGCTTATTGCATTGACAGAGATTTTAAGCCAAGGCAGAAAACTAAATGGTGTGGCTCCCCTCCCCTCCAGTAGATGGGTTACAGTTACATCCATTGTCAGCTTAGATCATGGGCAACACATAGCCTGTGGATTGCATACCCTGCTCCCATTCATTTTGGTTGTTTCTCTCTCGTTGGGTATTGTTGTTGAAGTTAGCTGCATCTGCCAAAGTATCCCATGAGCATATGGAATTGCCATCCTTCTTCCTCTTCTTTTTGGAATTAAAGAAGATGCTCTGCCCTACCAGCCTGCAGGGCTCTGTGGTATTGGCTTCCTCCTGAACAATGGATTGCTGCCATAGATCATGGAATCAGTGGCACCACTAGGATTGGCATCCCTCGGTGCAGTAACTCATGGTTTCACCACTCAGTGACCTCCACCCATACTACACCATACAGAATCCTTAGTAATGTTTTTTGGTACAAATGAACTAGTAAATTATAATTTCTGTATCTCACTGAAGGCAGTGATAATAGCTGTGATATAAACAACTAGCAAAATTAATATTCCACTTTTAAATGACAAGATCAGGTGCTCAGCTTAAATGTACTTATACTTTCATGTGGTTAAAGTGAAAATTTGGTAAGATGTGATGTTTTTAAATTTTAAAAGAATACATTTTTTAAACATTTAATTATATATATATATATATATATATATACACATACCTGGGGCTTCTTTTTTTCTCTTCTCACTGAGCCTCACCCCACCCACACCATCTTTTCAGTGTTTTAAAGGGATGCAGGTGAATGTCACAGCCTGTTTCTCCCAAACAGCAGATGTTTGGGGAGCAGTGATGTCATCCCCCTTTAGCCTGTCACCTGGTGCACCCCCATACCCCTTGTGATGCCCATTCATGAAATCATAAGAGTTAGAAGGGACTACAAGGGCCATCTATTCCAACCCATTGCCATGCAAGGAAATACCATCAAAGCACTCCTGAAAAATGCCCATTTAGCTTGCTGCTGCTAAGGGGAACAGCATTATGACCTCCAGAGGACTCATTCAGTGTGTAGCATGGCTGCTGGGTGAGAAAGAAAGGGAAGAGACACCCTGTCTCACTTGCCCAACAGCCGTACCAGTGCCACCAGGGATAGTGCCCAAACAATGGGATTTAGGCCCACGTGAAAGGATTACACTTGAGGAACTCCACTTATGTAACCATGAACTTAATTACACCCACCTCATGGTCTGTTTGGCCATTGAGAATCAGGCCGAGGTCACCAAAAAAGGACAAGTGCATGTTCTGAAGAGTTTTCCTAGACCTTGAATTCATGCCAAAAGAAAAGTAGAGGCTAGTGCTATTTACTTTACATGCAAAATGCCCCTGCATCATTTGCAAAAACACAAAATTCAGAAGAGTTCTTTTGACCAGGGTTCTGTGCATTCCATGTTCAACAGGCAAATTATGTTAACTATGTGAAGAATAAAAACAATTACAAATTTAATCAGTGCGTGGTATCCAACAGTCTGATTAGATTTTTAAAGTTTCAACAGAGGCATAATAACAGTATGTGATAACAAGAGCTCACATTAATGGTGTTTCATGAGTTCTTCTATTAGAAGCCATGACACTTAACTACACTTATAATTATTACAAGAGGTTTTTTTAAAAAAAATATTATGGCATTTTCACACTGATGTTAAGAATGTGTGTGTGTGTGTGTAATCTGGAATATGCCATCTGAATATTCTTTTATACCATGAATACTCTATAGAGACAAAACTTGGTACTATGCCAAAGATATTGCTGCTCCTAAAAATGACTTTTATTTAATTAATGTTGAGGCAGATCTCCTCCTTCTTCCAGGTCAGGCTTGTGAGGATGTTTTGAGGTAAATATAAAGAGTTCACTGAAGGTTTTCTATTTGGATCTGGGAAGGGAAGGAGGAAACAAGAAAGGAACCGAGGGAGAATAAAACTTGCACCTTCTAAAAAGTTTCTCTGAATCTGACTTTTTTACTCAAAGATTTCTAGGCCACTAAATGCAAACTTTTGCAGGCCTTGTGTCCTCAGGCACCTGTAAGGGCCTCAGAGTATACCCTGCAATACTTCACAGATAAAAACTGGGACTCATGTGACCAAGCAACATGAGACAGTGGTCAAAGTGGCAAACGTTATTGATGAAGAACAGACAAGCTAGGAGAAGCTGTAGCAGTTTTCTTTTGCTTGAGTCTACAGGGAAAGAAAGAGTCTTCCCCCTTCTCTCCTGTCCCACCCTCTGAGGTACTTGATTGCAAATTAGGGAGCGTATCGCTTGGTGTTTTAAATTGGCTTCAGCCTCCCAGGCTGCAGCCAGAATGCTAGATGGAGTCGGGGATTATAACACACCAAATTGCCACTGGATTGCTGGCCACCATCATCCCAGTTCCCAGCCGGGTCCATTCCGCACTCTGCCAGAAAGCTTTTGACTGGCGATTTGGTGGCGATTTAGTGTGTGATAATCCCTGCCTCCATCCCATGTCACAGCTGCAGCCCAGGAGGCTGGAGTCGATTTAAAACGCCAAGTGATAATTTCTGACTTTGCACTTTTAACTCAGTTTGCAGCAGTTGAAGTTAGCTGAGGACTGAGGAGGAGGGAAATGAAAAGAGTAAAGAGAAACTGGGGACTCTTTCAAATGGGAGGAATTTCTCCCAACTCCGAATGGAGCCAATGCGGATTCATGTAAATTCGCTTGTTTAGCGAATTTACATGAACCCCTGCTCCGTTCGGAATTACTTCCCATTACCCGAAAATAACCCCCTCCTGCCCGAATTTGCATGCGAAGCTTTAATTCGCAATAAAGTAAAACCCATGATTGCATTCGAATTGGCTTCCCTCTTGCCCGAATTTGCGTGCGAAGAGTTAATTTGCAATAACATAAAACCCATGATTGCATTCGAATTGACCTTACATTATACTTCCAATTTAGCCTCGTATGAAAGAGTAGTGGGATATTTGAAAAGCAGCTGAAAAAGTGTGACAGCAAAGGGTTGATTGACATGGTCCCTGCCAAACTGGGACAGTTGGAGGGATGCCAGGGCCATGAGAGGCCCCCTCCACATCTAACCTGTGTCCCCTATCATGCTGGATGGATGGCTTTGGGTAACCCACTGTTCCAGGGCATATTTGGAAAATGAAATGTTAGTGCAGACAGCCTGCAACTACCAGTTAAGCTTGAGCACCATGAGAGAGTGTGGTATAATGATCTGAGCATTGGACCAGGACACTGGAGACTAAGGTTTGAATCCTTGCTTGGTCATGTAAACCCACTGGGTGACCCTGGGCAAGTCCTACTCTTTCAGTCTCAGAGGATAGCAATGGCAAACCCCCTCCAAAGAAAATGGCTAAGAAACCCCATGACAGTGACATGGATCTCCATAAATAGGAATTGACTTGAAGGCACACAACAACAACAAGCTTGAGTAAGACCCAATGATTTAGATGTAACAGAGGGGTGTACCATACCAGAGAGTGTTGGAGTTAGCAAACTTTGCATGCCCATAGTCACTGGCAGCTAGATTTCATGTCACTCTGGGCATTCAGGCACAGCATATTTGTGGCAATGTCCATTGTGTTTTGTGTGTTTGTCCATGCTTACTATCTTTCTCCATCACTTGGCATTCCTTTGTTTGAGTTCTCATCTGCCCTTATCTCTCTGTCCCTTTCCTTGTCTCTTCATGAAGTATATCCAATAAAAGCCTCACCAGGGAGACAATTGCACTACAGAAATAATGCAGTTTGACATCGCTTTAATTGACATGGCTCAATGCTATGGAATTCTAGGATTTGTAGTTTGTTGTGGCACCATAGCTCTCTGACAGAGAACACTAAATATCTCACAGAATTCCAAATCTCAGAATTCCATAGCACTGAGCCACGGCAATTAAAGTGATATCAAACTGCATTTGATGCAATGCAGTTTAGGCTAAGGTGAGATGCTCCATCTTTCCTTTTTCCTTTCCTTTTCTTTCTTAGTACTTTTTCTTTTCTTTCCTTTCTTCAAGATGAACCTGTGTTGATTATTTGTAAGTATTTGTGAATAAAATTACTTTTATCTACCTTATCAAGATGACTAAATTTAATTTCTTTCTCAACTAGAGAAAGTGTGAGAGGTGGGCTGGATTTATGAACTGTCCAACTTCTGCCTAGCAGATGAATTATTTTCCCTGAAAGGTCCACTTCTGTCTCTCACATTTCCCAGCAGAAGGCCCCTATGCAAAGTTTTCTGTTAAGCCTGAACTAGGCACCTGGTATCTAGTTCCACCACCTCGTGGTACCAGGTGGCTTCCATGTCAGTGGGATGATGAGTCCAATCTATGTTTTAGAGCAAATTGTAATGTAGCTATCTAAGGCATTAAAACAATTCTGAGGATACGGTTCTGTGGCTTTGACAGTTCTTTTAAAATTCAGATGAAACCCTAAATGGATTAACCGCCTCATTAATATGCAGATAATAAGCTACCATTGTCACCATCTCTAGAACATCTAGAAGAATTTTTATTCTGTGGCCAACAGGTATGGGACACTTATTAATTGGATGCCAAGGCTGAGATGGTGGTGGTGGTGTGGTGATGGTGGTGATGATGATGACAATGATTGATTATATTTATTTCTTATTTCCTGCCTTTTTCACAGATTGGGTCTCAAAGTGGCTTACAACAATGCTCATTGTCATGACAAAGACCATGCCACCATTTCTCAGCTGCTTATTCAAGGCAAACAACATCAGCCTTCTCATTGAAATTTACTTTTGAGCAGAAATAAACTTTACTTTTTGTGCTATTTACACAATATGGATTTGTTTCATCCCCTCTGGAAGGGACCATTAATTTCTGCATGTTAAAGAAAAAAAAAAAACGTTTGGAAAGATAACTCTTTGTAAAGACTGTTTTGCTGTATTCTGTTTGTTTGATGGAAACTGATCTCCAAGATACTAAAATAAACCATATGCAACATTTGGGCTGAGATCCTACATTGGCCGGCATGGCATAAAAGTTCCCCAACCAGAACTCCACTACAGCTCCTCTCTGAACAATAGCAATAGCAATAGCAAGTACATTTCTATACCACTTATCAGTGCACTTCAGCACTTCCTAAGCAGTTTACAATCTGTAGGCTAATTGCCCCAACAGCTGGGTACTCATTTTAGTGACTTTGGGAGGATGCCAGGCTGAGTTGACCCGGAGCCCCTGGCTGGTATTGAACTCACAACATTGTGGTTTGTGAGTGAGAGGCGGCAGTACAAGCATTTAACCACTGTGCCATCAGGGCTCACTGAATTCCACGACTGGTGTAGAGTGGTAGGATAGATCACTTGCTGGATCATGTCAATAGGGGTGGTGTAATGGCTTGTCTACATCAACCTATAAACCCTAAATTCCCCTGGGCTGGCTGTGTTTTGTTTACAGTAAAATGGTATTCCCCATTGACAAGGTTGTCAAATTGGGTCCAACCATAGGGGTGGCGCTCATCTCCATTATTAAGCCAAAGAGCCAGCATTGTCAGAGACTAATCTGTGATCATGAGGTCAGCATGACTGCACAGAATGCTGTTTACCTTCTCACTGGTGTAGTATCTATTTATCTACTGGCATTTGCGTGCTTTCAAATTGCTAGGTTTGCAGAAGCTAGGACTAGCGATGGGAGCTCACCCCATTATGCAGCCCCTGGGTCTCGAACTGCCAACCTGCCAATCTTGCAATCAACAGTGTCTTAACCATTTGAGCTATTGCATCCTACCATTGTTTACAGTACACAGCCCCAAAATCCTGAATTGGGTCCAGGCTGTTTACACAACACTTGGACCCAATTTGGGGTTACCACCTTTGTCCCACATTAAAAAAACAACAACTTTTTTTTCCTTTTTCTGGATTTTCCAGAAAAAAACAGAGCAATATGCACCAACAACAGCTGGCTCCCTTTCCATGTGGTTCTTGTGAGTGTCCCTGCCAAGTTGCTCTGTGGGTGTGAGTCTCTCTGTCAGACAAAGCACCTGCAGTAGTGGCATTGGCTGGTTCACGTGGACCTTGGGGGAAGGTAGCCATTCATTGTCTGCAGAAAAGTAAAACCCGCAGCCTTTTAGGCTTGGGGAGGACAAGTGATCGCAACTGCTGACTGCTTCCCAAAGCCAGCTGCTATGCGAATGTGCAGACATCAGCCAGCTTTGGGAAGGTGTTGTCGATTGCTGTAAGGGGGTGTGAGGGAGTGGAGGAGAGCAAAAGAATCATACCCACCCAAACCATGGGACTGCTTGAGAAATGGAACTGCAGAGAAAGGGACCTACCACATGAAGGCAATAATGGAATAGCAGTGAGATTGAGACCATATTGACAGGTTTTGTCCATGAGGTCCACTACAGTTATGAGTGGAAGGCAAGGCAGCAGCAGGACAGACGTGACATCATGTGGTAAGTATCAGCTCAAGATGCTTTTATCCTGTTAAAATTTCACTTTTATAGCCTTGTATGATAGTATCCAGAGAAAGCCCTTTCCTACATCTTCACAAAATGTATGTGAGCCAGTGTAGCACAGTGGTTTGAGTGTTGGGTGACAACTCAGAAGAACAGGGTTTGATTCCCTGCTTGGCCATGAAACCCACTGGGTGACCTTGGGCAAATCATACTCTCTCAGCCTCAGGGAAAGGCAATGGCAAACCTCCTCTAAACAAATCTTGTCAAGAAAACCCCATGATAGGTTCACCTTAGGGTCGACATAAGTAGGAAATGACTAGAAAATACACAACAACGTTGACCTCACTGGTGAGAAACAGCAGCAAGTTCTGCCAAAGACCTCAGTCTTCAGACAGGGAGAAGCACTCCATCAAGTTCTGAGACCCCAAGCCGTTTAGGTTTGAAGTGCCATCACACACACCTTGAATTCAGCCCAGAAGCACAATGGCAGCCAATGCAATCCTTTTATGACTGGCATTATTATATTCCAGTAAGTACTCAAGTTGCTGATTTTTGCACTGGCTGGTGCTTTCATGTCATTTTCAAGGGCAGCCCCACATAGAATGCTTCACAGTAGTCTGATGTGGGTGGTCAGGTCATAGAACCTTCACCTTGCCTAAAGGCTTCGCTGCAAGCTTACACCACATTCATACCTGTTTAACTGTTATAGCTTTTCCCAAAGAAACCTGGGTATTGTAGTTTGATGAGACAGCTGAGAATGGTCAGTTTGAGTTCTTTATCTGAAAAACAGCAATCAGTTTCACAGAGGACAATTATCATTATAACAATTTAAGTCAGCATAGAAGATGTACATGTGCCTTCAAGTTGCTTTTCAGTTATGGCGACTCTATGAATGTGATAGAGTTTTCTTAGGCAAGGAATGCTCAGAGGTGGTTTTGCCTGTTCTTTCTTCCGAAATATAGCCTACAGCACCTGGTATTACTTGGTGGTCTTCTATCCAAGTACTAACCAGATCTGGCCCTGCTTAGCTTCCAAGAGCAGACAAGATCTGGTTTCTTTAGGGTATTTAGGCCCAACATACCCTTTCTAAACATATGGAATTAACTGGAAGCTTGCAGAAGTTTTTAGAAAGTATTCTACCTCCTGGTGTGCATTAACATTAGTAAAGTTATGAATTGAAACAATTATTCTACTATTATGTAAGGCACGTGCTTTGATCTTGCACTATGTAAACTCCTGTGAACTTTTAACTGGATGCTCCAGCTGTGACATTAATTTTTAAAAAAAGTTTAGTTGTGTTTTAATATGACAGCTTTTTAAAATTTTCATCCATACCAGTTTTAAATCCTGCTGCTAGTCGTCTTGAGAAAAGTGGGACAGAAATCAGTTAAAGAAATATTGTTATTTTTTGTTTTTAATTACCATATATACTCAACTATAAGTCGACCTCATGTTTAAGTTGAGGACAGGTTTTTGGGCCAAAATTATGGATTTTGACATGACCCATAGATAAGGGTAAATCTTAGGGGCATGTAACAAAAGATCTAAACACTGAAGCAAAGGAAAAAAATGCCAAAGAACTTACAAAATTCCATCAGACATAACTGTTTGTGCTCATCCTAAAAGATGGATGGATGAAAGAATAGAAAAGGGTCACTGCTGCCAGATTATGCTTTTGCCTTTCACCAGGGGATTGTTCTCTTTTTAAATAAGAATTAAAGGACAGAACTTACATTGACCCATGGATAAATCAATCCAGGTTTTTGGAATCAAATTTTTGACTAAAATTTCTAGACTTATACATGAGTATATACAGTACATTTCTGTTCTGCTTTTCCTTCAGTGAGTTCTAACTGGCATATGTGTTTCCACTTTATCTGCACAACAACTCTGAAAGGTAGGTCAGGTTGACAGACAGTGTAATTGGTCCAAGATCACCCAGTGAGTTTCCTGGCTCAGTTGGGAATTGAACCTGGCTCTCCTGAGTCCCATTTCAGCACTCTTAAATCTAAACGCATGCAGATCCCAAACATGGATTTAGTTAAATAATGCTTAAATTCCACAAAGTGGCAATCACAAATCATCTGTATCCTGCCCCCTCACCCCCCGCCAGGAACTACCGACTTCTTTTTGGATGCCCTGTCCTTTTGCACAAGATAACAAGGATTTGGAGATGCTGGCATTTCTGACAAATCAGGAAGATGCTAAAATACATTTTCTAGAGATTTACTTTGGCAGATTTCACTGTGACAAACAGAGGGAGAGCGAAAATTTCCCCATATGCTTTCTGCATGGTTAGCACGTTATTATTTTCTGCTGAACATCACCAGTGTTATCGCTTATGATAATTAATGACACTTAATGGGAGGAAAAAGATGCTGCCTACTTATATTATCAAGGTCTCTAAAAAACATGTGGTTGGAATTACTGTGTGAGGTGTATGTGTGCAGAACAGGAAACAGATGAGAGAAAGATACTGTTGCACATATCAAGCATGGAGCATTCTTTCAACCATTTTTTTGTTAACCCAGCACAACAAAGGAAAATCCAGCAAAAATGATTAAAATGAAAATAGTGATATTGTCATGGCAGGTGGCAGGAGATGGGAGCTCCTAACCTATATGGGAGTGGCTGAAAGATATTAGCTAGCATTTCCTGGATGTCTTTCATATGCATATGTTTCCAAACACAGGAGGGTGTATTTTGTTGGCTGATGTTTAACATCCAGTCTGTGGAAGCTTACCAATTTGGAGTTGCACATGTTGTGCCATTCCATGCTATGATTTGTTGCAGACTGTACACTGATTGCATATTCATACATGGTTGTGGAATGTACATTTTGCTGTGCAATCTGGCAATTCTGCAATGAAGTGGCATAGCACAGCTGAGCATGAAGTGGAAAGTTACCCCATGAACCTTATTGCATTAGGTTTTATAGCCGTTTTGAGGATGGGAACGGGACTTGTGGGGGCGCACATGAACGCATTTTACCGCACAAGCAAGCGTCCACAAAAAGGTCCTGTTCTGGCACTCGTCCCTGTCCCATGCCGTGAATTTCCATACAGCCAAAATGGCACCCGCAGGCACTGAACAGGAACGGCTTGGAAACGGGTGCTGAAATGGGACTTTTTTGTGGACGCTTGCGTGTGCGGTAAAATGCATTCACATGCGCCCCCGTGAGTCCTGTCCCGTCCTCAAAACGGTTATAAAAGTTAATGCGATAAAGTTCCTCTTCAATACAGGATCTCAGCTGTCATTATGAGTAGATAGATTGGCATGTTCACTCCCTGTTCAGGACTTCTAGATCTCTGACCATGTAGGCCTTTTGGCTTCCTTCCCTTCTGTGTTTAGGTCATATAGAGCGCTATTAACTTGAAATGTACAGCCATCCATCCATATCCACAGATTCAAGCATCCATGGTTTGAATTTTATATATATATAAATTAGAAATTCTGAAAGGCAAACCATGATTTCGCCACTTTATATCATTTTACTCTCCACTCTATTTAATAGGATTTGAGTACACATGGATTTTGGTATCCACAGAGGGTCCTGGAACCAAACCCCAGTGGATACTGTAGTAGCTGCTGGCTCAACAAGATAGCTGCCATTAATAAGGTGTAGATGGTCTATGGAAGTTTCCATAAACATTGAAAAGAGTGGGAGATGGACTTTCAAAATAGATGCAATTCAGATGTTTGTGCAGCTGTATATAGACCAACAACAACACAACCACAATCACAACCACAACTCTTACTTAAATCAACATGTCCTTTGTTTGTTTTTAGATGTCTCTCTAGTCCAAATAAGAACATGCCTAGACTTTGAGACACAAAGGAGGACAAGAAAAAAAATAGACTGATATAGCTTCCTTTTGCTTAAGTGGAATTTATTTTCTTGAAATTTGAATTCATTGGTTCCTGTTGTAGTCCATGGAGCAGTAGAAAACAAGTTTGTTCCACCTTCTGCATGAAAACGGTAACAAAGATGACCCAGACACATTAATCTAGGGTCCAAATCACTGGTGTTGCCAAATTCTACACACCTATGCATGTTGTACATATTTAATATGCTAAAATATTTTTCTCCAAGATTGTCTAAAATGTTATTACTACTCACCACTGAAAACACTATGTGATGCTTTCACAGCAATGGAGTTTCTAAATTACTTGTGTGACATCTAAATTAAAATCCTGGGTTGAAGACAAGGAGAGGAAGGCCATGATCAATGTTGGTCTGTAGAGAAGAGATTGTTCATGATGCATCTGAAGTCTAATCTTTTTGAAAACTCTCCTAGCAATAATATAACACAACAAGAATAACTTGAGTAAATAAAAATTGTGGGAATTTCCCTAGGGGAAACACTTCAGCAGCAAGAAGCTCTGGAAAATATGCTTTCGGAATGAGTGTGAATGGATTTGAGTTTATGGGCTGGCAGGCATTATTTCTTTTCATTAAAAATAGAAAATACTACTAGTACACTGGAAGCTACCTTATTCTGAACCAGATGAGGTTCATTCAGGGTTGCCAGCTAGCCAGAAACAAAGCAAAGCAAAACAAAACCTAAACAAGAAAACCAACCCAATCTATTTTTCCCTCTTTTGGAGAAGAATTAGGGCTCTATGACTTTTCAGATGCTGTTGGTGCCTCCTCTCATCAGCTCCAACCAGGATGGTCTCAGCAGTGATGGAAACTGCAGACCAATGATATTTAGATACTATAAATTCCTCATCCCTGGTTTGAGAAGCAAATAATATGCAGAAATCAGCAAATAAAGTTTCTCAGGTCATAGATTTTTTGGGGGGGGGGGGGGTGGTGGTGGTGGTGGGATTGGCTTGTTGTTAAAATGGCCTCACCTGGGCCTAAAATGTCCCAGAAAGGACTAAAACTAGGATGAAATTCCTTCCAGTCTTTCCTAGGTAATATATAGAGGGAAAACTATTTTTCTCCCCAGAGAAGTGGTTGCCCTGGAAGAATCAATACAATCTCCTAGGACTTTATCACACACTGCTTTTAAATGGCCATTAAAATTGTAAATAGTCCCTTTGGCAATACTCAATAATCACACAATTACAAAATGAAATTCAACACAGAGAAATGTAAGGTACTGTACTTAGGACGGAAAAATGAAATGCACAGATATAAAATGGGGGACACCTGGCTGAATGAAACTACATGTGAAAGGGATCTAGGAGTCCAAGTAGACCACAAGTTGAACATGAGTTAACAGTGCGATGCGGCAGCTAAAAAGGCCAATGCAATTTTAGCCTGCATCAATAGAAGTATAGTGTCTAGATCAAGGGAAGTAATAGTGCCACTCTATACTGCTTTGATCAGGCCCCACCTGGAAAATTGCATCCAGTTCTGGGAACCACAATTTTAAAAGGATGCGGAGAAACTGGAGCAGATCCAAAGGAGGGTGACTAAAATGGTGAAGGGTCTGGAAACCATATCCTATGAGGAACGCCTTAGGGAGCTGGGGATGTTTATCCTGGAGAAGAGAAGGTTAAGAGGCGATATGATAGCTTTGTTTAAATATTTGAAGGGATGTCATATTGAGGAGGGAGCAAACTTGTTTTCTGCTGCTCCAGAGACTAGGATCCAGAACAGTGGATGCAAGCTCCAGGAAAAGAAATTCCACCTCAACATTAGGAGGAACTTCCTGACAGTAAGGGCTGTTCGACAGTGGAACACACTCCCTCGAAGTGTAGTGGAGTCTCCTTCATTGGAGGTCTTTAAGCAGAGGCTGGATGGCCATCTGTTGGGGATGCTTTGATTGGGAGTTCCTGCATGGCAGGGGGTTGGACTGGATGGCCCTTGTGGTCTCTTCCAACTCTATAATTCTATGATTCTATGTTGTCTCTGTCTCGTTGCTGCTTTGGCTCTCCAAGCATTGTTAGAGCACACCTTGTCGTTGATAGGGAAAACATGTTAATAAGCTCCCAAACACGCTCCTGTGGAATTAGTCTTTAGGTACAATAAGTTCCTTGTGTGGCTGTTCTAGTATTGGGCAGTCACATGGAGTCAGTGTCTCCTACTCTCCACTGTCCTTCCTCTCCCTTACTATTCCAGGGTGTACTATTTATCTTTTATTTTTTTAAAAAAATATTTTATCTGTAATTATGGTAAAAATAATAATTAAATACCCTCCCAAAAGGCATGATGGGTAGGGCATAGGGTAGAAAGATGGGATTAGGGAGAAGGGTACATGGGCCCAGCAGTGCTGTTGTGGAAAGGTGTGAGATGGAATGATCCCAAACCAATGTGTAGCCAGTTCTCTTCCCTAGCATGATTGCAGCTAGACAGCTGAATACATTGCCCAAATTTAAAACAGCATGGAAGACCAGTCTCTTTCAGCAGGCTTATCCAGATGATTTTTAAATTGTGAATTTTAAATGATGAATTTTAAATGTTGCTTATTTTAGAATGTGTATATTTATCCTTTTAAACTGATGCATGTTTTAATTAATGTGGTTTAACTGATGTTGTGTATTGTTTATTTGCAGTTGTTGCCTACCTTGATCCATGAGGAGAGGCAGGTAAGGAAGACTACTACTACTGCTAATAAGAAAACAAATGTGTGTGAATAAGACCCAATGATAAACTTCCTAATCTCCCACAGTTGCACATCACTGGTCTACACCAAAGGTGGGCAGTGCCCTGGGGATGAGGTTACACTGGTACCCTAGGTACTCACCAGAGTTGCCTTTTCCCACTGCTGTTGTCATGGCTCCACTGCCACTTACATTGGTGCTAGAGTCTCAGCAATTCCAGCGTGCACCTTGTTTATCAGAATGAAAAGCTGTACTCCCAGTCGTCTCCCTGGTAATACTTTATATTCCCCCAAAGCAATTATTTGTGTGTTTTGATAGTGAATGGGAACTGGTGGGACTACTCTTCTGAGACTGCCAGAGTTCAACCATCTCTTCTGCTAGAGGTGGACAAGTTTCAAGGGCCAATTTTATTTCCCAGGATCCATCACAAACTGTGATGGACAACACTTTAACTGCCATGGTGCCATGCTTTGGAATTATGGGATTTGTAGTTTTGTGAGCTATTTAATCATCTCTATCAGAGAGCTCTGGTGCCATAACAAACTACAAATCCCAGGATTCCATAGGATGGAGCCATAACAATTAAAGCAGTGCCAAACTGCATTAATTCTGTAGTGTGTCAGTGGCCTAAAATGTGCAATCAAAGGCCTGCACTGCACAACTATTGCAATTTGATACCATGTTAACTGCCATGGCTCTATCATATGGAATCCTGGGATTTATAGTTTGATGAAGAATTGAGAACATCCACATTCAGTTCATGGTTACAACACATGTACACCATTCCTTCTACAACCGTGAACTGAATGTGGATGTTCTGCATTGAAGAAAAATATCCAGCTGCTTTAATAGGAAACCTTACACATGTGTAAGACACCAACAGGATTGCTACATTGTGTTCCTTTTAATTTTTGCCTTTTCAAAAGTGCAATCAAATGCACAAGCCTGTGCACCCATGCTCCTTCATGAAAATGGGTGCACATGCTTGTGCACTTGATTGCACATTTGAGAATGAACTCATTTGCACAACATTACCATTCTTTCCCTTTCTAAAATTATTAGAGCTGCTGTTGGCCAGACAAAATTGATTGGTAGTCATTTCCAACTCATGGTCTTCCAGGGGGCAAGTTCGAGATAAATTATTCCTTCCATTGTTGAGGTATAGTTTTACATCCAGCCCCAACGCCTTTCTCTGCTGCACCAGCCAGCCAGTTTTGAAAATGTCAGGAAAGTGGAGAAATAGCAATGTGTCACAGTTACTAGTTGTGCCAAGCAGAATTAAGTATTGCAGGGTTATGGGCAGAGAAATATCACTATATGCTGACCTAACCAAGATAAATGAGACCCCCAAACTTTATCCTGAAAAATTTAATAGGTTGTTTTGCAGTGGTTCTACACACTATTGGTTGATGAAACATTTGTAAATATTTCACAATATTCTCAAGAAATATCATCATCATCATCATCATCATCATCATCATCATCATCATCCACCATCACCACGGAATCCATGCACAATGTATAATTTATCATATGCAAAGAACAGAAGGGAATAGTTTTTTGTGGGTTTTTTTGGGCTATGTGACCATGCTCTGGAATGTCATCCTGAAAAAGTTGTTTAAAATCTTATGGGACTTTAAGATTCATAGTAATTGAAAATTAGAATATAATATGCCAGACATAACTATGGTTGAGATGAGGAAAGTTTGGGTTATGAACGCAGCAATTCCTGATGATAGCAGAAATGAACACAAAGATTGGAAAAAGATCGTGAAATACTGAGACCAACTAATGAAGATTCAGTGCCTCTAGGAACAGAAAGTCACAATGCTTCCAGTAGTGATAGGTGTTGTGGGAGCAATGACAAATAAGATGACAAAAGGTCCAGATGAAATTGCCATACATCAGATTACTATAACACAAATACAAAAGTGGCACAACTTGGAACATGCCACAATGATATGTCACTGATTCCTAGACTCTTGGGGTGCCTTTACACTCTAGAAATAATGCAGTTTGACACCATTTTAAAGGGCTGTAGGATCCTATGGAATCCTGGGATCTGCAGTCTTAAAAGGTCTTCAGCCTTGTCTGCCAAAGAGTGCTGGTGCTTCTCAAAACTACAAATCCCAGGGTTCTGTAGGATGGAGCCATGGCTGTTAAAGTGGTGTCAAACTGCATTATTTCTATAGTGTAGAATGACTGTCTAATCCATCACCAACAGTTCTTCCCATATGAATACTTTTGCATTCTTATACGTCTGTGCTCGCAGGCTTAAAGGCACAGTATATACTGACTGAGAGTCAAGTACAGTGGTATCTGCTGGGGTTTGATTCCAGGACCACCATGGATAACAAAATCTGTGGTTTCTCAAGTCTCATTAAATACAGTGGCATAGTAAAAAAGCATCCCTTATATAAAATGGAAAAAAAAATCAAGGTTTGCTTCTTGGAATTTATATGTTTAATTTTTTTCCAAGCAGTGGAGTGTTGAATCCATGGATAAAGAATCCATGGCAATGTTGGACCGACTTTAGTCTTCGTTCAGGTTCAAGCTACCTGGTGGACCGTATTAATTCCTGGGTCCTGAGATCAAAAGGAAAGATCTTTCTCTGTGTTGCACCACTGTTACAAGCACAGTTGGTGGAGATGCAAGAGAAGACCTTCTTGGTGGCTGCCCCTATACTATGGAGGCCCCTTGCCAGGGAGACCCAAATGGCCCCTTCCCTGCCATCATACCATCTGCCAGCAAAAACTCTTATTTTCCCAACAGGCTTTTAAAACCCATTTTTTTAAAAAAAAGAACAGTCCAAGACTGTTTGCATCAGAACCAGTGACTGGGCCCTTCATTGTCTGGACTCATCACTGAGAGGATGAAGGGGGAGAGGAGGACATTTTATTTGGCTTGTGCGGACAGGATCTGTATTCAGTTTAACACCACTTTAGCTGTCATGGGTCATTTCTATGGAGTACTGGGATTTGTAGTTTGTTGTGGCACCAGAGCACACTGATAGAGAAGGCTAAATATTTCACAAAACTACAAATCCCAGCATTCCATAGAATGGAACCATGGCAGTTAAACCAGCATCAAATTGCATTAATTCTACAGTGCAAATGGAGCTTGGAATTGACACTTGTAAGACTGCAGTGTAAATTAGTTTCTAAGTATACATTCTTTCAAGAATGCCTATCAAGTGATTTTTATCTTAATGTTCCTAATGAATAACTTAGAGTTGTTTTCCATATTTTTGCAATTCATTGAAAGTAGGCTTTGTGTGATGTTAATGGGCATTATTAGTGTAGGTTACAGAGTATGTCCTGTTTACAATGAAGATTATTTGAACACAAGTAGTTCAATTAAAATATCTATAATTATATGTATTTTGGTTGACTCAACATTTATGAATGAGCTTGTCAGCAGCTGAATACATGTTGGTCTTTTCTGTATTATACAAGGACAATATAATCTAATAAAGTGAGATATTTTTAGCACCACTTATGACCTTGCCACTTGAATACTTTCTCCTTTCTCCTTTCTTGAAGCACAGATGAAGTCAACACTGCCTCTAAATTTGTACACAAGAAAATAAGAACATAAGAATGATTTTAAAGGATCCTGCCAAAGACCTATTTAGTTTGTTCATACAGTGGCTAGCCTGTTCTCTATGAGAAGGCCATCAGCAGGATATCAGTACAACTTTCTTGTTACTGAAATAGGCATAATGCCTTTGCTTCTATTTCTGAGTACGACTGAAGTGCTTTCCTTGATTTTGTTCACAGATATCTGCTCAGAGTTTCTTCTCATCTGCCTTTAGGGGCACCTATGCCTGCCTTTGGTTGACTGCAGGTCACAATATAGTCTGAGAAGATAGGTCAACAAGGAGTTCCTTTTCAAGCTAACTTAGATATTAGGATTTTACAAAAATTAACAGCTCCAAACAGCTTGGTTATATCAACTGCTGAGACCTCTAGGTGACCCAAGTGGATCTCAATGAATGAGGTAATCACTTTGCATCTGGTTACAGAGACATAGCCAGACACTCTTCTGATTCCCTATTCTGCATAAAATGATCGGCTGTGCAGTACTGAACAGTAGCAATGCTAAAGGAAGTCTGGGGGTCAGTGAATGTCCAGCTGTAACCTTGTTATGTGTATGAAACTACTATGCTACACTGAGCCATATGGGATGCCGCATATAAACCTTATTGTTAATTTTGAATAGAGTAGATCCATTGTATCAATTAGATTTACCTATGTGTTGGCTCACCATCCAACAATTACTATAGTTGGGATTAACCAACAATATTCTAACCAATATCAACTACTCCCAACTTTCTCTGTCTCTTATCCAGCACTTCATCAGAAATGAGTATGAGCTTACTGAGTCCTGAGCAAACTGATGTGACAGACACAGTCTGCAAAACACACTGGGTTTGCAAGCTAAAACTATCTACGTTATATGCCTGTGTTTATCAGTAGATCTTAGTAAAAAGTAAAAGAGATGTAAGTAGACCAGCTTTTGAGCCTGACCAGCATTTCTGCTGCTGGCATTTTACCCTTTGGATTTCTCTCTTTTTGTCTTTTCTCTCCAGTGCTACTCTGTCCATCTATGTTCCTAGACTTTTCAAATTACAAGAAAAGATATTTCAGCTAAACATTAGGAGAACTTCTTGATTATCAGAAGAGATTAGAATAGGCTGCTTCAGAGGATAGTCGACTCCCCTTTGGATGATTTTAAGCAGAAATTGGATGGTCATTTCTTTGGAGTACTTTAGTTGTGTATTTCTGCATAGCAGAGGGTTTGACTGGATGAACCTTGTGGTCCCTTCCAGTTCTAAGAGTCTATGATTTTCTTGTATGCCTTAAAGTTACATGTTACTGTTGACATAGTTCCTCAAAGATTTATTTTCAGTGCTGGCTAGTTGCCTAGGCATCATGTCAGTGGAATAAGCATATGCTACATACTCTGCTTTACAAGCCTCAAATTAGCATGCCTCAATATTGGCAAATATTAGCAAAATTAATATTACTTCCCTAGTCTACAACATGTTCCTTAGCAACTGATATATAGAGGTACTATGGCCTTTGAATCTGAAGATGATGTATTATAGTCTCAGTGAAATTCTTTAAATCTTTTTCAAAGCCAAGTTGGCAGCCATCACTAGATCTGGTGACAGCGAATGAGTTATGTGAAAAGGTGCTTCCTTTTATCATTCTTGAATCTCCCACCATGTGGTTTAGTGGATGGCTTTGCAGTGTTACTTTATCTACTTTCTTCATACCATGCCCAATTTTATAGACTTCTATCATGTTTTCAGAGAACCAGAATGGTATAGTGGTTTGAGATTTGGACTAGGGCTCCAAGAAACCAGTGTTCAAATCCCTACTTAGCCATTAAACCCGCAGAAAGCCCTTGGGCAAGTCACATCCTCTCAGGGGCTGAACATGTTAGCGTTTGAGTAGCGCAATCCGTTATGAGGTACCATGGCTACGTTTGGCGCCAGGATCACCTCCATGATTCATGACTGTAGTGTAGGCAGCAGCTTGTGAGTTGGAGAACTACCTCTCCTCTTGCAGAATAACTGAAGAGAGACTGTAGACAAAGGTCTCTACAATGAGGCTTTTATTCTTAGAAGAAGTTACAATATGTACAGAGTTATCTACAAACATGTATACAGTCCACTATCTATCCACAGAACAAGCCACTCAGTCAACTGACTCTAACAGAAGCTTCAGCCCAACTGTCAAAACCTCACTGCCAAACCCAACTGTCAACGGAATGTTCAAATTCCCCAGCCAGCATCTGATTGGCTGATGTTCTTGAATGGTCTTTGGCCATCACATATTGTACATTTTCCTTGGGACTCTTTATCCCAACAGAACAGACTGCCCCTAAGGAGTGGGCTGCAATGGCTCCTTTCAGTGCTGGATTGGGGCCATGGCAACTACATGCCGTGGCTCTGATCTGGCCTTTCCGTGGCACTAAAAGGAACTGCAAAAAGCGGCTTCTTTTTGAGCCATGGAAGGGGTGCCATAGCTGCTGGTGTCATGGCTTTTTGGTGCTCCTTTAGTGCTGTATCATCGGGATGTAGAGCCAGAGGAGTATCATGATGCCACCTGCCATGTGATGGGGTGTGTGGCATCACACTGGTATGGGGGCAAAGTCAGGGAGTGCGTCATGTACACTCTACACTCCCGCTCCGCCCCACCCCAACGCCAGCCTTTATGGCTGGTCTGTCGAGGCTGTCAGTCTTAGAGGAAGGCAATGGCAAACCTCTTCTGAATAAGTTTTGGCAGGGGAACCCTATAAGATGGAGTTGATTTGAAGGCACTTAACAAGAACAATAATCCTCTGTATGTGAAAGAGCCCCAAATTAACAAAAGACCTTCCCACAACTATTCAATTCCACGTCATATGTAGGACTGATGGGAAAGGCTTAGGCTCAGGCATTTTCTTCTTCTCAACCAAATGGGGACAATTTATGGTCTGATGAACACAGACCATTGGCTTTATATAGTAACTTAGCATGGTGCATCATAAATCTCCCAATGGGTCCATGATTGATCTGATGGTTCACAAATTGTGCAAAGCAGTCATAACAGAAGAAGCATCTCAAGAAAGAACATATGAGTAAAGCTTTATACTATTCCAAATTTTGCAAATTACGGTTGCCCTTTCCCACCAACCTTGTACTTTCTTCTTTTTATAAAAATTTAAAACAATATGTTTTAACAACCAGTGGAATTACAGTAACTTTATTCTGACCTTGAAATGGGTGTGATCTGCAGTGCTTTCACTTTGTTCCGTTCTGCTTGGTATAATTTTCTTGCTGCCCCATTCCCCCATTACTGCTGTGCTAATCTGATGGATGTCCTGCATAATTCCACTTAGCATGTCCTTTCGGTCTTGATTCTGTTTTCCCTTTGAAATCCAAGGCATTTCAGTGAATATGAAAATTCTGCAATACATAGGGCAAAGCAGTGCGTGCTAAAAGGTCTGTCACTGGAAGTCTAAAATTTTCTCCTAAAGTCTGGATGGCTTTGTAAGTGGGGAAAGGCATCACACTGTTCTTTACCAAGATTCAAAAGAGGAGTATATTGCTTTTGACTACTGTTTAGCAACTAATTTTTACAGGTTTAGTGAGGAATCTGGGTAACTTTAAATTGTAGGCTTAATTATTATATTTGTAGATACGGTGGAGAAGCTAGTGGGGGGACCTTCAGATAGAATCACGGAGGTGGAAGGGATCCAAGAATCCTGTAGTCCAAACCCCCTGCCAGTAAGCTGAAGGACCTCTGAGAGATGAATGTCCGACCTCTGTTTAAAGACCTGCAATGAAGGAAAATCCACCATCCTTTAGGTCTATCCATTCCACTGCTGAGCATCAAGAAGTTTTTCCTAATGTTTAGATGTAGTTTCTTCCTGCAGTTTGAAGCTACTGGTGCATGTCCTAGTCATCTTTGGAGCAGCAGAAAACAACTTTGCACTCTCTTCTGCATTACAGTCCTCCAGATGTTCCACGATATTCACCATGTTCCTTCAGATGTTCCACAGTATCCACATCCCCAAGTAAAAATACCCAGCTCCTAAAGCTGTTCTTCATAGTGATTGGTTTCCATACCTTTAAGCATCTTGATCATGCTTTTATAGATGTGTATCTGTTTGTTAGTATGTTTCTTGAATTGTAGTGCCCAGAACTGGATAGAGTATTCCAAGTGAAGTCTAACCAAAACAGAATAGAGCTGTATTATTGCTTCCCTTGATCATGTCACTGCGGCCTAGAACTGTGATAGGTTGTTGGGCTGCTGTTTCATGCTATTGACTCATGTGGTGTACTAAATTTGTACTAAATCTTAGATCCTTTCCACATGAATGTCAAGCTAGTTCTCACCCATCCTACATTTATATCCTCTGGGGTATTAGCTCCCTCACCCAATTTGGTGGCATCTGCAAATTTGATAAGCCTGCCCTCTGCACCACCATGCAAGTTATTAATGAAAATGAGGAACAACCTTGGGCCCAGGACAGAACCCTGAAGCACCCATTAGTCATTTCTCTCCAGGATAAAGAGAAACAATTGGAGAGAACTCTAGAAACTTATTTGGCTACACAGTAGTTGTGTTATTCTACTCTTCCACTGAACTGTGCAACTAATTGTATATCTGCCAATGTCCCTGTTTATTATCCCATTGTGCAGTGAAGAAGGTGGTACACTGGGAACAGTTATGGGACATCCAAAAATGAACATTTGCATGACTGGGATACTGTTGAATATTTTCAGTCACAGTGCACCCATTGATTCAGTTGATGAAAGGAGAATTAGATAAATGCCATTGCTGAGCCATACTGGCTTTCTGTGGTCTATTCACTGGACAGGTGAGTATCACCTCCATTTGAACCCTTAAACTCCACTACCCTGTTTCTGTATTTCCAATTATGTTAGCTCTGAATACTGTGTCTATGTGAACTGCTATTATGTGTGTGATTACATGCTGCATTTTTCTAAATAAAACTCTCTTAATTAACCTGTGAATATCTAGAAGGCAATTCCATAATCTCAAAAAGTCAACATGGGTTTCAGAGAAACAGGTCATGCCAGACAAATCTAATCTCTTTTTTTTTTGATAAAATTACCAGCTTGATAGATGAAAGGAATGCTGTGGGAATGCTTGATTTTGACAAACTTCCCCATGACATTCTTGCAAGCTTGTAAAATGTGGGCTAGACAAGGTAACTGTTAGATGGATTTGTAATTGGTTGACTGGCCACACCCAAAGGGTGCTCAACAATGGCTCCTTTTCATCCTGGAGAGAAGTGACCAGTGGGGTGCCACAGGATTCTGTCCTGGGCCCAGTGCTATTCAATATCTTTATTAATGACTTGGATGACAGTATTGGGGGCATAGTTATCAAATTTGCAGACGACACCAAATTAGGAGGAGTAGCTAATACCCCAGAGTAGCTAATACCCTAATACCCCAAAATGACCTGAATAGACTAGAAAATTGGGCCAAAGCTAACAAAATGAAATTCAACATGGAGAAATGTAAGGTTCTGCACTTAGGGTGGAAAAATGAAATGCACAGATATATGATGGGGGACATCTGGCTGAACGAGACTACATGTGAAAGGGATCTAGGAGTCCAAGTAGACCATAAGTTGAACATGAGTCAACAGTGTGATGCAGCAGCTAAAAAGGCCAATGCAATTTTAGGCTGCATCAAAAGGAGTATAATGTCTAGATCGAGGGACGTAATAGTGCCACTCTATACTGCTTTGGTCAGGCCCCACCTGGAATATTGTGTCCCGTTCTGGGCACCACAATTCAAAAAGGATGTGGAGAAACTGGAGCGTGTCCAAAGGAGGACGACTAAAATGGTGAAGGGTCTGGATACCATGCCTTATGAAGAAAGACTTAGGGAGCTGGGAATGTTTAGCCTGAAGAAGAGAAGGTTAAGAGGTGATATGATAGCCCTGTTTAAGTATCTGAAGGGATGTCACATTGAGGAGGGAGCGAGCTTGTTTTCTGCTGCTCCGGAGAACAGGATCCAGAACAATGGATGCAAACTGCAGGAAAAGAGATTCCACCTCAACATTAGGAGGTACTTCCTGACAGCAAGGGCTGTTCGACAGTGGAACACACTCCCTCGGAGTGTAGTGGAGTCTCCATCCTTGGAGGTCTTTAAGCAGAGGCTGGATGGCCATCTGTCGGGGATGCTTTGACTGGGAGTTCCTGCATGGCAGGGGGTTGGACTGGATGGCCCTTGTGGTCTCTTTCAACTCTATGATTCTATGATTCTATAACCTCAAACCCAGAGTTCTCCTCAGTTATTTTTGATATATACAGGTGCAAACGGTCCTAAAGTTTATCCAACCTCTTGCAAAAGCTAATTTCCCAAACAACTAAAATAACGTTGACATAGGCAGGCTTTTTATATATTCTCGATTTTATTGGTTTTTGTACAGTGCCATGTACATTTATGGCACTTTATATATAAAACTAACAACGACAACAACAACAACATATTTGGTGTGGACCCCTCAGTCCCCCCACTTTCTTTGGATAACAGGTGTATGGAATTGGGACAATATTGCTTGCCAAGTACGAAGTTTTTAGGGAATAGATTTGGAGCCAAAGCTTCCAATTATTCATACCTCACATATACTCAGGGCATTAGCCCTTTCAAGAAAATCTGTCCCTTTTCTAGATTGCTTGGTTTGCAATTTGTTTTTTAAAAGTAGTTGCTCTGTGTCTGACTGCCAAGTGCGTTGTAGGTCTCTAGTATTTTTACTAGTCTACCCATTTTCTTGGCAAAAAGCAAAATAAGCTTCCAGTTATCAATCTGCATACCAAGGTATTAAGATGATTGCTACTCTCTGGCCTGGAATTTGCTGGGAAATTCTGCAGCGACAGGCCAAATATGCTTTGAGCTAGTTTCATCTCCACTTCTCAGCACACTTCATTCCGAAACCAATTTGATGGAAGTCAATGGGGCTTACTTGCAAGGGTTCTGGATGTAATTCCACTGGCAACTAAAGATGAATTACTTCAGCCATCAAGAACTAGGACGAGCCCCTGGAAACATGATGTCTGTTGCCACAAAGAGATGCAAGTTATTTTTCTAAATATTCTCCACCCGCCCATTGTTGCTATTTCTGTCACGGGCATTCATTTTATTCATAACTCAAACAAAGGGGGAAAAGAAACACTCTTCAGAGAGCTTTATCTGGATGCGTTCCATTTATTATACATTTGAAACATTTACTTAGGATACTTGAACACACACAGCAGCCGAACATATTGGGGTTGCTAAGAAATGGAGATAATTAAATGAATTATTTGTCTCCAGCATGGTAGCAATTCCTAAAACAGATCCAGCACATCTATCCATTTCTTTAAAGTAATTTTTGTGTGAATCAGGGCTCCATAAAGTTGCTTGTTTATTTATCTAGGGATAGCCATGTTGGCTGCATAACAAATTACAGTAACATGCAAAATCCTCAAAATGGAAATGGTGGCTGCTGTTTCATTTCTTGGTGGTCAAGAACAGCTAGACAACTTCTGGGTATACAGATCAGTGACTGGAGAGGCAGAGTTGTACAACGAAGCCTCCCAACTGCTGTTATACACTTAGGGAAGAAATGAGGATGAAGAACAACCTCTACTTCTCCCCTCAATAATTGGCATAAGTATACTGGAGGTGACTTACACCATCACCATCACCATCATCACCATTGTTACACCCTGCCCTACGTTAAACTAATTTGAACAGTTTAAAACAATTTAAAACAGAAGAATAATTTCAACAGGCTACAAATTTATTAAACAATTTCACAGCTAAAAAGAAGTTTAAAAACTACAACAAGTCCTCAGTATCCACAGATTCTTTATTACTGATTCCACAATCCACAGTTTGAAAATATTAAGAAATACATTTTTAAAGCAAACCTTGATTTTGCCATTTTATATAAGAGCAGTGGCATAATGGTGGTTAGTGTCACCCAATGTGGAGCGTGGGGCAGCAGGTGGGCAGACTGTCTCAGCTCTTGGGGGTCCCTTTGGGCTCTGGCGTGGCTGCAAACATGGCATAGGCACTGCCCCCCCCCCCCCCCCAGAATAGCTATCACTGCTAGAGGGGCAGTGCCAGTCGCCTGGAGATCAGTTTGGGCTCTGGCATGTCTACAGGAACCTTGAAGCCCAAATGAAAACGACTTCTGTGGCTGCTGGCTGAGTGAGAAAGGGATGCAACACCCTTTTTCACTTGCCCAGCAGCCACACCAAGTGTACCACCCCACTGGATGACATTCCTCTCTGTGGTATCACCCAATGCAGTCCTTACTCCCCACCCCCAGCTCCCCTTAATGATGGCACTGTATAAGAGGCACCATTTTACTATGTCATTTTATTTAATGGGACATCAGCATCCATTGATTTTGGTACCCATGGGGGATCCAGGAAACAAACCACAGGAGATACCAGGGGCCCACCATAGTTAAAGCAATCAAGGACACTGTGAAATCACTTATGCCCCTTCCTGCTTGGTACCAGGTTGACACCAGATTTGGTGCCAATCAGGCCTCTATGAGGAGCTCATTCAACAACTGGGGTGCTACAGTAGAGAAGGCCCTCTCCAACAGAGTCCCTTATTGTGTTGTCCATGAATGTGAGGGACAAAGGAGGGTGTCTCCAGCAAATCTGAGTCTTCAGGCAGGTGTATACAGGGAGAGGCACTCCATCATGTATTAAAACTCCCTAGGTTTCCAACTGGATCCTGACCTCCATGTTCTCCCTTGGGTAGATAACACCCCATCCTATTTCTTTCTAACATATTCCTTCCCTCTAGTTAACAATACAAAAACTGCTTTCTCACACAATGAATATTCCAACTCTTTCCCCACCCTTTTGTATATCTCTAAGCTGGCTGGATTCATACCGACCTAATTCTATCCATCAAGTCCTTGTCTTGTCTTGAGTTTTGAAAACTCTGTGCCTTGCGATCTTATCTTTCCAGTATGACTGGCAAGAGTCAGTGACAGCCACAAAGGGGTGATGGGGCATCTCTTTCTCTCTGTAAATTTAATTCTTCGCCCTTGCTGTGATGCACCACCAGTCACTAAAATATCTTGGAGCTAGTGTCCCTCCTCCCAAACCCAGGATAACATCACCATTTACTCACAATTCGGCTCATTTCCATGCAGACTATAAGCTCGGCCGCATAACCAATTGCTTGTCTAGATATGACAGTAATTTTATGCAATTCAGTCTTCAAAGTTTCCTCTAACAATCTCACAGATCCCTTTCCCATCACTTAGATATGTCTCTGCTTGGTGTATTATTCTCCAGTGGTGACAGTGTTATCTTTCTAGCAGATGTTAATACCTACATGGAAAGCTTTAGGGATATCCTATTATTTACTGTAATTTTCTTCCTTTGCTTCTCTTTCCTTTAATACACACACACACACACACACTCATGCATGCATGCATGTGCACACCCACATACTAACCAGAAAAAAAAATGAGGAAAAGAAGGGTCTAGTTTGTATACTACAGTTAGGAAAGAAATGGGGAAACAAGAGAAATGATGGGGTACAGTCCATTGGAGTTGGACACAGGGTTCTGGCATCAAATGGCCATGAAATCCTCTGGAAAGACTTTGATAAGCTGATTCATTGGGTGGAACTTTAGGAGGAGTGGGGGAAGTAGGTTACACTAGTTTTCTTAAAACATTTAAATAATTTTCTATAGAATTTCAAAGATCAGCAGAGAATGTATCGTTTTTTGCAGGTGCTTCACATCTTCCACCTAGACGTACTTGTGTTTTCCTGCTCACTTCCAACCATTGGGGTGCTCTGTTGAAAGCTATCTAACAAAGTGGTGACCAGTGATTTCCATATCACCGGGACTGTAAATCCATGCCAGGTATTGTTATTGTTGTTAGCTGCTTTTGAATTGACCTTGACTCATGGTGACTCTGTGAATGAGATATCTCCAACTCCTCCTGATCCTTTACCTGTCTGCTCAGGTCTTGTAAGCTCAGGCCCATAGTCTCTGACTGAGTCTATCCATCTTGCATGCAGTCTTCCTCCCTTTCTACTGCCCTCCACCTTCCCCAGAATCATTATCTTTTCTAATGAACCATGCCTTCTCATGATGTGGCCAAAGTATGACAGCCTCAATTTAGTCATTTTGGTTCCCAGGGAATTCAGGCTTGATTTGTTCTAGGACCCAATTGTTTGTCTTTTTGGCCATCCACAGTTTCCTCAGCACACTTTGCCAGCACCATATCTCAAATGAATTAATTATCTTCCTATTGCTTTCTTCACCTGAACTTTAAACAAGTGGGTCAAGATGCTGAACTTTCTTTGTGAAATAAATTCAGCATGTTTGACAACTCCTTTAAAATTCAGAGTAAATCTTGGAGTGGATCTTCCATCCTGCTGCCATGGGAGCCTTTAGCCACCATTGACCTAACTCCCCATCCCAAGATGGTCTCATTTTGCTATGAAATTAATACAATCCTTAATCGCTCTTGGTAGAGAACTATATGAATGCTGTACTCAACCCAGAACATTTTGGACAGATTGGTTAAATAGGAGTTGTCTGATTTCCTGGGCCTGCAACAGAAAGACCCATAGAACAATGTTTCCTGTGGTTCATGGACCTCACATTTTTTTTCTCCCAGATCAGAGGGCCTACATGGGTCTGAATCCTATTGGTTGGTCCTAACTGAATAAATTTTTAATGGTTGAGTCAACATATTTGCCATCAGGATGGGATTCCTGTCAAAACACTGGCATAGGGTGCAACTACACTGTAGAAATAATGCAGTTTGGCATCACTTTCAGTGCTGTACCTCCATCCTATGGAAACCTGGGATGTGTAGTTTTACAAGGTCTTTAGCCTTCTCTTCCAAAGAGAGTTGGTGCTTCACCAAACTACAAAGCCAGGATTCTGTAGGATGGAGCCATGACAATTAAAATGTTGTAAAACTGCACTATTTCTATAGCATAGATGCATATCTAAAAAGTTCAGGATGTAGCTGTGAACAGACCAATACATGTAGGAACCCAGCATTCCCTGATCCCCCCTTGCCTTGATCACAGTCCTTTATATTTAATCCAACAACCTTAAAGCAGAATGACATACACTGCCCTAGACCTTATGTTGTGGAGTGGAGAGTAAGAGTTTTGCATGAGGAACTACATTACAATCCCCCTTCAATAGTCCAGGACTCTGTTTCACTGTGATATTCCCTCTCCGACCATTCCATTGCTGATGGAGAGCAGGAGGCATGGAAGAAGTATCTGTCAATGTTCCCATAGCCAGACACAGGCTGAAGACATCTTCCACGGAGATCCCTTTGGAACTTAGCCAGACAACTGTGATTCCTCCCACTCTCCATCAGCCATAGAATGGCAGTATGTGTGTGTGTTTGTGTGTGGAGAGTCATGGGTAAAAGGCATTTGGATGTTGTACAGGGAGGAATTGAATACCAACCTCTGTAATGACTAAAATACCATAAACAAATTAGCTTGCATATGTTACTAACAAGAAGCCTGCCACTATTAGGTGAACCATTGGATCATTAAGGTGTGTAGTTGTTTTTTCATTCTGCTTTAAGAAGAGTTAAAGATCAATCCTTTGGGAAGAGTCCGGAAATATGGGACGTGTCTATTCTGTTCCCTAAATATGATGTCTAATCCATTTTTCCATATGTGAGTTTGGGCAGGAGGAAAGAGTGAGAGCTTGGAAATTTTTTTTTTTAGATGACAGTTCCCAGAATCTCCAACTCATGGGGGATTCTGGGACCTTCATTTTAAAAACAACAACATGTGTTTCCAAGTTTTGTAAAAATGCTTTAGATTCAGGAAGTATTGGAGGGAGGCAGGGAGAATGCTTTTGAGCTCAGCAAGCATGTCTCTTCCAGTCAAGTTCTGCCAAAACTCTTTTCAGAAATTAATTACCGGGGGTCATGGCTGCTAGTCAAAGAATAAGAACAGAGGAGAAAGAAGCTGCTTTATGCATGGCCTGTTAATTGGCACAGCCAAGGCAGTCCTTGTAATATGGTTTATGGGATCAATGAGCAGTCTTGAACCACCTTGGACAGAGTATAATAATTGAAATCAATGAGTTTATACTGAGTGAAAAATTACCTTGTGAACAAAAATAGGCTCATGATCACACCCAGTTGAGGAGGGGCAGCTGGCTTCTTAAATCTTTTAAAGAAAAAACTCTGCCTTCATAAGGCATTACCATTCTGTATAATAAAATCAAAGGGCTGATAAATGTCCTAAGTGCACCTTTCACAGTTTTGCTTTTTATTTTTGCAGTTTAGCAGAATTTTCATATCAATAATGTAGTTTCCTTGGTCAGCATCTGCTTGGCTTTTGTGGTATTTTGTTTTTTTTACAGCTCCAAATCTTCAGTTCATAACAGGCAATTTATGATCCCACAGCCTGGATCGTAAGTGCTGGTAAACAGGTTCTGGGGGAAGATTTAAGCTGGGAGGACAGCTCCTATAAAGAGGAACAAAAATTCATTACATTTTGCAGATGGAGAGATAAAAAAAAATCCATATCTTTGGTTAGCTGACAAATTAAAACCTGAAATCCTTCACAATGCAATGCAGTTCTGCTGCAAGGTTTATTCAAATAGCCCATGAACTGTTTAAATCAACATTTTACTGGAATGGAGGGGAAAGAAGGGTCAAAAGAGGTTGTTTAATGGCACAGGTCTGGTCCATTTTGACTTAAAGGTGGCATTCTGGTACTTGGGAACCTTTTGTGTATATGGTATCTCTTCACTTATTCCCTTTATAGTTGCTGTTTGAGTGCTTGCAGGTGTGAAATGGGGGCCAAGATCTAATAGGGCCCTGGCAGAGTGTAAATCTCCACCAGCATAATTAGGCTTTCTAGTCTGTCCTAAACACAACACAACTTAAAGGTGAGGGGATGAGTTCCCATGGCAAAATAGTGGAGAGGGGAGAACAGAGGCATCATTAGGAGCATGCGGGGAGTATGGGTTGCACTAGTTGACACCTAAGGGTGTGTGAACACCTGGTGGGGCGGTCACTCCCTTTTGTTAAAAGACTGCCCTAAGCCACCCCCTCAGCCAGCCAGGGTGCCTCTGCTATCCATTGGCTGTGGCGGCTGGCGAATGTGGGGTTCTGGCGCTGCCCAGTAGCTCCTCCTGGGTCTGGTGAGGCTGCTGGGTGAGCGTGAAAGGGTGTTGCCTCCCTTTCCATCACTTCACCACACATCTGTAAGGGCAAGTCTACTCTAGGGGCAAAAATCTAAATTGGCTCCTTGAGTTGTTCTGCCCCTACCTGCCCTGGAATCGCCCTTCTACTTGTTTCTCCAAAAGGACATTGGATAGTTGTCTACACATGCCCCTACACCCAGATGTTGTTTTGGTCAGCTGCTGCAGCCTTTCCTCCATCAACTCCCACCACTCCTGCCTTTCCTCTGTCAGAACCAGCATATAGTGTTGCTTGGCAAATGCCACCATTTATATCAATGCCTGGGCCAGTTCCTAATCTGCAATGTTTACTTAAAGGCTTTTCTCTTCTCATTGCCACTGCTGCTGGAATGCAGTTGCTTGTTTTAACACCAGAAATGAGGTGACAAACCACAGTGGCACTGAAGAGAGAAAAACCTTTCTGTACTCATTCTTGGCTGGGAACTGGCCTAACATTAAGATAAATGGTGGTTTCTGCCAGGCAGCAATCTGCCCTGCCTATCCATCACCCTCTGAATCTAGGGCTGATCCATTGTCCCCACCAAGAATCATAGAATCATAGATTTGGAGGAGACCACAAGGGCCATCCAGTCCAACCCCCTGCCATGCAGGAACTCCCAATTAAAGCACCATTGACAGATAGTCATCCAGCCTCTGCTTAAAGACCTCTAAGGAAGGAGACTCCACCACCTTCCGAGGGACTGCGTTCCACTGTCGAACAGCCCTTACTGTCAGGAAGTTCCTCCTAATGTTGAGGTGGAATCTCTTTTCCTGCAGTTTGCATCCATTGTTCTGCGTTCTAGTCTCTGGAGCAGCAGAAAACAAGCTTGCTCCCTCCTCAATATGACATTCCTTCAAATATTTAAACAGGGCTACGATATCACCTCTTAACCTTCTCTTCTCCAGGCTAAACACCCCCAGCTTGCTAAGACTTTCCTCATAAGGCATGGTTTCTAGACCCTTCACCATTTTAGTTGCCCTCTTTTGGACATGCTCCAGTTTCTTCACAACACTTGAGTTTCCTGCAACTCTCAGTTTTCAAAAACGTGGGTTAAAGTTGTATACCCTGAGTTGGTGTAGATAGGGCAGTACATTGTGTGGCCTTATCACACCAGATTCAGCAGTGCTGGTGGCTGCAGTGATGTTTAGTTTTTCCTTTCTAGAGTACACAAGCCCTAACTCTCCTGACCACTCAAACCGTTATACCCCAGTCACTAACTAAACCTGAGAGACTACTCAATCTATCTCACTCAGACAGACTACCATATATACTTGACTATAAGTCGAGAAATTTATGCCCCAAAATGGACTCCAGAATCATGGGTAGACTTATAGACGGGGCAATAAGTTAATGCTGCTTCTAAATTTCCTGAATGAAGTGCCCACCTTCCTCTGTAGCCAGGGATCTTGCCTCCCCGTTTGAGTCCGCCTCCCCGGTGCGCTCTCCTCTCTCTCACACACTCTCTGCCATGTGTGTGTGTGTGTGATCACAGCCTTCCCTTGCAGCTAGAGCTAAAAAGCAAGCAACTGCTGCTCAGGCAAGACACACAGAGAGAATATGCCCCCAGGCTTGTATCACATTTTTCAATCTAAGCCTTGGGCTGAAGAAGAGAGAGAAAGAGAGAGAGAGAAAGGTCTGTCCCCTTTAGCAAGCCATGAGTCTAGTTGGGAATCCTGGGATAGAAACAGAAAGAGAGGAAAAGCTCTGTCCCCTTTTGCAAGCTATGAGTCTAGTTGGGAATCCTGGGAATGGGATGAAAGCAGAGAGAGAGAGAGAGAGAGAGAGAGAGAGAGAGAGAGAGAGAGAAAGGTCTGTCCCCTTTTGCAAGTCATGAGCCTTGGGAATGCTTTTGGTAAAGGGAAGTGTCTCTGTGTGTGTGTCGAGGTTTTTTTCCTCTTTCCCATGCTGAGACTATTATCCTTGTGAGAGGTCCAGAGAGAAAGATGTAGGGAGGGAAGTGGTGCTTGTTTCCCCCTTTAGATCTTTTGTAACATGCACAATGTTTGACCTTCAACTTATCCACGGGTCATATCAAAATTCATGATTTTGGCCCCAAAAACTGCCCTTGATGTATACATGGGGTCAACTTATACATGAGTATATACGGTACTTTCCTCATTCCTCCTCACCAACTGTTATACCCCAACCTAATTCAAATTCCTTCAGATGTTCCACCAATTGACACTCACTCCCAATATTCCATTCTCTCACTCCTTCCCAATAGATCCCCTTGCCTCATTCCCACTAGTAAAGGAAACACATTTTCTCCTGCACAGTCCATAGCATCACATGCATTGGCACCACACACACAATTGCACTCTCACAATCTTTGAAATGCATGTGGACATTCTGCACTGGAGGAAAATGTCCAGCCTCTCCCAGATGGGAACTCAAACAGGCTGTAGACACCAACATGGTTCTGGCCCATAAGCAGACTTATGGCTATTTTCAGAGGTTTTTTTTTTGGTGGTTCTTTTTTTGGAGGGGCATTTTTGGCAATCTGTGTAATCTCCATTGAAGGGTCCTAGATGGACAAAATTGCTCCCCTAGTCTCACTGCAGTTATCCATACCTGCTTTGGATGCTTCAGGCCAGCCATAATTTGTTAAGGCATGTAAAATCAGGATTCAACATGCAACATGCAGAAGACATACACTTGGAACAGGAATGCCACAGGAAAGTCTCTGCTGTGAAGTTCTGTGCAGGCTGCAGAGAAAAATTCTTCCCACGCAGAAGCTGCCGGCCAGATAAATAACTGCCGAGCTGCTGAGTATTCACAAAGAGGGTTTTAATCTTGGTTCTGATATATACAACAGATCGTCAAAATGCTTCACCAGACTCCTATTTACAACCATCCCCACACTGAGCATTCAACTCATACTATTATATACAATTTCCTCTCCTGTGATTTGAGTCCATCCCATTCCTGGCATGTCACCCAGGGGCTATACAGATGGGTGGCATGCAGCTGCCCCTTTTTGCCGCAGATTGGTGCCACAGCATCCACATGCAGAGGCACCGATCCGGTCCCTGAAGGGAGCAAAATGAAGCTGCGAAAAGCATCCACCAATGAGCCATGATGATGTCCCTTCAGGGCTGTGCTCTTTGAATGCTGCACTGGAGGGACATCATCATGGCACACACTGCCTAGAAGGGCAGGCACCAAATGGCACCTGGGCATCATCGTTAGGGCTTGGAGCATGAGGACCCTCAGCCCTCACCCCACTCATAGGCTGGCACAAAGTGCCAGTCTGTATAGCCCCCCAGTTTCTTGTCACCTGACAGCTGTGACTCTGCAGAAGTGAAGCCTGATGGTTTCACCTCCTGCCCCTCTATCATCAGCTTCCTGTGACTCAGGACTCACCAAATGTTGAGTCATCATGCCTGCCACCTGAACTCAGGTTACATAGCCACATGTATGACATTTTCTGCCCAGAGTGCACTATACTCTGAGATAATTTCTGTCATTCACAAGTAAAAGGCATTTCTACAACAACCAAGGCATGTGTCCATCCATGTGTCTTTGTGTACGCCATCTGCAAAATCCAGTTCAATGGAGTGCTGGTAGGAAATCAAAAGTGCAACTTTGATTTTGTCTTTGGGATGCCTTGCCTTATACTGAAGAACACACTGTAATTATTTAGTCTTAAATAAGTAATTACTTTTTCCTGCTTCAATTTTCAGAAAATAATTATATTACTTATGGTTCATTAACTGCTTCCAGCAGAATACCTGATTTTATTTAATTAAGTAGACAGCGCTCTTTAGTTACTTTTTTCCTTTACATTGTTGATTAAGCATTACTTTCGGAAGATTAGCAACTTCTTTTTTTTAAAAAAGAAGAACATCATGAGCTTTATTTTAATAGATTCTTCTCCCTCCTCCCGCCCTTTAAAAAAGGCAACATAAAGGAAGTATCACAGATAAAAGTGTCATAGGAGCTATCAAAGGAACCACTCTAGAGATGTGTTCATATAAGGCTGCTTAATCATCACAATTAGTTTCCAATGGCAGCTGACATTAGGGTGATGGTGAATCCACTCTAGGTTTGTATAGGTCATAGGAACTATCCAAGATACCAGAATACAGAGAAATAGAATGGTTTCCAATTGGCAAAGGAGTCAAGCAAGGCTGCTTTTTATCACCTTATCTATTTAACTTGTATGCTGAACATATCAAAGCAGGATTAGACTCTGAGGAAAAGGGATGAAAAGTGTAGGAATGAACAGCAACATTTTAAGATATGCAGACAATAATCTACCACTAGCAGCAAAGATTTGGAATGATTACAGAAGAAGCAAGGAAGAAAATGCAAAAGTAGGTTTACAATTGAACATTAAGAAAACAAAAATAATGGCCACAGATGACTTACATATGTGTAAAGTAGATGATGAAGACAGTGAAATAGTTCAAGATTTTCCATATCTTGGCTCAGTCATTGATTAGAATGGAAACTGCAAAAGAAGAATTGGAAGGGCAACTATGAAGGAACTAGACAAGATCCTGAAATGTAAAGATATATAACTGAATACTAAAGTTAGGATTGTCCATGTCATTGTATTTCACATTTCTACGTATGGCTGTGAAATACAAAGACATGGACAATGCTAACTTTACAGTGACAAATGCCTATAGGAGGAAAAGCAACTCACTTGAAATAAGGTGCTGGAGAAGAATTCTATGGATGCTATGGACTTCTAAAATCACAAATAAATGGTTCCTAGAGCAAATCAAGTCTGAACTCTCCATAGAAGCCAAGATGACTAATAATAAGGTGACTTGGAGGTCACCATAAGTAGAAGTTGACTTGATGGCAGTTAACAATAACAAATCTCCCACAAATCTGAGATGCAAGATGGTGGTGCAGTGGCTAAATGCCTGTACTACAGCTACTCATTCAGAAACTGCAAGGTTGCGAGTTCAATCCCAGCAAGGGGGCTCAAGCTCGTCTTAGGCTTGCATCCTTCCAAGGTCACTAAAATGAGTACCCAGCTTGTTGGGGGCAATTAGCTTACACTTTGTAAACCACTTAGGGAGTGCTTAAGTGCCCTGATAAGTGGTATAGAAATGTACTTGCTATTGCTAGCAGCTTGAGCACTTTTAAAATTCATAGGAAGACCTGGAGCAGATTCAGGATTGTACTGACATGGAAGCCACTAGCCCCATTGTTGTTCTCTCTAGTTCAGTACTGTCTACTTGGATAGCTCTGCTTGGTTCAAGGCCAATGATCTTAGTCAGTTGTTTAAAAAAGCATGCTTATGCTGGTTACACTTATTTTGAAGAGAGAGAAAAAGCATGTCTTCAGCCCCTGTTCAGAAGAAGCTCCTATTCCAGGTCAGTACCCCAAGTTGCTTTTCTGCTGAAATTCTGTTTCCTCCACCACCCTGTCAATGGAAAAGGATGCCCTAACCATGCTTTGCAGACACAGCAGCTGTGGGTTGGAGGTGATGTTGTGTGATAAGTATAATCAAATAGGCTATTTTACAACCATAATTGCAATTTAAAAGCTGCATGCAATAATCTCCCCAGTTTGAGAAAATGCCCAGGTATGAATAAAGGATGGATGGATGATCATGGATAGTTATTACCTATATAAAATGTATAAGTGTATCCAAGCTACTCATATATGACTAGTTTTAAGCTGGGAGTCTCCATTTTTAAATGTCACCTCGTCTATGAACTTGTATGGACAAACTACAGTTATAAGCTTCAGCTCTCCACTTCCCTCCTCCTTTGATATATATGAGATGAGGATAATACTGGTCTATATGTTATCCCAGGAAAATTGCTTCACACCTCCTAATTTGACCACTTTCCTTTCTGAATGGCCTTGTGAATGATGTGAATATAGCTGCAGAAACGTGGAGGACAAAAGTGGAAGAGCAAAGGGAATTCTGCTTCCAATTGTCTAATAAACAGAGATAATAACTCAATTTTGTTTTTAATATCTCAGACGGAAAGGTTAAGAAAAGCAAATACTGAAAGTCCAACATAACATTATCCCCCAGCAAAAGCCATTTTCCCATGGCATAAATGTAGCATTTTTAAAATCAGCACAAAATCAAATTAGTTGGCTTTTAGCTGGTATTAAAGGTGGTGGAAAGAGAGCAATATTAATATCTGAATTTCTTCCAGCTCCCGAGGCAGTGAATCCAGAACTTAGAGAAAATTCAGAGAGGGAATAACACAACTCATAAAATTGCTAAAGACTCTTGTCTTAAACACTTAGAACGGCAATCTTCCTTGGCAAATAATGTATTATAATGAAAGTTTCCTGGATTTCTCTGATTAAGGTGCAATCTCAGCAAGTCACTGGACAGCATGTTTAAATGTCTTCCGGACTTTCTATTTAAGCTGATTTCTGGTCAAGAGCTATGACTCCAGTTTGCTTAAACTGTTGTCTGTTGCACCGCCTGATATCACAAATGTCTATTATTGAGATCACGAATGAAGAAGTTGGTTTTTCCTTATGGTGGAAGGTGCTTCTCCTCCCTGATCATTGTTTTTGCTGCTCTCCATGTGTCCAACTCCCCCCCCCCCCTTTTTTTTGACATTGGGATGATTGCAGCTGTTTGCTCTATTCCAAACATGGTTGCAATCCAGAAGCATTGTAATTTAGCTTCTTCTGCAAAGCCACCTTTGCAATGAAATAGACATTCAGTGACTGGCCTATGTTGACTTAGGGAGCCTTTAAGCTGATCACATATTCCTGGCTGTACTCTCACTAAAAGATCAGTCTGCACTATTGTTGAGCTAAAAGTAGGGAACCTGCAGCCCGATTGCCACATGCAGATCTTGGTTTAGGCTCTTGCAAATGCTGGGCTAATCTGGAGATTTCTCCAACTCTTGGCTCAGACTTTGCCTAGTTTTGGCTTTTTGAATAAGCTCACTACAGCAAATGCAGATAATATGGACCTCAAGAAGCAAAAGGTTTCCTGCCCTTGTATTAAGGTAATGACTGAACTGGTGGTAGACAACTGTGACTCTCTAAAAAAATTTTTTGTCCTACAGCTCCCGTCAGTCAGTATGGGCAATGGTGAAGGAACATGGGAGTCTCAGTCAAGGGAGTTTGAGAGCCACAGCTGTTCACCTTGACACAATGAAAACCCACTTAGGAACCTCAATTGACTGTGATTTCATTGATGTTTGTGATGTGTTTATAATCACACACATATTCTGCTTCATCCTTTGAATGGTTTGCCACACCAGACAGATTACATGTTCTGTGTGTAACAATACAATTTTATTGGCCTGTGGGCTAGGGTCACAGTTACATAGACATCTGTGTACACAATTTACATCTTATTCCAGCTGGTATGATGTTAAACTAACACCTATGCTGTTTCCTCACCAAGCACTGAATAGTGATGTTGCAGTGTCCCTATCAGTTCTGCACAAGAGAGAAAAAACATTGATTCAGGCTGACATCCAGAGTTGATAAATACAATTTTAAATTTAATGTTTTTTTAAAGGTACTGTGACTCTTTCATACTACTGCAATTCATGGTTGCTGGTAGGGAACAGAAAACTTAGTAAGATGTTCTAAAATGTTAACAGCCTTCAGTTAATAATATCTATAATAAAATGTATTCTTGTACATTTTTGCATTAAATGAATACATTACATTTAATCGTGTTATTGGCATTAAAATTATGGGAATTTTTATTTTGTAAATAAAATATAATGTTAATATTGAAAATATTACACTGGCAATCAGTTATGAGCTTCACACAATTCTGTTTTTGTCTTGTGTAAGTTTATAATGTGGTACAGAATGTGGAGAGTATAAAATCCTAGCTTTCATTAAGACCCCCGCCCATTAAAAAAACCCCAACAAGTTTCTCTCTGATGACAGTGAAGGCAGAAATAAAACTGCGTGGGAAGAACAGATTAGGAGTCAGAGGAAGCAGGATCTAAAGGTTAAGAAAAAGAGGAATGATATAAGAGAACACTCAACAGCTGGTTGGCAACTCTTCACATATATCACATTAAGAAATTAGGGTTCTTTAGGGACAGAAAATTTGGAGAGTTTTTTTCAGCCAATTAAACATCTAGCAGGGAGCCAATCAGAGTTTTGAGAAATGCATTAAGGGTTCATAAAACTTTCCACACTCTTTCTCTCTCTTAATATGGCTCTCCTTCCCAGCTACTTGGGACTCTGAAAATTTGTTTTGTTGTTAACCACCTTTGAGTTGACCTGAACTCATGGTGACTCCATGGATAAGATATCTCCAAACCCCTCTGTCCTCCACTGTTCTGCCTACATCTTGTCAATTCAAGCCCATGACCAATATAACCGAGTCTAGCCATCTGAGGTATGCTTTTCCTCTATTTCTACTTCCTTCTACCTTTCCTAGAATTATTGTATTTTTTAGTGAGTCATACATTCTCATGATGTGACCAAAGTATGACAGCCTCAATTTAGTCATCTTGGCTTCCAGGGAGAATTTAGGCTTGATCTGTTCAAGGACCCATTTGTTTGTCTTTTTGGCCATCTCAAATGAATTGATTTTCTTTTTATCCACTTTCTTAATTCTCCAGCTCTGCTATGCTATGCTATGCTATGCTGGCGGTGGCATAAACAGCCAGCGGTAGGGCCACCCATGCCAGACGGGTCACAACTGAAGGGTCTGGCCAAGAGTGCCAAAAGGCAGTATGCGCTCTTTAGCCTTATGGCAGCCATCCTAGGAGAAGGAAAACTCCAATCCCAAACCCGGGCAGATGGTGCTCATCTAACCCTGTAAGATAAACCATCTAAGAGGAAGAAACTCTAATCAAACCTATGACCCGAGGATCTTGCTGCCACTGTCCTTGCTTGCTAAGCCTCAGCAAATGAACCTTTGGTTTAAAGGGTGAGGCCAGTTCTGTGCATGCTGCACTCCACCAAAAATATCCATTGCACAGGCTCGAAGGATACATTGAGGCCATGCTATTGAGAATGCAGCTGTGCTGGGCAGGGCACGTTTCTAAGGTGGAGGACCATTGCCTCCCAAAACCAGTACTCTACGATGAACTTGCCATGGGCCAGCAAAAGAGGGGTGACCCAAAGACGAGATACAAGGACTCCCAGAAACAACATCTCAAGCTCAGCCAAATTGATCACCAACAATGGTCTGCCCTGGCCTCACATCGGGAGGCACGGAGATGCAATATCCACAATGCTGCAGCCTCTTTTGAGAACTCATGCTGAACGAGTCTTGAAGAGAAATGACAATGCAGAAAGAACCAAACTTGGAAACATCACCCAACCAGACTTTTTGCTGTGCTCTCTGTAACCGGACTTGTTTATCTTGGATTGGCCTTTTTAGTCATCAACACGCTTGTAGAAAGCATGGGATGAATCCTTCCTGAATCTTCATTAGCGAAGAAAAGCCAGAGAGATATATGATTTGTCAAGGAAGTTTGCTGTCTAATACCAGCATCTGTGGAGGCAAACATCTTAAAGTGAGAAGGAACGGGAAACATGTTGTTTGCAAAGACAAAGTGGACACACTCTGGCAAACCTAGCAGGATTGTGATTTCCTAAGATGTCTGCATAATATGTTTATATGCTCACATGTGTGTCCCATTCTTTACATCAGGATAGGGTTAGAAACCTTTGTCCCTCCAGATACTTTGGACATCTGCTCCCAGAAGCGTCAGCTAACAGGAATTACTGGATTTATAGTAAAAATATCTGGAGGGACAAAAATTCCTCACTTGTATATTAAATTGTTTACATATTAGACTAATGCAACTTTCACTACAAGAAAATCTCTACTAGATATGTAATCTAGTGTGATTCTTGGGTTGGGTTCATATGTGCATTGTGGGATACCTTTGCATTCAGTTTCTGATATACTTGCCACAATGTCCATCAGTTATTTATTTAATTTAAATCCTGCATTGTGTCTTAGTTTTGAGAAAAAGTGGTGGTACTGATGATGACAATGATGATGACGATGACGACGACCCCATCTTTTTCTCAATATGGGACCCAAGGCAACGCACAATATAGAGTAAAAAAAAAAAAAAAAAAAAAAGACAACATAAAACCGATCATAACAATAAAAAGTTAAAATCTATTAAATATAAACTTTTAAGAATAGCACAATTTTAAATTCTAAGGTTTAAAACCCTGGAATATACTTGTTTCCCCAGATTTTTGGATTTGTGGGCCCAGTCTCAATCTCTAAGTGCTTTCTCTGAGACCATGTGGCTGCTGTTTTACTAAAGATTGAGACTGCCTAATTCTAACTCAATTCTTGACATTAAAAAGCTAAAGGGGAGTAATTATAAGTCCTGGCCATGGAATATGCTGATGCAACTCACTACAACTGGTCTATTTAAAGCTGTGAAAGAACAAAGGCCCATGGAACCAGGCAAACCCTGGAAACAATTTGGTATGAATGATGAAAAGGCAACATCTTATATATGCCTGGCAGTGGATTCCGGTATAGTTTATCAAATCCAGAATTTGACAAATGCAAAATAAATTTAGGATAAATTAAAGGGATTATTTGATTTTCCAAGTAGCACCAATTTGGCTGCTGTTATCATGAGACTTGTGAATACAAAATTGCCCAGCCCTCCATTTTTGGATGAACACATTGGGCTGATCTAGACTGGCAAAAAGGGGTGTGTTCATGCCTGCATGAAAGTGTAGCCTTTAGATGACCCACACTGAAAGTTTGGCATGAACACACTTCTTTTGCATTTTAGTGGGGAAAAAGCAGCTTTAAAAAGGACCTGCTTTTCCCAGCTTCATTTTAAAAAGGGTGTAACACTTTTTTAAAGCTCCCAAACCCTAGCTCCAGCCCTAATCCGAACCCTAGACATGCGCAGTAGGGACTCTGGGATGCTGTAACTGTTATGCAACTGCACATAAAATGTCATTGCAGCGGAAGCGGGTACACCCCAAGAAAGACATGAAGCAGATTGGCATTAAAAAGGCCACAACTTTATTCCAGCAAAACCAAAGGTAGGGTTGGCCCAAAGCACGAGGTCTGGATCTGCACATCACAAGCACTGAGGTTGGACTGATGTGAGGTTGCTTGTACGGCAAACATTGGGATGACTTTGAGGCAACACAACGCCCTTGCGCAATTACGCAATTACGCAGCTACCGGAGGAAAGCCTCTCGTCACCGGGATAAACTCCATGTGACCCATCGTTGGCCACATCGCACCATGATGTTTCCCGGGTCCAAAGGACTCCCGATCCAGTGCTACCGAGCCCTGGAAACCAGCCCGCCAGATCCAGCACCTCTGCTGCTGCCCAAAACAAAAAGTTGTGACAAGCAACACCAATCTCAGGGAGGGAGGGTGGGGAGCCAAGCAGCGTGTGTGCACGCTTGCTTTCCTGCCAGTGGGAAACAGGCGGACTGCAGGCTTCCTGCCGGAGGGAAGCACAGCGCACCTGAAACGGCCGTCTTGGGGCTCCCCCGCCCCACAGCAACTGTGCCTGCCAGCTGAGGGCGGGAGGCACCATATTCATTCATAAAATAAAGAAGTTTATTCATAAACTTAAATTGTAATGGATTTAATATCTTTTTAAGGGGGGGGGGATGCAGTTTGTTTTATTGATGTAATAGTATTTTAATGTGTAAGCCCCCTCAATTGATCTCAAAGGGGTGGGGTATTAATAATAATAATAATAATAATAATAACTATTATTATAAAATAAAGGGGTTCATTCATGGTGAACCGATGCAACTGTGCACTTAAAAAAGGGAAGCAACACCACAATGATAATTTGACAGATCTTCATAACTGCACAGTTCATGTGTGATGTACCTGCACAACTGTGCAGTTCACAGCTGGCAATACAATTGCCTGTATGATGTAGTAGTGCAACTGCGCAGTTCACAGCCGGCAACAATAAATAAATAAATAAATATTAAAGGTTCAGTGCGGCCAAAAGCCGCATTCATTGCCACCCATGCAGCTGCTCCGCCTGTGTTTCTAGCATCCTGACAGCTTAAAATGTAGTGGCTGAGCAACAGAAAAGACTTCAGATAAGTTGTCTCCACACCTCCTCAGTGTAGCTGGCCTATGCCTTTTTATTACACACCTGGGACTTGCAGTGTAGCTGCTAAGCATTAAGGAAAAGGCAACTTCATATCTCCCTTTCCTGCCAATCTAGAAAGCCCCATTAATTACTTTTCTGTTTACACTGTCTGGACTTGAATTTCTTGAAGGATCCATGCCAGAATCCATGAAATTTGGACTCTTTATGGTTAAATTCCAAAATATTGCAGTCCAATAATTAATGCTTTGCAAATTAGGTAAAGTGTGATTTTGTTAAAAGCTATCTCTGAAATTATGGAGTACCAAAATAGACAAAATCTCATTGAACGTAATGTGAAGTAAGAATTACAAGAGAAGAACTAGCTCATCTAATTGAAAAGGATTTGCATATTAAAGACTCCCTCCAGAACAATTGGGGGGAAAGTGAATAACTCAAAGGCTAAGAGAAGCAACAGAGGCCAAAACCTAAACCAGTATAAGTAACCAGCCTTTAACTCTAAAGACAAATCTCAGTGTTGTTTTGATTAAATAGTCCAGATTTCTGAGAATCAAAATCCTTATGTGATTCTTATTGATATTGGAGCTACTAGCCACTACTTTAATTTCAAGGATTTTTTTATAGACCTTTATACAAATGTAAAATTTCCTGTTTACCTTACAATTTGCAAAGAGGAGACGCAGTCTTTGTATAATACTGAGACATGGACTTTGTTAGAATTGCTAAAAGCAAAAAGGCGGTTGGCTGTAGTAGATAAGCTATTAACCACAAAGCAGGGGGCAGGAGAGTAGATATAAGGCAAAACTTGTGGCAAAGGGCTATAGTAAAACATATGGTGAAGACTACAATGAGACTTTTGTTCCAATAGTCACATACACAACTGTTAGAATTCTCCTTTTTATAGTGACATCCAAGAAAATGCATGTTCAACATCTGAATGTTAAAATAATCTTCCTGTATGAGGGACTAGACAAGAAACATTACACGGAACAGCCTCCAGGTTTTCACACTCCTGGGAAGGAACATCTTGTATGCAGATTGGGGGGGGGGGGGGGGGAGAAAGCATTTACGGTTTGAAACAGGCTGCCGGAGCATGGTCTGAGGAATTAAATCAGCTTCTCATTAAACGGGGGTTCACTCCAGGCACAGCTGACAAATGTAGATGCACAAGGTTCAGAAATGACAAATGGAGTTGTATTATGAGCTATATTGATGAGCTGATTCTCTGTAGACTAAAGAAAACAGATAGTGATGAAATAATCCAAAATCTCAAAAAGGTCATAGATATTAAAAATTTGGGAGATATCTCATACTATCTTGTCAGGGTATGCCAGTTTGCATTGTAAGCTTTGATTGGATAAAGGTGTGGTAAATGGCAGGTGTAACCATGTTAGGTAAGCCTGCGTTGTAAATTAGTAGAGCAATTGGACAATCAGGCCAGGTGACTGTGATAGTCAATGAATAGACTATAACTGCTGTAAGAGTCTACTTAGAGTTTGGGAGCATGATTGTAATGTGTGCTCTCCATGCTGGTGGGAGTTGTAGTGCTATCCATACTGTGGCTTGTACGCTGATATGCAGGAAGCTATGCTATGTTTGTTTTTGCATCTTTTGCTAAACTTGTTTGTACCTAGCCTTATTGCTATGTTTTTGGTTTGACTACTTTTGACTCTGCTGAGTAAAGCTATATTTTTGTTTCTGGACCTCCACGACTCTGCTGTGATCTGTTTCACCCCCCAACGTATTTGGAGTGTAAGTAGAATGGACCAATGGTGGAAGTTTATATAAAACAGAAGATTATGGCTCTTTTGGACTGTCTTGGCTTAAAAGATGCCCACCCCAATGGAAGCTATACTGAGAAATCTAACCTTTGGGAAATAGGGACAAATACAGGATTGTAGTAGGAAAACTTTTAAATAATAATAATAATAATAATAATAATAATAATGTTTATTTCTTACCCGCCCCTCTATAAAACAATCAAGGCGGGGTACAGTCAGCCCTCTGTATTGACAGATTTTTTAACCCACGGATTCAAACAAACAAACTAACAAACATCTTTATTTATATACTGCTTCATACCACCTAAACAGTGTCTAAGCGGTTTACAACTGTAACCTACTTGCCCCCAACAATCTGGGTACTCATTTTAGCGACCTCGGAAGGATGCAAGCCTGAGTCAAGCTTGTGCCCTTTTGCTGGTATTGGACTCGCAACCTTATGGTTTTGAGTGAGTGGCTGCAGTACAGGCATTTAACCACTGCACCACCAGGACTCAAGTATCCACAGCTTGAAATTTTTTAAAAAAAATATAAATTCCAGAAAGCAAACCTTGATTTCACCATTTTATATAAAGGACACCATTTTACTATGCCACTGTATTCAAAGGGATGAGAGCATCCACGAATTTTGGTATCTACAAGGGAACCTGGAACCAAACCCAGAGGATACCAAGGGCCCACAGTATAACTAATTGCCAGTGTTGTATCGTGGTTTGAGTGTTGGACTATGACTCTGGAGGCAAAGGGTAAATTTCCAGCTCAGCCATGAAACCCATTGGCCCGATCTAGATTGGTGGAAAGAGCCGTGATAAGGGCAGTTGGCGCCACCTTTAGGGTTTGGGAGGGTGCAGCGTTTACACCCTCCTGAACCCTAAAGTGTATGGGCGCCGTCATTTAAAAATGGTGGCATCCATACAGACACACCATGATGGCGTCATGACGCGCACAGTGTTTAGAAATTCTGTGCGCATCATTACACCATTGCACCGCAGGAGGGCACCAAGCGCACCTTTTCCGCAACACAAAAAGGAGCTCTGAAATGGAGCTCCTTTTTTGCAGCGGGTCTTTGCCACTTCCCCGTGGCCTCCAGAAGCGGCAGGATGGGGTTACGGAGGCTGCCGGTGTGGCAGCCTTGGCCTCATCTCGCCGCTTCCTGGGGCGAGTACAGACTGCCCCTTTTGGATGGTCTGGAAAGCCCCTCTGGGTCACCTTGGGCAAGTCACATGCTCTCACACTCAGGGGAAGGCAATGACAAGCATCCTCTAAACAAATATCGCCAAGAAAACCCCATGGGTTTGCCATAAATCGGAAATAACTTAAACGCATATGGCAACAACAACTTCACTAGGAGTGATACAGCGAAGGCTGTTGGACTTTTATGCTGAGCACTTAACTGTCCTATTGTAAAAGGTTTCATTGCTGTGAAAAAAACTGCTAGATATTTAAAAGAAACTGCAGATCACAAACTGATGCTACCAGCCTGTGACCAGTTATAAATGACTGCCCACACAGATTGGGAGGCAGACTTGATAGTCAGGAAATCAACCAGCAGAAACCTGTATGGTGGAGAAACCATAGGTTTCTGAAAGTGATGGTGCAAGGCGCTCACTGTGATGTCAGCCATGTGATTAATAGGGAGCACTTTCCTCTGACACCAGAGTAAGCAACCTGACCTAGTGGTGGTGCTGCCAAGTGTCAGTGGGTTATGAGTGCAAACAGTGCCTGGCATCACAACAAAGGGCTCTAGATAATGGGGAAAGTAAGGACAGCTTTGGGATTAGAATATTCTAGGCTGTTCCTGGAGTATTCTGGCCCCGGTAGACCCAGCCTAAGAAAGCAATACCTCAAATTATCCCAGTTTGACAAGGAGAGCCCTGCTTAATCCTCTGTTATTCCCCCTTTCCAGCTTCTTTTGAAATGTCCCAGTTTTTCTCTCCTCTTCCCCCTTTCTCCCCCAGCTTACTTCAACTGCTGTAATTGGAGTTCAAAGTGTTAAACTAGTTTGGATTCAATCAACTCAGAAGGGGTGGGAGAGAAGAAGGGATGAAATCATGGACTTCCCAGTAGGCTCAGGTAAAAATAAATTGCTGCACCCTCTCCTAGTTTGTATGTTCTTTATCATTCATGAATTTTGCCATCTTTGACCATACTCTGATGTTGTTTGGCCATATGTGTCTCGGTTTTCACCTGTAAAACGTTGGAGGATATGAAAAAAGAATCATAGAATCATAGAATCATAGAATCATAGAGTTGGAAGAGACCACAAGGGCCATCCAGTCCAACCCCCTGCCATGCAGGAACTCCAAGTCAAAGCATCCCTGACAGATGGCCATCCAGCCTCTGCTTAAAGACCCCTAAGGAAGGAGACTCCACCACACTCTGAGGGAGTGTGTTCCACTGTCGAACAGCCCTTACTGTCAGGAAGTTCCTCCTAATGTTGAGGTGGAATCTCTTTTCCTGCAGTTTGCATCCATTGTTCCGCGTTCTAGTCTCTGCAGCAGCAGAAAACAAGCTTGCTCCCTCCTCAATATGACATCCCTTCAAATATTTAAACAGGGCTATCATATCACCTCTTAACCTTCTCTTCTCCAGGCTAAACATCCCCAGCTCCCTAAGGCGTTCTTCATAGGGCAAGGTTTCCAGACCCTTCACCATCTTAGTTGCCCTCCTTTGGACATGCTCCAGTTTCTCCACATCCTTTTTGAATTGTGGTGCCCAGAACTGGACACAGTATTCCAGGTGGGGCCTGACCAAAGCAGAATAGAGTGGCACTATAACTTCCCTTGATCTAGTGAAGGGGAAGTGAAGAGGAAGTGACATTTTCTCCCTACCTGTTGCTAAAAGGCCTCTCCAGGAGATAAAATGGCCCAGGGTCCCTGCAAAACATGGCAAAATGTCTCCATGCTCCCAGTCCAAGTCATTGTATTTCCCATTGCCATGTATGGATGCGAGAGCTGGACAGTGAAGAAAATGGATAGAAATTAAATAATTTGAGATTTGGTGCTGGAGAAGAATGCTGAGGATAACGTTGCAATGACCAAGGATGGCATCTCTCCTCTGAGTGCCTGTCTAGAGTCAGTAATGGGCTGGATGAGGGAAAACAAACTCAGGTTGAATCCAGAGAAAACGGAGGTACTTGCTATAGGTTCCCCCAGCCCAGGGACGGAGATTTGTCCACCTATCCTGGATGGGGTCACACTTCCCCTAAAGGACGAAGTTCGCAGCTTGGGAGTACTCCTGGACTCATCCCTCCAGTTGACATTGCAGGTGGAGGTGATAGCCAGGAGTGCGTGGTATCAACTACGGTTGATACGCCAGCTGTGCCTCTACCTGGACAGAGGGGACCTTGAAGCAGTGGTACATGCACTGGTAACCTCTCGCTTAGATTTCTGTAACGTGCTCTACATGGGGCTACCTTTGTACCAAGTCCAGAAGCTTCAGTTGATCCAGAATGCAGCAGCCAGATTGGTCACGGGGGCATCTAGAACAGATCACATTACCCCCATATTAAGATTGTTGCATTGGCTGCCGATCAGCTTCCGAGTGCAATACAAAGTGTTGGTTCTTACCTTTAAAGCCCTATATGGCTTGGGCCCGAGTTACATAATCCGCCCCACACTCTCAGAACCTCAGGGAAGAATCTGTTGGAATACACCAACACTAGACTGATGATGACTTCCCATAGGGCATTCTTGGCTGTGGCCCCGAAATTATGGAACAACGTGCCGGAAGAGATCCGTCTTATTACCACCTTAGATGCCTTTAATAAGGCACTTAAAATGGATCTCTTCCAGTGGGCCTATCCACCCGACCTATTATAATGGATCATCGAACAATCTCACCTTGGAATTAGAACATATAATTGTTGAATCAGTAGCTATACACACATCTGACTGTGTCTAGGGGTTGGATTGCACTGTATTATGGATTGTATTATATAGTGATTTTAGGATATGGTTTTAGATTGTTGTTTAAATTGGATATTGTTTTTAATAATCTGTTGGAATCCCACCTCGATCTGAAGGAAGAGGTGGGAAAATAGAAATAAAATTATTGTTGTTGTTGTTGTTGTTGTTATTATTGTTGTTGTTGTTGTTAATGTGGATGGGCAAGAAGACAAACAAATGAGCCCTGAACTTTCCCTGAAAGCCAAGATGAGGCTGTCGCATTTGGGCCACATCATGAGAAGGCATGGCTCATTAGAAAAGACAATAATGCTAGGGAAGATAGAAGGCAGTAGAAAGAGAGGAAGACCACATACCAGATGGTTAGATTCAATCACAGATGTCATGGACATGAACCTGCAGGACCTGAGCAGAGAGGTTGAGAATAGGAGGTCTTGAAGACATCTCATTCATAGGGTTGCTTTGAGTCGAGGTTGGCTTGAAGGCAGTTAAAAACAACAACAACAAAATATTCTCAGTACCTGTGCTGATTTTGGACTTTTTTTTTATTAGAAGGTGTGATGAATCCCCTCTCCAAGTTGTGCTTGCATTTCCAGTCTTTGGGCTCCTGTTTATCACATTGCCTCTTCAAATTCCCTCCCTGGATCTGCTACTCTGGACTCAAGGTGACCCATGTCACAGACAAGTGGTAGATTTATTGTGGAATTGTGTGACCAGGTTTCCTTGTTAATTATCAGATGAAAACATCTAAAGAGAGATAAAGAAAATAAGTACAGTTAAGATTTATTAAGTTAACTGTCCTCAAGTTGACCCCAAGCCATAGTGACCATGTGGATGAGAAATCTCCAAGCTCCCCATATCTTACACTGCCCTTCTTAGGTCCTGCAAATACATGCAGGGGATTTGCGCCACCGCCCCCGAGAATTCAGGTCAGAATTCTCTCTTACTACCGCCCTCCATAGCATGTTTCTTTCCCTGCTTGTCCAGCTTCTCCCTTCACAGAAGGTCTTTTGGGAAACAGCTGAGATAGCACTTTGCAAATGCAACAAAGTTGGAGCAGGAACTGGAAGTAAAGCAGACAGAAGTGGAGAAAGTGAAATAGATTATGTTGTTTTACGACTTTAGTGCACTTGCTGTGTTTTCAGTTCATGAGTCAGAAAAGAATTAATGCCTACATTTGAGGGAAATGGTTTTAAAGCTGATTAGCCTAGAAGTAACAGCAAATGGCACAGTGATGACAGTATTTCAAAGAAATGAGGGGGGTAGGAATTTAGAGAAGGAAGAGTGAACTGTTGCTTATTTTTATTTCGTATAAAAAGAAGACAAGTCAATTTAGATCTAATGAAATAGGCCTCTGAATGGCTGAAGGTTACCGATTAGTAAGTGTGATTATTTGGAATTCAAGATGTGTTTATTACCAAGTGTTATTTTCTTAGTATTCAAGATGAAAGTGGAACATACCTGTAATTATTGCTGCCTAACCTGAGGGAATGAGCAGAATAGTGTGAGGTCAATTTGACCTACCAGAGAAAAGTTGTTTAGCACTTTCTAAAGTGACTCAGCAAGACACCTTCTTTCCCCTTCTTTTTAATTTTTCTTGCGAGGATACAAGCACTTAACTAGACCTCTGACAGCCAGGGGTCATTCTGTCTTCATGAAAAAGATTTTCTGTATTTTCTCTCTCTGTTTCTTACTGATGATACAATCCATTTGCATGTGAATTATTCTCACTGGGAAGGTGTATTAACTGCCTAAAACAGGAGGCCTATGAAATTCAATTAGAACAACCGTGGTCAGATTGAACTGAAAAAGGGGCAATGATGGTGGAGTTTCTGCAAGATCTTTATTTAAATTTTCCCCCTCATGAGAGTAGAAAAGAACCAAGCAAGGCACTGTTCATGCATGGATGGAATCTGCAGAATTGCATTATTGAAAATGGTGTGCAAAGAACCATGAGATGGCAGTGGCAACAATGCCACCCCGTTTATACACTCATTTCACCAAACCATGTGCCTGCCAGGACATGCTGGAATCCTATAACATATGCATGACTAACTCCAAGTTACACAACGTATCTCCTTTTCTGGATGTTGCGAAAGACATATTTAATACTTCCTTGCACAATGTCTATTCTATTAGCAGTTTTTGTGCAGCAGGGCACACTGTGACAACCCTCTATTGGCTATGGAGGGATAGGGAAAGGTGGCTAGGTAGAATAGGGTTCAAGGACCTAGGAGAAGAGAACTGACATCGTCCATTTGGATCTCTTGCTACACACTGGAGATCTGAGAGGATGATGATAGCTGATAAGTGGGCATCACAGCATGCCACAACACATGGAAACTGCCTAGGGTAGTGGTGGAAAGACCGTAGAACTGCACAGGTGGAACATTACATCCACCCACATGATACAAGATTTTGGCCATTCTTCTATGATAGGGTTGTTCTTCAAGATGTTATTAAATGGCAAGTCCCAATAGTCCCAGCCCTCACAGACTATGGCAAGCAATGTTTTATGATTAATTTATGATTGATTTATGACCCTTGTAATTGTATTAAAGTTGTGGTCATCTTGCCAATCCCCACCATAAACCATTTGTTCCAGTGCAACCACTTCTGCCCTAGGAAGAGCAACTCCCTCTTTTAAGGAGAGGTTGCAATGTGTGATCCATTTTTGTTTTAGCTAAAAAGGATTAGAGAGGGGAAAATGAAAGCATTTCACTAAATCATGTTTGAATAACCTCTCTGGACTAATTGTTGTAGCAGGTAAACCCAAAGGAAGGACATGAGTAGCTTCTGGACCCATTGAGGGGAAGGTTCCCACCACCACCTTTTGATCATAAGCTTGTCCACCGCTGCTTGGTTCATAAACTACCACAGAAGAAAGATTGTTGTTTGTATAGTTTTGGTTTGGTGCAAGCAAATAAGCGAAACAGAACAAGCCATTGGCAATGATGATTCTCCGTGTGTGCCTGGATGAGCTCAGTGTCATCTGAAAATCTTCCATGCAATTGCACAATTTAGCTGGGATTATGCCTTTTTCTTCCCCTTTTTTCTCCTGTCTGATAATCTCCATTGTGGCTGAGCCTTTCAGTTGCAAATTGACCAAGATCCCATATTGCCCATTGTATTGTAATAGTACTACAGGTGGAACTCTGCTACAGCTCCTTTCTCTCACCTCCAGGACTCATGGTTTTGCTGTGATAGCCTCTCTGAAATGCCATTCTGTGCCTGACGGAGAATGAGGTAGAGGCGGGAATTAGAGAAGCCCCTGACTATGGCCCATTGCCAGGTGTAAACTAATGAAATCTGATGATATCACAGTGATTGATGTTATCAGTCTGCATTTGGCTATGTGGCACAACCAGATGCTTCTCAGATTACCTGTGTTCACCACCAGCCACAGAATGGCCATTCAGGGGACCTTTTGTAGCAGGACTGTGAATCTTGGTGGAGGGCTGTGTTTTTACGAAGGAAGGAAGAGAATAGAAACCTCTACAACTACCCTGCCTAAAAATGCATGTTTAGACCTAAGGTGGACTTACACTTGCATATATTACTAGCAAGATGTCAGCCATTATTTGTTGAAGAAGCCAAATGCTATTGTTGCCTTACGTATGTGCAAGTTCTCCTATGGCAGTGGTTGGCCATTCTTTTTGGCCTATCGTGGGAGGTCTACATTGAGGTCAAGATCACAGAAGGGAACTGTGCATGTGGTGCTATGTTTTATATGTGGTGCATATTCTTAGTCAATATGCCCCTGCTTAAATTAGCATCAGTACTCCATAGATTCCATCTCTTTATTCATCTCTTTAGTTTGTAAATTCCTCAAAGCAGTGGGTTTTCTGTTTTAAAATGAAACTCTGTAAAATCCTATGTACAATGGTGATGACAATGATGACAATAACAACAAATAAGCTTACAGGAAAATCTTGATGCCAAGGGAGACTATAAATATAGACAAATATATAGCTCCTATAAATACTGAAGAGACAGGAAATAAAATGGGCGGCAACACAGAACATCTTCCCTATGGAGCCCCTGTGTCAGGATTCTTTCTTTGGCCTCACCAGATGCTGAATGCATGATGTTTCTGAAGTGTTTTGAGTTACAGCACACCTGGAACAGAATAAAAACTGGTAACCATAGCAACTTGCTATGGAAGTGACCCAGGAAAGGAGATGAACGATTAGTATTATTCAAAAAATAAAGTTTAGGGCATATCCATACACACAGAACACATGAAGGATGACTTTATTCATGAAACAAAATTGGTAAAGGATAACTGCAGCAGACGAGCAGATTGCCATTTATATCAACAAGAGCATGCATATATATATATATATATATATATATGCAAATATGGAAGAATTCATTACTACCTACAAAAGAAGGCTGGCTATTAAAGTTGAATGAATCTCATTTTGGAAGACAGGCAGGATATAAGTCCAATAAATAAATAAATAAAACTGGCACAAATGGACAAAGCATCACTGTTGGTTAGGGAAAAATCCTCATAGACATTTGTAAAAGATTGGAACCCCCGACTGTCTTTTTGAAAAAGAAAAAAGAAAAAAAAAAGAAAGAAAAGAAAATGATTTGGCATTTGTGGGTTTTGAGAATTAGAAGGATTGGGTTATTGGAAGAAGTACATGGTACAGAGCTCATAGACAGAGGTATATTTGTATTATATGCATTCAGTGATATTGCTAGGGTTGTGTCAGCCTCAGACAACTTTGGTGAGTGGGAACTGCCAGTGAAGGGAGATATCTGGCCTTGGTTACCTCCCCATGCCCCCCAGAACAAAGAAAGGGATGGGGGAGGGCCCAGACTAGGGCTACCAGGAATCCCCTTGGCCAGGAGAAAGGGGAAGAAGCGGTGCAGAAGAGGAGAAAGATGGAGATGTGACTGTTGCTACAACCCTTGCTGCAGCTGCACATAGCCTGACACCAAGAACCTCCCAGCAGGCAGTGCCAGGTGCTGAATCTTCCCTCTCTCCTAGTCAGGATGTGCAGTGGAAGGGGCAGTGGAAGGTGAAGCAGCAGCAACAGGTACGGAGGGACATTCACCATCTGCCTGCCCTTTCCAGCCTGCCTCACCATCCTCCATGCCAGCCTAGCTTCCTGGCATACCACTACCCACCTTGCCCTACCTTGTCTCCTCCTGCCCTACACTTCCTTTCCTGGCGAGGCCAGCAGCCCTGCCAGATCTGGAAGGAGCCACTGGGTTTCAGCAGTACCCCATTCCCACCAGCAGCCGCAATAGATGGCTGGCAAGTGGATGGCTTATCAGTGGATGGGTGTAACTGGAGGTCTTGAGATGGATGATGGGCAACTGCCCCACCATGTGTTGTTGTGTCCTGATGGTGTCACAGGGTGTGGTCTGAATTCCCCGCCCTGCAAAGTGATGCTACTCTATTCATTTATAACCACCAAAAAAGTAGAAACTCACTTTTTTTAGTTTTCTACATTTGTTCTATCTTTGTACATTTTTGGGTTTAAATTTTGCAGATTTGATTATTTACAGATTTGATTAATATGGTCTCTCTAAGAATCTCTAAGTCCTGCAGCATGACTCTGCCAGATGTTGACCAGAGTCACACCGGAGGACCTATATGCCTAGAAAAAGAATGTCTCTAGACAAATCTTTATATTTGTAGGTACCCCAGTGTGATTCTGTGGTCAATGTCTGCTGGATGTTGGCCATAGGGTTGTCCTGGAGAGATTCCTAGAGAGATGTTTTCTCAGAATTTTTTAGAAAAATGTTTTTTATTTGCAGTTTCTTCACTTTCACAGGGGTCCTGAGACTCTAACCCCAGCAAATGTGGAGAGTCAACTGCATGTCTTATTTGTTCTTTTTTCTGTTCTTTAACTTTAACTAAATATTATACACAGTGAAATACAAAGCAAAAATGAAATCATTTTCATCTTCACTATCACTATCATCACTTTTTATTTTAATATCCCAAAAACATATTTTGTAATCTCCATAGACTAGTTGACAACACACTCTGATTGATGTTCAGGAGTGCCAGTGGCACGGGGGGAATAAGGTGCCAGTTAATCAGCTGTCCTATTTGTACTATCACATCTTGCTTCTTAATTATTGCTTGGATTTTATGCATTGCACTGCCTGCAGCCCTCAATATGTCTGCAGTTGGATCTGATCCCAATACAAACTATTGTCAGAGAAGAAAAAAAAACTTCCTGTTTTCTCTGCTTTTCTGTCACACCTGAAAGAGAATTTCCTTACTTCCCACCACTATTTGCAAACCTCTCCTTGGTGATCATGTAATGCAGGCCTGCACAACAAATGGCTCGGGGTCCACATGCGGCCTGCCAAAGGATTTTGGGTGGCCCACAAGGATGTGGAACAACTTCAAGGCTCCTCTGCCACTCAGCCTCCTGCTGAGGAGAGGGCCATGTGGAGGAGAATGAGCAAACACTCACTCTGCAAGGCTTCTTAGCTGCTTGACTTTCTCCGAGACATCCAGGCGGCAGAGGAAGAAGAGAGGCAAATGCTTGCCCTTCAAAGTTCTCCGGCACTTGGCTTTCTCTCGAGGAAAGGGCCGGGCAGAGAAGGGGGAGGATGGAATCAATATCAATAATATTTATTATTAATAATTATTATCTGGTGAAGACCAGGGATCCTTTTCCAGCAGAGTTTATGGAACCCCCTGTAGTGAGCAGGCTGAGGAAACAGCCAATCACAGAGCTCCAGGAGTCCAGCCTATGAGAAGCTGCCTGGGCAGGGCTATAAAAGAGCCTTGACAGGGAGTGAAAGGGGTTTATTTTGTTGGAGTTTTTGAGGAAAGAGACACCTCGGAGGGAGGGTGTGCTCTTAGGGTTCCTGTGGGAACATTTGTAGGTTAGTTTATAGACCAGGGAAGGGTCTGAGAAGTCCAGTAGGGACTAGAGAGGCTTGAGGGAGTCTAGGGAAGAGAGGCTAAGAATAAGGCTATAGGTTTTAAGGAAGATTTTGGCCTTAATACAGTTGCCTGAGTGGCTGTAGTATTATTGTTTTAAGAAACTTCTGTAACTAAGGAATAAGACAAACAAAGCTTTAATTATATTGCAATAGTTATTTTTTTATTTTACAAATAAACTTTATTCTTGTTTTGAATTACTGCTTGTCCTCTGTTAAACTATTGAAACACGCTACCAAAGATATCAGTGCCTCAGTAGAGATAGGTGGTGGGCGAACAAGAGAGGGTTATCACGTTTGGTTCGGTTCGCACCACACCCCCCTCCCAGAAAAATTCTTCTGAATCATGTGTTGCCAAACCGCAATCCATTTGATTTACATGAGGAGTACTTTAATCCTAGGGCTTTACCTAGGGAGGTCCTCACACTAGTTTGCTAGAGAGATTTTAAGTACCATAATGAACCACGAATCTCATCATTCTGTCAGACGGAGACTTCACGGTTGCTGGCATGAAATTGCTTTAGCTGTTTAGTGTAGATACTAGGGGAGTACTTATTTAAATTATTTGTTTCCACAAGGGAGAATGACCAATTGATTTTTCTCTCAACTACTGGAACATCTTCAAAAACTACAGTTATCACAGAAATTCTCACAAAGAGCAACCATGTATAGGGGCCATGGAAAGGGCAGGTTCTAGTTTAGGATCACTCCTTGCCTTATTCCAACGGTTGGTGAACAGTGATAAAATCATCCTATGGGATGTTCAGAGGAATCTCAGAGGAAGCCTTCATACTAGTCCACTATGGTGATGATCCTCAGTGACCTTCCTCCCTCCTGTTGGCTGTTACATGGCCATGCTGGGAGAGAGTCAGGAAAAACATGAGACTGAGTGGGAAGATGTTCTCTGAGTTTATTCAAAGGCTTGCAAGGGAAATACAAAAAAAGGGTCTGCCTACACCGAACTATTTCACAGATCAAAAATGGGACATGTGTAGTTAAGCAACATCACAGTATGATCATTGTTAATGAGGAAGAACACATAAGCTGGAAAAGGTGTAGCAGAAGGGAAAGACCTTGCCTACTTCTGTCCTCTTTCCCCTCCTGAGTTATCCTTGGTCAGACTTGCTTGGGCTCTGCAGGGGTGAGAAACCCGTTAAGATGGTCAACCCCAGGAGCCTTATGCATCCGGATGGATTTCCGATGCTCTTGGGGAGTATTCTGCTGCCTTGGCAGATGAGTCTGTCAAAGCTCTGGTTCACCTCTGAAATGGGGTGACACTTCTAAGTGTCATAGAATCATAGAGGTGGAAGAGACCACAAAGGCCATTCAGTGCAACCACCTGCCATGCAGGAAATCACAATAAAGCATCCCCATCTCACAGAATGGGACTAAAGCAGCTCCCTGGTTTTCTAAGGAGCTGACAGCAATGAAACAAATGAGATGGAGACCAGGACTAAACCACACTAAAATATATCTGAAGGCTTACGGTGGGGCAATAAAGCCCATGCAGAGCCTCCTGCATCTCCAAATATAGTCACAGATCTCCTAATAGGGTATGGCTACTTTCCTGCATAGGGGCACTCTCTTGGCTACATGCCTCAAACATCCTTTTTGATATCAATTTGATATTGAAAAAGAGGAGGGGTGCAGAGGGCCAGAGCTTGGCGTAACATTTGGGTTACACTCCCCCTGAAAACACAGGTTGACAGTTTGGGGGCACTCCTTGATTCAGCACTGAGCCCAGAAGCCCAGTTCTTAGTGGCGACCAGGAATGCTTCTGCACAGTTAAAGCTAATGCACCAACTACCCCCGTTCCTGGAAAAGTTAGATCTGGCCACAGTGGTACATGCCTTGGTTATATCCCCTTTGTATTATTGTAATGCACTCTATATGGGGCTGCATTTGGAAAATGCTGAGAAACTTCAGATGGCACAAAAAGCTGCAGCCAGGTTGTTAACTGGGGCTGGCTACAGGAAGCATACAAGTCTCTTGTTGCAATAGCTCCATTGGCTGCCATTCCATTTCCAGGCACAATTCAAAGTCCTGATTTTGACCAATAAAGCCCTGTATGGCTTGGGTCCAGGTTATTTGAAGGACTATATATCCCTGTGCGTTTCAAGCTTATTAGGGTTTTAAGATCATCTGGAGAGACTTCCTTTCACCCCATCATATTCTCAGGCTTGTTTGGTGGGAACAAGGGACAGGGCCTTCTTGATGGCTGCTTCCAGACATTTAAAATTATGTATTTATTTATATGTTGCCTTTCTCCCAGGCTGGGACCCAAGGCGTCTTCTGTAACAAGACTTTGGAACTCTCTCCCCAGAGAAGCTAGGATGGTTACATCCTTTCTGTCTTTCTGGCAGCAAGTCAAAACATTTTTCTGCTCCCAACTGAGGTTCGACTCTTAATGTTGTGTGGTGCTAGTTTTGAAGTTTTTTTTAAGTGTGTGTGTGTATAGTTGTATTTTTACTGCATTAATGTGGTTTAGTAGATTAATTGCTTTAATATGTATTATTTTAAGCACTTTTATCTTGTTAGTTATGTTTTATTCTTTTAATGAGTGATGTGTTTTAACACTGTAATAGTTTAATTTTATTTTAATGCTCACTTTTGTCTGTTTTTAATTGTATTGTTCTTTTAAGTTATAAGCCATTTTGTGTCCCAATTTTGGGTAAAATGTGGGATGATGATGATGATGATGATGATGAGCAAACTTGTTTTGCAATTGAAGCAAGGAGGAAGGTGGAAAGAGGAGAGAGAAACTGGGATATTACTAAAGCAACTGAAAAAGTGGAATTAATTGGGACTGTCTCTGCCAAATGGGTATAGCTGGAGGGTATGGGTCTTCTCCTCATCTGGATATGGTTCCAGGATCCCTCCGTGGATACGAAAATCCATATATGTTCAAATCCCATTAAATACAATGGCATAATAAAATGGTGTTCCTTACATAAAATTGCAAAATCAAGGCTTGCTTTTTGGAATTTATAATTTTTTTCAATATTTTCAAGCCATGGATTGCATCCATGGATAAAGAAACCATGGATATGAAGGGCCAACTGTACATACCAAGTACATAGCTGTTTCATAACTACACCAAGGCATGAAGCTATTCAACCCAAGAATTCAACCCAAGAAAAAAGTGGTGCTTCTTCAACCTCTTGCTTGATGCCTGGAACACATGCAGGAGCAGAAAAAAGATAAGCCAGTTCCTTTTCCTATTTAAATTCATTTATTTCTAAAGATCACAAATAATCGTAATCTCGTCATGTCCAAAAATAAACAAAGTTTCCTATATGTGCTTGCTACTATTAAAAAATCCCTGATGTTGAAAATAATAATTAGGCACACACTTATGTCATTGAATGGCTCCTTAACTGGGTCTATAATATTTTAAAGCTTCATTTGGTTTCATTTATTATAATTAATACTGCATTGAAATGCTTCTTAATACTGCAGCACCCCCACAACTTAATTTAATGAGTCAAAGCAGTTCTGTTCTTTAGAAGAGTAAAAACATTTCTTTTTAAACTGGCCAACTTGAGAACATTTCTCTGTGACTGTAAAACAAATCAAATCAAAACACAACACATTGTCCTTTATTTCAGGCCAAAAATAATGAAAGTGGTTCTATTCCTTAGAGATGTAGGGGGAGAAGGGAGAGAAAAGAAAAATAGTTTATTCAAACGTCTAATGTGGGCATATCTAGTTATTACTGTAAAAAAACCACTACCATGTAGTATTCTTTTTTTCCCCCAGGGGCAAAATACAATGGCAAAAATATGGAATTCTTAACTGATTTCATGAATCACAGGCTAACATGCTGTTTGTGAATTATAATGGTATACTTCAAAGATATAGCCATGTTAGTCTCTAGTCTCAGTATGTAGAAAGATCTTGTAGCACCTTTGAGACTAACTGAAAGAAAGATGTTGGCAGCATGAGCTTTCATAGACTAAAGTCTACTTCCTCAGAATGCCCTCTCCAACAAGCGCATCCAAGGAAGTAGACTTAAGTCTATGAAAGCACATGCTACCAACTTATTTCTTTCAGTTAGTCTCAAGTGCTACACGATCTCTTTACGTATAATGATATTCCATATATACTTGTGTACAAGTCTACCTTGTGTATAGGTTGAGGAAAGGATTCAGGATCAAAATAATAATAATAATAATAATAATAAATTAATTAATTAATTAATAAAATGTTTATTTATGTTCCGCCCCTCTGGGTGAGCAATCGGGGCGGAGTACAACATTTAAAAATACATACAATTAAGAAACACATCAGTCTACCCTCCCGCCCATTAAAAATAGATTAAACTAAGAGTAGAATTTATAATTTATATGACCTGTGGCTAAGTTGAGGATAAAACTTAGGGAGCGATAACAAAGGATGGAAAGTCTCCTTCTCTGGGGCTCTCCTGACCACATAACACCACTTCCCAGGTGCTGGGGAAGAGGTTTTAACATCAGATTGGGGAGGAAAGAAAGTGTAATTAAATGAGGTGTTTCTTAGATGGGAAGAGAAGGCTTTCAGATCGGACTGGAAAGGGAAAGAAGAGGAGCGAAAAGGGGTGTTTCTTTGATGGGAAGAGGTGGCTTTCAAATCAGACTGGAAAGGAAAAGAACCTCTTTAAATCAGTAGAGACTGTATATTTAAGCCAGCATGTTTCCCATTCTTCTAGCAGGATAGATTCTCTACAATCTTTCACCCATCTTATCATGCATTCCTTAACCACCTCAATTTCAGTGTCCAATTTTAGCAATTCTTTATACATTTTTGATATGATCTTATTATTTTCTCCAAGTAATATTTTTTCTAATTCTGAGCCAGTCTTTTCTATTTTGAAACCATACAGTTTCTTACCTGTCTTATATCTTTCCGTTATTTGTCTATATAGGTATATGTATCTCTCACTAGAAGTTCTTTATATGTGGTCCACTTCCTTTTGATAATTTCTTCTCTTTGGAAGAAGGCCTCATTTGTGGAAACCCATACTGGAATTTTCCCACTAATATATGGCTTATATTTTTGCCAAATCCTGTAAAGAGACTTTCTAATATAATGATGGAGAAAGGCTTTGTTCATCTTCACTTTATCATAATACAAGTTAGCATGCCAACCAAAAACTATCTGTTGCTTCTAGATCTAACAATCTTTGGGTTTTAAAATTCCTCCATTCCCGTATCCAGGCAAGGTTGGCAGCATGATAATAAGTTTTTAGGCATGATAATAAGTTTTTACCTTTTGATCCAGGTTTTCCGCTTTCTCCACAGTCATGATGGGTGGCTACTTTCCCGGTGAGCCACCTGCTGCTTCTGCCATGGGCATGAGACTTTGATATCAGAATGAGGTGTCCAGCATTCACAACATGTCTGAGCGCTGCATTAGAGATGATCACAAACAGATGGGATAAGGACAGGATCACTCTCCCATCCTTATCCTGTCTTTTACTGAGATCCTGTGAAAGGCTTTCAGATCGCAGCACTGCTGTCCCATCATTGAAGCAGCATTGCATTAACTCAAACTTCCATTAATGTAAAATGCCAGGAAATGCTGCTTCAGTGATGGGACAGTAACAGGATCTGTGTGACGTCATTTGAAAGTCTTTTCTGCAATTGCAGTCAATTGTGCTTTCTGGATGGAATAATGACGGGATAAGCATGACATTGTATGAAAATCTTCTCACAATTGCATTACAGTGAACCCACACTATTTTTGTTTTTCGCAGGGGGTCTGGAATGGATCCTCAGTGTAAAACAAGGGCCCACTGTAAAAATGGAAAAAGATGGAAAAAGTGCTTTATGTACTTAAAAAAATCCTACATGTTTGTCACACCTCAGGAGTACCATCAACAGAATACTGTGTCAGGCAGAATCCCTCTCACCTTTCATTTCACATTGAGAAATCCAGCTCATCACTGTGGCTTTCCATTTCTTTTTAATGAGAATTGGGCCTCCTAGAAGCTTCTGGGACAGGAGTGGGGAAACTGAAGCCTGTGCATGTGGTTCCATGAGGCTCTATTTTGTAGTCCCAGGAAGCACCAAGGAGACCCTTAAAGTTTCCTGCCCACCAGTTTCAATTCCCCTCCATAGACTAGTTTCACTCCAGAGCTGAAAAAAAAAGTTCAAGACCACTGCAAGAACACCATGGGCTTGCTTTCAGTCTGCCCAAGACCTCCAAGTTGCTTTAAAATTACACCCTTTGTAAAAAGTGGTCATACATCAGCTGCAAATGAACCTAAAATGAACACAGTGTCACTTTCTTCTGTTTTGGAGCCACTAATGTGGCCCTTGGAGGGCAAGAATTGTGGAGATTAACATAGTGGCTGCCCTTCCACAGTTGCCCACAATTGTTCTCAAGGCATGATTTCCTCAATTTTTGGCCATTTTTTTGGGGGGTGAGATGAGTTGAGAAGCTCTGGGCCACAAAACAGACTAGGCTACATGTGGCACTGAATCATGTGATTCCTAACCCTCCCTTAAGGTAAGGCTAAGGAATTGGTTGTGGATATAGAAAAGGACAAGAAACCAGTGAAAAGATCATATGTAGATGAAATCTAAGCATTTTAAAAAACAAAATATGACAATTATTTTTGCCACTACCTGCTTAGGAATCTGAGATAGTTTTGTTTTTCAATAACAAATCTTGCCTAAATGGAGGCATTGACATTATGTCTCTGCAAGGGCAATTTATTCCCCACAGTAATTTTGACTTCATTTGTTTTACATGGAGTGATATTTTAATCATCCTTTCAGTGCTTATTGATGAGGGCTTCTCCGCAATATGATGAGGAGATTAGTTTAAAATTATCCCCAGTGAATTTAAAACAATAACAAGGAAATGAGCAGACACTAAAACAAATCAAGAAATGTATTAGATTTAATAAAGGAGCATCTAATAATTTCTCCAATGTACTTTTTCTTGGTTGTATTTTTTTTTTTTTGTACTTGCTTAAGGAGGTAAGGAGGCTTTGCCCTCCTGACGCCTGGAAGAGTCACCAAAATATTGTCTGGAATGTCATCACTTTATAAGTACATCCTGCAGAGCTCAACACTATTCTGACATTTAATAGGGACTTGCACCTTGAATTTGCAAATGATTGCATTACTAAATGTGTCAGGACAGAAGACATGCAAAGCACAACTACTTTTCAAAAATTAAACAGGGGTAGAATTTCTCCACTTGGAATGTAAAAGAAATGTATCAATACTGGAGAAGCTGGAAATTTAATGCAACTACTGTTCAAAAAGGAATGTGGTGGCTTAGTGGTTAAGACACAAATGTTGACGATTGTGAGGCCAGAAGGTTGGCAGTTTGAGGCCCAAGTGCTGTATGTCGGAGTGAGTTCCCATCACGCGTCCCAGCTTCTGTCAGCCTAGCAGTTTGAAAGCATGCAAATGCAAGTAGATAAATAGGTTCCACTTTGGAGGAAAGATAACAGTGTTCTGTGCAGTCACCTGACTGCTGGAGTCATCTTTGGACAATGCTGGTTACGACTAGAAATTCACGTCAAGGGGAAAACTTTACCTTTACCTTTTACTGTTTAAAAGTATTTTCCATAGTTTCCTAACAGGGTGGGGGCTGAGGCCTATGTTCTACCTACAGCAGATGTTGATAAACTGCTTCTCCACCCAACAGTAGCCAGGCTTGATGGGAACTGCCCGAGCCTGGAAGTACATGAATTGAAGGGTTTAAGTTTAATGGGGAGTCTGTAGCAGTAGGCAATTCATGGACTTCCAAGTTTAGTCAGTTCCCATCTAGCCTGGCCAGTGCTGGGTGGAGAAGTAGTTCATCAATATTGGCTGTAGGTAGAACATAGGCCCCAGTAGTTTAGTACATAGGATTCCAGCTTCAGCCCTCACCCTGGAACCTTATTTACTAAGCTTGTAGTTCTGGTACTGAGCAATGCCTGTCTCCTTCGCAGTGGCAGACAGGCAGAAGTCTTTCCTAGTGGATGATGCCCAGAAAATGTGTGCTCCCAGTGGGCTGATTCATGAATTTTCTTCCTTTTCCTTCTCTACCCTCCTTCCCCCTTCCTTTTTTTTTTTTTTTTTGAATCCAGAACTGATAAAAGTTCAATTCTGCTGAAGACCTTAGAAGCTATTATATTTCTTTATTTGCATAGTCTCCTGGAAATTGGCCTAAGTGTATATATGTAGCTTGCAATAAGATTACGTATTTGTTAGACAAATTATAACGCACAGGTAGAAGAAGCACATAATGTCAAAAGAGCCAGTGGGCTTAATTTTGCTGCTTTCATTGCCTCTCTCTGCATTTAGCGGCTATTAACTTTAAAACTAGGTTTGTGTCCTCGCTCTCCCTTATTTTGCACAAGGAAGATTATGCATGGCACTGATACCTTATTACTTCATTCAGTTCACTGGCTGGATAAAGCTTGCAATCTTTACCCGTTAGGTTAAAGCATTAAAAATATGTTTCATGATAAATGAGCTAAAAGCGAAATCAAGCAGATGGGACGCTTAGCTTAAGCTGACTCCAAGGCTTGGTGAAAAGATAAGGTTATTTATTTCCTTATGTGGATGCTCTGTATCAGAAGGGTGGGCAACTTTCAGGGTTTTTTTTTGGAGAGGGGTAGACAGTGCCCCCGGGACTTTGTAAGGTAAATCCACCCACACCCTCAATTTCCAATCCTGTTGTTTGCCTTCAAGTTTTTTTTTCTGACTTATGGCCACCCTAAAGCAATCCTGTCATGGGGTTTTGTGGGGCTGAGAGTGGATGACTCACTCAAGGTCACACGGTGAGTTTCTATGGCCAAGGGGGGGAAAATGAACCCTTATCACCAGAGTTGTAGTCCAATGTTCAGACCATGACACCATGCAACCCCAAGGCCTAACACAGGTATCCCCCCCGCTCTCCAATGTCTTCTTGGGGCACGGCTGGCAAATACTTTGGGAAGTAAATGCAGGGCCTCAAGCCCCCCCAAAATGGTGCTGGCCAAATGTGGCCCATGATTTCCATTTTGTCTATCATGAAGAAGCAAGATACCTAACTCTTAGTCAATCATAACCTTAAAAAATATGGTGGAAGCATCTTCACATGGATTTATTCAGATATGATTTATACTTAGAAAAAGGTAAGAGTGTGGTGGTAGCAGGGCTGGCCCTTCCATTAAGCAGGCTAAGGAGTTTCATGAAGTGGCAGCTATTTGTTAGGTGCTTCATTTGCTGATACATTGGACCTTTTCAGATGTCGGAAATTGGAAGTATAATCCAATGGCAATCCGAACGCAATCATGGAGTTTCACGTTATTGCGAATTAAAGCTACTCATGCAATTTTGGGCAAAAGGGAAGTTATCCCGAATGCAATCATGGCTTTTACGTTATTGTGAATTAAAGCTTCTCACGCAATTTTGGGCAAGGGGGGGGTAATTTTTGGCTAATGGGAATACAATCTGAACGCATTCCGAACACAATGGGAATTCGAATTTGCTCTATTCGCAATAAAGAGAAATTCCTCCCGTGTGAAAGAGTCCTGTGTTTTTACTGCTGGGAAAGGAGAGAGGTTTTTGGATATTCTGTCTTCACTGCCATTATACTCACCCACCCACACCCACACCTGCACGTGTGTGTGTGTGTGCATGTGTGTATGCACATATGTGCATGTCCGTGTGTGTGCACATGTGCCTTCAAGTTGCCTGTTGACTTACGGCAACCCCAGGAATCTCATAAGGTTTTCTCAGGCAATGACTTTTCAGAGATGGTTTGCCAGTTCCTCCATCTGAAATATAGCCTACAAAACCTAGTATTCATTGGTGGTCTCCATCCAAGTACTAACCAGGACTGACCATGCTTAACATCCAAGATCTGATGGGATCTGGTATCTTTAGGTAATGGGTGTATGTGTGCAAAATTTTATATCCTGTCTTTCATAAAGCTCAAGACCCAAGGTGGCTTACAACAAATTAAAACAAAGTACAGCTAAAAAAACCCTTTGTTTTTAAAAAGGTTGAAAAGTTAAATTGTTCTGTTAGAAACAGAATGTTAAAGCAGTTTAAAACTCATTTGAAAAAGATAAAAACAGAGGACGTCCAATTAAGAACCTTCTGCCACATGAATTAAGACCTGAAGGCCTACCTAAATAAAGAAGATACTTGCCTGATGGAGGAAGAGAGCAGAGGAGGGGTCCAATCAAATGTCAAGTGGAAAGGAATTCCTTAATGTAGCAGTAGTCATTGTGTATATTTACCAAAAGTGCTTGGGACGGTCGTGAGAATGAGAGAAAGTGTGCCTCTGAAGCAAGGGGCATTGCATGGGCAGATACAGTATGCCTCCTTCAGTAACATCCTACAAAAAATACAGCAAACTATGTCACCTACAGCAGGGATGGACAGCTGTGGGGGGGGGGGGAGGGTTAAAATCTGCATTGGACCCCCAGAAGATGTTGGAGGGCTACACTCATATTGTTGCAATCCTCACACCAACATTTTGAATTTTCTGCTCACAAATGTAATTTGTGATTGTAATTGTAAGCCGCTGTGATAGCCTTTAGGGCTGAAGAGCGGGGTATAAATAAATAAATAAATAAATATAAATAAAAATGTCCCTAAATACCCTCTTAAGTATCCCTAAATACCCACTAATACCCTTTCACAGGGGTCGCCTAAGATCATCGGAAAACACATATTTCCATCAAAAAACACAAATAATTTTATGGTTGAGGAACTGTATTAAAAGGTCGCAGCATTAGGAAGGTTGAGAACCAACACTTTAAGAGGTGTAAAGGGCAATTTTGTCATGCTTCCCCTGGGGCCAGAGTCCTTTTTACAATAGGCAGCCATCTGGAATTAAACCTCTAGTCCCAGTACATATTAGAAAAAAGCTCTGCCTGGTGGCCCTGTAAAACATGGCACATTTGTCCCTATGCCCCCCAGAGGGCATTTGGGGACATTTAAAAACATTTTTGGACCCTGGGGAGATTTGAGGGAGCCCCTGGGACCACAAAACAACCTGAAGGACTACATAAGATCCTGGGCCACTTCTTCTGGATGGCTGTTTGGGGTCCCCTGCAGCTGCTAGGCAAGCAAGAAAGGGACATGATGTCCCTTCCTGCTCATCCAGTAGCACCGCCAGTCCCACTAGGTGTAAAGCCCACCAGGTGTAAAGCCTCACTGAGTGTACACCCTTCTCTGGGGTGTCACCCAGTGCATTTTGCACTCCCTGCACCCTCCTAGTGATGTCAATGGTGAGTACTTCTGTGTTAGAAGCCTCATTGCATTCTGCCTCTTACCCTGCAATTGATATCTCTTTTTCTCTTCTTAGTCTTTGGGGAAAAACCCAAACAAACCCTTTTCATCCTCCAAAACTAAGAAAAATGGTGATACACAGACTTTCAGCTCAAGGCTGAGATTTTTAATTAACTGCTGGAGAAAACAATCCCTCTCTCCCCCTCACCACTTGCCCCCATAAAATGTGCAAAGCAAGGAAGCAAGTCTTTTAATGGACAGCTAGAGGACAGCCAGGAAGGCTTGCAAGATACAATGGAAGAATAAAAATGGGATGTTAATGGCAGGTCTTCCTGAAGGGCTTCAGGGAGACAAATGGCAAAGTTAGTTTACTTGTTAGCAGTCTTTCCCGTCTTCCCCAGCAAGGTGAGCAAGGAAATTTCATGGCAGTTCTAAAAAGTAATGACAGTGGTGGCTTTAGGGTCAATACCCTGATTAGCATGGCTGACTTGGCAATCCATAAAAGAAGGTCTGGAAATTGGGATCAGGAGACTAGTCTCTGAGTTGCCCATGCTTGTTATAGTTTACATGATTTCACCTTAGAGAATATGATGAGCCAGAGCTATTCCCCCTCCAATTTAAACTGAAGTCCTCATGATATGAATATCGTTTTATTGGCTGATGATAGCCTCTCTCTCCATGTTCCAGTTGCCATTGCTCTAGCCTCTGAGGAACAGAAGAGCAGCCAGGCACAGTTCAATCATGCCTGGTCTCAGCAGCTGGCAAGAGGCCCTCCCTTCATGCTCCAACTGCCTTTGCTCTGGCTACTGGGGGAGAGAAATACTACTGGGCACAGCTCCATCATGCGCTCTGGATTGCATCATTGTTCTGGCTTCTGAGGAACAGCTGGGTACAGCTTCATCATGCCTTTTGGATTCCACCATTGTTTTGGCCTCTGAGCAAGAGAAGAACAGTGGGCACAAGTCCATCATGCCTGTGTCCAGTATCTGGTGAAAGACCTTCCCTCCATGCTCCAACTGCCATTATTCTGGATTCTGGGGAGAGAAGAATAGCTGGGCTCAGCTCCATCATTCCCTCTGGATCCCACCATTGTCCTGGCCTCCGAGGGAGAGAAGAACAGCCAGGCACAGCTCCATCATACTCGGGCCCAGCACTTGGTAAGAGGCCCTCCCTCCATGCTCCAACTGTTAGTGCTTTGGCTAGTGGGAGAGAGACACTAGTAGTCAGCATCTGCTGGATGTAATCCCCTCCCCTACTGCCATTCCTTTTTCCTTATGTGTCATGTCTCATTTATGTTGTAAGCCTGAATGCAGGGAAGTCTCAAATTAATGATTTGTAAGCTGCCCTGGAAGACATTGTGACTGAAGAGTGTGGTATAAATATTATCTCTCTCTCTCTTTCTCTCATCACCTCTTTCTCTCATCACCTCTCTCTCTCATCTATCTCGCCTGTTATCTCCCTCTTCTCTCCTATCTATGGAGATTATTGCAAGTGACTTATCTCATTGGTTCCTTGATGTGATATATGTGTGCTTAACTGTCAATGATGGATCTTACCATGTTCTCCCATGGCGGGGCGTATGCGGTCTGTATGCAGCCTGTTTGCAACCTGAATTTATCCTGTGGCTTTTCAAAGATGGGAAAATCCCGTCTTTGAAAAGCCATGGGACAAGCATGGGTTACATACAGACTGCATACACTTGGCGATGGGAGAATGCAGTAAGATCCGTTAAACATTTAAACGCACATGTATCCTGTCAGGGAAAAGACAGGATATGCCATGTGTGATAATCTCCTATATCTTACTTATTGTCCCCTTTTCTCTATCTCATTTCTCTCTCCTATTAATTCTCTCTTCTCTGTCATCTATCTCTCATCTGTCTGTCTGTCTGTCTATATCTATCCATCCATCCATCCTTTCAGTCTGTTACAAATCTTAAATGGAAAATATCAAGAATGTTACAGTGACTGTGTTCTTCTAGCATGGGGAGGGCAAAGAGCATCCCTCCAGATGTTGTTGGTTTGCAAGTCCCAATCAACGAAGCCAATGGGGAGGAATGCTCGGAGTTGCAGTCCAGCAGTATCTAGAGGACTGCATTTTGCCCACTGCTGCTCTAATAGGATGGAATGAACACACAAACAGTGAAATTCATTACAGCAAAATAGGGTGATGTTTGTCATCTTAGAACAGTCTAATAAGGAATGAATGAGTTGAGAAAAATAATTTTGTGCATGACAGGTTACCAGCTCCCCCAGCTGTTGGCCATGCTGATTGGAGGATTGCTTGGATGACATGGCAGCGATGACAGGGAGATGGTGTTGTGTAATAGGTATTACCAAAGGTTCTATTTTTGAACTTTAATGATGGTTTATAAGTCACGTGTGTGATGGTTATGAATGTGTACCTAATTAACGTTCCCTGGCCCAACCTCCCCGCCACCAAATTTTCCTTTAACAGCCAGCAGCCTCACTGAGTGAGGAAAGTCGGTTCAACTGGAATTTGGGGCTCAGGAGGCTGACTTTTCCAGGTGCCTCCTACCAGAAAGTGAGGCTGCGACAATCAGATGTAGCACTCATGTCACAATTCCCTGCTGTAGCACTCATGTCATAATTCGCTCACTTGTGGAGTCTGGAAATGTCCAGAAATGCCATCCTGATGTGCCCTTATTATTAGCTGAACAGACCTCCATCACTTAATGCAGCTGCTGGCTGTTAAGGTAGGTTTCTTTGAAAAGGTGAGCATTTATGTGAATCATGACTATGTATTATGAATATGTCATCTTACTGTATATGGTGCAGTTATGGATCTATAACTCTTAAGTTATGAATCTGTAAATGTAATGCAAAACGATAGCCAATATTTTGTATTTTAAAAAATAAGTTGTATCTGTTATAATTTGTCATGGGTCCTAGAAAAGTGGGCCATAAATAAAGTAAGTCAGATTGATAGCAATAGAAATAATAATTTAGAAAAAAAAAGGAATTTTACTCCCCCTATTCTTATAATATATTCTTGAATCTGTAAAACTTGAGCAAGGCTATTGATAACTGGGGCTTATGGAGGTCTCACATTCATAGGGGTGCCATAAGCTGAAGCTGACTTGATAGCAGGTAACAACAAATTTATATTTTATCATTATTAAGTAATGTTTGAATTTAAGCTTGAAAAGGACGGAGTAATAGCATTATTTCACTTTATGGGCTGTCACATTAATTCCATTCCGCTGTTCCTTTGTTGTCAATATCAGCTTGAGACAACCTTTTGGTGAGAACTGGGTTAATGTCCAGGTTTCTCTCTCCATGCAGAGTTCTTGGGAGGCCAATAAGACCTTGGTTAAAGGATAAGCCAAGGGCAATTCTGGATATTTTAGTACACAACGTCTCTGAGAGAATTGTTCCATAGAAGACTGGAGGAATTAAGAAGAGAACCTGAAGCACAAGCAAACCATTTGGTGGCGCTAACGTTACAAAATAGGATGCTTGCTTTCACTCTCTCTGTTGCTTTCCGTTTACAGTCTGTGGCCAGACAAGAGATGACAACAAGAAGTATAAATTATAGCACTGGCCAACTGGTAAACAAGAAAATCGGAGTAAATCAGTCATTTCAAATCTTCCTGCTAAACTCCACACTCTCCTCTGCAAAACTGTTGCCTCTCAGTAGGAAGCGTTTCACATAAATCTTAAAGGAACTTCTTGCTGATTGGAGTTAGGTTCAGAAAAATTTGATGGGCAGCAGCATCTTGGTAGCTGTAATGGATGATTTGCTAGGCTAAGCAAAACAAACAGGACAGGAGTCTGCCATTCTCTCTCTGTGTATGTCTTTGTGTGTTAAGTACTGCCATTCACAGCTTGGGAAAGTTACTTTTTGGACTAAGCTCCCCCAGCCATGGGCCATGCTAGCTGGTGGATTTCTGGGAGCTATAATTTAAACGATGGCTCAGTCATTCGTCAAAATGGTGAATATAGTCAAGAAATCAGAAGAAAACTAAGACTTGGAAGGACAGCTAGAAAGGAACTGGATTAAGATTCTCTCATGTGTAATTATACCATTGCACAGCAAAATCAGGATCATCCATGCCATATTATTTCTGATTTCTGTGAATGTTTCTGAAAACTGGGTAGTGAAGTAAGCTGATGGGAGGAGAACCAATTCATTTGTAGTGTGATGCTGGATGAGAGTTCTGTGCTACCATGGACCGCAAAAAAGGCCAATGGATCTCAGAGCAAATCAAACCTGAACTCTCATTGGAAACCAATGACTCCCTGGAATAGATGATGATGCTTAGTAATATTGAAGGCAATAAGAAAAGAGCTAGGCCACCTTACAGATGGATTGATTCAGTCAAGGAGGCTGCAGTTTTGAGTCTGCAAGCATGGTGGAGGGCTGTTAATAACAGGGTTTCATGAAGAGGTCTCATTCACTGAGTCACTGTAAGTCAAAGCTGTCTTGACAGCATATAGTAACAGTGACAAAGTTCAAGCTTCTCTCCTACTGCCATGATGTGCTGTTATCAGAAAACTTTCTCAATCTGGTCATCATGAAGACCCCCATGTTTGTATCAAGGATTTCTATTGGAGATCAGTCAAGCTCTCGGTTGGGTACCTCCTATCCTCCTTACCAAACATATGGTGACTTTCTCCAAACAATGCCCCAAAGAAGAATTCAAAAGAAAGGGGAAAGAAGCAATGTATCTTGGAGTGTTCATTGTCTCTGAATGCCCTGTTGAGCCTCCCCAGCGCTGGAACACCGTACCCAAAGCTGCGCTGCTGCGCTGTTGTGAAGACTCTTGGGGGCGGAGCGCAGGTGAGAGAGGCGCTTCCCTGAAAAGGCCGGCTCGCCGGGCCCCAGACAGAGCCTCCCCAGCGCCAGAACACCGGACTTACAGCTGCGCTGCGGTGAAGACTCTTGGGGGTGGAGCGCAGGTGAGAGAGGCGCTTCCCTGAAAAGGCCGGCTCGCCGGGCCCCAGACAGAGCCTCCCCAGCGCCGGAACACCGGACTTACAGCTGCCCTGCGGTGAAGACTCTTGGGGGCGGAGCGCAGGTGAGAGAGGCGCTTCCCTGAAAAGGCCGGCTCGCCGGGCCCCAGATAGAGCCTCCCCAGCGCCGGAACACCGTACCCACAGCTGCGCTGCTGCGCTGTTGCGAAGACTCTTGGGGGCGGAGCGCAGGTGAGAGAGGCGCTTCCCTGAAAAGGCCGGCTCGCCGGGCCCCAGACAGAGCCTCCCCAGCGCCGGAACACCGGACTTACAGCTGCGCTGCGGTGAAGACTCTTGGGGGCGGAGCGCAGGTGAGAGAGGCGCTTCCCTGAAAAGGCCGGCTCGCCGGGCCCCAGATAGAGCCTCCCCAGCGCCGGAACACCGGACTTACAGCTGCGCTGCGGTGAAGACTCTTGGGGGCGGAGCGCAGGTGAGAGAGGCGCTTCCCTGAAAAGGCCGGCTCGCTGGGCCCCAGACAGAGCCTCCCCAGCGCCGGAACACCGGACTTACAGCTGCGCTGCGGTGAAGACTCCTGGGGGCGGAGCGCAGGTGAGAGAGGCGCTTCCCTGAAAAGGCTGGCTCGTCGGGCCCCAGACAGAGCCTCCCCAGCGCCGGACTATCATCTTCTATCATCTTACATCATAGCATAGTGGACTTGGGAGCAGACGCCGATGGGAGCTTCCTTTTTGGATGACCACCGCGATCTTCAACCCCGGCGCGGTTAATAGGAACATTATGAACATCATCGCGCTCCCTAGTCTGCTTAGGCTTGCGGGGGGAGGGATTATCAAAGGGTACTGTATTTTGTTTTTGTTATATTTTAATAATGTTGCAACTAGGCAGTATTTGGCATTTGTTATTGGGGTAATAACTCTGGCTGAGAGAGTATATTGTTAGGTCCGGGGATATCAGCCAGTTACATCCCCTATATTATCTTGATGCCAATCTTGGAGCAGAGGGGACATGGACGTGGGGAATGGGTCAACAGAGATAACATCAGACGATTTTCATAAGAGGAATGGAGCCCCTATCCAAGTAGTGTGGGGCAAGGGGAGATATGGCGGCAGGAGTAAGGGCCAGCGTTACAGGGGAAGGCGAGATCAATGTTTAATATCTATCTCTCCTTCCAGTCCTACTCCTAACCAAAGGGACCTGAGGGTCACTCCAACCGTACCACAAACCCTGTCTCTGCTCCTGTGCAATGCCAGATCCATCAAAAACAAGACCCACATTCTCTCTGATTTAATAGAGGACAATAACTGCGATCTGGCGTGCATAACTGAGACCTGGCTCGGGCCTGAAGGTGACGCTGTGTGGGCTCAGGTCCTCCCTTCCGGGTACTCGGTGAAGGACCAGAGCAGGTTAGGTGGGCGGGGGGGGGGGGTGTTGCCTTGGTGCATAAAAACACCTTGTCTCTAACCAGGAACCATGTCCGTCAGACTACCTATATTGAGTGTATTTACCTGACCCTGAAGGCTAGAGACAGTCTAGGGATTCTGTTGGTCTACCGGCCACCCCGTGCGCTAACAGACTCCCTTAACGAGCTGACACAGTTGGTCTCGGAGCTGGTGTTGGAGTCTCCCAGGCTCTTAGTCCTGGGAGACTTCAACATCCCCTTCGCGGCCAACAATGTTCCATCCGGTGCAGCTCGGGAATTCATGGATACCATGACAGCCATGGGCCTGTCTCAGCTTGTCAAAGGTCCAACGCATTTTGCGGGGAATACACTTGATTTGGTTTTCTGTTCGGACATGGAAACTCCGTGGGCGGAAATCACTAACATTTCCGCCCTGTCATGGACGGATCATTTCCTGGTGGAGGCAACTATCAAGGCATCAACCCAGATCCCCCCCGGGGGTGGCGGACCTATTAGAATGGTCCACCCTCGAAGGCTGATGGAACCTGATAGGTTCCAAGAAGCCCTAGAGGGGTATATGGTTGGAAGTGACGGCGACACTGTTGATGCCCTAGTTAACACCTGGGACACGGATCTCTCTAGGGCTATACACAGTATCGCTCCCAAGCGCCCTCTCAGGCCTGCTTCCAAAAAGAAGCCCTGGTATACGGAAGATCTCCGGGCAAGGAAGCGGGTCCTGCGACAGCTAGAGCACGCCTGGCGGAAACACCAGCGTTTATCCGACAAGGCTCTCCTAGACCTTCTTTTGAAGGACTATGGAGAGGCGATACAAGCAGCTAAGAATTCATTCTTTGCTGCTTGTGTCGCGTCCGCGGAGTTGCGTCCAGCAGAGTTGTTCAGGGTAGTGAGGGAGCTAACTCAGCTCCCCCCTGCCCCGAACCAGATCCTTGAACCTACTAAGGCCTGCTGCGACAAATTTAACAACTTCTTCGCGGATAAAATCTCTCGGATAAACGAAGGTCTGGACGCTAGGGTTGAAACAGAAACCAGAATAGAGGTGTCGAGAGCTTCCGTGGACTCTGTTGTACTGGATCAGTTTGAGTCTGTCAGTACCGAGGATGTGGACAAGATCCTTAGAAGTGTTAGGAAGACAACCTGCTCTCTCGATCCCTGCCCCTCGTGGCTAGTGGCACAGGGGGGGACCGGCTGTAACATTATTGTTACACCGGATCATTAATTCATCTCTGAGGGAAGGGCAGTTCCCTGAAGATCTTAAATTGGCCATTATAAAACCTATCTTGAAAAAGCCCTCCCTCGACCCCCTGGATTATAATAATTATCGGCCAGTTTTGCTGCTGCCATTTTTGGGGAAGGTGATCGAGAGGGCGGTTGCACTCCAACTTCAATCGATCTTGGATGAAACGGATTTTCTAGATCCATTTCAAACCGGTTTTCGGGCAGGTTACGGGGTTGAGACTGCCATGGTCGCCCTGGTTGATGATCTCCGTCTGGGCATCGACAGGGGTAGCGTGTCCCTGTTGGTGCTTTTGGACATCTCAGCGGCTTTCGATACCATTAACCATGGTATCCTTCTGGAGCGCCTGGTTGAGGTGGGAATCGGGGGCACTGCGCTCCAGTGGTTCCGGTCCTACCTCTCCGGGAGATTCCAGATGGTGCAGCTGGGGGACGTGTGCTCCGATAAGAGGGCCCTCACTTCTGGGGTCCCTCAAGGAGCCATTCTGTCTCCCATGCTCTTTAACATCTACATGAAACCGCTGGGAGAGATCATCCGGAGGCATGGGGCGCGGGGTTATCAGTACGCTGATGACACCCAAATAGTCTTCTCTATGTCTCCGACTGATGCAGTGACCAGGGATGGCGTCGCTCCTCTCGTGGCCTGTTTGGAATCGGTAATGGACTGGATGAGGGAAAACAGACTCAGCCTGAATCCAGAGAAAACGGAAGTACTCGTTGTAGGTTCCCCCGGCCCAGGATTGGAGGTGGTCCACCAGTCCTGAACGGGGTCACGCTCCCCGTGAAGGACACTGTACGCAGTCTGGGGGTGCTCCTTGATTCGTCGCTCCATCTTACTTCCCAGGTGGATGCGACGGTCAGGAGCACCTGTTTTCAGCTTCGGCTGATACGCCAGCTGCGTCCCTACCTGGACCGGAGGGACCTTGAAACAGTAGTACATGCTCTCGTAACCTCTCGGTTGGATTTCTGTAATGCGCTCTACATGGGGCAGCCTTTGTATGACACTAGGAAGCTACAATTAGTGCAAAATATGGCAGCTCGGGTGGTCACTGGCGCTCCCAGGACTGCCCACATAACACCTATATTGAAAGATCTTCATTGGCTGCCTATTCGCTTCCGGGCTCAGTACAAAGTGCTGGTCGTTACCTATAAAGCCCTATATGGCTTGGGCCCAGGGTATCTAATGGACCGCCTCTCCCCACACAATCGCCCCGCACTCTCAGATCCATGGGGCAGCACCTACTTCAGGTGCTGGAACCTAGTTCCAGAGGCTAAATTATCAACAACTTCAAAGAGAGCCTTTTCCATCTCGGCCCCTAGCCTCTGGAACTCCCTCCCTACCGAGCTTCGCTCGGCCGCCTCCCTCATTGAATTTAAAAGGGGTTTAAAAACATATCTATTCGATTATGCATACCCCTGACGTCTTCCCACATGTGATTCCCTTCCCACATTGGCTCTATACTTCGATACACTGCTACTGCAATTGTTGCATTGTTTTAAGACTGTTTTAATCTTTAAATAACCTTTTATTGTTGATAATGTATTGTTGTATATTGTTTGTTTTTGTGCTGTACACCGCCCTGATCGCAGGAAGGGCGGTATACAAATAAAATTTATTATTATTATTATTACTGTTGTGAAGCAACAGGGCTCAGAAATTGGATCCATGCTGGAGGAAGAGGATGAAGGAAATGGGAGACCAATTTGGGTGAACCATGGAAAGCACAGGAATCCAGAGGCAATGATCAGCAGCTTTCTGGCAATTGTCTTAGGCAGGGGAAATGTGAGGCTATAGGCAATGGCACTTAAAACACCCCCTGCCTCTGCTAGAATCAACTACCATGATAATAAATATGTATTTGTTTGCAGAGGCCTCCATATAGATCACATTCTATTTATAGGTAGAGAGGACTTTTTGATTTCCTTTTTAACCTTCTCTTTCCTATATGATTTTTTTTGCAGATGTCTATTGATTTATTTACCATCTCTTTAAATCTCTGTCTGTTTGTCTCACTTTTTGCAAAAATCATACAAATGTAGGAATTCATACAGGAAAGGGAAGGATTTTAAAGAAAGAAATCAACCCAAATAAAAATTTAAGGAACACAGAAGTTCTAAGGAAGACAGAAATGCAGCAATGAAAAAGTTTACATATGAATGTCAACAAAAGCCAACCAAACATCTGGTTACCTGTCTCTGTGAAGCTGAATTGGTCATGAGTTCATCGGTCCATTGGTAGGCATTTTTTCTTTCATATGATACAGAAGCAAAACAAGTCCATTTTTGTTGACCAGCAGTTAATTTCCAAGAAGCAGGTAAATGGCTTGAAAGGACATGCAGTTATTGTAACACAAAATTAATACTTGTGGTAACCTTTATCACCAACACAACCAGATCATATGCTTGAAAGATGCATTAGACAAATTATTGTGAACTTTGTTTAAAAGCTTGTGTGGTGTCAAGTACATAGGAAACATAAATGGGATCTTAAAGATCTATAGCTTAGCAAAACAAGATGATGCAGTTCTTCATGCCTAGGATACATACCTAAGACTCTAAATCTGACCCTCCTGTCTTCTTCTGCATTAGCACCATGGAATTTAAATTTCAAATTCCAGGTCCTCATCATGACAGTCCTGATAGCAATACCCCCAAATGCAGGTGACTGTGTTGATCTATATTGAGAATAAATCAGAATGATTTTTGTCAAATATTGGAAGATCCCAGAGATACCATCTGAGGATGGATGCATATGTAAAGCAGTAGAGACTCCAGAGAAGGACAAATTGACACAACTAATGAAAGCTAAACTCAGAGATCAGTTCTTGCAGTTGTGGAATCTACTTAAAGCTTACTTGCAGCTAAGCTAGGAGGAGGTGGCATTGGCAGGCTTTGAAGACTGACTGATTTTATTTAGGTCAAGAAAGATGACATTATAAGGAAAAGTGGTGCTCCTCCTCCTCCTGTTTTAGTTATAAAGAGTTAAAATAAAGACTGAATTGAATACAGGAAGTTTATATATGAAAGAAATGGAGAAAAGGATTAAAGGATATTGTACATGTTTGTCTTTGCAAATGGAAAGTTGATATTTTTTATATATTTTTATTTTTATTTTGAAAGCGGAATATAAGTTTACAGGGGAATGTTGATATGGGTTGTACTGTCTTGTGTTGTTATTATACAGTTTATATGTTTATAATTTTGTATGTGTCTATATATATTTAAAAATATCCCTGTAACATAAATAAATAAGTCAGTAAAAACATTCCAAATCTTTTAACCTCAGGAGCATGGTTTTTGTAAAACTAATGGGACAAGAAGACAGGGGAGAAGATATTTTATTTGGCCCATGTGGGCACTCCAAAGTTTTCATCATTCAGCAGAATTCTATTAAAATATGTTCCGTTTAAGGCCGCTGTTTTTATTCTAAACAGGTTCCTTGACCATCCCTTCTGATTCTCAAGCACAGCTCCTTCCCTTCCTCTTTTTTATTCAGACTTGAGAATGAGTAAGACTGAAAAGCCTTATCAATGCCTGTTAAACCTCACCAGCTTTTACATATCTGCTCCAAGAGTAGCATTGTCACCAACAATCCACCAGAGAAAGAAACATTTCTTAATATCAGCAGAAGGCAAGCTGCTCTTTTTTTAATTTGGAATGAGCAAGGCGAGAGGGTGATACTAAAATCCAAACAACAAACAATGTTCAAGTACAAAGACAGTTTAATGAAAATAAGCAACAAAAGACAAAACCATAAAACATGCTCATAGAAATTAACATACACTTCATAACTGGGGGAGCAGACTGTATAGGTTTTCTTGGTTCCCTGATAAATAAGAAATATTTATTCCTCAATAGTGTGTGTGTATGAGTGTGTGTGTACTCTGGCAGTTGTCATCCAAAACAGCAACTTCTCTAAGTTGTGAACAGATTCCTCAGTACTGACATATTTTAAATTTTCCTTTAAAACATTTCTGTCCCCCTTTTGTGAGACTTCAGGGTGGTGTACAACATAAATCATGAATGAAAAATCCAATATGGAACAGCATCACCATCCTTGCATGGATGAAGCCCCCTTCTGTTGAATTTGTTTCTGCTTTTCACATCTACGACTAGTCTCTGTCCACTGCCTGTTTCCTCTGCTTTCAGCTGTGTTCACATCTCCACGATCCTTTTCTGTTCTTAAAAAATAAAATAATAATCATCCCATGCCTTTTCTAGCTAACTGCTATTTTTCTTTTCCCCCCGATGCTCCACTTTTCTCTAAATTCCTTGAGCAAATGTTCCTGGCTTGCTGCCTTTACTGTGTGTCCTCTAACTCAGAATCCAGATTCCACATCAAGGTGACCCAATTCTGAATTAAGGAGAGCAAAAAAATAATCTATGTTTAGAAAAAAGGGAAGAGACAGATGTGCCTATTTATGCTATATTTAGTTTGGAGCACAATTCATTTCTGGAAGAAGAAGAAGAAGAAGAAGAAGAAGAAGGAGGAGGAGGAGGAGGAGGAGGAACAACAACAACAACAACAACAACAACATTATTTTTTGAGACCACAACTCCCAGAATACACCAGGCATCTGAGAGTTGTAGTCCAAAATTCTGCAAAGGGCCATTCCTAACACTGGAAGGCAGCCTAGCATCTTTTCCCTTCTTCTGAGAAATTATACTCTGAAAAATGACTAAGAAATTATTATTTCCAGATGTATTGCCTGGAGATATATCTAATTCATTATCTCTTCACTGGGAGTAGTTTTGTGAGGTATCAGCACTCTTTGGCAGAGAAAGCTAAACACCTTGTAAAACTACAAATCCCAGGATTCCATAAGATGGAGCTACAGCACTTAAAGTGGTGCAAACTGCATTATTTCTACAGTGCGTGTAGATGCACCCATATGATTCCACTTTTAAAGGTTATAGTTACATCCTATGAAACTGAGATTTACATTGTAGGGAGGGTTACTTAGAATTTCTCTGCCAGAGAGCTCTAGTGCCTCACCAAACTACAGCTCCCAGGACTCCCTAGGATTCAACCATAGCATTAGAGTCATAGTTTACAAGCCCCATTTAATTATTAACAGTATATTTTACGTTACTATTAGTATATTACTAACAGTATTTGCTAACAGTATATTTAATAAAGAATCTTTCTTCTAAGGCCACCTCACAAATCACTGTATTTGTCCAGGACCAGCAAAGGGAATCCATAGCCCTCCACATGTCGTTTTACTCAGTTCTCCTGAATGGAACTGGAGTCCAACGCTATCTGGAGTGCCACAGGTTTACTACCCAGGCTTTAAGCAAATCCCTTGCATGGCCATCTTAGGCTAGGATGTTTCCTATTGTTTTCATACAAAAGCTAGTGTGGTGCAGTGGTTAGAGTGCTGTACCAGGATGATCTGAGTTCAGTGTTCAGCTTAATCACGATGCCTTACCACTGTTTGGACTACCACAGTCTAGCAACCTAACATATCTTTCAACCTAAAGTGTGTATTTGTGCTAAAGCATGTGCGTGTGTAGGGGTGGTGGTATATAAACATCTTGAGAGAAGACCAGGATAAAAATGAAATGAACAAATAAGCACAAGATGATGCATCAAAGGAGTATTACTGCAAAACTGGACAAGGTCTAGTCAGGGGTGTCACTAGGGGTATGTATGGGATAAAAACTGTATCAAGGGACTCCTCTGAGGGGGATGTCACTTGGCACATTTGTGGGAGTGGGCTGCCTTCTGGGTCTGGTCATTCTGCTGGCTGGCCAGTAGAGAGTCTCTTCCATTGCTAACCCTCTCTCACCGTCAAGCATAGCAATAGCAATAGCATTTACATTTCTATACCTCTTCATAGTGAACTCAGCACTCTTTGGCTTTGTTCCCACTACGTTTAAATCTGGATTGTGATCCAGGTTAAATGGGCATGGTTCCCACTGAATCTGATTTCAGAAATCGATTTAGAAAGGGGGGGCCATGCTTTTTGCCCTTTTTTGCCCATTTAACCCGTGTCAAAAACATGCTGGGGTGTTTTGTTGGGCTGAGTCAGTTTATTTAAAATAAATCGATTCATCCCAATTGGGAACCAGGGGGATTCGAATCAGGATCAAATCTGCCCTGGTTCCCACTGGAAGCCTGGCCTGGTGGTGATGGGGCAGCTGGCATGGTCCAGCCTCTCCTGGCCCTGACGTCCCCAACGTCCCTGACCCAGCCTCCTTACTGGCTTTGTTGGCTGCTGACTGACTTCCCTGCCCCCCCTTTTAAATTTCCTGTGGCCAGGGAGGCTGGAAGGAGGCCACAGAGAAGCTGGGAGCCTTGTGACCTCCTTTCCGGTTTCCCCCCGGCTTCTTTGTGACCTCCTTCTGGCCTCCCTGGCTGTGGGAATTTTTAAAAAAAAGGCTGCAGGGAAGCCGGTCAGCATGGTTAGGAGGCTGGGCTGCGGATTTTGGGGCCAGGAGAGGCCAGAGATGGGCTGGCCAATCAAGCTCCCCCCCCCCGCCACTTGCTGATTCCTGAATTGATTCCTGAAACTAATGCAAACATAGTGGGAACTATGTTTTTTCAGAATCGGTTTCAGGAATTGGTTCAGGAAATGGATTTTCCAGTAAGTGGGAATGGGCCCTTTAATTGGTTTACAGTCTGTAAGCCAATTGCTCCCAACAAGCTGGGTACTCATTTTACCAACCTATGAAAGGATGGAAGGCTGAGTCAAATTTGGAGCCCTGGGATTGAACTCACAAAGGAGATCATCACACGGGGTAATGGGATGTCAGAGTCCTATTCCTGTCCCATCCTTCCGTTTTCAGACAACGCCTCGCTTATCCAGACATTATCCCATCCAGAAAGCGTGATTAACAGTGACTGCACAAAAGACTTTCAGATGATGTCGCACAGATCCTATCATTGTCCCATCATTGTTCCGTCATTGAAGTGGCATTGCCCAGCATCTTGTATTCATGGGAGTTAGTGTTAATGCAATGGTGATTCAGTGACAGGATAATGACAGGATCAGTGCTATGATCTGAAAACCTTTTGTGTGATCACTGTCATGGATGGGACAAGGATGAGAGAACAAACCCGTCCCTATCCTGTCTTTGTGTCATAATCTCCAATGCTGTGCAATGAGAGAACAAACTCGTCCCTTTCCTGTCTCTGTGTGATAATCTCCAATGCTGTGGCTGCAGTACCAACATTTAACCACTGCACCATCAATTGAAATTTGGTGGTGTTGTGTGTGTTCAAGTCGTTTCAGACTTATGGCGACCCAAAAGCAACTCTATCATGGGATTTTCTTGACAGGTTTCTTCAGAGAGGGTTTACAGTTGCAATCTTCTGGGCTAAGAGCGTGGGATAAGCCCAAGGTCACCCAGTGGCCAAGCAGGGAGTCAAACCCTGGTCTCCAGAAATATAATCCAATGCTCAAACCATTACACCATGCGTGCATCGGTAGAAATGGGCCTGGGTAAAATTGAAATCTACCTCCTGTAACTTAAAGCCATTAGACTTAGGGGCAGAACAGACTACCCCTAAGGGGTTGCTTTTCTACTGCCTTCTACCTTTCCTAGCATTATTGTTTTTTCCAGAAGGTCAGATGACCTTCTCATGATGTGGCCAAAGTATGATAGCCTCAATTTATTCATATTCTCTCCCTTTCCTCCCTGTGTTTTGACATCATTGCAGTATGCATGTTTTCCTGTGCCAACTTTTTCACTGCTCCTGGGTGAGACAGAGAGAACAGGACATCCCTTTTCTTTTGGCATCCTTATGTCTTTCAAACCTTTAATTCTATGCTGAAAGAACACCCAAAAGTAATATCACACAATCCTCTCAAAAGCAATTCACTCTTCTGGTTATGGTGATTTAGCCTGTTGTAAATTAAATCAGAATTCAAGCCTTTCATATCCCCTTCTGTTGACCTCATTTCTTTGGATTTCCTTTGATTATAAAAAAATGCTTTAAACTCACACTTAATTAGAGCAGGACTGCTAGAAAATACATTTTGCTATGCTCCTCCCACTCTATTAATTCTATAGGAGGTTTAATTAGGGCTGGTGAAATTTCTTTGTCATGAAAGAGAAACATTTCTAAAGCTGTTTCTAAAGAAACACCCACCCACCCAGTGCCCCCATCCCAACCCAAGGTTTTAGGAGAAAAAAAATTGTTTCTAAAATAGCAAGATTGAATATTAATGATTAAATTAAAATAATAAAATTATAATTGAATTAAATTACATTAAAATTAAATATTAATAATTAAACAAAAAAATTAAGTAAGATATCATATCTATACCCTAAACACCTATAAAGGCAACACTTCTTAGGTCATACCAAAAAGGAAATGATGTATTCCTCTCTAATAATTAAATGGATGACTGTAGATCTTCACAGATATAATTTGTTTATGGATAACCGCCATTAGTAAAAATGCCAGACATTAAATTTAAGAGCTCCAATGGCAAAGGAGAAGGCAGTAAGAAAAGAGGGAGACTGTATTACTGGTAGATTGAGTCACTCACAGAAGCCCTGAGTTTTGTAGGACCTGAGCAGGGCAGTTGGTGACCAGGGATCTTGGAGACCTCCATTCATAGGGTCACCATAAATAGAGGTTCAGTGAATGGCAAAAAACAACAACTGAGGTCCAGTGCTGTACAGTGGGTAAAGTGATGGACAAGAACTTGGGAGATCCAGGATCATGTCTCCACTTGGCCATGAAACATTAAGTAACCATGGGTAGAATCACTTTCTTTCAGTCTGATCTACCTTATGGAGTTGTGAGTATAACAGTGGGAATGAGGAGAGTCTTGTACATTACCTTGATGAAAAGTGTACCTAATATACCTGAGGCGTGTGTACATGGTACTCAAGCTCACATGTGCCTCCAGGTTTACTTGTTACTACACCCTGCATACCATGTATTATTTTGGGGTACAAATATTTTGTAGCAGTTACAGAGTGGCCATAAGCATGAACCTGGAAAAGGTCAGAGGACCTTTAAGTAAACTTCTAACTGGTCACAGAGCCAAGGGCATGTGGCAAGGACCTCTGAAAAATTATGGCTGTGAATATTGCTGCTTCCTACTCCCTTAATTTCTTCTTGAAGTCCACTGATAAAGATTTGTCAAGCCTAACATGATAAGCCAATCTTTCTGCTAGCACCATTGTAATTTCCCACACCTGATCCTATGCTAAATGTTATTACTGCTTGATTAAATCAATGTCATTGTTGTCAACCAAACATATTCCTTTTGTAATTCGGAAGGTAAAGCCATCAACCAGGTGGGAATCCCATTCTTGGAAAATCTGCCCAACTGTATCAAGACTCTATAAAAAGCCATCCTTCACTCACACATTGGATCAGTCTGAAACCAGGCAGAAATGCTACCAGATTTGCTATAAACTCCACAACACAGGCTGCCCCCTTTCAGCCAACGTTGTTGAATCACTGTCACTTCCATCATCCGCTGATTGGAGCTCTGCTTCTAGACCGGTAAGAAAGTGCCTTTTCTCAACCTTGCTACAAGCTACTACCTTTAATTTTGTTAGTTCATGTGCATGTATGTGAATGCTGTTGCATGAACAGCGATTTCCCCCTTATTTAGTCAATAAAACTAAGGGGCTCGACAGACAGCCCATTCAGGGGCAGCTCTATGCCACCCCTAAACGGGCTGGGTTGGGAACATGGTAGCCACATTCCATGCCCCAACCTGGTGCAAATAGGAGCTGCAAAACGCAGCTCCTATTTGAGCCCTAGAATGAACACCTAAGGGCCGGAGCACAACCTTATGACACCCGTCGTGCACAGCGCTGTGTAAGCGCTGCACACAAGTGATGTCATCATGGCATGTTCTGTCTGTACAGGAGCGCGCCAAGATGGTGCCCAGGGTGTGCGGTAGGGTTGGTGAGCATGTAAACACTCAGGCTCTGCAGAACCTTAGTTGGGGCCCAGGCTGGCACAAAGTCTTGGTCTGTCCAGGTCCTTGTTGTACTTGGCACTCTGGAGTTCTAGTTTTTCGGAACTGTTATACATAGGTGAGAGCCCAACACTTTGAAGTCACCCAGAGTCCTCTTGCTGCCATTAATTTGAGCAATTAATATTCCTCTATTATATATTTATTTGTGGGTTTCATTTTGGTAACCTAGCAATTTGGGTAACATACTTTGAGAGGCAGCATTGCTTTCTTCATTAAAATGAATGAGAGTAGTCTTAGGGATGGTGTATGCTGGAGGTTTGAACATGGCTTGTAGTGTTCTCCATGCCACCAAGAGAGCATTTTATTAAGGCCTGTAGGTATGTTCTTGAATACAAATTGCACTATATTTTTTCCAAACTAGCTACCTGCTGAATTGTCAGCTAAAATTGCAAGATCACTCCAAATGGAAGCTGGAAGATATTTTGCTATGCAGAAAATAAAGAAATCTAGGAAATAATAATAAAAAAAGATCATTCTCTAGATCAGTGACATCACTAGTTAGGAAAGCGTGGTGAAGGAGCAGCTGGGAAGAGTGCACATTCACTTCTCTTCTCCACCGTCACTGGGCTACCTCCCCAGGGAGGCAGCCCTGTGACAGAGCAGCTGGGGAGAGTGCATATTTGCCCCTCCTTCACCTCTGGGGAGGTGGTGCCCCTTCTCGGGTGTGTCACGCAGTGTGGTCCCCATCCCCCCTCCCAATGATGCTGCTATGCTGGATGCAAATAAAATTTGGGCCAATATTCTATATCACCTTCTACATTTTAGAACATCATGACTCTGTAGCTATGGTGCAGAAATGCAATGAAAAACTGTTAGTGAATTGCAAAGCTGCACATCCAGGCACCAGCAAGGGTTTTCTGATGTGCATCCGGTGCTCCTGATACACATTGGGTATTTCTGATGTGCACTGGGCACTTCTCACGCTCACTGGGCACTTCGAATGCATATCGGGCACTTCTTCTAATGTGCATCAGACACTTCTGATGCACATCAGGCATGCCTGATGCACATAGGACACTTTTGTTGCACTCTGGCACTTCCTAGCCAATGTCTGGAGGCACACTGTAAATACCTCAATACACATTGGTGTCTATTGTACATTGGGGCCACGGAGAATCAGTCACTTCACTGATTGCCATTGTACAATGGATGCCTATATGTCATAACATCACCATATCCTCTAGGTGAATATAGATGTTTCAAAACTATACTATTCTGTTTCCCACACACATAAATCCCCTTACAATGATGTCAAATCCCATGATGAATTCCACCCTTGATTTGATTTGGTTTGAAATATATGTGAGAGGCTAGTTGGAAATGAAGTCCTTTGTCTTTGACATGCTTGAGAACTAATCTAATCAGGAAAGTCATCTAGGAACTCTCAGTGGATGTAGCACCTGAGAAATAACATTTAAATTACTTGTGCCCTGCTTCTCAGCATATGACTTATCTTTTAGTATCCCTGTTTTGGCTTCACAGCCCAAGTCTGTTAGTATGGATAATGTTAAAGAAAGCTTACACTTCAGTTTTTAGTTTTGCCTGTTTTGTCCTATGATGATTTTCTTAAGATTGTTTTCCAAGTTCTTTTTCTATTTTGATGGTGATGCTTTTTAAACAGGTTCATTTTCATAAATTAAGTCAATAAATATTGTTTTAATAATGTTATGGTGCTGCCTGTAGGCTTGTTAGACTTCAGGGCATCGCCTTGAGACTGAAGGCTTGGATCACTTTGAGTTCTCAGGCTGAAGGTGAGGAATCTCAGGGTGAGATCACATTGGACAAAAAAAAAGTGCCTATATTTTCTCCCTATTTTTTTTTTTTAATTTGAGTGGTACACTCTATCCAGCTATGGTTGATGCTTAATGTCTCATACTTAATGACAACAGTAGGGCTTGTTTCCTGTGACGTCACAGGTGGTAATATCTGTGTTTCAGGTTTTGGACTTTTGATAATCTTGATCTTCAGATGGCAAAAATAATCCAGAATGAATCTGGGTTGAATCTCCATTGTTTACATGCATCCTGGATACACCTGATTAAGTTTTTCGGGGCAGGATGTAAAAAAACAACAACCCACCACAAAAACAAAACAAAACAACAACAAAAAACACCCCCAACAAACAAACAAACAAACAAACAACCCTGGGATAATCGATACCAGGTATTTTTCTGAGGATTTTTCCTAAAAGATTTGCATCATAGTCAGTGTGAACAACCAATGTAAATAAGATGTAAGATTACACTATGCTTGCCTTGAACATGTTTTGAACACATTCAGCCAACCCATCCAAGAACTGCTCCTCCTTCCTAGGAGCCCTGGTGGTTCAGTGGTTAAATGCTTGTACTGCAGCCACAACATTGTGAGTTCAATCCCAGAAAGCTCCAGGTTGAGCCAGCCTTCCATGCTTTTGTAGATCAGTACCCAGCTTGTTAGGGGCACATACCAGATTGGTATGCTCATCCAAGATCACATCCTAAACATTAACCATGGTTACACAGAATATGCCATTCAAATGAACATCCATTGAAGGGTATGCACACAGACACCAATACACAGGCAATCACACTTTTTCCAGGCAACACTCTCACCCTGATATTCCTCCCCTTGCTTTGAGGACTACAAAAGGGAGGCCAGGCCTTGAGATCTGGGAATCCTAGGTCAATAAGAAGGTTCATCCACATTACCTAGAGGACACAGAGACAATTTTATCATGTTTTTAGGCCTGTCTGGGATATTTTAGGCTGAGGAGAGGCCCTCCCCCCACCCTTAGTAAGTAAACCAAAACTAAACTGGCCTAGAAGCTGACATCCAGTTGACTTTCTAGTTGAAAAACACTTCATCTGGGCCTAGAACAACCCTGTTGGTGGGAAGAGAAAGGTTAAATTGTACCTCAGCCTAGGGTCCTTTTGATCCCAGAGAGGGCTCAAAACAGCATTGATGTGACTACTTCTGGCCAAAGAGCCACATGTTCCACAATTCTGGGCTATCGGAATGCATTCTTCAACTGCAGATTTGCTCTGCCATCTATAGAATCTTTGCACCCCTGGCAAATGGACTCAGCATGCAGTCATATCATTTTTGAATTTCATAGAAAAGCCGTCTCGTGCGTATTTTACTGTTGCGTTATTAGTGTTAATGGAACTTGAAACTGTGCACCCAGAGGCAGTAAAGCACACTCAAAGCCTCCCTTCATTTAACTCAGGATGACATTGCCTTTGAGCACACGGCATTGTTTTATTAATGGCTGTTCCTTTTTCAACAGGGAGGGGCAAAACCCGTTTGGAATGTAATATGTTTAATTGCAGGGATAAAAATGATGGGGATCTGTCTTCTGCCATTTGTGTCTCTAATGCTCCACCAGTTATCTCAGGATTCTCCCTCTTTGGCGGCTTCTCACACCATCCACCGTGTCCTGCCGCCACAGGAAGAAAATCTATATAAATATGTAAGAATAGATTTAATTACCGAAAGTGCGTAAAACGCACTGGGTACTTCTGTGATTGAAGTCTTCCCTGGGGACATGATAAGTATCTGACAGAAAAATAGGTCACTAATTAGTAAAGAAGTTGAATTACATTTATGCATGACATTATCCATCTTTAATACAGTCAGAAGAAAGTATTGTTCACTAAGGAAACAAGTTACCTCCAGAGCTTAAGGCTGGGAGATAAATGTAATCCAGCTATTGCAGCTGCAGCTAAGCAAGGAAACCCAACAGCACCTGCAAAACTGGCATTGGAATTGGCACTAGAAGTAAATGCCTCTTTTCAGCCTCTTTTCATCTAGTCTTTTCAAGTTTTTTAGATGTTGTTTTATCAAACGGATGGGTAACCCATGGTTGTTGGACTAAATTTGGAAGCCCCTTGTCAGGAACTTAATTACTTTTGGATTTTGCATGGTTTTATTGTAACAAACAGACCATACCTTTTAACTGTCTCAATTTGTAAGAAACTATCCTGCTTAATCCTCAGATGTCCTACCTTTTCAGCTGCTTTTAAAATATCTTTGTTTCTCTTTCTCCATCCTCCTTTTCCCTTTCCACTTATTTCCATTGCTGTAAACTGAGGTCAAAGTGCAAAAGAAGTTTGTACTCAACTCAGGAGGAGGGAGAAGAGAGGAAGAATCTTGCTCTTTCCAGTAGACTTAGACAAAAGCAGATTTCTGCATCCTCACCTAAACTGTGTACTCTTCATCATTAATAACTTTTGCAATCTTATCAATATTCTGTATTGACAGCCTTTTTAAAGCTGTCAAGATTATCGATGTTCCAGATCTTTTCCAACAAGCCATTCCATAGTTTGGGAATGGCAGATGAAAAGGCCTTCTGGGTAACTGCAGTCAGTCTGGTCTTTATTGGCTGCAGTGAATTATTCTCAGGGGACGTAAGTGTGCATGATGGATTGTATGGAAGAAGGCGATCCTATAAATAGGTTGGACCCAAGCCATGAAGGGCTTTATAAGTCATTACCAACAACTTGTACTATGCCCGGAAACTAATAGGCAGCCAGCGGAGAGATTTCAATATACCGTGTTTCCTCAAAAATAAGACAGTATCTTATATTATTTTTTGCCACCAAAGATGCACTAGGTCTTATTTTCAGGGGATGTCTTATTTTTCCATGAAGAAGAATTCACATTTATTGTTGAACAACAAAAAAATATTATTATATATTGTATATATATTTATATACAAAAACTTTGCTAGTTCTTACTTTCGGGGGAGATCTTATATTTAGCAATTCAGCAAACCTCTACTAGGTCTTATTTTCTGAGGATGTCTTATTTTCTGGGAAACAGGGTAGGTATTGTATGGTTACCTCTAGCTGTCCTGGTGACCAATCTGGCTGCCATATTTTGAACCAATTGAAGTTTCTGGACAAGGTATAAGGGTAGCCCCATGTAGAGCGGATTACAGAAGTAGAGTTGTGAGGTTACCAGCACATGTACCACCATTTCCAGGTTCCCCGGTTCCAGGAAGGGATGCAGCTGGCATATTAGCCGACACTGATAACAAGCACTCTTGACAGTTGCATTTACCTGATTTGACATCAGGAGCGATGAATCTAGGAGCACTCTCAAGCTGTGAACACAGTCTTTTAAGGGGAGTGTGACCCCGTCTAGGACCAGTTGACTTATCCCTACACCTGGGTTAGGGGTCTGTCTTGTCTGGATTCAGCTTCAGTCTGTTTTTCCTCATCCAGTCCATTACTGCCTCAAGACATTAATTGAGAGGAGCGATGCCATTGTTGGTCAAGATGGTTGTCTGAGGCATGGAGAGCTATATCTGGGTGTCATCAGCATACTGATAACACTCTGCCCCATGTCTCCGGATGATCTCTCCCAATGGCTTCATATATATATTGAACAACATTGGGGACAGAACGGTGCCTTGAGGGATGCCAGATATTAGTTCTCTTTTAGAAGAGCAACTGTCCCCAAGCATCACTCTTTGGAATCTACCTGAGAGATAGGATAGATCAAGAAGTACCAACAGGGTCACACTTCCCAGTCAATATTCAGATGAAGATAATCAACTAAGGCAACCATGGTAGTCTCAACTCCATATCCTGCCCTGAAGCCGGTTTGAAATGGATCCAGATAATTGGTTTCATCCAAAACAACTTGGAGTTGAAGGGCAACAGCTCTTTCAACTACCTTGCTCAAAAAATGGAAGATGTGAGACTGGTCTGTAGTTATTGATGTTCATAGGATCTAGGGAAGGTTTTTTCAGAAGCGGTTGTACAACCATTTCCTTTAAACAAGGTGGAAACTGACCTTCCCTGAGATGCATTAATATTGTACTTCAGATATGTTACTATGACATCTGGACAACTAACCATGAGGGGCAAGGACTGAGAGGGCACATTGTCTTCTTTACACTACCAAGGAGTTTGTCCATGTCCTCGGATTCACAGTCTTGAACTGATCCAGTTTATTTTCATTCACAGTGTTGCTGGACACCTGGCAATCCTGTGAATGAGACATCTCCATGGAACCCTATTTTCCACTTCCTTGCCCATATCCTGCAAGCCCTTCTCCAATATAACCCCCATGATTGAGTCTATCCATCTGGTTAGTGGTCTTCCTGTCTTTCTCCTACCCTCTACCTTTCCTAGCATTATTGTTTTTCTAGTGATCCATGCCTTCTCATTATATGGCCAAAGTATGATAGTCTCAACTTGATCAACTTAGTTTTCAAGGAGAGCTCTGATCTGATCTGTTCAAGAACCCATTTGTTTGCCTTCCTGGCTGTCTATGGTATCCTAAGTACTTTTCTCCAGCACCACATTTCGAATGAGTTGATTTTCTTTCTGTCTGCTTCCTTCACTGTCCAACTCTTGCATCCATACAAGATGATGGGGAATACAATGGTCAGAACAATTTAGTGCTCAGTTGAATGTCTTTGCTCTTCAGTATCTTTTCCAGAGATATTATCGCATGGGCAAATAACTCAACTGCTCCCTAACGGGATGCAGCTGGGTTGCAGGATGCAGGTGGGTATTATCACTCATAATTCATAGAATCATAGACTCATAGAATTGGAAGAGACCACAAGGGCCATCCAGTCCAACCCCCTGCCATGCAGGAAATCACAATGAAAGCATACCTCACAGATGGCCATTCAGCCTCTGTTTAAAGACCTCCAAGGAAGGAGAGTCTACCACTCTCTGAGGGAGTGTGTTCCACTGTTGAACAGTCCTTATTGTCAGGACATTCCTCCTAATGTTTAGGAGGAATCTTTTTTCCTGTAGCTTACATCCATTGTTCTGGGTCCTGTTCACAGGAGCAGCAGCAAACAAATTTGCCCCCTCCTCAATATGACATCCTTTCAAATGTTTAAACAAGGCTATGATATCACCTCTTAACCATCTCTTCTCTTCTCCAGGATAAACATTGCCAGCTCCCCAAGTTGTTCCTCATAGGGCATGGTTTCCAGACCCTTCACCAATTTAGTTTCCCTGCTGTGTACACACTCCAGTCTCTCAACATCCTTTTTGAATTCTGTTGCCCAGAACTGGATATAGTATTTGAGGTGGGGCCTGACCAAAGCAGAATAGAGTGGCACTATTATTTCCCTTGATCTAGACACTATTTCTGTTAATGCAGCCTAAGATCTCATTGGCCTTTTTAACTGCCACAGCACACTTTTGACTCATGTTCAACTTGTTGTCTACTTGGAAAGCTTCCACCTTTGAAAAGCAGCCTCTGAAGCACACCTGGGACTTGGGATGCAGCTGGGATGCAATTGCCTGGCAGAATCCCTGGTGAATTAGAAGCGATAATACCTGACTGCATCCTGCAACCCAGCTGCATCCTGTCAGGGAGCAGTTGGGTTATTTGTCCATGCGATAATCTCCCAGTTCTTTCATAGCTGCCCTTCCCAAATCGTAGTCTTCTTATTTCTTGACTGCACTCCCCATTCTGGTCAATGTTTGATCATAATATGGGAATTCTTTATTTCAGTTTCCTCATAGTCTAGATTGAATTTGTGTATTTCTTCTGTGGTCATTATTTTTGTTTTCTTTATGTTCAGCATCAGACTTGCCTTTGCACTATCATCTTTGACCTTCCTTATTAACTATTCCAATTCCTGAATGTCTTCAGCTAATATTATGGTGTTGTCCACATATCTTAGGTTGTTAATGTTCTTTCCTTCTATCATACCTCCTCTTTTTTCTGATTCTAATTCTGCTTTTCTTATGATGTTTTCACCATATATGTTATACAAGTAAGGTGATAGGATGCAGCCTTGCTTGACCCCTTTGCCTATTGGGAACAACTCTGTTTCCCCGAATTCTGTTCTGATGGTGGTCTCTTGTCCTTGATACAGATCACATGTAGTGACATCCCCATGTCTTTGAGTGAATTCCATAGCTTTCTTAATCCTGCTTGGTATTACTTAGCTTTAAATGCTTTTGGAGTTTATTACACAAGGCTAGTGAAGGGCAATTACAGTAAGATTATAGCATCTTTGGCAGGTACTTGTCATGGGACTTCTCTCTTGTTGCTCTTTTGCCTTTCAATTATTGGTGGAGAGCACCTTGTCAATAAAAAGGTGTGCTCCACCAGCGATTGAAAAGCAAAGCAGCAACATGAGAGACACTACTTCATGTGATAAGTACCTGCCAAAGATGCTATTATCCTACTGTAATTGTGCTTTATTAGCCTCATGTGATAAACTCCTGTGTTTTCAATTTCTGTGTGATCAAGGAGGGGTGGAACCTATATTTGTATCAAATTTTCAACACCACCTTAAACACCATCATGAGAAAGATGCAGTTGCACAACTCTGACACTGTCATTTTAATTCTCCTGGATTTTTTTCCCCTTTAACAACTTTGTCTGATGAAGAGGCTTGAGCTTCAAAAGCCTGGGGAATGAATTTTGTGTTTTTTCATTGGCCTAACAAAGGCCTCATGACAATGTATATCTTGCTGCATAGTAGCACAGCTACTTCAGACTACATATGTTTTCAGAAACATCTGGTGAATCTTTTGGGGATTCTATGAATCGCTCTTGTTAGTTGAATGAAAAAGTTGGTAACCAGCTGCTTCTGTCATATTAATGACAGGGCTTTGAAAACAAACATTGATAGTGACAGTCAAATCTCGCTAGTGTATTGTGTGTATGAGCTGAAAACTGGTTGTAGATTGCAGATTTTTCATCTGGAAGGAATATCTTTTAGAATCAAACACTGTCTTGGTGAAAAGGGACCTTACCCACAATCTGAAGATTGTACAGTGGGCCTTTACTATCTGCTGGGGTTTGGTTCCAGGATCCCTCCATTTTTCTTTTTGAAATTTATGTATTCTTTTGAGTAGTTTAGAACTCTGAATGGTTGAATCTGTGGATAAAAAAGTGGCTCTTCTGAGGTCCCAGTTTTCAAAAGCTCCTCAACACCTCCCTTTAAAAATGATTTGGGGGCAATTGTTTCCCCCAAACCACACAGAAAGCTCCAGAATGCTTGAAAACATGTGCAAATGTTTTCATATGTTTTCAAGCATACCCCACAAGCACTCCAAAACCTTTTACTACCACAAATACCTTTGCTTTTCTTTGTAGCCCTTCTCAAAATGGTGTCAGGAAGTGATGGGATCTCACTTCCTGATGCCATTTTGGGAGGGGCCACAGAGAAAAACAGATGTATTTGGGCTTGGTATGAGGGTATGACTTGTAGTTTGGGTCTAGGGGGAAAATGCCTCTTGGCTCCCACATATTTGCCCACTTTGGGTATACGTAATAGGAGAACATCTGCATCTGTTGCCGAATTAGTGCAGTTTGACAATGCCTTAATCGGCATGGCACAATGCTATGAAATTCTGGGATTTGTAGTTTTGGGAGTTATTTAGCTTTCTTTGTCAGAGACTGCTGGTGCCACAACAAATTACAAATCCTAAGATTCCATTGAATGGATCCATGACAGATAAAGTGGTGTCAAACTGCATTAATCCTGCAGTGTGGCAGCAGTCCATATCCTTCCCCACCCTACAGCATCTCTTCCTGAAACCCACCTTCATCTCCTCCCTCCCAAGGTATTCCAGTTATAAACAGTAGTAGAATAAAGGAAGACAGAGGAAGTTTCATTGGGAAATTGATGATGGGAAGAGGGATAAAGCACCTCTTTGCCTTATTCCCCTTCTCCATAGAGAAATGGTGTCTCTTAAGGAACTGTGCAAGAGGAAAAAGGATACTCGGCTAATGCTATACTTGGTTGCACTATAAGAGAATTCCCCTTTGTTTCTAACATCCAGAATTCCTGGGTTCCTTAACAGGAAACCGTGGCAGTGAAACAAATTTCAAATGTTAATGTTTGCTGCAGAAAATACACCTGAAGGGTGTATGTTAGGTTTTACTCAGAGTTGGTGAGAAAAGTGGAAGAAAACAGTTCAGGAGGGCTTTGCTAACTAGGAGACAGCACAAAGGGAGGGAGATGAAAGCCAAGTAGGGTGAAAAAAGAGATACAAGTTAGAATGTGGAAGGAATAAGAATGAGGTGGGAGGGCAAAGGGAGATGGAAAACAGAACAGAGGAAGGGAAATGTTCTTCAAAGACAGATTACAGGATGAACAGGACCTCCTGTGCAAAGGAAGCTAGAGGCTAATATTTGGGCACAGAAGGTAGCCAAGAATGTTGCTCTGTTGAACAGACCATGGCCGAAAGCCCAGATCACTCCTATTTATATTGGCTTTGCCAGTCTCAAAGTCTCAGTCTTATTGTTAGTCTGTTAAAAGGACTGATGGTAGGAAGTGCTAGTCCAGGGAAAGGCAACTGATGCCTTCCAGGTAGTTGGGTTACAAACCAATTCATTCCAGAGAACATGGGAAGTGGACAAAGATGATGGAGTTTGCAGTTCAAAACCATCAAAAAGGTATTATCAGGAAAGTAATAGAATTTTGTTTTGATTCAACAGTCATAAAAACAACAACAAAAAGCTTTTCTGCACCTCCAAAGACGCGTTGTGCATTGAGAGAGGAAACACATATTTCACCCAAGAGTCTGCACATCTGTGAGACATATGGGGCATGTTTTTATAATATGTGAAAGATTAAAAGGTGTACAATGGAAAACCGTGCATACATTTTGATGGGTGAAACTGTTAAGCTAGGTGAAAAAAATGCATATAAACACAAACCCATACAGGGAAATGGAGCTATTCAGGGTGCTGAGTCCATTTTGGAGATCTATTTCAGCACCTTATGAACCTGATCTCTTTTTTTGATAAAATTACCAGCTTGGTAGATGAAGGGAATGCTGTGGATATAGTATACCTCCATTTCAGTAAGGCCTTTGACAAGGTTCCCCACGACATTCTTGCAAACAAGCTTGCAAAATGTGGGCTAGACAAGGTAACTGTTACATGGATTTGTAACTGGTTGACCGGCCAAACTCAAAGGGTGCTCAACAATGGCTCCTTTTCAAGCTGGAGAGAAGTGACCAGTGGGGTCCCACAGGGTTCTGTCCTGGGCCCAGTGCTATTCAACATCTTTATTAATGACTTGGATGACAGAATTGGGGGCATATTTATCAAATCTGCAGATGACACTAAACTAGGAGGAGTAGCTAATACCCCAGAGGACAGGATCAAAATTCAAAATGACCTGAATAGACTAGAAAGCTAGGCCAATGCTAACAAGATGAAATTCAACGCAGAGAAATGTAAGCTTCTGCACTTAGGGCGGAAAAATGAAATGCACAGATATAGGATGGGGGAGACCTGGCTGAATGAAACTATGTGTGAAAAGGATCTAGGAGTCCAAGTAGACCATAAGCTGAACATGAGTCAACAGTGCGATGCGGCAGCTAAAAAGGGCAATGCAATTTTAGGCTGCATCAATAGAAGTCTAGTATCTAGATCAAGGGAAGTAATAGTGCCACTCTATTCTGCTTTGGTCAGGCCCCACCTGGAATACTGTGTCCAGTTCTGGGCACCACAATTCAAAAAGATGTGGAGAAACTGGAGCAGGTCCAAAGGAGGGCAACTAAGATGGTGAAGGGTCTGGAAACCATGCCCTATGAGGAACGCCTTAGGGAACTGGGGATGTTCAGCCTGGAGAAGAGAAGGTTAAGAGGCGATATGATAGCCCTGTTTAAATATTTGAAGGGATGTCATATTGAGGAGGGAGCAAGCTTGCTTTCTGCTGCTCCACAGACTAGGATGTGGAACAGTGGATACAAATTGCAGGAAAAGAGATTCCACCTCAACATTAGGAGGAACTTCCTGACAGTAAGGGCTGTTCGACAGTGGAACACACTCCCTCGGAGCGTAGTGGAGTCTCCTTCCTTAGAGGTCTTTAAGCAGAGGATGGATAATCATCTGTCGTGGATGCTTTGATTTGGAGTTCCTGCATGACAGGAGGTTGGACTGGATGGCCCTTGTGGTCTCTTCCAACTCTATGATTCTATGATTCTATGACCTTAGATAGTTCTTTTAAAATTCAGACTGAAAGTGGATTCATCACTCCAATGACATGGGAGCCATCATCATCACTGGATGGGAAAGAAATCTAAGCAATTTTTTGAAAAATGCAACCAAAGTGAAACTGATAGATTTTCATTTTCCCTTTTTGTCTATTCGTGCTGGAGGACAGAATGTCTTCTCAAGTACATACCAAAATATTTTTTATGTTATTTTTCATATAATATAATTTCATATTATATTGTCTGTATGATATTCTATTTAACTCTTTATAGATTTTCAACTTCCCATTGTTCATATTTGCTATGAATAGCATATTTATTGCTCATTTCTCTGCTTTCGTATTTGCTATAATTATCTTTTTTATTGGTTGTTGATCTTTGTTATATGTTTGCTTAGTTTATGTGATGACCATGTGTGCTGTTTGGAATTGTGGTTGAGACCCTGCCTTTTGTTGGCTGATCTGCCAAATTGGGATAGTTACAGGTTTGCTACAGTTTCCAGAATTTTCAGATAGATACTGACCAAGCTGGCTGGAGTATACTGGGGGTTGTAGCCCAAAACATTAATCCAATGGTTGGTTCTAGAGTAGGCCCATTGAACCAATGCATTGTATATAAAATAACAACAACAACAACAACAACAACAACAATAATAATTTCTAACCCACCCCTCTGAGCGAGCAATTTTGGCGGGGTATAACATGTTAAAAACCTATACAGTTAAAATCTTCCAGACTATACAAAACATACCCACATCCCTCACCTTAAAACAGGATTAAACTAAATCATAGTTGGTTTACCAAATTCCTTTGATTGTCTTCTTCAGCTGAGCTAACAATTAGATCTAGACTTCCTAAAATAACTTTTTGAAACTCTGATCTGATTTATTATAAACTTGGTTCTTTGATGTGTTCATTTATATTTTTTGGGGTGGGTGGGTGGCAGATCAGATTAATCTGAGGCAACCAGCATAATGAAACGTAATGCAAATTTGGTGCAAATTCCCCTAATCACATATTTACACCATAAATGCATAATTAGGTAATTACCACTTGTAATTAGCCATTGCTAAATGACAATGATGCCATAAAAGCTTAATTAAACTAAAAAATGTCCACAGCATACAGACTAGGTAATGTTTTTTAAAAGTTCGTTATCTCACCTGATGTTATTTTCCCTGAGCAAATGATCACAACCCCCATCTTCCTATTAGGGAAAATTAAGCGGCAAGAGTTGGGTTTGAAAAATTCTTGCTTCATAAGACAGGAAGGCCCCCTTATGAGCAGAATCTGTTCTTCATTTGTTACTTGAGGGGACAAAAAATCAGCTAAGATATTGTTGTTTGGTTTTTGTTTTTTTTTTGCTACTCCACATCCCTTACATACCTAACTTACATACAATAAGGTCGAGGCCCCAAAATGTGGTTCTGGGGGTTCATGTGCCCCCCCATTTTTGTTTTCATTCAGGCTCCCTAGACTACTGTCAAGTTTAGTCACTCACTTAATTCAGAAATCCCATCAGTAGCAAAACTCAGAAAACCTTTATTCAGTAACTATGGGGCGAAACAGATGGGCAGGAAAAAGTGGCTTGAAGCTGACTTTTTTTAAAGCCACATTGAAACCCCACCAACCGCACCGCTGGCTCCCAAGGCAGCTGGAGTGCTCATGTTATGACCACATGACATGGCTTCAAGCCAAGAAGAAGTGGGAAAAAAACTGCTTCTTTTTGAAACGGCTTTTTTCTGCATAAGGCGCCTAGAGGGCACTTTCCTGCTGGCTTTGGCATGTGTCATCTAAACGCCATGCTTTCAAGCCAGCCTGAAAGCACCTCTTTTTGCCTCTCTGTTTAGCCCCAACAGCTCTACACCAGAGATGTTTGTTCTGAGACCTAAACAGGAAATATTAGTAGTCTAATTAAACCACATACAAATTCAAATCATTTGCAGGTTATTTTCTCACTCATTACAAAAGCAAAACAACCTTGTTCCTCTCAGTTAACTATACCACCTCCTCTTTATTTCTTCTGTTTGCTTTCCTAGAGAATTGACTTTGGGTAGTCTTGAGTCAGACATAACTCTTTTCTCTCTGTTATTTCAGCATAAAGGAATGTTACCAAAAATGCTTTGCAATAAACACCCCACTGCATAGCCCATCACATTTTTTCACTATGCCAACACAGATTAACTCTTGCTGCTTCCCAGTTCAGCCATGAAACCTGCTGGGTGACCTTGGTCAAGTTACACACTCTCAGCCTCGGGTGAAGGTGATGGCAAACCTCCTCTGAACAAATCTTGCCAAGAAAACCCCATGATAGGTTTGCCTTAGGGTCACCATAAGTTGGAAATGATTTAAAGAAACACAACACACACACATCTCACAAGTCTGCACTATCACTAAACCCATGAAAGGCAAGATGTATAATATAGCTCTTGACAACTACCTGTTTGCTGCTCCCAAAGAAAGCTTGAACTGTGTCTTTTTGAAATCTCTTGATGTGGCATCACCATTGCCACCACCACCACTACCATCATCCAGGAAATACTTTTTATGTATTCATAAGCACTGTAGTTACAGTCTTACACAATGTGTTCCAGTTTGACTCCCCCCAATCCCCACTTACCACTGAAGCAGTCATCTGACTGCCCTTTCCAACCCCTCTCATGAGTGATCCCTGGTACAACAGCCAGATGATGGACCCCATCACCATTTCTCCTCATGCTGGAGGTTGCTTGCGCAAGGGGGGGGGGTGGTTTAGAAACAGCAGCCACCTACTTCTTGAGCGACATGGGAACAGATCCCAGTAAATGGAGATTGCATAGGTTTAAATACTATAAAGAAACCAGATACCATCTACCTTGAAAGCTAAGCAGGGTCAGTCAGCCTTGATTACTACTTGAATGGGAGACCACCAACAAATACCAGCTGCTGTGGACTATATTTCAGAGCAAAGAATTGAAAAAACCTCTGAATATTCCTTGCCTAAGAAATCCCTATGAAATTTATGTAGTTGTCATAAGTCAACAGGCAACTTGAATGTCCTCTTTCCATCTTAAGTGCTACTACCCTGGCCACAGAGGGAGAGAGGAAGAGATAGGCACAGTTCCACCATGCCTCGCCCAAGAGGGAGAAGAAAGGCCCTCCCTCCATCTGAACTGCTACCACCCTGGTCTCGGAGGAGGAGAAGAAGAGACAGGCACAATTCCACCATGCCTAATCCCAGATGCAGAAGAAAGGGCTTCACACCATTCCAACTGCAATTGCCCTGGCCTCAGAGAAGCAGGCACAGCTTCACCATGCCTAGCCCAGAAACAGAAGAAGGGCCCTCACTCCAGTCCAACTGCCATTGCCCTGGCCTCAGAGGGAGAGAACAAGAGGCAGACAGAGTTCCATCATGCTTAGATCCAGAGGCAGATGAAAGGCCCTCCTTCTATCTTAACTGTTACCACCCTGACCTTGGAGAGAAAGAAGAAGAGGCAGACACAGCTTCACCATGCCTATACCCAGAGGCAGGTGATAAACCCTTCCTCTATTGTAACTGCTACTACCCTTGGCAGTTCAGTCTCTGGATTTCATTGCATTTCTGTAATGTGGCTATAAATAACAAATGAATGTACTGTAACTCCCCCTCCCCCCAATTTTAATGCAAATTCCCAATACAAATTTCTAAAACCTATAATTTCCCCAAAACATTTTGGTATGCAAAGACTGGGTAAAAACTACACCATATTCTCACTACTATGTTATTCTTCCTAAATGTGTTTCTCAAATGTCAAGAAGCTCATGTTTTGGTCAGGAAATGAATAATGATGAATATTCTTTCCATTCCCAGATTATAGCCTAAATTATCTGAATTAAAAAAAAAAACTTGTCTAGGTTGGCTGATCATAAAGTCTTTTATATTGGCAAGGGAGCAAAATGTTTATATATTTCTATTATGATATATATACTATCAAGCAAGGCTATTTTTATGAAGAAGCAATCCTATTTCCAACTTATGGAAGTAAGTTGTTGGGAGGCAGACAACAGAAGTTGAGGATAATAGTGATCAATTATGGGGCAAATTTGCAAGAGTTCCTTGAAACATTAAAGAATTGCCGGAGAAGTGTTACCATTAGGAGGCCCCTGTTATGGTCACATAGCTTAAGGACTTTGTTCAGTCTGTATTAAAAAAAGATAAATTTGCGGGAAATTGGCACAGAGTTTATCCATGGTTGAGTTTGCAGTAATAAAGTCAGTGAAGGAAGAAGCTGGTGGTGATTTACAGGCAGTAAGCTCCTCTAAAATTTATAAACGGCTAGTGTAAAATGTCATCGTTTATGATGCATTTTGCCCAGGCTGCATGTATAAAGGATGTGGGGATGGGAACGTAAAGCAGTGAGTTGTCCTAGGCTTGCAGTTTTCTTTTAAAAAGAGGTGCATAACACCAGTGGGTATGTTTGAAGGACCACAAACCAAAGATTCTACTTTACTTTGCATACAGGTTTCTTTTTACAGCAGGCAGAGGATTGATGACGATGACGATATTTATTTAGATCAATTTATTTATACCCTATCTCTATCCTATCTTTTCTCCAGTTCAGAACTTAAGGTGAGTTACAAAAGTTAAAACAAGTAAGGTTAAAATGTTTCACACAAAAGTTAAAAATGGAGCCTGCCATTCTGCTCAGTAATTATGAGGTTGTAAGCTTGACTGACAACATTGTTATTATTCCAGTTCAAGTTTATTCCATGATTGTAATAGCCATAAGTGCCCCCCATCCTGCCTTTGAAGCCTTGCTCCCTCTCTCCCAACCCTGCCACTTATGAGGCGCTGGAGAGTAGAGCAGTAAATAACACCAACCTTTCTAGTTGCAGAAAGTGCTCTCTTCTCCACTTCCTTACGGATTGCTCTGTTGGGTGCTACCCTTATCTCACATGCTTCTCTCCCTTTCCTGGTCCCTCACCATCTACTCAGATGCTTACTCAGGGCTGCTCACCAGGAAGGTGGTCAGGGAAGTGAGGCAGTGGAAGGGAATGGAAGGCGCATGTGTGGCCCCTCTTCCTCTGGTGCCTTGGCTCCCTCTTCAGAGAAGGCCATAGTACTAGAGAAGGTGGAAGGGGTGGGAGCAGTGGCATCCCCAGTACTGGTGTCACCCATGGGGGGCGGGCTGCCTAGGCTTGCACCTTCTCCTTTACTGCGGTAGAGAAGGCCTCCTCCTGTCTGGCTTTCCACTCCTTTACCTCTGCCCAGCTTCCTCATGAGGAGGGAGTGAGGCAGAGGTGAAACCAGGAAGGACCAACTCTTCCCCACTTCTGCTTCACTCTGCCTGGCTTCTTCCTTAATGAGGAAATCAGGCAGAAACAAAGCCAGGAAGGACTGCCTCTCCTCTCCTTCATTTCTGCATGGCTTTCTCATGAGAAGGGAGCTGGTCAGAGGCAAAGCCAGGAGGGGCTGGGTCTGCCCACTGTTGCCTTTGCCTGGCTTTCTCATGAGGAGGGAGCTGGGCAGAGGCGAAACCAGGAGGGCAGTTGCCCCTCCTTCTCTTCTGCTAGGTTGGCTTCCACCTAAAGGAGAAGAGCCGCAGCAGTGGAGAGGGGGTGGGCACTGTGCTGAGGTGCCACCTGGTGTGGTCTGTGCACCCTACATCACCCAATGATGCCACTGTGTGGGTGGAGGGCCCAATCAGACGTCAACCCTCCTCAGAGGTGTCACCCAGTGCAGCCTGCCTCCCCTGCACTCCCCTAGTGATGCCACTGGCTGCTGGGAAGGCTGCCTCCCATGGTTCCACAGGAAGTACCTAGGAAAATGGTGGGACAGAGGGAAGGACCTTCCCAGAAGGTAAAACACAGGCGGGCTCATGTGTGAACAATATGGCCCTTCAAATAACCTGGATCTGAACCATATAGGGCTTTATATAAACACCATTTTGAATTGTGCCCAAAACTGGACTGGCAGCCAGTGGCACTGTTGCAGTGGGGGAACTGTGTGCTCCCTATCAGTTTAAACAGTGATTGGCTCCTGAAAATGTATTGGGGTAGGGAATCTGGAGCTGTGTTTAAATAGCATTCTCTATCATACCCTCTAACTGTCCAGATTGGCAGGGATACTCCCAATGAATCCCTTGCCATCCCACTTTTCCAGCAGCTTTTAAAATGTCCCAGTTTCTACTTTCTTGTTGCACTTTCTCCCTTTGTTCTCAACTTGTTGGAAAAACAGTTCAAAGTGCAAACGTAGTACACATTTAGCTCAGCAGGAGGGAGAAAAATCATATCCTTTCCATCAGACTCAGGCAAAATGCAAACTGCTGCAGCCTCTCATAGCTTGTGTTTTCTTCCTCATTGGTTTATCAGCTTGACCACGGTCTGTTGCTGCTTAGCTGTGTGTCCCAGTTTTCATCTATGAAATGTTGGAGGGGTTACTTTACCCTCTTTTTGAACACAGACACTAGCACTCAGTGTGTGTGTGTATGCATAAGTCTGTGTGACCTTTCCGTTGAATCTTTCCAGAGGAGGATAACTTCTCCAATGGATTCCTTAGTGGTGGCAATAATTCTAACAATTTCTCATATGGCAGAGTGGAGCTAAATCACACAGACGTCAGATTTTTTGATTGGCAAAAACATGGCATCATTTGCTACTTCATGTGGAATGGCCAACCTCTCTGAGTTTAGCTGCCTTCATAATAGCAGTTAGACAGAAAATGAATGGTACGTTATTGTGGACTAACTATGCTGTAGTGCAAAGTATTCTGAAGTATCATGTTTCTGTATAGGCAATTAAGAGCCCTAAGGTGAACCTATCACAGGGTTTACTTGGCAAGATTTGTTCAGAGGCAGTTTGCCTTTGCCTTTCTCTGAGGTGGAGAGAATCTGACTTGCCCAGTGAGTTTCTATGTCTGAGCAGGAATTTGAACCCTGGTCTATTGAGTCACAGTCCAATGCTCAAACCACTGGGCTAGCATGTCTTTGAAAGCCATAAGTTTTACAAAAGATCTATGATTGGTAGAGATGAAAACTGAAGATGTGGAAAGTTGAAGTTTGAATTCATGCTGTGAGCTGCCTTGGGTCTCATTCAGGACAAAGGAAAGATACCAGTTAAATAAATAAATAAGAACGTGGCTGGGATTCTGAGAAGTGGAACAAAAATATAGCTGATAAATTTCTGTATTTCTAGCTATAGTGGCTAATGGTCATAATGGCTATATAGTTGCCTAAATGCACGTGCTAGTCCCAAAAGCAGTTAGGTTGATTAAATCAATTGCAGAATGATGAGTCAACTCTTGTTTAAATTGCTCTGATTCATTGGGTTTACCCTAATTGAAACTAGAAATTGAATTGAGACTATTCTATCCATCACCAGTCCCAATCCATCACCAATACTAATCACATTGGTAGCCCCAACTTGGGTAGACCCATTGAATAAATTGTTAAATGTTGATACTTATGCAAATAACATTGTTAAAATGGATCTACTATCACTAGGATTAGGCCCTATTTTGCAAAATGCACCTTTTTAAGCAAGTTTGAGCTGGTAAAAGAACCAGCGTAGCTAAGTAAAGAAAGGCTCATTACCAGAAGGCTGGCCATCAGGTGATGATGGCAACAATGGACAATTCTAGGTACCACAATTCAAGAAGGGTATTGACAAGTTTGAATGTTTCCTGAGGAGGACAATCAAAATATAAAAAGTCTGGAAATCATGCCCTATGAGAAGTGATTGAGGGAGCTGGGTATGTTTAACCTGGTGAAGAGAATGTTAATGGATGACATGATAGCTGTTTTTAGCTAGTTGATTTTAATTTTAAGGAATTGTAAAGTTTTAAAATGGTTTTATTTGTGAGCTGCCTTGGGTTCCTTTCTGGGAGAAAGGCAGCATAGAAATGAAATAAATAAAAATAAAATAAATAAAAATAGCCATGTTTAAATATTTGACAGGATGTCATATTGAGGATGGAGCAAGCTTGTTTTCTGATACTCCAGAGATGAGAAAATTGATTCAAGCTCCAGGAAGGACTTTCTGATAGTAAATGCTGGTTGACAATGGATTATGCTGCCTCGGAGAGTGGTGGAGTCTCCTTCTTTGGAGGTTTTTAAACAGAGGCTGAATGGCCATGTGTTGGGGGCACTTTTATTGTGTTTTCTTGCATGGCAGGGAGTTGGACTGGATGGCCCTTACAGTCTCTTCTAATTCTATGGTTCTATGATTCTATGAAGAATAGAGTGAAATAGCTGGGACTGACATTGATGGAATAAAAGAATTTCAAGATATCAAAGATGATATACCAGTGAATACACCATCGGTGGGGGGCTTGAGCAGGAAGATGCCACTATTTCATATCATGAGAACAAAACATTGAATTATATATGTAAATAGATCTTGTAGCACCTTTGAGACTAAATGAAATAAAGACGTTAGCAGCAGGAGCTTTCATATACTTCAGTCTACTTCATCTATATGCATCTGAGGAAGTAGAATGTAGTCTACAAAATGTGCTGCAAGATATCTCTACATATCTAATCCAATGTTATGTTCTTATAATAATAATAATAATAATAATAATAATAATATGATTTATTTCTATACCGCCCTTCCATAGATCAGGGCGGTGTACAGCATATAAAAAACAGTAGGACATAAAAACCATTAAAACAAGCCGGTAACAATAAAACAATAAAAACAGTAAAACCAATAGGACAATAAAATCACAATAAAATCACAATTCTCAATATAAGTGCTAGTGCATATGCAGCAGCAGAACAGTGGGCGGCATTACAACAGGCAGATAAATAAAAGTCCATTCAGCAGTAAGCCTGGTTAAATAAATAGGTCTTTAAGTCCTTTTTAAATTGAGCAAGGGAGGGGGACAAGCGGAGATCGATAGGTAGAGAGTTCCAGAGACAGGGGGCAGAGATGGAATATGCCCTCTTCGTCGTACTCGCCAATCTAGTCTCCGGAACTCTCAATAACCGCTGACCAGAGGACCTAAGTGTGCGGGGCGGATTGTATGGGGAGAGACGGTCCTTCAGGTACCCTGGACCCAAGCCATATAGGGCTTTATAGGTAATAACCAGCACTTTGTACTGAGCCTGGAAGCGAATCGGCAGCCAGTGAAGGTCTTTCAGAATTGGTGTTATATGGGCGGCCCTGGGAGCACCAGTGACCACCCGCGCTGCCATATTTTGCACCAGTTGTAGCTTCCGAGTGTGATACAAAGGCTGCCCCATGTAGAGCGCATTGCAGAAGTCCAACCGAGAGGTTACTAGAGCATGTACTACGGTTTCAAGGTCCCTCCGGTCCAGGCCGAAGCTGATAACAGGTGCTCCTGACCGTCGCGTCCACCTGAGAAGTCAGATGGAGCGACGAATCAAGGAGCACCCCCAGACTGCGTACTGTGTCCTTCACGGGGAGCGTGACCCCGTTCAGGACAGGTGGAACCACCTCCATCCCTGGACCGGGAGAACCTATCGCCAGTACTTCCGTTTTCTCTGGATTCAGGCTGAGTCTGTTTTCCCTCATCCAGTCCATTACCGATTCCAGACAGGCCACGAGAGGAGCGACGCCATCCCTGGTCACTGCATCAGTCGGAGACATAGAGAAGACTATTTGGGTGTCATCAGCGTACTGATAACACCGCGCCCCATGCCTCCGGATGATCTCTCCCAGCGGTTTCATGTAAATGTTAAAGAGCATGGGGGACAGAATGGCTCCTTGAGGAACCCCAGATATAAGGGCCCTCTTATCGGAGCAAACGTCCCCCAGCTGCACCATCTGGAACCTCCCAGAGAGGTAGGACCGGAACCACTGGAGCGCAGTGCCCCCGATTCCCACCTCTGCCAGGCGTTCCAGAAGGATACCATGGTCGATGGTATCGAAAGCCGCTGAGATGTCCAAGAGCACCAACAGGGACACGCTACCCCTGTCGATGCCCAGACGGAGATCATCGACCAGGGCGACCATGGCAGTCTCAACCCCATAGCCCGCCCGAAAACCGGTTTGAAATGGATCTAGAAAATCCGTTTCGTCCAAGATCGATTGAAGTTGGAATGCAACCGCCCTCTCGATCACCTTCCCCAGAAATGGCAGCAGCGAGACTGGCCGATAATTATTATGAACCAGGGGGTCGAGGGAGGGCTTTTTCAATAACGGTCTTACAATGGCCAATTTAAGATGGTCCGGAAATTGTCCCTCCCTCAGAGATGTATTAATAATTTGGCGTAACAGCAAGGTTACCGCCGATCCCCCCTGGGCCACTAGCCACGAGGGGCAGGGATCGAGAGAGCAGGTTGTCTTCCGAACACTTCTAAGGCTCTTGTCCACATCCTCGGTACCGACAGACTCAAACTGATCCAGTACAACAGAGTCCACGGAAGCTCTAGACGCCTCTATTCTGGGTTCTGCTTCAATTCTGGCGTCCAGACCTTCGTTTATCCGAGAGATTTTATCCGCGAAGAAGTTGTTAAATTGGTCACAGCAGGCCTTGGTTGGTTCAAGGATCTGGTTCGGGGCAGGAGGGAGCTGAGTTAGCTCCCTCACTACCCTGAACAGCTCTGCTGGACGCGACTCCGCGGACGCGATACGAGCAGCGAAGAACGAGTTCTTAGCTGCTTGTATCGCCTCTCCATAGTCCACCAAGAGGAGATCTAGGAGAGCCTTGTCGGATAAACGCTGGTGTTTCCGCCAGACGTGCTCTAGCCGTCGCAGGACCCGCTTCCTTGCCCGGAGATCTTCCGTGTACCAGGGCTTCCTTTTGGAAGCAGGCCTGAGAGGGCGCTTGGGAGCGATACTGTGTATAGCCCTAGAGAGATCCGTATCCCAGGTGTTAACTAGGGCATCAACAGTGTCGCCGTCACTTCCAACCATAAACCCCTCTAGGGCTTCTTGGAACCTATCAGGTTCCATCAGCCTTCGAGGGTGGACCATTCTAATAGGTCCGCCACCCCCGGAGGGGACCTGGGTAGATGCCTTGATACTTGCCTCAACCAAGAAATGATCCGTCCATGACAGGGCGGAAGTGTTGGTGATTTCCGCCCACGGATTTTCCATGTTCGTACAGAAGACCAAATCGAGTGTATTCCCCACACAATGCGTTGGACCCGAAACCAACTGAGACAGGCCCATGGCTGTCATGGTATCCATGAATTCCCGAGCCGCACCAGATGGAACATTGTTGACCGCGAAGGGGATGTTGAAGTCTCCCAGGACTAGAAACCTGGGGGACTCCAACATCAGCTCCGAGACCAACTGTGTCAGCTCGTTAAGGGAGTCTGTTAGCGCACGGGGTGGCCGGTAGACCAACAGAATCCCTAGACTGTCTCTAGCCTTCAGGGTCAGGTAAATACACTCGATATAGGTGGTCTGACGGACATGGTTCCTGGTTAGAGACAGGGTGTTTTTATGCACCAAGGCAACACCCCCCTCCCCGCCCACCTAACCTGCTCTGGTCCTTCACCGAGTACCCGGCAGGGAGGACCTGAGCCCACACAGCATCCGCCTCAGGCCCGAGCCAGGTCTCGGTTATGCAAGCCAGGTCACAATTGTTATCCTCGATTAAGTCATGTATGATATGGGATTTGTTCTTGATGGACCTGGCATTGCACAGGAGCAGAGACAGGGTTTGTGGTACGGCTGGAGTGACCCTCAGGCCCCGTTGGTTAGGAGAAGGACTGGAAGGAGAGATAGATATTAAGCATCGATCTTGCCTTCCCCTGCAACGCCAGTCCTTTCTCCTACCGTCATACTTCCCGTTGCCCCACACAACTTGGATAGGAGCCCCGCTTGTAATGAGACAGTTATCCCCTCCCTCCTCAGATAGAACTCCCTCTCCTTCCTTATTAAAATTCTCCATCCCCTCCACAGCAAAACAGGGTGATAGAGGGGGGGATGAAGGAAAGAGGTGCCACAGTCAATATGATAACCGGCTAAGTTCATTGTTGCTAAATGGAGGAAAAAAAAAAAGCCTGTCCGCCGCTGGCCTCGGCGTGGAGCTGGGGTGGGTGGTGGCTGGGGGTTGGGCCGCGGAGGCCTTTCCCCCTCCCCGTGCTCTGCTGCTGCTGCGCCGCCTCAGTTGGTCTCCCAGGCCGGCTTTTAAGGCCTCTGTGCCACCGCTGGCCTCGGCGTGGAGCTGGGGTGGGTGGTGGCTGGGGGTTGGGCCGCGGAGGCCTTTCCCCCTCCCCGTGCTCTGCTGCTGCTGCGCCGCCTCAGTTGGTCTCCCAGGCCGGCTTTTAAGGCCTCTGTGCCGCCGCTGGCCTCCGTGGAGCTGGGGTGGGTGGTGGCTGGGGGTTGGGCCGCGGAGGCCTTTCCCCCTCCCCGTGCTCTGCTGCTGCTGCGCCACCTCAGTTGGTCTCCCAGGCCAGCTTTTAAGGCCTCTGTGCCGCCCTGGCCTCGGCATGGAGCTGGGGTGGGTGGTGGCTGGGGGTTGGGCCGCGGAGGCCTTTCCCCCTCCCCGTGCTCTGCTGCTGCTGCTGCGCCGCCATGAAATTATGACATGCAATAATGTCATCTTCCTGCATAAGACCCCAAGTGAATACAGGTACTGTATATATTTGAATTAGATTAGATAGTCCTTTAGTTTTATCCAGTAGCACTATATTCACATTCTATTCTATTGTTTTTTTTGCTTTGTGTTCTTCTTGGTGTTCTCGATCTTGGGACTGGATTTAACCATAGTCCCCATAGCTTAAAATAGAGGTGGGGAAACGTATCCTGAATGTGATACTATTAACTGCATGGAGAATATTATGTATGTTTTTAACAGCTTTTAATCTTCTGGTACCCTAATTACATTTTAAACTTTTGCATGTTGTGATTTTTTTTCAAGCTATATTTTTTTAAAAAATGTTGTAAGCTGCCCTGAGTCCCAAGCTAATATCACCATCACCATCACCATCATCATCATCATGCCATCATCTTAGAGCTGGGATGAGAATAATGAGACCCCCCCCCCCCCCGCCATAAGGATGCTGAACTAATTGTAACTTCTAGCAGTGCGTGTTATTGGGTAAACTCTAATTTCTAGTATTGTGCTATTGGCTGTGCTGGATGCAGCTGAACAACATCTGAGGTGGCCTTATTATTCCAGCTTTCCATCCTCAAGCTTTATACTCTCAAAAAACACTCATAAAATACTTAGATATTAAGGCACTGTGTTTTACCCAAATTGAAAAGCATCAGCACACACATACATAAGCCCACGCTTTGGAGTTTAATAACTAGGGATCATTCTAGAAACTTGGCAAGGTATGCCCATAATTCTGAAATGATAATATTGTGTCTTAATGACAGCAGTAAAAATAATGCAATGCGATACTTGCTCTAAAGCCATTTTATTAGCAAAGACCAAGTCGTGGTGTTTCCTTTTCCTAGATGGATTTACTGTCCTAACCTAATAAGCTTCCTTTTGTTTAGCAAAAGTCATCATCACAGTGGTCCTCCAGAACTTCCCTGTAATCTTGTTATACAAAAAGCTAAAGATTTAATTTTTTTTAAAGAAAATCTCTTAGCAAGATACTTAAGGCCATCTCCTAGGGAACCCAAACAACACATGAAGACCATTTCAAGAGCAGCGGATGCTTTTAGTTACATCTGTGAAGGATCTCTTGACTTTTATTTTGGTACTTCAGCTTGAGCTCAAAAACTGAGAGAGGAGAGAAATTAAAAAAGGGTTTGTTTTTCTCTGGTATCACCTTGGGTTTCCCCCTTTCTTTGCAGTATTGGGGCACCAAGCTAAAGTCAGAGGCTGAGATCCTATTAATGATTTACAGTGGTGACAGCCAGTATGGGATAGTGGTTTGAGCATTGGACTATGATTTTGGAGAGCAGGGTTCAATACCCTCTTGGCCCTGAAACCCACTGGTGACCTTGGGCAAGTCAGCCTCAGGGGAAGGCAATGGCAATTCTCTGAACAAATCTTGCCAAGAAAACCTCATGATTGGTTTGTCTTAGGGTTGCCATAAGTCTGAAATAACTTAAAGGCTCACAACACACACATAGACACACACACACACCATCTCCTGTCGCAACTTCCTTTGTTGGCTGTGTGGCAGAACAGAATCCTCTTCTGACTATGCAGTGACCAAAAGCTCCTGCCCAACCCACCTTGTAAACTGGGCAACTTCCTTCCCACAACAAGGCCATTTACAGGTTGTCAGACAGTAGAAGGATCAGTGGTGGTGCATCCAGATATATTTATCTAGTTCAGTGGTTTTCAAATGATGGGGTTGGACCCCAGTGTGTGTGTGTGCAAGAGTTGCTCAAATTGCAGTGGCGGGGGCGGATGAGATTTCAAGGCCCTGATTCCTCCTATGCCTGTTCTTCCCCAACTTTTTGTTGTTGTAAAATGAATACATCTGTTGAGTTAAATACTGAATTTACTTAAATAAAATTGTCCTAATTGTTGAATGATGTTATTTCCTTATAACATGTTAAAATATGACTGTGCATAAATGTGTGAATGAAAATACACACACTAAACAAACATCTTTTAAAAAAAAATCATATACAATGTCAAGTGGGGAGGCGTAATGGCTGCATGTAGAGGTAAAGGAGGCTACAAGGATAAAAAGTTGAGAACCGCTGCTTTTGGTGGATGTTCTGCCAGAATGTGATCAGCAGGGACATTCCAGGACCACCAGTGGTCCCTGCAAGGGCCTCTCACAGCATGTCCAGTGACAGGAAAGCAGCAGGATGCATCACCATGGCTCCTCCTACCCTGCAACAACCCAGAAATGGCCACTTGGGTGGGAGGCTTCACAGCTTGAAACATGGGCTTTGGAAGTGGTAGCACTGGGAGACATATGAGATTATTACAGTAGGGTCAATTCCAGAATCATCCCACAATTATCCCAATACCATTCCACAATTATCCCATTGCCAATAATGGGATATTCATTGCCAATAATGGGATAATTATGGGATGGTTCTGGAACGGACCTTAGTGAGATAGCTATGTGAGATATATGTCTCCTACCACATTGTTAATGACACCATGGAAAGACATTGCCATGTTAGTCTGTTTCAGCATAAAGGAAGATATGAAGGAATCTTGTAACACCTTTGAGATTTATGGAGAACAAAGTAGATTCAAGCTGTTTTAAAGTAAGCACTGTTAGTGTCCAAATGGATGCACCTAATGTATAGAATTTAAACAGTAAGCCAAGAAAATCAGTTGAAAGTGGAAGCTTCACTAACTAATTCTTTTCTTTTCTTTTTAAAACAACTTTCTCCTCAGCCTGAATGTCAGGACTGGGTCCCAGAGAAGCTTCATTCTGTGAACCATTTGAATGAGAAAATCCAGACATTTCTTCTTCTCAGTTAGTCTCCAAAGTGCAGCTGGATTTCCTTATATCTTTTTACCTCAGGTACAGGAATGCAATCCCACATTTTCCTTTAGGCTTGCTAAAGACATTTATTGGGTTGATGCTTCAACTCATGTGTTGGAAGAACGTTTGAACATCTTCTGTCCTTTGCTACTGAAAGTAGGAGAGGCAGACTGGGAAGACTCCCTGTGACAAACTGGTACAACTATTAGGGAGGACAAGTTCCAATATATTCTTTGTCTGTTCCTCAGAGGCTGCACCAGTACTGCCCACATTTGTAACAACTCCAGTGTCTTTGATACATGAGAGCCCAGCCTTATGCGCTTATGGATAAGAAGAGATTCATTCCCTGAGCTTTCTTTGATAACAACCAAGGAGAACTTTTGAAAGGTTACATTTAAAGCTAAAGCATTAACATTACTTTGAGTAAAAGTGATTCGCTGTCATTACCCTTTTTTATCTCCAAAAAACCCGAATAGCCCAAATTCATGAAGCCTGCTGCCAGTGTCGGTCTCTGCCAATGTATTTATGCCATTGTCTCATTGTGTCAAATATATATGACAGCTTTTTTCACTGTCCAACTTTTGCAAGGCACCAGTCCTCTTTGGCAGAGAAGGCTAAAGACCTTGTAAAACTATAGTTCCCAAGATTCCATAGGATGGAGCTACAGCACTTAAAGTGATGTCAAACTGCATTCATTTGACAATATAGATGCACCTTCAGTTTGTAGCAACTGAAGTAAGCTGAGGGCAAAGGGGGAAAGTGTGAAGAGGAGAAAGAAACCCCTGACTGACCTAGCCAAGGACCCGCCATCAGCCCCAAGCGAGGAGGTCACGTAATCAAGCCCACTTGGAAGAGCAGAGTCCCTAGTAAGCAATTCTCCATAGGAAGTTTGGGAGTCGCCAGACCAGATTTGCCACTGCCCTCCGGAGTAAGACAATAGCCTTGGCATCTTATCTGATGAGCCAGTGATTGACTTAACAACTCAGCCATTAAGCCGGCTGCCCCTCCGAATTGTGTCCAAACCTAAGTGCATTATATACAGATTATTTTCTCTTGGCTTAACAAAGCTCAGGCAATCAACACCTTTGTCCAAGCCTTGATACATAGCCCCAGGATATGTTCAGCCCTATAAAAGATCCCGAGTTTGAATCCCCAGTTGATGCTATCCTCAAAATGCAGGCTGGTCCACACCAGTTTGACCTCTTCTCATAGCTCCTGTGGCCTGTTTCCCCTCATCCCGGCGGTTGTGTTCATCATCCTCATTCACATCTATCAGGTTTCCCGGAGAAGACTTCTAAGGTAGTATTCCAGCGGTCTCTCTCTCTCTCAAATCTAATTCCCAACCTTACCCCTCCCTTTTCGCTAGCAACAAATGTGTGTGTGTGTATGTCCCCTTTTGCTGTGTGTGGTATTTATGCCCCCCAATAAACTGAGTATTTTCATTGGACTCACTTGGACTAGTGTCATCTCTGGGTTTGTTGGTGGACCTCTGGTAGACAATACTGGGACCACGATTTCGGCATAAGACTTTATTAGGATCTTCCTCTCTGCACATTTTGAGCTAATTACAATTCCCCTAAGTGAGAGACTTCCTAATGGGAGAAAGCCTTTTCAGTGGCTGCTTGCACCATATGGCACATCCTTCCATTGGGGGGGGGGAGTGCGGCTAGACTGTCCCACTCCCTGTTCTCCTTTCACCAACAGGCAAAGACCTTTCTGTTCAAGCAGTCTTTTGTTAGGAATTGCTTGCAGAGAGCCTTCTTCTCTCTTTCTCTGTGTGTGCACCTTGTTTTAAACTTTTGTGTGCTTTTTAAGGATTTTATACTGTTCAAAAGCTATTAAATATTAAATATTATTGTAATGTTTTAGCCAAATCTTTTTGACAGCCACTGCAAGTCCCACTCCAGAAGAAAGGAGGCCTATAAATTAAATGAAACGAAACAAACATTTGCAGATTGATTGGGGTCAGTATCGCACTATACTGTTATAGTGCTGTTATTCCACTTTATGCACTATGGCTGACTGCTGTGGAATTCTGGATTTTATACAGTGGTCCCTTCCCTTATGTGGGAGATCTGTTTCAGACCCTTGCCCGCATAAAGGAAATTCTGCATATGATCGAGCCCCATTTAAAAGAATGGGGCTTGTGCCTGTGGCATGATGCACCATGCCATGGGTGCTTGCGCCATTACCCCTTCTGGGACGTGCTGAGCCTTCTTCCAGCACAGCTTTCAGCATATACTAAAAGCTGCATAAGTCACGCCCGCGTATGATGTGGGCGCAGTGTAATTTAGTGAGATCTTAGAACTCTGGCTGAGAATTCTAAATGCTCCACCCTAAACTGCAAATCCCAGGATTCCACAGGAGGCTATCATAGCATTTAAAGTGGAATAATAGTGCTATAACAGTGTAGTATGATTAGAGACTTGATTTCTGGACAAGCTTTACCTCTCTTTGTCTTTCCCTTGTGGCTCTGATTATTGTGACTATTTACTTTTCTCGATGGAGTGCTTTATCACACTAGGGAGCAATCAGGATTTAAACGAGAGTTAAACAGGAAATGCCCTATGTTTATCACAGGACATTTCCTGTATAATTCTCATTTAACTCTCATTTAAATCCTGTTTGCCCCCTAGTGTGAAAAAGCAGTGAGATAGCAGTAACAATAGCAGCTACATTTCTATACTGCTTCATACTGAACTAAGCAGTCTCTAAGCGATTTACTATGTGTAAGCTAATTGCCCCCAACAAGCTGGATATTCATTTTAGCAACCTTGGAAAAATGCCAGGCTGAGTCGAACCTGGAGCACCTGGCTGGAATTAAACTCACAATCTTGTGGCTGTGAATGTGTGGCTGCAGTACTGGCATTTAACCACTGCACCACCAGGGCTCCCTGAGCCCGGGATGTCTTTATTGCACCTCCCATCAGCCTTGGCAAACTCCCTTAATTACCCATGTATGACCTACATTGGCTTGACTCACCCATAATTGCTTCTCTCTATTACAGCCTGCTGTTCTGGCACTCTCTGCCTTTTAGGCACAGAACTATCTACCAGTTCTTTCCAGATCTTGACCTCTGACAATAGTGTAAGAAAGACAGTCAAAAATCTGTGTATAGTCAGCCCTCCATTTGTGGTTTTGCCTTTTGGGGATTAGATTATTCACAAATTAAATTAATATGTTCCCTCAAGAAATGTCTAGGTCTTCTAGTGCAATGCTGCCAGAAGCTGACCATGGAGTCACACTAGCGGACCTAGCCATTTCTAAACAAAACACTTCTCTAGGCATTTGTAGATCCTCCAGTGGACAATTCTATGGACAAATTCTGGTGGATGCTGACCACAATGCTGTGCTAGAGGATTCCTAGAATCCTACAGGATTCCTAAAGACGTGTTCTCCCAGGTAAAGAAATAGTTGATTTATTATTTGCAGTTTTCCCACTTTCACAGGGGTCCTGAGCCCCTAATCCTAGTGAATGTGGAAGGTCCACTGTATTACATTAACTAGATTTACCACTGATTTATTTCAAGAATCAATCTTGGAGAGAACACTAAATGATAAATTCTCCAAAATACTGTGCCCAGAACTGCATCTAAATCCTCTTTAGTTTTAAGTTCTTTTCTTCCTTTTTTTTTTTTGAAGAAAATGCAAAAATGGCAACAGTTCTCCACTTCATGAAAATGTTGTAAAACACTGAACTTATGGCCCTGGGGAAATACAACTTATTATTACTTACTTGCCTTTCCGTCTGGTTGTCATGCTGACTGGTGTGGGATCTCACATGAATCTACCCCAGCTGAGTTGTAAAACTTTAGTTTGCTAATATCTATCCTGTCTGCTTTCAAATAAATGTGCATAACTACTTCGGAGTGGCTGAGTCCCGTAGCTGAAATGCATAAAATAGAACTATATCATTATTTTGTCAGGAAGAGACTGCAAAGGGTGGGGGTGGAATAGCTGAACTCATAAAATATTGTTGATGTTTGTTTGCACAGGGCCGACAGAAAGAGAGAGGTGCTGGACACAATTTGAAAGTCAAATAGGACATCTTAGGAGAGACACTATGTTTTCGTTATCCATATTATTCTGGCAATATCCTTTAGAAATTCATATAACTACCATTATAAAAAGAAGCTAGCTATAAATTTACCAGGCTCTGTATTTCACTGTCAGCTTGGGGATCAGAAGATAAAATTCATTGCAGTTAATCTATTAGTAGAGAAGGTAAGCCAATCTCCGTATAGTGGAAAAACAACACTCTGTGGCATGTCTTCTGCTGGTTTGCCACATACAGATCCAAAGCAGGACCAGCCCTGCCATTAGGTAGTGTAGGTAACCTCACCAGGTGGCTAATACTAGAGGATAGCAACAACAATGCCTTGCCTGTTTGTCCTGAACCCCTTATCTATTCTATGCATCAACAGAAACAGAGTGTCTAGATCAAGGGAAGTAATAGTATTCTGCATTGCTCAGGCCTCACCTGGAACACAGCATCCAGTTCTGGACACTACAATTCAAAAAGGATCTTGACAAGCTGGAGTGTGTCCAGAGGAGGGCAACCAAAATGGTGAAAGGTCTGGAAACCATGCCCTATGAGGAGAGACCTAGGGAGCTCAGTATGTTTAGCCTGGAGAAGAGATAGTGATATGATAGCCCTGTTTAAATATTTGAAGGGATGTCTTATTGAGGATGGAGCAAGCTTGTTTTCTGCTGCTCCAGAGAATAGGGCCCAGAGCAATGGATGCAAACTACAGGACAAGAGATTCCACCTCAACATTAGGAGGAACTTCCTGACAATAAGAGTTGTTCTACAATGGAACACACTCCAAGGGAGCCTCCTTTTAAACAGAAGTTTTTAAACAGAGGTTGGATGGCCATTTGTTGGGGGTATTTTGACTGTGTATTCCTGCATGGCATAATGGAGTTGGACTGGATGGCCATTTTGGTCTCTTCCAGCTTTATAATTCCTCTTCATTGCAGGATGGAACTGCTTCAGCATTGGGGTTGCAAATGCTATGGAATTGCCATGATTCACCTATCAGTCTGGCTTTTGCCTCAGGAGCAAAATTTCATGGGATTGCCCAGGGAACTTTCAGTGTCACCTCCATAGCTTCAAAGCAACCACCTGGCATGCACAGAAATTGGATTGTTGATGAAGTGCTGATATTCTTTCTCTATATGCCATATTCCTCAGAATGAATTGCTCTCAACTCTAGATGCGATTAATCTACTCACCCAATCCTTGTCACTCCAAATCTCTCCCTACAATTTTTCACTCCCAACATATTCTCCTTCACTTGTCGGGAATCAGCAACAACAGCGTCAGCCAACAGAGATATGGGGAAAGGAGATATGGGGAGAGGAGAGTGTTTTATCATGCTTGGAACTCCTTGATGCAGTAGTGGCTGGCAGCTCCATGTCAGTGAGGCAGTGAATTCCAGGGTTGAGTTTGAACTTTAAAGGAACTATCCAAGGTACTGATCCTATTTGGGGCATATGGTTCAGCACTTTGAACAACTTCTTTGAAGTTTTGTTTAAAACCTGGAGTGGAATCACAACCCTTCTGACCTGGAATGCACTAATTGCCACCACCCTGATGTGAGGGATGGAGCAGTGTATTCTTTCCCTCCTGTCTTCATGAATGACTGCTGTTCTCCTTTAGTAATTCATTGACTAGCTATAATTATAAAAACCACTAATCTGTTACTAGAAGACATTAAAGTAACTCATTCTGTTGCATGCAACATTACTTTTTATTTTTTTTAGGAGGGGGGCAATCTCTCTAAACGGGATTTTAAAATCTCTTAAACAAACCCCCAAAGGATTCTTCTAAGCCACTGTCCCTCATGAATAATGAGAAAAAGGAGAAAGATAATCATGTCGTCAGTTGTTGTATTCTTTTAAAGGCAATGTTTCACAGGCAGAATTGTTACTTTTAATGCATTTCTTCCAAGTTGTGTTCCTGACATAGATAAGGGAAGGAAGCTGTTCTTGTAGGGCTGGGCCCTGGTATAGACAGAGAACCTTTGGCAGAGAACCTTTGGCCCACCAGACATTTTGAGCTTCAGCTCCCATCACTCTGACTCAGGATGCCTAATGGTAAGTTGGTCACATTTCCCGCACCCCTCCTTTCAATTAATTTTGTGTATTAGTCAGGAACATTGCCATCCCACCTTTCCTCCAGTAAGCTGAAGGTGGCATAAAAGGCATACCTCCTCTCCCACTTAATCTTCACAACAACCCTGTGAGGTAGGCCAGAGACAGAGAGAACAGGAAGAGCTACTGAAAAACACATATTATGAATCAGCAGAAAAAGGATACTGGACTCCATGTGCTTTTTGAGGTAGGCATGTGGAGGCCAATCTTCTTTTTCAGCTGATTTAGACTGAGAGGACTTTATCGTAGCAGGTTTATAAAGCACCACAATCACAGTCTAGCACAGTGATTCCTGAATTTTGGTTCTCCAGGTGTTTGGGACTACAGGTCCCAAAAGCCCTTGAAGGCTTGGCCAGCAGTCAAGAACTGTGGGAGCTGAAGTCCAAAACATCTGGAGGACCAAAGTTTGGGAACCACTGGCCTAGGAAATGCAGACATACAAAGAGTGCCACTATATTCTGCTTTGGTCAGGCCCCACCTCAAATACTATATCCAGTTCTGGGCACCACAATTCAAAAAGGATGTTGAGAAACTGGAGTGTGTACACAGGAGGGCAATTAAACTGTTGAAGGATCTGGAAACCATGCCCTATGAGGAACAACTTAGAAAGCTGGGGATGTTTAGCCTGGAGAAGAGAAGAGATGGTTAAGAGGTGATATCATCGCCTTATTTAAACATTTGAAGGGATGTCATGTTGAGGAGGGAGCAAGCTTGTTTTCTGCTTCTCCTGCAAACAGGACCCAGAACAATGGATGCAAGTTACAGGAAAAGATATTGCACCTCAACATTAGGAGGAACTTCTTGACAGTAAGAGCTGTTCAACAGTAGAACACACTCCCTTGGAGCGTAGTGGTCTTTAAGCAGAGGCTGGATGGCCATCTGTCGGGGATGCTTTGATTCTGAATTCCTGTGTGGCAGGAGATTGGACTGGATGGCCCTTGTGGTCTCTTCCAGCCTTATGATTCTATGAACATAATCACACCCATTTGCACCATGTGACTGCCTGCATATTGGAACTGATTTGAAAGGAACTTATCATACCCTCTCGATAGTGAAAAAGCAGTGCAATTGGGAGGCATTGATGGGTTTTCCCATCAATGAAATGGAACACTCCAGCAATGGATGGACTACAGACCAGTTACTGGACAGACACAGTGTCATGTGATAAGGTATGACCACAGATGCCATTATCCTGCTGTAATACCACTTTTCAAGCCTCATGTGATAAAGTCCAGAGAGACTGGTCAATCCGAAGTCACCCGATGTCCTTCAGGATCAGCAGGGACTAGAACCTGGACCTCCAAAGTCCCAGTCCAAGAATCTTAAACATTACCTGGCACTGAGTCTGGGTGGTATTGAAGTGTGATGGGAGGCCAAGAATTCTTCTCCATGTTAGATTTTGATCAGAGCTGGAGTAAAACACCTAGGTAAAAATAGTGCTTGTGTACATGTGCGTGAGTAGGGAGAGAACTTGAGCTTTTTGTTTTGAGATGAGTTTTTACAATTCCCCTGAAGTTCATTCCTATCCAAACTTGGCTTGGGAGAACTTTGCTAGCATGCTATTTATTACACCAAAAACAGTTTGCTCTTCCTTGAGGGATGTTTGAGCAGCTTATACGAATCTCTAAGAACTGATGAGGGTGAAAATCTGCTTGGCTTTAACAACTTAACAGCAATGTAATGTGCCTTTAGAACTATGCTCTGGGCTCCTGTGTTGCCAGCAGCTTCAGAGTCAGCACTTAATCTGTAAAATGAGAGGCCCTGGGGCTCAGACTTAAATCTGTCTGGTGAACACAGTAACCCTTATTTTTAGATGCCTGAGAAACGATGGTGGCAGTGCTTTGCAGACTGCAGAGGTAGACTCTGCAGATGCTCAGAGGCATTTTTTTGGCCAGAAAAATCACAGATAAGGCCAATGCATCTAGTGATTTGCTTGGTGATTAGCACATTAAATCCTGCTTTGGGGAGGAGGCAGAAGAGTTTCAGAACCGCGGCTCTCATCTTGAAATCTCCTGGCAACATCTGAACATTTTGCAATGCTGTTCATCCAAGTAGTGACCCGCTTTGATCCTACTTGGTTTGTGAAATCTAACAGAATCATAGCACTACGTAGGACAGCCAGAGGCCAATTTCCACAGCTGAAAAGCTGAGCAGAGACTCCAAGGTGACCTTATAGAAAGCTTTGAAAGCCGTAAAGGGCTTGGTAGGAGGTGGCAGAAGCAAATCTATGGTAGTGTGTGATACGGACACCAACTTTTGCAAAATTCAGTTTGGGCATTCATGGAACAGCTATAGCTCTGAAAAGCTGCTGTTTTAGACTAGTGTTCCCAGAAACCTACCATGGTTCTGTGAAGCCCCCACTACAGATCACATGGAGCCCCACAATGGAGAGGTTGGAAAAGTTCCTTTTTTTGAACTATAGCTCCCAGAGGCCAAGACCTTGTATCAGGGTTGTGTAGTGTATATCTCAAATTAAGTCTTAATTGTGTTACACAGTCCTTTTGCTGAATGGTAATGTGGAACAATTGAACCAAGATAATGAATGTACAACAAACTGCATAGCATAATGAGTAAGATACAGCCATGTGCAATCCATGCACAAGGCACCTCTACATCTGCACTGGCACTGCATGTACAACTTCAATCTGAATGTAGACATTCTGCACTGGACAGTTCCACAAAGGAACTTACACACAAGTAAGACACAAACAGGATTTCGACCAGAATCTACCAGCTTTCATGGTTGCTGTGGCCATACTGCCTGGGGGTTTCTGGGAGTTGCAGTACAATGGAGGAACTTTCCTAAGGAATTTGAACATCTTGTATTAAACATACAGAACAAATTTGAAACATTTGCCATCAATAACCACTAGCGAAATACTCTTTGGCACAATGAAGATTCCCTTCCTTTTTCTCAACCCCCTTTTATCTTTTTATATAGAAACAGATTCAGACAGGTGTATTCAGTCCAGGTTGGCCCAAAATATGCTGCTTATTATGAGATGTTAACAACCCCCCTCCCGCCTTGCCCACACTACTAACATCTCAAAATTCTGAAAGTCCTCTCTTCAGTAACTAGTTGTGAGGGATTATGGATTTTTAGGAAATTGGCCATCTGCTTGCAATAAGGATGTTATGAAAACATCTCTTTCTAGGCAGAATCTATTCAAGGGAATCTTTTGTTGTTGTTGTTAAAGGTTTTGGTTTAGATACAAATAGCAGGAAGAGAGGTTTCAATTACTGAGCCCCAAATTTGTGCAGCAAGCAACATTCTGCCTTCTGGGAGGAAAGTGTTCTGGATGACTTCCTAGCAGAATATATAAGAGATGGATAACCAACTTGCTTCTCCAAAAGGGGTCAGCTTCGCCTGGTGTAAAAGGAGCAAGTATTGAGAAAAAGGCTGCAGTTCTATGCATGGTTTCTGCTCCAGAGCTTGCAATGTTTCCCATGACAAAATGCTTAGTACAAAATACTTCGCAATGTTACTCATTAAAACCTTACTCCTAGTGAGTTGGGCATCTGTTGCTACTTATCATAGGTATATAATATGTTTAGGGCTATTTTTTAATAAATTAAAACATCAGAGGTGATAGAACAATAGAATCATAGATCAAAGCCTCCTTTGATTCAGCAAGCAAGTGTAGGGACAAAGAACTGTTGGACTTTACATCAGCTCCAAGAAGCTCCAAACAACAAAGCCTAGAGAGGAAGGGAATTGTAGTCCCGAACATCTGAAAGGGCCACAGATCTTTCCAACAACAACTGAGACTCTGGCATAATAAATCTCTGGCTGGCAACCTGTTAAGTGAGTTATGATGGCATAAAACAGATTTATTCTGTCACAAATCACTTTTTTTTTTTTTTTTTTTTGGTAATTGCAGCAGTTGGAATTCCATTCTGACCTTGCAACAACCAAAATCTCCTTCAAGCTCCATGTTGTAAGCAGTGCTGCCCCTCAACAAGGCTGTTTCTATGTTGTTGGAGGCTGCTGGCACATTGCAGAATTAATGCAGTTTGACACTGCTTTAACTGTCATGGCTTCATCCTATGGAATCCTGTGATTGTTGTTTGCAGTGATTCCAGAGCTCTCTGACAGGGAAAGCTAAATATCTCACAAAACTACAGATTATAGAATTCCATAGCACTGAGCCATGGTAAAGTGGTGTGAAACTGCATTAATTCTGCAGTGTCCCATAGGCATACTGCAAGGGTGTCATCTGCCGGGACATTGTGAGGATTCCAGAGTTTCTCCTGTGAATGCCTTTATAGTACCTCCATCTAAAGAGAAATAGTTGGATGACAACTTGTCACTTTCCAACAACATGGATATGGCCTTTTGGGGCAAGCTTTCTGCTTACAAGTTGGGTTTGTGGGTGGGTGGGGGGGAGACTTCAGGAGAGATGGCTATGGCGACTTTACTGCTTTATCACACTAGAGGGCAAACAGGATTTAAATGAGGGTTAAATGAGAGTTAAAACATAGGGCATTTCCTGTTTAACTCTCGTTTAACTCTTGTTTAAATCCTGATTGCTCCCTAGTGTGATAAAGCAGTTAGCTACATGTTTTCTGATGCATAATTTAGACTTCAGTTTCAAGCATGCACAATAATAACAGCTCAGCTACATCGAGACCAGTTTTCACTCTATAAAGAGAGAGAGAGAGAGAGAGAAAACCTTTTATCAGGTAAGACTGGAGAGAAATCCATCCAATTCTCAATTTTCAAACTAGTAGGTGAACTGAAATAGAGGCATACATCAACATTGACAGTTTCTCACAGTTTGTGCTGCAGTTTACTAATAAAAAACACCCAGAAAAATGCCTATATTATCAGAAAATGCTCACATAAATGTATATATTAGAGAAATAACATAAAACACAGATTATATTAGGAAAAACTGCTTACAAAAAGGCATACCTTAGAGAAAACATTGAACTTTAAAATGCTGATAAGTTTTCATATGGACTTTTGAAAAATGACAAACTCACGCACGCAGAAATAAAATCCAACAGCATTAGAAACTGAACAAAGCCAAAGTTGATATACCCATCACTCTCAGCCACAGCTTCTTTGTTTAGCATAGTTCACACAACTATGCTCCCAGTATCAATGATTCTTAGGGTGGTCCAGCAGCCAGATTCTCATCCAGAGTAACTAAAGTTGTGAGGAGCCATAAATGCCCTAGCAACAACTTTTTCTTTAATATATTGTAACATTTAACCATATATTGCATCTGCACTCAATATATATTTCAGGTTCCTTCACATCACAGTGATGCATCTTGAGTTATAGTGAGGCGTCAGTATGGCGTAGTGTTTTGAGTATTGGACTATGACTCTGGAGGCCAGGGTTCAAATTCCAGTTCAGCCATGTAAACCCACTGGTTTACTCTCTCAGCCTCATAGGAGGCAATGGCAACCCTCTCTGAAGAAACTGGCCAGGAAAACCCTGTGATAGGTTTGCCTTAGGGGCACCATAAATTGAAAATGACTTGAAGGCACACAGCAACAACAAACATCTCTCCACCATTTGGTGGCTGATGTTTCTCCCCAAAAATCTCTACTCATGATTTTACCACACTAGCCACATTCTTGCCGCAATCATGTTAGTTAATACAAATGGAAACATACTGGTTTCAGAGTAACCATTATCATATGCCTCCACACCAGTGCAACTGGGGCTGCTTATGCCATCATACTCTTTTACACACTCCCCCTTAATCCTGTCTCCCAGTCCTATGTCCTATCCAATTTGCCTTTTCTAAAAAAAAATTGATTTTAATTTTTTAACATAATTCTAGAGCATTGCAAATGTGATTTAAGTTTTTAAAAAAGGGAAAAAAGGAAGTATAAATGAAGGAAATATAAATGAAATCATCCTGCTTGGGAATAGCAAAGGGTAGTGGGGACAGGGAGAGAGGAAGAGACACTGGCACCACGTGACACCCAATATCTCAACGGGCATGGAACTGATGTGTTGCACCTAAGGATTAATGTAATTGCAAGCTTATTGATGGGTTTCCCCTGTCAATGAAAAGAGACACCCTAAACATGCTTCAGAGATACAGCAACTATTGGTTGGAGGCATCATCGTGTGATATGCATCACTAAAGACACTTTTCTCCAACTGTATTATGGTTTAAATGCTGTGTATAATAATTTCCTCGTGCAAGCCCATCTACTGGAGTAATGCATCTCTGGATGGGGCAGGTGAAAGCAGGGAAGTGGGGGTGGAGGGATGGATGTTTAACCTTCCCTTGTCATTTGTTTCCCTACTCTAAATAACCCACCCAAGTAGTTCTTCTTCTTGCCTGGAGTTTGCAGCACATGATAAGATGCCTAAATGCATGCACATCTGGGGAACAACAAATTGGATTTTATGAAAGTGTGTATGGACTCTTTCAAACGGGGAGGAATTTCTCCCAACTCCGAATGGAGCCAATGCGGATTTATGTAAATTCGCTTGTTTAGCGAATTTACATGAACCCCTGCTCCATTCGGAATTACTTCCCATTACCCGAAATTAACCCCCTCCTGCCCGAATTTGCATGCGAAGCTTTAATTCGGAATAAGGTAAAACCCATGATTGCATTCGAATTGGCTTCCCTCCTGCCCGAATTTGCATGTGAAGAGTTAATTTGCAATAACGTAAAACCCATGATTGCATTCGAATTGACCTTAAATTATACTTCCAATTTAGCCTTGTATGAAAGAGTCCTCTGTGTGGACTTTGGATGCTATGGATGAAGAAAGGGAGTATCAGACTTCACAGAGCCCCCAAAAAGAACAGTTGAGGTGAAAGAAAAGTCCACATGTATGTATGCCTCTAATAGGATGCCAGCAGAAATGTATTACAAATTATTAAAAATAAAAATTAAGAATGGAATATGAGTGCAATAAATCAACCAACCCCCAAATGAAACTGTGTACTAGTGGTGGGTACTGAAGATGGACAACAGAGGAATCCAGTGAATGCTGTTGCTGATCTTCTGTTGTGTGGAAGACTGCTGGCAGGCATGCTTTCACCTTTTTTGGTCCTATAGTTGGCCAGTGTTATGAAACCCAGCTCTAGTAGATTATTCCTTTTAGTGTTGTACTTTAAAAGTGTATAAATGGTTAGGAAATAAAATTTCTCTTTCTTTAGAAATCCTATGTACTTGGCACAATGATGTAGTTCCTCATGATACAAGGGCCTACCCGTCACGTACAAAACACTGGATATTTTCTGAGACAGGAAATCTGCTGTGCTTTGCTCTGTCTGACACGAAGAGAATGGAGCATTCTGTTCCATTCACAGCTCTTCTCTTTTCCACAGCTTTAATCCTACGGTACTGCCAACATTTCTCTGATGTCCTCCTACATCCTGCCTACTGACAGTATGATCAACTACAGATGTCAAAGTCTGCCTACCTTCCCTCCTAACTGATTAGTAGGATCTCCTCATCTTTGCTTCCCTTTCTCTTAATTCGATCAAAGTTGTTTTTTTTTTTTAAAAAAACAATCTATGTCTATGAAAATCTGCCACCTTTTCTGAATTCCTCCAGCCATTCCTTACATCATGACCCCAAGCACGATGGTTAGATTCTAGAATTCCATGCTGTTGTCCTGTCTAATTATAGACTTATAATGTTTTCTCTTTATTTCATTTGGGTTGTTTTTTCATCTAAGGAGTTTTTCGCACAGCACCCCCCCCCCCCAGCTTTCCTTTCCCGGTTTGAATCCTCTTTTGGGATGCAGTTGGGTATTATCACATCAAGGGAACTCCAAATTCGCCACTGATGCTGCCAGCTAAGTGCAGCCCGGCTGTAGCCCAGCTCCTAGGCAACAACAAGAAAGATCTCAGCTTGGAAAAATGGCCACCAAAGCATGCTTGGGAGCTGGGCTGCATCTGGGCTGCACTCAGCTGGTGGTATTAGCAGTGAATTTGGAGTTCCTCTGGTGTGATAATACCTGTCTGCATCCCAGAAGAGGATTCAAACCGGGAAAGATAAGCTGTTTGTTTTTGTTTTTGTTTTGCTGTGCGAAAAACTCCTAAATCTTTTTGGAACTACACCTTGAAAAATAAACTCTTTCCCCCCTCATCTGGACAGGATGAGTTGTGGACTGGTGTGTACTATAGATAAATCATAGAGTTTTGATTCCACAACTGTACTAACCTAGTTGCTTCATAGTATTGAGGCCAAAAAATCAGATAATTCATTTTGTCTTTTGACCAGCAAGGACTAGAGGCAAGGGCAGCTTACTCAACATATCTCTAAGCTTCTCTTACCAACTGGAAGAAGACAGAGATCCTTGTTGAATTCTTGCACTCAAGAGCACATGTCAGTCAGGTTGCTACACCTCAAGCTGGCAATCTATAGTTACTTTCACACTATTGTAGCACTTTGATACACCTTTAAATTCTTTGGCTGAATCCTATGGAATCCTGTGGTTTTCTATGGCACTACAGTTCTGTGGTGGAGAATTCTAAACACTTTACAAAACTACAGACCCCAAGTTTCCATAGGATGGAGCCATGGCCATTACAGTGGTATCAGAGGGGTGAGATTGTGTAGTGTGTAAGAGACTTAAGTTGTACAGCAGGGATGGGGAACATGTTGGTGGACAGCTGAGTCCCTCATTCCTCATTGCTGGGAATCCTGACTAGTGTTGAAGGGAGTTACCATCCACCAACAACTGGATTCTCTTGTAGGATATCTAGTGTCATCCTTATTGGCCTCAGCTTGGATGGGATGCTTGTATCTGTGGGCCTTCCAGTTTGTATCAGCTAGTTATAGCTCCCTTCTCTCTGTAGTCAGAATCATCTCCTCATGTTTAACAGCAGATGAGACAAGAGAATCAGTTTTAAATTGCAAGTTAATGTTTACTAGAATTAAAACATATCTACACCATAGAATAAATATTTGTTTGTTAGCTACTTACAGCATAAGATAGTGGAAGAAGAAGAAAAAAATGGAGAGGAAAGAAACAGGGGAGAGAGACAATGAGTGTTATCACACAGGAGGGATTCCTCTCAATTTTGAAAGAAAAGATAGCGAGGTCAATTCAGAAATGAATGCAATTATGTGAAAGATTATCACATAGAATCATAGAGTTGGAAGAGACCACAAGGGCCATCCAGTCCAACCCCCTGCATGCAGGAACTCCAGATCAAAGCATCCCCGGCAGATGGCCATCCAGCCTCTGCTTAAAGACCCCTAAGGAAGGAGACTCCACCACCCTCTGAGGGAGTGTGTTCCACTGTCGAACAGCCCTTACTGTTAGGAAGTTCCTCCTAATGTTGAGGTGGAACCTCTTTTCCTGCAATTTGTGTCCATTGTTCCGTGACATGGGAGAGATTCCTCTTAATTTCAAAGGAAAAGAGAGCCTGGGAAAAGATAGCCTGCGAAGAGGATTTGTGAATCCGCTAGTTTACCGAATTTACTTACTTTTGGATTGATGTGGGATTGCTTTCGGAATGGGTTCCTACTGCCAGTGATTGCGTGAGATAATCTCTCATGCAATAACGTGAAAACCCATGATTGCATTTGGTATGCCACCTGGGTTACACTTCCCATTCCCCCAGTGGATAACCCCTAATGACTAGAGAAGAGTCTGGTGAAGAAAAGACTGAGGGGTGACATGACTGCACTCTTTAAATATCTAAAGTACTATCACAGAGAGGAAGGTTTAGGTTTGTTCACTGCTGTCCCAAAGGTCCTACTTAAAACCTAATCAAATAGTTTCAAAATACAGGAGAGTAGAATTTGATTGAACTTTAGAAGGTACTTCTCAACAATAAGTGGGGTTCGACAATGCAATCATTTATCAGGAGAGATGGTAGGGTCTCTTTCTCTGGACATCTTTAAAAAGAGGCTGGCCAGCTACCTGCTGGGGTTGTTCTAGTTGGAGTCCCTGCATTGAGTGGCATACAGAGAGGTTGAACCCAGTGGCATATATGGTTCTTTTACAATAACAGTTTTCCAGTGTTCTCCCAGTACAACAAGGTATAAATCAACTCTTGCAACCATCTGTCATATAAAAATTCACAGTTGGTGGAGAAAAGATTGGTTAGAACCAGGAATGATCCACAGGAACAAGGATGTCTGATGGATCATTCATGGTCCTGCCTACATCTTTAGTCAGCCACTGTATTTTTTCCTGCACTCTGCACTGCTGTCATCTCTTCCATTAATGAAACTTATGTTGGGCATCAGAAATTCAGAAATTCATGGTTCCCACAGTTTTTCTGTTCTCTTCTCAACAGTGAATTCATTAGCTTCCCCTGCAGCTGCCCTGAGTTGAGTTGTATGAGAGTTCTTTTGGTGTTGAACTAGAGACCAGCACCAAACAAACTCCCAGGAGTGATAAAACCTAGAGTGGCAAATCCACTGGTTGCTCTGGTCAAGACCTCACTAAACATTGCAGGGAAAAAGATTAGAGCATGGAAAAATTGTGTGTGTGTGTATGTGTGTGTGTGTGTGTGCGCCATTATGGCTTCCAAAATCCCAAACCCTTGGGACCTAGGTCAGTGGCCATGCCAACTGCTAATTATAGAATATATAAAAATGTTTCTAAGCTCTGAGAAAGATAAATATAAAATGACATCAGCTACAATGAAGATGAAGAAAGTGCAAAGGTTGGGGAAGACACAGATTCTTGGCAGAGCTGTTGTTATTTATTTATTTGTTTGTTTCCTGTCTTTTTCTGGTTTTGGGCTCATAACAGCTTGTTGCTGTAGTGTGTCTTTAAATAATTTCTGACTTATTGCAAGATTTGTTCAGAGGGGATTTGCCTTTGCCCTCCTCCGAGGTTGAGAGTGTGTAACCTGCCCATGGTCACCTAGTGGATTTCCATAGTTGAGCAGGGATTTGAACCCTGATCTCCAAAGTCTAACACTTAAACCACAATACCATGCTGGCTGTCTCAAGGCAGTCTGAGATTAGCTAAAAATATATCAAATGCAAAATTAAAATTATCATTAAACTAACCATAAAGTTAATATAATATTAAAAGTTAAAAGTTTCACAAGCATATGTATTTAAAAGGATAGCTAAACAACAGGTAGACAGCACAGAACAATTCTGAAAATCCCCTTGACCAGTCAGTCTTCAAAGATCAACAGAAATAAAAATGCCTCAATCTGCTTGGAGAAAGCTAGCAAGAAGGATGCCCATCTTACTTCTCTTTGAAGAATTCCAGAGCCTGGGATCAGCCATTGAGAAGGATATCTCCATGTTTGCACCCGATGTACTTGCAAGTGTAGGCAGGCAGGCTCATGTGGGAAACAGGCAGGCTCATGTGGGAGAATATGGTCAGTTAGATAATCTGGACCTGAGCTTTCCAGACTTTAAAGATCATAACCAGCATTTTAATCGTGCCCAGAACAGAACTGATAGCCAGGGGAGATGTTGCAACAAGGGAGTTGCATGCTTCCTGTAGCCCTTGAGCTTGGCCCTTGGTAATGGCTTGTGCATGCCACCATCTTCTCTAATGACCATATGTTTGCACAAATGGCTGTACAAGAAGTTCTACACTGGAGCCTATGATTGGCATCCTGTTAGTGATATACACAGGTACAACTTGTGCTAGTAATGCAGAGTGATTTTTTGGTACAAAGTTTAATGATTATATGCAGCTGATGGTGGCATAAGTGGAGTTATGTATGTGGATCATTGCTAGTGCATTAAAGTACACAGAGTAGTGTGTATATGCATCGCCTCTAAGCATTACTCATTATGCATTCATTATACATCAAAACTGCATTAAACTCACATAATGGGTAGTCAGCCATGCATATCAGCCACTGAGCCACATGCATTGCATTACATCAGTATTCAGTATAGGGGTTATGTGATGTAACTCCAATGGTGGATCTTTGTGCTATTCTGAACTGATGTAGGACCTCGGCCAATGTGTGTATAGGCTGATTGGTGAGGGGAGGGAGGGGGAAAAACAACTTGTGCGAGCAACTTTCTCGTTGGTTTCTTGTTCTCTGAAGCAGGAAACATATTTCATTTATGATGGAGGTTCTCTGTTGGATGCAATGAGCATATATGAGGCTACTGGGAAGAAAACAGAAACACTTGGGGAGCCATGAATTTCTGATGTCCAAAGCAAGCTTCATTGGTGGAAGAGATGACAGCAGTGCAGAGTGTGGAAAAAGTTATTGCGTCTGACTAGAGGAGTGAGCAGACTACATATGGGATCTAAACAGGAAGGCTGCCAAAGGGCATGAAATCTTTCACCTGCACTCCCCCAATCATTGCTGTGAAGAGCCAGAAGGCACAGCAGGAGTAGAGGTCCTAGAAATTATTTTGCAAGTGTCCTCCTTTAGGTCTGAACAACTGAAGCAGAAGAAAACATTTTCCTTGGCATGCACACAACAGATTTGCTGCTGTTCTTAGAGAATCCCCAGCTATCAAAACAAACAAAACAAAGCAAAACAACAACAATAACAACAACAACATAATGTTACAATGTCTTCTATACAGTTAGTCTCAAAAGTGCTGCAAGATCCTTTTGCAAACTGATATTCCAGACTAACATGGTTATGTCTCCAAATTTCTTGATATCACTGATTCCGTCACATAAGCCCTTCCTTGCTCCATGCTCAGAGTATAGGAGATAAAGCTGTTTTTTGTGCCACAAATTTGGAATTGTTCTCCAGGGAACATATTTCCAATACTTCAGTATTTGATTGTAGAAAATACCTTGAGAATACCTGGAGCTTTCCCTAATGATCCTATACCAGGATCAGCATCATCTGTCCTTTCTGCTCTGTTGACCCCTAAACTGTTGGCTTGCTCTGCAGTCTTGGTTGTCATTGGCTAATCTGAGGTCACAGGAGGATTGAAAAAGCAAGTGTACCACAGATGCCATTGGCTTAGGTGCTCTGACAGCACACTGCAGCTTTTCTCAACCTGGTGATCTGGAGATGTGCTGGACTACAACTTGAATCTTTGACTGCACAGGTTGACAATGATGAGAATTGTAGTCCAGTTCATCTGGAAAATACTAGATAGGGGATAGTTATTATATTGGATGGGCAGCTTCAACTGAATATTAACAGGACTAGGACTTTGACATCTGAATTCTTCTAAGACCAACAAGCAACTTAACAAAGGTCAACCTATATGAATATTATGGATTATATTTCAATGCAAATTGACTGAAGCATTGTAGAGCATATTAATGAAAGAAGATAGCATTTGATGCTTATATGTGACTTTTCTTTGGTCAAGAGATATTATAGAAGTTATATATATATATATATATATATGTGTGTGTGTGTGTGTGTGGCTATGGTTCTTCAGATGGAACCCCCACAGGTACTCACCCCTCTAAATTGACAAAACACAATAATCACCCAAAGGATCAGATGTTTAGTAGTGCTTATAGAGTAATCATAAATTTATAAATATACATTTATTTATAAAGATGGAGCTTTCTGACTTTGAAAAATCACCACTGAAGCAAGTTCAGGGACCAGTATTGGAGCTGGGCTGTACCTGGATGGTGGTTTTGGGGGCAAAAGCCATGCAATGAAACCAGGGGGCAGCACGAATTTGGGAGCAGTAAGTCACTTTATATTGCTGTGTGCTAAGCCCCAGAGTGTCTTTAAGGTGAAACTACCATAGGGTTTTCTTGGAAAGTTTTTTTCCAGAGATTTGCCATTAAGCCTGATAGAGTGTGGCTTGCTCAAGTTTTTATGCTCAAGCTGGGAATTGAACCCTGATCTCCAGAGTGATAGTCTAATGCTCAAACTGCTACAGCATGCTGGGTCTCTATAGAGCACTATAAATTGACCAGGTGATGGTATCATGAAAATGAACATACAGTTTACAATGTACTTATGTAATTACATGCATACAATCAATAATTCCATAATATTGCCAGTTATCACACATATAATATTTCATAAAGACCAGACAATAATATACACAAGGCTCAGTTGGATGAAAATAAACAAGGATAATATATACAAAAAAACTTGGATGGAATGTTGAGATATTCATTCCCAGGATTTTAAGCAAGACATTTCAACCCAATTGGTCAGCCTATATCTTTCATGTATTAGTCCTCTTTGTACGTCACAGAGGCTAAATCTACACTTATTTTTCACTCGTCATGAGTAATAGTGGAGTAATAATGATTCCCCTCCCCCATGCTTCTAAGCCACTGAGATGATTCAATATCAGGTAATTTTTCAATTCACAGAGCAGAAAAATTACATGTAGTCTGAGGGATTATTGTCAAACCCACTCCTCTGACAGGTGCAGTATAAGATGGGGCGGGGAGGAGGGGGAACAGGTTGTTTAGAACAGTGAAACTAGATCTTAATTTGTGTTAGCTAAAATGTGTAACAAATACTTGAAGTGGATTGTCTCCCCCCACGTTATTGCCTCAGATCTATTTTTCTTGTTGTTTTCTCTAAAATTCTTCCAATGCTAAATAACACCGAGAGTATCCAAAACTAGCCGTTCCAGACCTGCTGTTAATACTCGTTTCCTGCTTACTCCAGTGTATATGTGTGGCATCAAAGATTAAGAGTAAGAGAGAGACAGAAAGCCAGAACAAAAGAGAAGGTCCTTTCTCACAAGACAGCGGGTGAAAAAGTGTCATGGTGATGCAATTTGCACTTTTAAAACCTTAAGATTTCTTTCAGACTCAGAAAGTCCTCCTGCCCCCTCAGGAGAGTCATTTTTCTACCTGTCAAGATGAAAATGCCAGGATTAGTGGGACTATCATGACGATCAGTTTCAACTCAGGGCCAACGAACATGAATGGCCTTCTTGGCATAGAGACTGCTTTTAAATTCCTGCCCATGGCATTTCTCTGTAGTTTGGGAAAGTATGTTTATCTGTTTTAAAAAACTAAGATACTTATTTGCTATAAGTAGGACTTGAACATTTTCAGTGGCCCCTAAGGGATGGTATGAAGTTTACTTTTTTGGATTTTTTTTAAAAAAATATTTTCAAGCCATGGATGGTTGAATCCATGGATGCAGAATCCATGGATACAGAGGGCTACCTGTACCTCATCCTGCTCCAAAATCTATCAAATTAGAGGAGCCCTGTCCTTTATTCAACCTGACAACCCTATCACTGGTGCACTGGTGCTTTGAGGCATGTGGTATGTGAAATTGTATGTACGGGTGGTTATGAACCTGGTTATCTTCTGCCTATAGGCAGCAATTGCCAGAAGAGGCAGGCTGTAGTGGGTAGAAGCAGCTACAGGTGAGTCACAGCAGTATGGATCATACACAGATTATTTATTTATTTATTTATTTTGTATGGCATCTTTCTTCCAGGAGGGACTCAAGGTGGCTCACAGAGAAAAACATTTAACATTTTCAATAAAAGTTTATGATAATGGTGACCACTTTTTAAAACACCCATACACACAAAGGTAAATAAAATCCAACCCTCTTCATGACAGCCATTTACCTGCCTTGTTTCCAATGAGAAAGACACAGTGTACAGTATTTCCATCAGTAGCTCAAGACCCATTCTACATAATGGCATAGTAAAATGGTATGCCTTATGTAAAAAGGCAAATCAGGCTTCAGCATCCATGGATTTTGAACCAAACTCCAGCAGAAATTATGGGCCTACTGTACCATAAGTGAGATGAAGGTACTGTCTTGCCCAATGCGCCAAACTCCAACTTTCATCCACAGCCGTCTCCTTCTAACATGGTTATTCCCTCTCCAATGGAGGTGTAGGAAGGGGACATAGAGGAGCCACCAACAATAACAGAGGAGGTGACAAAAAAAAGCAGGGCAATCCTTCATGCCACTCCCCTTGTCTCCATGGGTGATGCAATAGCTGGGTTGAGAAGTGACAGCTGTGGCTTGAAAGTTTGGGTTTGAAAGGTAAGGGGGGACAGGTACCTTTTCCCTACTTGATGGAACTTTGGTATACTTTGACCTGCTCCAAGATCTGTCAAGGATTAAAGTTACAAGGACCTCATCCATATCCAACTTGGCAATCCTACTGCTTGATAGAATTGGTCTCACATCAAGAGGGTGGAGAATCCACTCCGAGGTGCTAAATGTATTGTATTGCTAGAGTTTGGTACCACGGACAGTTCCTCAGTGTCTGGACTCTAACCTGAAGTCCCCACCCTACTACTAATATGGGAGCCACCAGCCACCAGTGGGTAGTACCTTTTACACCGCAAACATATCTCTCTCCTCCTGTTTGGGGCAGTTTGTTGGAAATGTTTGTGATCCTTTTGGTAAGTCATAGCAGGAAGTGTGTTGTGTGCCTTTGCACATTCTCATGACAATTTGAAACACAAAGCTGAGAGATGACCCAGAGCCATCAGTCATATAGGAGTGTGTGTAGTGGAGCTCTTGTGCACATAATAAAAAAACCTACAGGCTTATTGCTGCTAGGAACATTATGTCACTCTTCTACGGTGCTTGTAATCTAGAAAGTGTCCAGAAGAGAAAAAGAATGGCTGTTGTGTATACTGCTCATATAGCAAAACTATACATTCCAGCTTCATTGTTGGAAAAAACGGTGATAAAATAGTGGGCCCAAGATCTATGGGGACAGGAGCATCAAAGAAAAACATCATCTTCAGTGGATAGAAAGGCATCACTTACATTAAATGACAACATGGTTTCATTGCCTGAAATTCAGGGCTGGATGAAGTAGACCTCCAATACTCCTTTAAATGCCCAAAAGTGGGAGGAAACTCATCAGCTTGCCTTCAGAATGTTTAGTTTTTCTCCAAGAAATGTTCACAAAAACTTGAAAGTGTTCCTTTCTCCTCCGTGGGATTTGAAAGGAAAGTATTAAAATAAAATGAAATGGAAAGTGGCGTCACTCTGTCTCAGCCCTCAATTCTCATTCTAGGGGTGAAAATCCTTGCTTGTCTCCTTCCTGAGATTGAGAACAAGAAACTGCAACTCCCACCTTGTTGTTGTTGTTGCTGCAAGAATGCATGATTTTCAAAAACCAGACAGCTCAGATTAGTTATTTCTGTCTTTTTAATCTACCAGCTGGTTCTCCTTTGTTTGTTCTGTGTGTGTGTGTGTGTGCTTTGCTTTACAAATAGTTTTGCATAGAGATATTTTGTACAACTGCAGAATTCTCGGTGAAAAACCATGAGTGAAAGATTGCTGTTGGCATACTATGCTAGCGATCACATTTTCCCCAGGGTTAGGCGGCCATGGCAGACAAAAAGGAAGGCAAAGTCAGTTGGCTCTAAGTAGCCTGTTTCTCTGATGCCTTATTTCCTTCACGGCTGCTATGCCTCTGGCTTTATTCTTCCTGCCTCTTCTGTCTACACTAGTATTGTTATCCTGGTGTAGTGTAGTGATGTATGCTGGAATCCTGTTGGGGACATATGTCTTTGTAAGTGGATCCATATCTGCGGGAATTAGAATTGTGCAGTTGTATAACATCAGTATCCAGTAAAGGGCTGCTGTTACATAACTATGTAGCACAGTGGCAAAGTGTCCAATTCACACCAATGTGTGATGTGCATCAGGTTACAATGTGCATCAATGCATGATGTACACTCATGCGCTTTGCACACAAATATGCAGGTGTATCCCCACCCCTGGTGTCACCTGGTGTGGGAAGGGGTACGGGGGGGGGGGAGAGTGGTGGCAGCCAAAGGGCATACTTAGTCCTTTCCTTCATGTGACGCTGAAGGTCTCCTTGTGAGGAGGCTTCTTCTGTCACGGCAAAGCCAGGAGGGGCACAGCAGGAGGCGGGCCTGACAATGTGTCACCCTTCTTCTGAGGTGTCATCCAGTGCGGACCACACTCTTGCACCCCCTAGTAGTGCCACTGCAAGAATGTATTGTGCACCAGTGTGCATTGGTCTCAATTCTCATTAGGAGCTTTTGCTAGTGTCCCGCTATGTATGTTCACAATTCAGTAAAGGAACTGTTTAGCATTTCTACTATGTAGCTAGGTACGCATAAAGCTAAATAACATAATAGTTCATATAAGAGCCCAGCAGTAATTCTTTGCTAATGTACTTCATAAAGGAAGGAATAAATGGTTTTAGCAATTTTCTTCTCATTTTGAGAAAGTTTTCATAAGCTCTGCAACTTTCAAAGACTACTCATAGATTTAATCTGTGAACAAAAGTCACATGTGATTGTTTAATGCAGAAAACAGATTTTGGGGAGCAGAATATACAGAAATGCCCTATTTTCTGTGGAGAAAATCATATTTCTGCAGAAATAATTTCTTTGTAGTAATATACTAGCATGTGTGCAAAACAACCATGTGCAAATATAGTGTATAATAAATCTCAAACTGCAAAGATTCCCATCAGACCAGAATTCTTCTTGCCAGATTTTTTTCAGTACTTCAGAAACATGTCTTCCAACCATTTTTATGAATATGTTTGAATATACTCCCATGCTTAGTGCAGCATTCCAGCCCTTGTCTCTCATTCTCAAGCTACAGGTGAGAAATCTTACAGGCCTCAGTAATGTCTTGCTAGACTGTTTCAGCATCTTTGGGTAGCCAGTTTCATCAACAGCAAGGAATTTTGTGAAAATTCTTCCTACCTCTACTCCATTTTCAGCAATATAATATAATATAATATAATATAATAATATATGCTTCTTTCTCACAGTCCCAAAGGTGCTACAAGATCTCTTTGCATACTCATATTCCAGACTAACACAACTATGTCTATGAAAAAGATCTAAAGGATATATGCTTACTGCAGAAATAAAGCAGTTTGATACCAGTTTAACTGTAATGGCTCCTGGGTTGATCTGTAATTTGGTGAAGTATTCAGCCAGGTCTGACAGTGAGCTCTGGTGCCTCACCAAACTACAAATCCCAGGATTCTGTAGGATGGAATCATGGCAGTTAAAGAAATAAAACTGCTTTATTTCTGTAGTGTGGATATACCACTAGTTACAGAAACTTCTAGTTTTGACCATTAGGCATGGAAGTATGTTGATAGACATCATGCTGACAAGACCCCATGTGTGCCTATCCACTTGATAAAAGAGAGGACTAAGACTAACCAGCTTTCAAGGAAGAGAATGGAGTAAATCCTGAGATTAATGACCGATATATCAAGGAAGTAGTTACTTTGAAAGTTCAAGAGGCACATGCCTATATAGCTACCTATCTGTTACTCCTAACTGATTTAGCGTACTTGCTACAGCAGTTGTGCTTTTATTTCCAACAATTTCTCATGGAGAAATGTTCTGATTTGGGAAAGTTTGTACCAAAACTCAAACTAAATCGAATTTTCATCAATGCCATCAAAGGGAAAAGGGATAGCTACAGGCTGGCAGAGAAAGAAGAGACCATTTTGGCCTTTCCTTTAGTAGAAAAACATCAATAAGACTAGATAGAGCATTCTTTCTTTAGAAGGAGGAAGGGATGTTCACTTTTCTCTGGTCCTCAACTATAGGGGGAAGGGAGAAGAAACTACAGATCCTCTGCTCCCTTGTTGTCATTTCTTCCTGTTAGCTACCTTGCACCCTTCCCCAATGTAAGGAGTTTCCCTCCCAACTTCTCTTCTGTTTTTGGTCTGGAAAAGGAAAGGATTTGCAAGAATTCAATCTGGGGCTGCAATAAACCCTCAAGGAAATTACCTTTCTACCAGCAGCCACAAACTCTTTGGGTGGATTTCTGTGTGGGCATTGTAAAAAGTATCTATAATGCTTACAGTAATTTGATTTTTTTTTTTTTAAAAAAAGCAATCTGGAATGAAAAGAATTTGCATCAGAAGATGCCGCAGCACTTGCAGTGCTCAATATATTGATCTTAAGGTTACTGCAATAACAGCTGGTTATTCCCAGGCAATGAGGCAATGAGTCTATTCTAGATTTTAGTCCAGTCTTTAAATGAGTCTCCAGACTTCAAATGAGTGTGTGCTCCTGGCAAATATCATTTTAATTTTGGATTAAAACCTAGAGAGACAACCACTGATATGGGAACCACCATGGCTTGCTGCTCAGCAATGTGTATACTTTGCAATTTTGCTTCTTCCTCCTTCACCTCCTCCTATACCTTCAAGTCAATTTCAACTCACAGGCTCTTCTGGGAAAATTTTATTCAGAGGAGATTTGCCATTGCCTTCCTCTTAAGCTGACTGAGTATGACTTGCCCAAAGTCATTCAGTGCATTCTTATGGCTGAGTGGGGATTGCAGTCCAAGTCTCCTGGACTCCTAATCCTAGTCCAACACTCAGATCACTATATCACACTGGCTATCTCCCAAGTCGGCAATAAAATAATTATTACTGAAATACAAAAACCATGATAACAATTGATAATGGTATTTTCCTGACTTGAGACGCTAGCTTCCAGGGTTTGATGGAGCATGCTGTGGTAAGCTTATCTGTCAGGTCACATTAAACTACAGAGTTGGCCTAGAGCATTGACATGCATGACTCCCAGTCAATTGCCAGTAGAGTGGAAGGCAATAGCTGACCATCACTTTGGATTTCATGCCAGTCTGTCACAGAGATCTCATGTGACACTGAACACGCCTGGCAACTTGCTTTGGATAGATGCTGCTTATATTCTTGAAAGCTCTGTCCATCTCCTAGTATGCACTCTCCACTCTGCCTTGGATACTCTGTTGCTCATTGCAACGCTATGCCATGGTTTGTTTGTAGTTTTAAAGCCCGAATGCCTCTTTTTGGTGGGATATAACATCAATGAATACAAAAATACTGCTTGCTCTGGGGGTTGGGTTACACCATAATTTTAAACATCGGAGAAACTGCCTGATGTCTCAGCACAGTTATCCAGCTTATTTTTGTCTATGGGAAATATTTTTCTTCTACGAAACCTATCTTATTCACCCAGTAGCTACTAACAAATACTGGATCCACTGTATTTTTCTCTCCAGATCCCTCACAATGTGAAGGATGGGAACCCCTGAAATTCTCACGAGGAAGCAGGAGAATTCTAGTTTTTTTTGGAACACCACACAACCTTGGAGAAGTGGACAAGAGAACTGGGCCAACTGGACCTTTTAGGGAAGGCAGATTTACAACTTGGGAGCAGCCATTGAGAAGCCTTTCTCTCATGGCTTCACCAGATGTCCCTGAGATGGTGATGGGGAAGGATCAAACCTTCCTCTGCAAATCTTAGAATACAAGCAGGCTCATATAGGGATACATGATTTTTCAAATAGCCTAGACCCAGCCCTTTGAATGGATTGACAGTGGACCTGGGTAGAATAATTAACTGACATGACAATAACTGTTTAAAAATGCTCTGGTGATTCTTAAACTTGACAACTTAGGGCAAAACTGCAAACTTTAGAAGATCTGGGGGTGGTAGACATCTCCTGATGTTCTAATGGCTGCACCCCCTCCATTGCCCCTCCTGGTTCCTGCTGTTAATAGTCCAATTTCCCCCCTTTGCCCCTGTTTAAACTTTGATATCAAACCCCATCCTGGAAGGGATAACTTGTCACACAGGCCTGGAAAAAAAAAAAAGGACACCCCAGTGCAATTTTGCCAGAAAGCACTAAGGGCAAGTAGGCAGAAAGGTATCTTTTGAAATTAAAATCTATTCTTTTGATTTTAGAGGCATTGGTACTTGTCAGCTACCTGGAAATCAAAGGGACAGGCCATGTGGATTTCCCACCTCTTTATCTAGGATGGCTACAGTATATTGTCCTTGGTTCCAGGGTTCAGTTCTTTCCTCCTCATGGAAAGTTGTACTTCCAGTTCCTGAGGATCTTTCCTAAAAGCTCAAAAGTGTAAAAAGGAGCTATTTTGTTCTTTGTCTTTGGTTCTGGGTGAAGTCAAAGAGTCTTGCTGTCGGATTTCATCTAAAATACATCAGAGTAGATAGCCTCTTTCTTGGTAGTACTCGGAGTCTATCGTCCCTGTAATCTTCGCTCTGATTTGGAATCCTAACTTCTGGATTCAGGTAAGCATTGCTCTAACCTGCAATGTTTCTATCTGGTTTAATCCATCTTTATTTTGTTAGCTCTTATATGAGTGTGAGTGTGTGCTTTTGTGTGAATGCTGCAACCCTTTTGCTGCATCAATAAAATTACATTTGGGCCTTCCACTCTGGAGTTCTAAGGCTTGGACTTGGTATAAACAGGTAAACAATTCCCACTTTTAAATATTACCAAATGCCTTCTTGCTGCTCCCTCAAGCTAATTAATTAATTCCTATATAAAAGTCGATTTTGGAGCAATTTAGCAACACTGCTAACACCCTACTTCTTTAAATTTTGCATATCATCTTAGGGGCACAGAAGCTAATTTCACTTCTAAGTATTTTCTAAGCTTGGGAACTCCCCTTTTTACTTTTGGAAAAAAAGAGAGACATAAAACAGTTCTATCTCCTCTACATAATGAAGTTGCTCCTCTCACACAAGGCCTTTTAAAGTAAATCATTCTTGAAGGGAAAGAACAGCAGCCAGTCATAGGTCATTATCACATGGGAGGAATTTCTCTCAATTTTGAAAGAAATTAAAGTGAGGCCAGTTCGGAATTGAGTGAATTCGCTAGTTCAGTGAATTTACGTGATTGCGTATTGATGCCGCATCGTGTTCAGAACTTTCCAAAATTGCCTCCCAATGCCCGAAATTGTGTGTGATAGTTTCTCACGCAATAACACGAAACCCCATGATTGCGTTCAGAAGGACTTCCTTTTGCCCAAAAAGTGTGTGATCAGCTTTCACGCAATAATGCAAAACTGCATGATTGCATTCAGATTGCCATTGGATTATACTTCCAATTCCCGTAGTGTGATAAACTCCACAGTGTCATGGTGCCTTGAGCTGCATCTGCACTGCAGAAATAATGCAATTTGACTCTGCTTTAACTGCCATAGCTCAATGCTATGGAACTTTTGAATTTTTAGTTTTGTGAACTATTTAATCTTCTCTGTCAGAGAGCTCTGGTGCCACATCAATCTACAAATCCCAGGATTCCATAGCGACCATGGAGCCATGGTCATTAAAGTGGGTTTAAACTGCATAATATTTGCACTGCAGATGCAACCTCTGTAATAGTGGCTGGTGTGAGGTCCTCTCTCCATGCCAACCTCCATTGCTCTGGCTTCTGATGGAGAGAAGAGCAGCCAGCCTCTGATGGACTTAATCCTCTCCCTGAGTCTCATCACCCTTTTCTTGCATGACATGCTTTATTAGATTATAAACTTGAGGGCAGGACCTGTCAAATTAACAATTTGTAAGCCACTCGAGGAGAAATTTTGGCTGAAGGGCAGGGTATAAATGCTCTTCCTAACCAACTAACTGCTTGGCCCACCCTTAATGAAGGACCTCACTGTGTGTCAATCATGCCCTGCTTTCCCCCAATCTGTCATTTCTTTTAGAGCTTGAAAGAGATATCTGCTTCCCTCCTGTGCTGGAGCTCATGAAAGTGGTACTATTTTAAAGACCTTATCCACTCCAGATTGATGAACTTTTTGAATGCAAGATCTCCCCCTTCTCCTATTTCAACAGGAAATAAGTTATGCGCCTTAAACCAGCTAAACAGGTCCCAGTAGGAAAAGATGTCAGCTGAAAAGAAGATATCATTTCTTGTTCCAGTAAGCACTTTATACCTAATCACAAAGATAATGCTTGGAGTATGTGTGTGTGTGTGTGTATGTGCACGCCTCTGTGTGTGTATCTGTGTGCTCACGCAAAATTTTCCCTCCAACACAGCAGGCGTGTAAAAAGATGTTATCACTGAAGCAGGACAGGAGCTACATAGGAAGCATTTCAAAGAGCAGTTTCATCTCACAAGTTTTTAAAACTTGTGCCATTAAAAAAAAAAAGAAAACTCTCACGGGAAGTCTGCCTGAAAATCTGCCTAGAGAATGAAGATGCCAGTTTAAATATAGGGCTTCATACTGCGCAATGCAGTTGGAGGCAGTTAAATGGCAAGAGCTTGTCTATAGCAGCTTTCTAAAAGCCGGCATTGGGTTTGCTAAACATTTTAATTTTTTTGCCTTACAATTTTAAAAAGGCAAGAGTTCTTCAACTAGAGCTCTAATAAAGCTTGGAAAAGTTACTTTTTGGACCAGAGCTCCAAAAAGTACAACTACAAGTTGCTGTGTGCCTTCACATTGTTTCCAACATATGGCGACATTAAGGTGAACCTATCATGGGTTTTTCTTGGCAAGTTTGCTCAGAGGAGGTTTGCCACTGCTTTTCCCTGAGTCTGAGAGCATATGACTTGCCCAAGGTTTCCTGGCTGAGCTGGAAATTGAACTCTGGTCTTGAGAGTTTTAGTTCAACATTCAAACCACTGCGACAAACTCCAAGAACTCCCATAATTATGACCATTGGGAACTGTAGCTGAAAAGTAGCTTTTCTAAACTCTGAGATTGGTTCAGATAATTCTGAGAAATGGGTAGGACTGACATGTGGAGAGTGGCAATCAGGATTGTAGCTTCTAACTGCATGGAATGATAGACATCTTCAAATATTTGAAGGACTACCATGTGGAAGATGGAGTGAGTTTGTTTTCTGCTACTCCAGAGGGTAGGACCTGAACCAAGAGGGTTCACAAATGTCAGGATCTGGACCTCAGGACCTGGATTCTCTACTCGAGTCTTTGGGGTGAAGGGCAGGAGCATCTCAGGACAAGAGTGTTCAGTTGAAACTATCACCCCAATATCTCAGAGTTTGGCTTGAAATTTTGGGGCCTGAGATATTTCTGATCTGGAAATCTTATGAACCAATGGATGTACATTACAAGAAAAAGGCTTCTAACTCATCTTTATGGTAAGAGCTGTTTCACAGTGGCATAAACCCCTTTGGAAGGTGATGTTTTCCTTTCTTGGAAGTTTTTAAACAGAGGTTGGATGCTTACCTCTAAGGGTATGTATGCTAGTAGCTGAAACACACACACACACTGGCAGGGTGTCGCACTGGATGGCCATTGAGATCCCTTCCAACACTCTGATTTTGTTATACTGGGGCAGACACTACCCACTTAGCAGGATGAGCAGAAGAGCAGAAAGGAGACCCAGAGCAGTACGAAATGAGCTAAATCATTGATTTTATTCTCTCAAGGAGTGTACCCACTGAAAGATTATTGAGTCCAGAGTCTAATAATCATCACCTTAGATTTCTGAATGTAGACTTTTGTTTTTATAAGAGCTGTCGGATTAGGACTATCCCAAGCACAGATATTTCCTTTTCAAACCCTGACACCTTTGGATGACTTTTTCTGGTATCATAGGGGGCAGATCCTGGTGAATTTTCAGGGGGAATTCTTGGTGGTATCATTAAAAATGACACATTAAACATCAATCACAATTGCATGGAGTGCATCATTCAAACAAAAAAGACCAAGTGTAACCCTAGGAGGGAAAATTTTCTTTATATTTATTGTATACATCTAGCTTCTGGGCCTACAGAAACTTTTTTTCAGATATGTGAACTCTCTTTCATGCATTCAGTGACTACACATAAGGAGGAAAAGGGGTATCATCTCAAGGTGCCTTACTATACACATCTTCCAAAAAGGCAGCTGAAAATCTGGGAAAAGACAGAGATGAGTTTTGGGTTGGAAAGCAATTGGGCAAATTGCTGGACCCCTGATTCCCCACATCTCTCATTCATAGTATGTTTACTCAGTTAACAAAACAACTTTTGGTTTAACATCTAAGACCCAGTGTTAGATTAATAAAACCTTTCAGGTTTAATATGTTGTGTTAAGGGCTTTTCATATTCAACCATGCTCACAGCTGAAACTAGGAAATTGCAGCTGCTAAGGGTCACACAATAGACATATAATTTAGGAAATATGAATGTGATATAACATCCTAGGGTGTGGTGAGTAGCAGCTTTTTTGCTATTTGGGAGCCATAGAAGGATGTGAAAATCTCCCAATCTTTATTTTGTGGAGTTTGTATAAAGCTCACCTGCCCTTTTCTCCCATCCCTGTCTTGTATCTGGTTGCAAGACTTTCTGTTTCCTTCCCAAACTGATGTGTGTACATTTTTTAAAAAACAATTTTTTGTTAATCTGTGCATTAATTTCTTCAACATGTTTTATTCAAGTGATTTACCCACCACTGACGGAAATAAGCATCTGCCCATTTTGGCTAGAATCTTGTTCGAATTATATGCAGGCATAAGTTATGCTACTTATGTATAGTGATTTTTTTTTTTTTTGGACAATGCATAATGGTCATATCCTGCTGGCAGCTTGGTAAGCAGAGTTGCACATGCAAACCATTTCACATGTGTCAGTGCATTAAAGTACCCAGAATGATATTGGAATGTGCTATGCCTTTGTACATTATGGATTGCAACTGCACAGTAAGTTGTCAGCCATGTCCATTGATCATTGATCCACATATGTTGTTTTTCAGCAGAGAGGTTAACCCTGCCAGTGGATATTTATGCTGCTCTTAAGCTGCTCAGCCTCTCTGTGTTTTCTTTTATGTACATTTGGGTCATTTGCATTTTAAATATGAGTATTGTGTTGTGTGCACTTTATTTTTTCAAAATGTCTGGCAAGCTTTGCAAGCACTTGAACAATTAAGGAAGTCTTGAAACAGTACTTTTGGGGGAGACATGAATTCCACAAAATTTCTTCTCAAGAGCTGAGGGGCTGTCAGTGGTATAGTAATGGACTAAAATCTCTGAATTGTCTGCTCACTGGTATAGACATGTCGAGTCTATACAAAGAGCTGAAGCTACCATTCTCCATACCCAACTGGCAGCCAAGGTGCCTTATCAAACTTGAAAGCAAATACTAAGCTGTTCTATCTCAATCGGCACGAATCAACTTCACACTGGTTTCTTAAACCCTGATGATTTTCATTTCAATCAACAGAGTTTCTTAAGTATATGTCATTGAAGTTACTCCCTCCACTTAGTGGCGTCAATAGGGTTGGCATCATGTGGTGCAGTAACTCATTATGTCACCGCCATATTGACCACCTCCCATATCACATCATATCACATCTTGAGGGAGAGAAAGGCAAGCCAGCTCCAACAGGCCTTGCCTAAAAAAAAAAAGAGCCCTCCCTCCAATCCATCTGCTATGGTCCAGGCCCCTGAGGGAGAGAAGATCTGCTGGACTTTCCCCCTTCCCCACCACCTCTCCCTTTTCCTTTTGTTTCGTGTCTATTTTAGATTGTAAGCCTGAGGGCAGGGAAATGTCTTAATTAACAAATTGTAAGCTGCTTTGATAGCCTTGGCTGAAGAGCAGGGTATAAATAAAAATTATTATTATTATTATTATTATTATTATTATAAAAAAAATCTTTAGTGAAGTTTAATTTTGCTAGTTGCTTATGTCACAACTGTTACCATTACATTTATTAATATATGGGAATTATGAATTATGAGTAGCATTAATAGAAAAAACATTACTAAGGATTCTGTATGGTGTGGTATGAGAGAAGATCAATGAGAGAGGTGAGACCATGAGTTACCACACTGAGTGATGTCCACCGTAGTGACACTACTGCTTGGGAAAGTTACTTTTTTGGAGTGACTGTGATATCTGAGGGGCTCTGGAAGAGGTAATTTGAAAAGAAATAAAAGGCTTTGGGTTCACACCTAACTTAAAATCAATAAGGCAATTCCATACCTGTTTTCTCAGAAATAATATTCATGTCAGTCAATGGAATTTGTTCCTATGTAAATGACTATAGTTTGCAGTTTGATTCTGATTAATTTATATTCATCAGTATAAGTCAATGTACTTTAATATATATAGGGTATTAGAATAGTCACAATGCATACAGTGACTTAATTCAGTTTGGAGATGCAGTAAGTAAGAAATGACCATAGCCCACCAGAGCATTCTGTGCTTTCTTTGCCCTTTCTTATTCCTGCATGCTCAGTGAGTTTTGCCATTTCAGCTATATCTTTTCCAGCAATAGTTCAGCCATTTGCACAAGTTATGTTAGAACTATGACATCTGTTAGCCACTGATATTTACCTGCTGCTAGGAAGTTCCAGATTATTTCAAAATTGCCGTTACTCTCAATATCACTTCAATGGCCAAACAAAACATGAGCAGTAATAGGATTAAAGGGGAAAAGGTCAGACACAGTTCTATACATTTCATGGAGCACCTGGATAAGATCAACTTTTTGATTACCTTATTTCTATCATTTCTTCTGTGTATTTTTAATAGATTTTATATTTATAGATTTTGATTTGTGGACTTAAGAAGCAACAGTAAAGTGTCCCCCCTCCCCTTTGAATAGTATGGGCCCATACAGCTGCCTCTCCTTTGAAAAAAGAATTTATCTACATTTTAAAATGCCAACTCTTACATTTTTTCACTAGGCACAGTTAAGTTGTTTCCAGTGGAATTATTTACAAGCACGTGGTCATTGAAGTGGTATCTTGGGGGCTTCTGGAAAGACAAGACATGTAATGGTAGATTCTCCGTTACAGGAACAGTGTATCCACTTGTGGTTTTACATTGTTCCTTCTACAACTCCTCAGAGCTGTATGAGAGCTCTCCTGACCATATTGTAACATCTCACAACCTGTCCAACATGATACAACTTGGAGCATATGTGAGAAGACTGGAAGTGAGTCTATCAGTGGATTTACCACTTTTGCAACAACAGATCCAGTGGTCACCATTGCATCCAAGATCAGACAGAGAAGAAAAACTCCAGCTTTGGAGGAAGAAAGCACACCTTGGATCTGGCTCTCAAGATCTGTGGAAAGATCTACATTCCTCACACTTAAGTAGAAGGAAGTGAAAGAATCAGGAATGTAACCAAATGTGTGGAGTTATGTTGGGTCAAATTGAGGGCATCAATCCCCCAAATAAAAATTCTGCCCTCCCAATAAAATTTTAATTTAGTCCTCAAAATTCTAGCATTGCAGTTTTCCAACGAGCATTTAGAAATACATTTTAGGTATCCAAGGAAAGGTTACAATAAAGGGACCAAGGGCACAGCAGAGACAAGAGTTCTAAAGGTGTGAATAATTTTCAGTGTCTCGTACTCTGCAATGCTAGAAATGTGGGGACTGAAGGAAAATGTCTATGGGTGGGTGGGGGGTCAGAATTCTAATTTGGGCATGCAATGCCTTCACATAGGCCCTCCTGCATAGCTACACTCCCAGGTAGTATTTCACATAGAAAGATGGGAGGACTGGGGAGTCCCCATTAACTGTGAAAGAGTCCTTAAAGATTTGGGAAACTGCTTAGCTCAAGGATACTTTGCAAGAGGCTAGGTAACTTGAGGACTGATTCAACCTGTTTGCACTGGTACTAATGTAAAAGTACTCCAGGTTTGGGTGAATTAATGTTTTTATTAAGAGATGCACGAAAGTGCAACTGAGTACATGATAGCAATTCAGTCAGACACAGTATTCAGAGTTAACTGGAATGGAAATATGGAACTTAGAATTGGAAGGATGCAGAAGGGTGATAATTACGTATCTGAAGAGTAGTCCACAAAAGGTGAGAGTGGCTCAAACTGGGATCTGAGGGAGATACAGGGAGCAAGGAAGATTTTCTGAGCACACTGTGCTCAAAGAGGCTAGGTTTGGGACCAATATTTATACCTGATAATTAGCTTCTGGGATGTGCTTGGTATCTTTGTTATATTGCTAGAGCTTTCCCAGAAATCGACTATGGGATTCTAGACTGGTTGATGGGTTTAGCGATTGGAAGAGGATAATCCCAGCGTTGTTGAATAGGGAATTTGGCTAGAAACATGGCAGGGGGTAGGTAGAAAGAGAAGGCTTACTGCTTCAGTGCACTGAGATCTCCGTTGTCTCTTGATGCAAGAAGAAATGCAAAAGGGCCAGGGTAAGGAAGCAGTCAGCAGACCCATTTAGTTTTGATTGTAGCATTACTTGGATCATGCACATGCCCTGGGGTCTTTACTCCTTTTTTGTGGGAGCTTCATCTAGTGCTCCAAAAGGTCATAATGGCATCTTAAGAACATGCGAGTTCCAGATATGAAATATGAAAACATGAAGTCCCCAAATACAGCATGGAGTATGAAGACACTGCACATCTGATCACCAACAGCTTTCCCAAACAGTAGAGGATGCAAGGTGTATTTTGATCTTGCAAAATAAGAGGTTGGGTCAGCCTCTGATGACCTCCTAGGCTCCACTTCAGGTGACCATACCAACCAGCATTTGTGAGAGATGGTCATCCAATCTCTGTTTAAAATCTCCCAAGAAAGAAGCCTATCACTCCAAAGAGGCAGCATCTTTGGATTCAAAAATCCTCCCAGCCCTCAATGTCCTCTCAGCCTGTGGAAAACCTTATGTCTGCCTTGAAGAACAAGATAAAGAATCCAGAAGAATTCAGAGGAACAAATATGAGCATCTCTCTTCTTTTGCTCCCACTCTGTCAGGAGGAAACCATTAGGATGTTGGAGATACTGGATTCTCTGATCTTAGCAAGTTTCTGCTTCAAGGACAGGATTCATTTTACCAGGCTGCCATCCAATAGCTACTTACCTGAAAATAAATCTCACTGAACTCAATGGGACTTAATTTTGAGGATTACTCTGTAAGTCTTTTAAAAGACGATAATTTATGAGATACCAAAGGTCTTGCAAAGTGACTTTCTGCTCCAGAGCCTTAATGATTATGTATTGCCAAACTATAGCAAACAGGACCTTCTTAAAATTTCAGAAGAGCAAAGAGAGAGGCAGGTCTCAAGTTGGTGTTTCCAAACAACAGTAAGGTATTATGTGGAAACTGCCCAACACTCAGAGGTGTTCTTCTAGGGGAAAAAAGTTCTTGTGTGTCTTATTTGTACACTAGTTAATACCACTCACTCAATAATATATCCCAAATACATATCTTGAGAAGGGGAGGCAGAGAATACTAAGCACTGAATTCCAGAAGGCTTGACACATTTGGGCATCAGCATTATTCTTTCTTGAATGTGTATATAAAGTTGCCATAAGGTGAAGTCAACTTGATGCAGTTAATAACAACAATAATAATCTATGGTGCATCCACATTGTTCAACTATAGCAGCTTGATATCACTTTAACTGCCATAGAGACACTGTATGGAATTATAGTTTGGAGAGGCACTTAGAGCTCTCTGCTAAGGAGCTTTAGTACACTTATTCACACTGCAGTACTAGCTTAGTCTTGTCTAGTTTGATTCTAGCACCACTCCATAGCATAGGCTAGTCAGAATTTGGGTTAAATGAATGCTATTCGCTGCATTTCATGAATAGTTTAGTGGTTTTACAGCAATAGCTACAAAAACCTTCACTTATTCATTTACATTCCTCTCTTTCACTCTCCGTTGGCTTTGTGTGCCCTCGCACACTTTATGTGTTTGCAGATTTGATTAACTAAATCATGTCATAATATTGCTCCATCAGTTGGCTGAGATTACTCATGTGACTAACTCCAGAAGAATTGGCCTCATTTTCAGTTAACATTGTTTGCTCTCACTAACATTATCTCATAGTCAAATCAGATTGGTATCACAGTGTAGTGTGACCTGCTTCAGGTCATTATGTGATCACTGGTTGGCTGGGGTCACCCATGCAAGCAGTCCTGGATGATGAAAGAACCACTCTTCTAGAACAGTAAAAAGCAGGGTTGCAGCAGCAGCAGCAGCAGCAGCAGCAATTTGAAAATAACAGAGGCAGCTAACAGAATTTTAAATATTCATTTAAAAAAATGATTTTTCACAATTAAAATCCCCCTCTCCCTCCAATGACCTCTTTCTTTTTTCCCTGAAAGCATTATGTTCAGCTCAGAAATCAAAGCAGAACATTTAGGGCAGTGCAAGCTGGTATCTTGACTATGAGAATGAAATACTGCAAGGATCCCTGCCTCTTATCAGTGTCTGTTTTCAAAACATGGCATGCTCTGCCTGTGCTTTGTCTGTGGTTATGTCTTTTTATAAATAGGCTCGTAAGTGTTGAGGGCACAGCAGGAGATACAGCCCAGCATGCTGTAGGACTCAGTGGGGGTCCCTCTCATTCTTCCTGGCTCCAATTTCCAATGGAGAGCGTTTGCTGTCATGGTGACAACTCTACTCATCATCTGGGTTTTTTTCTTTCTCTCCCTTCCTGCAAGAGAATATTAGCAAAGTTATAACAATAATGTATCTCCAGAGTGAGGGGATGGAGAGAACCTGTATGGAGATAAGCTCACGCTCTTGGTGAGCAGTACCTCAAGCAGAAGCCTCATGTCAGCAAAATAACCAGTGTTGTTTTATGCCTGCTAGAGACTCATTCCAAGGGCAGCTTCTTCTGAGCATTAAGAGGCCGCCTGAAAACAGCAGGGCATCTCTTCTGAAAAGGCTGCTGAATGGAGACCTGCTAGAACTGGGTCTTGGGGTTTTTGCAACTACTTTACCCCAAAAGGGGATGGTGGTGGACACTTACCATCCAACATGATGAGAAACTGTGACAAAGGACCCTTTGACACTACATAGCTATAGCACTATGATTTTAATTTAACTACTGCGGCAAAATCCAAGGGAATCCTCGGTTTTGCAGTCTGGTGAGACACAACAACTTGTCTTACTGTAGATTCTAAGTACTTCGATGGAGAAATGCCAAAGAATACCAGGTGCTGTATTCAGGCTATTTTTCAGAGGAAGGCGATGACAAACCACTTCTGAGTATTCCTTGATGTAGAAAACCCTATAAAATTCACCATAAGGTACACATACAGACAATCCCCTGAAATCCATAAGATGTTGTCATGGCAGTTAAAGTGAAATCATAGTGTTACAACTGTGCAGTGGGAAATGATCTTTTGTCTCATTTTCACATCATGTTTCATAGAAATTTTCACCACCACCCCATTTTTGGGTATTGTAGCTACACCCCCCCCCCCAAGACCCTGGGATTTGTAGTTTGGTGAGGCACCAGACCTCCCTAAAAGCCTCAGCTGAATACTTCACCAAACTACAAACCCCAGAATTCTAGAGGCTGGAGCCATGACAATTTAAGTGGTGTCAGACTGCTTTATTTCTGCAGTATAGAAGAGCTGTAAGCCTCAAGAGAAGTCTGGAATTCTGCTAGGGAGTTCTGATGTCATACGCTGGACTTGCATCTGTGTAACTGTTCTTATTCACATATATAATCATGGCAGTGGTTTGAGGCAAATGACTCTTCAAAGAATCAACCCTGGATACTCCTTCCCCTCCTTCCTCAGACTGTCTTCCCTACCCAGATTCAAGTTAGTCTCCCCCTGATATAGTTTCTGCTATCTCAAACCAGATCTCATATGATATTGGAAGCTAAGCAGGGTCAACCCTGGTTAGTACTAGGATGGGAGACTACCAAAAAATACCAGATGCTGTTAGACTACATTTCAGAGGAATGAACTGGCAACACCATCTCTGAGTATTCCTTAGGTAAGAAAGCCCTATGAAATTCATGGGGACACCATATGTTGATAGATGACTTGAAGGTACACACATACAAAACTAGCTAGCATATCTGAGATGGGTATGTGTATGTGCCTTTATGTCACCTGTTGACTTATGGTGCACACAGGGTTTTCTTAAGCAGGGAATACTCAGCGACGGGTTTGCCTGCTCTTTCCTCTGAAATACAGCTGACAGCATCTTGTATCCACTAGTGATCTCCCATCCAAGTGCTAAATATAGCTGACCTTGCTTAGTTTTCAAGATCAGATAGGAACCTTTAGGCTATCTAGGCTAGATTGGCTAGCCACTACTCTGGTAGCTATAGGGAACTGCAGTGCTCCCTTTCCATTCTGCCATCTTGCCATTTTCTTCCAGCAAAATGGAAGGCATAGGAAGAGTACTGAAACTCCCATCAGATGCCACTTCAGCTTCCTGAAAACAGCAGTAGGTACCTGAGGTACCAACTTGTATCTTGTCATGGTTCCTGAGTCAGATCAGGAGTGCCATCTAAAACCTCTTATCTGTGAAAATCCTATGAAATTCATAAGGTGACAGATATTTGAAGACAGACAGACAGACACAGATGTTGTAAAGTCTGTCTCAAGGGGTGACTGGTAGATCTGTTGCTGCGTGGGTGGCAATCCACTTTTGGGTTTATGACTGCTTCTCCCACAGCCTCTCCAGGTGGTATGGGAGCTGGACTTTACCCTTTCAGAGGTTCAGCTGCCAGAGAGCTCTGTACAAGTTAGAGCATCTGAAATAGGAGCCGCAGAATCAAGAGCAGATTCACCACTCCAGAGGTGGCGGATTAACTGGCTTCCCCTGCTGGGCTTCTCCCTTGACCATGAGCATTCATTTGAATCTTTGTAAATACCCCCCATCTGTTCTCCCCATGTGATCAGGAACAGTTGAAATGTAAGCTTCCCAATGGGGCAGAGATAGTCCTCCACACATAATAGGACTGTGAGATATCTATAGACATTCTAATACATTCATATAGGTCAGCGCAGAGTCTGTTGCTGTGATACTGCTCTCCCCTGTGCATTCTCTGATAGTACAAAATACAGATATGCTTAAGTATTGCTTCAAGAATCTTTTGAGTGCATCTATATGACTAAAGATGTTGAATCTCATGTATTTGTCCTGCACATGTTCTGGCTGAATACGTACTCCTGACTGCCTTGTCATCTGTCCTGAGGTCTTATCTACTACTCCCCCCCCCCCCATCCAAAGAATTATACACAAATGGAGTCACATTCTTGTATGTATAAGTTGGAACCTGGAATGAACAGTGTGATGCAGTGTGTGATCTTTTCCTGATAAAAAGTGTGTTTCTTTTCTGTTTCTTCCCTGGTAAACATGGTTAGGTTGGTGTCTGGTTTGGGATGGCTAGGATGAGATGGGGGCAGGTTTGGACCCAGAATTACAACCTAAATCACCCCAAGACATCTGCTGATGACTGTAATAAGAATCTACAGACATGTCCATATGCTGCACTGACTATTTGTTTTGTTGTATGCTTTTAAGTCATTTCCAACTTATGGTGCCGTAAGGTGAACCTATTGCAGGGTTTTCTTGGCATGATTGGTTCAGAGCAGATTTGCTTTTGCCTTGCTCTGACTAGATGCATGAGAAAAGGACTCCATTGGAAAGAATCTTTGCTCTGTCAGTGGCATCAGACTGCAAAGAAATAAAGGGATGCTAGAATAAAAGAATAATAGAATCATAGAGTTGGAAGAGACCACAAGGACCATCCAGTCTAATGCCTTGCTGTGCAGGAACACACAATCAAAGTACCCCTGAGAGATGGCCATCCAACCTCTTTTGGAAACCTCCAAAGAAGGAGACACCACCACACTCCAAGGCAGTATATTTCACAGTTCTTACTGTCAGGAAGTTCTTCCTAATGTTGAGGTGGAATTTCTTTTCCTGGAATTTAAATCTATTGCTCTGGGTCCTATTCTCTGGGTTAGCAGAAAAGAAGCTTGCTTCAACCTCCATCCCTTCAAAAATGTAAACAGGGCCATCATATCACCTCATAACCTTCTCTTCTCCAGGATAAACATACCCAGTTCCCTAAGCAACTTCTTATAGGGCATGGTTTCCAGACCTTTCACCATTTTGGTCACCCTCCTTTGAACATGCTCCAGCTTGTCACAACCTTTTGAATTGTGATGCCCAGAGCTGGACACAGTATTCCACATGAGGTCTGATCAAAACATCTATTGCTAGATGCTAGTTGATTCTTTCGGGGGGGGGGGGGAGGAGGGGAGAAACAATTGTTACTGGCTTGTTGGAGGCAGCCAATACTTTCATTGAACTCTGTATGTTAATCTCTGAGAATGTCTACACAGGCCAATTACTGTCCTGCCCCAAATTCTCAGTGACCTGTTCACACAATGTGGAGCCAAGTCCCCAATTCAAGTGAGGGCTGTCCTCATGATGGAAGGCCAAGTTCTGCATTGAACTCACCCTTTCCCTCCCCTTAAACAAGTATAAAATAATTAATAATAATAATAATAATAATAATAATAATCTTTATTTCTAGCCCGCTCCTCTGTGAGTACAATCGGAGCGGGGTACAACAAGATTAAAACATACAAATTAAAACACTTCATTGACCCATTCCCAGCCAGCCATCCCTTAAAAATAAATTAAATTAGCAATAATTTAAAATCAACAACATTAAAAACATGATTCATCCTCCATAGTTCTTACATTGAGGAAAAGGCAAGGGGTCAATTTATAGGTCCCATTCGGAGCTGGGATCTAAGAGGTGTCAGGGAAGGTCTGCCGGAAGAGATGCGTCTTCAGAGCTTTTTAAAAGCAATCAAGAGATGTTATAAGGCGCATCTCATCCGGCAGACCATTCCAAAGTTTGGGAGCGGTCGCGGAAAAAGTCCTCTGGGAGGTCTGCGACAGCCTAGTTTTCACCGGCTGTAGCAGGTTCCTCCCAGAGGATCGGAGTGTGCGGGGGGGTTCATATGGGGAGAGGCGGTCCCTGAGATAAGGTGGACCCAAGCCATGTAGGGCTTTAAAGGTTAAAACCAACACCTTGTACTGCGCCCGGAAACATGGCTCGGGCCCATCTTATCTCAGGGACCGCCTCTCCCCGTACAATCCTCCCCGCACACTTCGATCCTCTGGGAGGAACCTACTACAGCCTATCAAGACCAGGCTGGCACAGACCTCCCAGAGGGCCTTTTCTGCGACCGCTCCCAAGCTCTGGAATGGTCTGCCGGATGAGATGCGTCTCATGACATCTTTAGATTGCTTCAAAAAAGCCCTAAAGACGCATCTCTTCCGGCAGGCCTTCCCCTGAAATTCCCTATCTCCGGCTTCGGTCCCAGATTTTGATTTCCTGCCTACTCCCATGTTTCTGATCCCCACTTATGACGTGGCCGCATAAGGAAGGGTTAGGATGTTGTTATATGTTTTTAAATAATTACTGTTTTAATCACTGCCGGTTTAATCTATTTTTAAGGGGTGGGAGGTTTGGAAACAGGTCATGGGATTGTTTTAATCTATGTTTTTTTACTTGTACCCCGCTCCGAGTGTATGTACAGAGGAGCGGGCTATAAATAAACTATTATTATATTATTATTATAATTGGCAGCCAGTGGAGAGCCTTGAGCACCGGTGTTATGTGCTCTCTCCTTGATGTTCCAGTTACAAGCCTGGCTGCCATATTTTGGATCAGTTGAAGTTTCCGGGTTAAGCACAAGGGTAGCCCCATGTAGAGTGCATTACAGAAATCCAGGCGTGAGGTTACCAGAGCATGTACCACAGTTTCCAGGTCCCTCATGTCCAGGAAAGGGCGCAGCTGGCGTATCAGCCGAAGCTGATAACAGGCACTCCTGACCGTCGCATTCACCTGACAGGTCATGTGGAGCGACGAATCTAGGAGTACCCCCAGACTGCGAACACAGTCCTTAGAGGAGAGTGTGACTCCATCCAGGACTGGAGACTGTATTCCCAAGCCTGGTTTTGGGCCTGTGACTGTTAGTACCTCCGTTTTGTCTGGATTCAGTTTCAATTTGTTTTCCCTCATCCAATCCATTACCGCCGCAAGACAGTCATTAAGAGGAGAGACGCCATCTGAAGTCTGTGCTGACGATCTGGACATGGAGAGGTATATCTGAGTATCATCAGCGTACTGAAGACACTGAGCTCCATGCCTCCGAATGACCTCACCCAGCGGCTTCATATAAATGTTAAATAGCATCGGGGACAGGATGGCACCCTGAGGGACGCCACAATTAAGCTCAATTTTGGAAGAGCAACTGTCCCCGAGCCTCACCCTTTGGGATCTGCCAGAGAGGAAGGACCGGAACCATGAAGGACCGGAATTCACCTTTTGCTCCGGATTTTCCAGAAAAAAAGTTTGTCATGCTGGTCCAGGTAAGAGGGCTGCATAGAAGAATGTGAAGGGAGAGGGGAGGATAACTCATGTTGATAATGGACAGGAACTGATTGATCTTTTTCATTCAAACCCCCACCCCCCTCCCCACCCCAGCAACCATCTCTCCTGTAAACCAAGGCATGGACATTTTCAAAAGCACTGTAACACTTTGAACACTATGCATATTCTGCCGTCTGCCAGTTCTAGCCACCTGCCAGGTAATTCTGTCAGTGCTTGTGTGTATTGTCCTTTGTGGTTGTTGTCACTTTATCAGAACAGACAATATCTGGTATCAACATGTGTTCCATGTCAGATTCTTTGGCATCCCTACACAGCTGTAGAAGTTTGATACCACTAATGTTTGAAGCTGTTTTAACAGGTTTGTAGTTTGATGAAGTACTTAGAATTCTCTGCCAGATAGCTCTAGCACAGTTGTTTGGGAGAGCTGGAGAGTTGAAGGAAAGAAAGGGAAGTGGAAAATCTGGATAATGTCAAAAACCTGAAGAGGAAACATGTCTGTCCTAGAAAGCTTTGCAAGAGAGATTGGAAATTTTCATTCGCCAGAGCAAACTTGTAGACCCAAAACTTGCTGTCCCAGGCTGCATCAAGACTATAGACATAAATCAGTTTGACACCACTTTAACTGTCATGACTTAATACTATGGAATTCTGAGGATGGCTCAATCTCTGTGGTCCTTTAACAAAAGGAAAGATTTCTCTTCCAACAAGCCAAGCAACATTAGAGTATGGTCAAGATGGCAAAAAATATTAATCAGGGGAGATGGCATCTTGGTCTAGACAAAATGGCAAAATTTTGCCCCCTCCCCTTCTGTCCAGTTCATTGACTGCAAACTACTATTGCACTTTTAAGTTCAATTTTCAGCAATTGAAGTTAGCTGAGAACACAATGGGAAAGTGGGAGGAGGAGAGAGAAATAGGGGCATTTTAAAAATTCTTGAAAAAGTGGGATGGCAGAGGAGGAATTGAAAGTGTCTGTCAGTTTGGGACAGTTGAGGGTTAACGGGCTGTTTGAAACTACAATAATTGCTAAGGCTTTTAATACTGTGGTTTTATTGACTTTTATGTTTTGTTTCTGTTGGATTTATTTTAAATGGTTTTAATTTTCTGGATAGTTTAATAGCATTTTAATAATAACTTTTTTATGAGTGACTTTGCATGGGTTTTAATTTTTGCAAGGTGCCTTGAGTCCCAGTTTTGGATAAGAAGTGGTATATAAACGAATCAACAACAACAACAACACCCTTCTATTGAAAAACTCTTGCTACCAGAATTAATAGAATCTTTTGCTTTCCCCACATGAAATAAATAAAAAAAAACCAGCAGTAAAGAAAACCTCAACCAGCTATTGATCCAGTACTGTCAAAAGCATGGGTGGATGATAACATGTGTTGATGACTGGAAGAAAACAATAGAGGCACCTGTGAAACATAATGTCAAAGGGAGGCCTGACGTGTGAGAGACACTACTACAGAAGTGCCTCACTTCACATATGAAGGCCTAAAAATACAGAGAGAATTGTATGAGAGCAGGTTGTTGTTCAGAGAAGCATGGTCCTTTCCAGACTGTGTAGGACTTTAAAAGTTGCCTTAAAAATGATTAAAGCAATCAAAGCAAAACAATCAAAACAACATCACAACGTAACATAACAATACGCACATACAAATAAACATTTGTATAGCTAAAAAGCATACATGGAAAAATACACAAAGGTGAAAAGACAACTACCAAAACTAAAAAGAAAAAGAGAACCCTCTTCCATATTTACACACTAAACACAAAACAGAATAGACAGGAAAATAATGGCTTCCAGGATACCTGACAATGGTTTAATTACACTGTATTATCTAACTCTCATTTATTCTAAGATTTTGATATAATACCTATAGTAGTCCTATATAACTTGCTTATAATCTTATAATCATGTTATCTTACTGCCCATATAAATAATCAGCTAAATCCTATTTAAAAAATAGAAATGTATTTTAAACAAACTTTATATAAAAACTGAAAACCACAACAGAACTAATTTTTCATGTGTTCAATCAATATTTTCTGCTCTGGTCTGCAGAGTAGTAGTCCAACACTCAAACGATTGTGCCATGCTGGCTCTCTAAGACTACACAGTATTACATAGTACTAAGAGTACTACTTTGTAGGACTACATAGTATTACAGTAAAACTACATAAATGCCAGCCCAGCCCACCTTAAGAGACAGCAGTCATATTGGGCAAAGGAAGACAGTTCTGCTTCTGACTGGGGCACAAAGAGGAAGTTTCTACACTTCTCCTGCCTGTAAGTAAGGCTGAAACAATCAGAAGTAGGACCTCTGTCACAAGCTCTTGTTACAGCCTAACTTGTTGACATGAAAGAGGTGGAAATAAATCTCATCCTTTGATCCAAATAAATGAATTGATCCACCATTGATTTTAGATCCCCTCATTCCACCAAAGCATGGCTCAGAGTCTGTTGGCCAGGGGGCAAATAGTAGTCCTGGCCTCTCTTTGCTTCCTCTTTTCCAGCTTTTACTTCCCCTTCCCATTTCTCAGATTGTGTCATGTATGGCTAAGTTCACTTCAGGAATATAGGCTTCATTCAGAAAACTAAAGTTGTTCACAGCATAACAATGTTGTCAGGACTGAAGCACTTGTCAGTTACACAGTATGTTAAAAGCACAAAACAACTGAAACATTTTTGCATACTCACACTCTATTTGTCTTCAAACCAAAACATGCTTCTTCCCAGGACTCTTCCTCCTTTCCTCTTCATACCAAGCGTTCCCACCAAACTGATCTTGGTCCAAAACACACTGAAGAAATAATCCAATTCAAAAACACTTTAACTGTCCTATCTCAGTGCTAGAGAATACTGGGAACTGTAGTTTATTGTGGCACCAGAGCTCTCTGACAGAGAAGGCTAAATGTCTCACTAAACTACAGTTCTCAGAATTCCCTGGCATTGAACAAGGGCAGTTAAAGTGGTCTCGAACTGAATTATTTCTGCAGTGTGTTTCAAACCCTTGTCAGCTCACAATGTACATTTTCTCCCCTCCTATCTGCTCATTAGCCAGCTCCAAAGAAGAGAAACAATTTTTCCAACCAGCATGAACAATAGTGTTGTATATCCCATTATGCCATATAAAAAAACATATACACTATATATGTCAGCAAGCATGCCAGGATCCTGACATTGTGCTCTGCTGTAGCCTGCCGTATTTTACACACTGCTTGTAATCACATTTCTATGTTCATGAGTGCTGCACTCAATTGCTCCCTTTTCCTACTGGCAAAGTCCTAACTCTGCAAAGAAGTGAACAACATAGAGGCAAACCAGTGGCAAGGATTGGGGTCAGGATAGATGGCAGCAAATGGGTCTCTTTTGCTTGTGGCTCAGTGGTCCCATCCATGATAGTCCCATGTAGCTTCACCCCTACTCCCTCTCTGCTCTCAACTTCAGTATATCAACATGGCCCTCTTTTTGCTTCTAATCTATGTTAGACATTTTGCTGTGGAAGAGGTAAAAAAAGCAACACAGTCTTTCAGCAATGAATGGAAATAGGGACATGAGAAATACAATTTCCATTAGAAGAACATCCCCCTTGTCCTGGGTGATGACTTGTCCCTTACGACAGGTTGAAAGTGGAAAGGCATTAAGGAAGATATATGTCCCATTAAGGTTGGGTCTTTATTGTGCAATGTTTGTATCACAACCCATACTGGGAATTTCTCAGTACACTGTTTATACAGTGCATCCTAGCTGTGTCTTTTCCCCATGTGAATGCGATAATAATAAAGAGTGTGTTCCTTGAATAATGCATGTTGTCAAAGTGCTCTCGGATACTTTAAAATTATCCACTTTTGGCAGATATGTAGCTGTTAAATTTTCATCAGAGGCTCTTTTTTTTATCAGCATGTCTCATAAACCTGCCTATTACTCACAAATGAATGTTTCTCCGCACTACTCTTGTCCAGAATGTATGTTTGTGCTTTTGGGGATAAATAAATAGCAGATGGGAGAATGATGAACAAACTGAAAATGAGACATACCAAAATGATGCACCTGACTTACAGCTTATTTCTTTGCTTTGTAGCTTGGTTTTTCGAGTTTTCTCAAAATTTTCCTCCAAACTACATGTTATACTAACAAACAGCATATTCAGATATTATACACAGTTGAGAAAGGAAAGGGCTATACTGGCTGGGGATAATGGAAGTAGTAGTTTAACATATTGGAGAGCACTAGGTTGGGGCAGGCTATTTTAAAAGGAAATAAAGGAAAAAAACATGCACCCAAATTATATGTATTTTCTTTAGAATATGAAAATATTGATATCTCCTCCTCTATTTATAGATCTCAGGGTGGCATACAATAAATGCAACAAGCTTAAAGCAGTGACAAATGATTCTAAAAGACTAAAAGCATATTTTACCAAACTGATTTTAGTGTGCGCAGAATTGCTGCTGCGCTGCTGCCTGATCATCACCCGTCCTCCAGCAGTGCTTTGATGGCCCATTTTGGTGTTAAGGAAAGCTTGTGTAGTATCACATTCAGCTGCCAGAGCACTGCTGGAGGACAGGTGATGGTCGGGCGGCAGTTCAGCAGCAATTTTGCATGCGGCAAAAAGTAGAATCATAGAATTGTAGAGTTGGAAGCGACCACAAGGGCCATCCAGTCCAACACCCTGCCATGCAGGAACTCTTCATCAAAGCATCCCCGACAGATGGCCATCCATCCTCTGCTTAAAGACTTAATGAAGGAGACTCCACCACACTCTCTGAGCATGTTCCACTGTTGAACAGCCCTTATTTTCAGGAAATTCCTCCTAATGACTAGGTGGAATCTCTTTTCCTGTAACTTGCATCCATTGTTCTGGGTTGTAGTCTCTGGAGCAGCAGAAAACAAGCTTGCTCCCTCCTTCAAATATTTAAACAGGGCTATCATGTCACCTCTTAACCTCCTCTTCTCCATGTTAAACATCCCCAGCTCCCTTAGTTGTTTCTCGTAGGGCATGTTTTCAAACCCTTCACCATTTTAATCACTCTTCTTTGGATATTCTCCAGTTTGTCAACATCCTTTTTTAATTGTGGTGCCCAGAACTGGACACAGTATTCCAGGTGGGGCCTGACCAAAGAAGAATAGAGTGGTAATATTACATCCCTTGATCTAGACTCTATACTTTTATTGATGCAACCTAAAATTGCATTGGCCTTTTTAGCTGCCTCATCACACTGTTGACTCATGTTCAACTTGTGTTCTACTTGGACTCCTAGATCCCGTTCACATGTAGTCTCCTTCAGCCAGGTGACCCCCATCCTATATCTGTGCATTTCATTTTTTTGCCCTAGGTGCAGTACCTTACATTTTTCTGCGTGGAGTATAATTTTGTTAGCTTTGGCCCAGCTTCCCAGTTTATTCAGGTCATTTTGAATTTTGATCCTGTCTTCTGGGGTGTTAGCCACTCCTCCCAATTTGATGTAATCTGCAAATTTGATAACTATGCCCTCGATACTGTCATCCAAGTCATTAATAAAGATGTTGAATAGCACTGGGCCCAGGACAGAACCATGTGGCACCCCACTTGTCACTTCTCTCCAGGATGAAAAGGAACCATTGTTGAACATCCTTTGGGTGTGACCAGTCAACCAATTACAAATCAATGTAAGAGTTACCTTGTCTAGTCCACATTTTACAAGCTTGTTTGCAAGAATGTCATGGGGAACCTTTACAAAGGCCTTACTGAAATCAACATATGCTATATCCATAGCATTCCCTTCATCTACCAAGCTGGTAATTTTATTTAAAAAAGAGATCAGATTTGTCTGGCATGACTTGTTTCTCTGAAACCAGTGTTGATTTTTCGTGATTATGGCATTGCCTTCTAGATGTTCACAGATTCTCTGTTTAATTATCTCCTCCAGAATCTTTCCTGGAATTGATGTCAGACTAACTGGACAATAATTGTTGGGATCCTCTTTTTTTTTTCTTTTTGAAGATGGGAATGTTTGCCCTCTTCCAGTCTGCTAGGACTTAGAATCCCAGAGTCACATAATCATAGAGTTGGAAGAGACCACAAGGGCCATCCAATTCAACCCCCTGCCATGCAGGAACTCCCAGTCAAAGCATCCCCGACAGATGGCCATCCAGCCTCTGCTTAAAGACCTCCAAAGAAGGAGACTCCACTACACTCTGAGGGAGTGTGTTCCACTGTCGAACAGCCCTTACTGTCAGGAAGTTCCTCCTAATGTTGAGGTGGAATGTCTTTTCCTGCAGTTTGCATTCGTTGTTCTGTGTTCTAGTCTCTGGAGCAGCAGAAAACAAGCTTGCTCCAACCTCAATATGAAATCCCTTCAAGTATTTAAAGAGGGCGATCATATCACCTCTTAACCTTCTCTTCTCCAGGCTAAACATACCCAGCTCCCTAATTTGTTCCTCATAGGAAACAATTTCCAGACCCTTCACCATTTTAGTCGCCCTCCTTTGGACACGCTCCAGTTTCTCCACATTGTTTTTTGAATTGTAGTGCCCAGAACTGGACACAGTATTCCAGGTGGGGCCTGACAAAAGCAGAATTGAGTGGCAATATTACATCCCTTGATCTAGACGCTATACTTCTATTGATGCAGCCTAAAATTGCATTGGTCTTTTTAGCTGCCACATCGCACTGTTGACTCATGCTCAACTTATGGTCTACTTGGACTCCCTTTCACACATAGTTTCATTCATCCAGGTGTCCCCCATCCTATCTCTGTGCATTTCATTTTTCCACCCTAAGTGCAGAACCTTACATTTCTCTGCGTTGAATTTCATCTTGTTAGCATTGGCCCAGCTTTCTAGTCTATTCAGGTCATTTTGAATTTTGATCCTGTCCTCTGGGGTATTAGCTACTCCTCTTAATTTGGTGTCATCTGCAAATGGACTTCTCCTATTCTCCAGGAGTCCTCAAAGATTATTGTCCATGGCTCCAACATTGCATTTCCCAGTTCTTTTAACTCTTGGATGTAGTTCATCAGATCCTCGAGACTTATATTCATTTGCATTAACCAGGTATTCTTGTACTATACCTGATTTTAACCAGTTTTAACCCGTTCCAATCAGATCCCATCTCGTGCCTGGATTGGGAGGAATTACATGCAATAATTTCCATAGTCTAATACTCAAACTATTACAACACACTGGCTCTGTACACTGTTCACCAGTTCAAAAAAGTGCCCTGCATTAGCATAAGAGAACAGTACACTGGTACAAATATTCAAGAAGATTCTAGCCTGTGATTGGAATCTTGTGATTTAGTCTGAAGTTGAGTAAACTTATTCAATCAATTTTTGAATAGTAAGTCTACACATAGGTAGACAGGGAGCCCTGGTGGTGCAGTGGTTAAATGTTGGTACTGCAACCACAACATTGAAAGTTGGGTCCTAGAGAAAGGCTCCAAAGTCCACTCAGCCTTCCATCCTTTCGTAGTTCAGTAAAATGAGTGTTCAGCTTGTTGCGAGCAATTGGCTTACACATTGTAAACAGCTTAGGGAGTGTTAGTTCACTGATAAGAGGTACAGAAGTGTACTTGCTATTGCTATTGCTATTGCTATAGGTAAATGCAACTCATTGAACAACTGTACTCTAGTTGGGACTGACTGTAGGATTTAAGCCCATGCCTCATCTTAAGTTAACTAGACCCATCAGTACTTCTGCCCAAGAACTTTTAATGCTATTACTACTACAACTATTGATATCATAATGTTTATTTATAACACCCTTTCCACCAAATGTGGAAATAGGGGAGCATGTAAGCAGCATGCCTAACATTCTTTGCATTTGTTCTGATTTGTTCTTGTTTGGTTTGGATCACCTGCTTATTTCCAATTTCCTTCTTAGCTGAAAAAGTAGGCGCAACCGTGTTCTGAAATGGAAGCTAGAGATGTTTGCAATTTTAACAGGGGGCTGCAGACTGCATACAAATAAGGCAGAAATGTGTGTGTGTATGTGTTCATTGTGAGTGTGTGACGTGATGTGAGTGTGTCTCACTCACCCTTGCTTTGAAGGTTAACCCATCTCTCAAATCTCAGGAAACAAGAAATCTAGGGAAGCTCTCCTCTCTTCCAGAGTGTCTCATTCTATTGCCTCCTTTGTCTGTTGGAAACAATTACAAGGCAGAAGAGGCACAATGATGTTTAACACTTTTAGTACATATTTGAAGACAGAGCAGAGGGGTGGGGAGGAAAAGGAACAAAAACCCGCTAATTCTTATATAACCTTCAGTATTCAGCACAAGCCTCCTGTGACTGCTCTACATCAAAGCCAACCCAGAACTTCGTGTCCTAAGAAAAACAACATTCTTTGGTGCACTAATACATCATTAATGCCTCTTTTTCCTCATCTGGTCCTCCTGCAGGGCTCCACTCTCTGCAGGATGCAAGAGGCTGCTGTTGCTACTTCCGGAGAGCAAAGGATGGATGTGATTATTTTTGTTAAGCAAAGGAAGGGTGTGTGTGTGTGTGGGGGGGGGGTGTTTCCATCCCAGGAGTGTAGTTGCTATAAGTTAATAATTTCCCTCACCAAACCTGCCCTTTCCCCTGTCAAACACTTGAGGGAGAAGGGCCATAAGCTTTTTCATAGGGGCAGAGCCTGGATCAGATATAAACATTAAACATCATAAGGGTCTCTATGGCGTTGTCTCTGATATTGCATGTGGAGATCTGAGATTTCTTGTGGCTTGTATGACCCTGGATTGCTCTGAAGTTGTTTAATTGTTGATTGTTTATCTTTTGTGTCGTATCACTGTAGGGCTGCATCTGCACTTCAAAAATAATCCACCCCTTTAACTGCCATGGCTCAATGCTATAGAATTCTGGGATGGTCATTTTCTGAGACATTTAAGGTCCAAACAGACAGGTCAAAATAAAGCTGCTTCTGGTCACTTTTGAGGTATGTGTTTAAATGATGCATGCATATTAAGAGGCCAGAAGCTACGCTAAAGCTGTGCTCCAATCCTTAGGACCGGAGCTTGGCTTTGGCACAGTTTCTGGCCTCTTAGGACACATGCATCATTTAAACAGCATACCTCCAAAGTGACCCGAAGCAGCTTTATTTTGGTCTGTCTGTTTGGGCCCTTAGTGTTCTCTGTCAGAGAGCTCTGCTACAAAACACAAATCCAGAATTCTACAGCACTGAGACATAGCAGCTGAAGGGGGAGTCAACCTGGATTATCTCTGAAGTGTGGATGCAACCTTAGGTACTTGAGTGATACTTTGGTAAATGTAAAGATAAAATTATGTTACAATACAAAAGTCCTATTGACTGGTGTAATTACAGTGGCATAGCTGGCAGTGGTGGCAGCATAGGGCAAAATAAGAGCATTTCCCTCCAGATAAAAATTTTGGCCCCCAAATCAATTCTCCAGATTTCTAGCACTGCAGAAAGTGAGGCACTGACAATCATTCACATCCAGAACTCCTGCATTTGCTGTGTTCTCATTACCTTGATAACTTTGCTTCCCCTTTTCTTTGGACACCTAAATTGTATTTCTGAAGTTTTAGGTGACGGCAATGCTAGACATTTGAAGACTGAAGGAATGTTTAATTTTGAAAAGGGGGGGGGGGGCAGAATATTTATTGGTGGGGATGATCTCATTTTATCCAGCCCCTCACAGCTACACCTCTTTTCCACCTTGGTCTGACATTTCTCTTCAGAGCAAATGGACCAGAATTTCTGGGAATTCAGGCACTTTGTATCCCTTGAAAGACTGCAGAATGCAGCTCCCAGCATTCCTTACCATTTGCTATGCTAGCTGAGGTTGGCAGATGTTTTGGTCCTGCAGTATTCAAAGAGGCAGATAATTGTTGCTCCCAGCCTACACCATGTCCCCCAACTGTCCTAATCTGACAGGGATGGTCCCAATTTATCCTCTGTCATCCCACTTTTTCAGCTGCCTTTGAAGTGTCCCAGCTTCTGTCCTCTCATTCCACTTCCTCCCTTTGTCTTTGGCTTACTTGCTGCAAACTAAGGAGATTATTTCACTTGCAAATCCCACCTGGATAGACAAAGGATTGAAAAGTCCAAACCATGTGTTATCACATGCAGCCGAAGCTGGGCGAGTACAACCCATCTGCAACCTGGACCTCAGCTGTGCTTATCCAGCTGCTTTTCAAAAATCAGAGCTTGCCATTTTTGAAAAGCTGCTGGATAAATGTCTATCCTATCAGGATTTGCAGGTGCTATAATCTCCTACATTCAAAGTATGGGTATGCTATGCACTGCCCAGTTTTCTATGGGGAAGGGACATCTATGTAATGCCAGAACCAGAAGAAAACACACACTAGGAGAGGCTGCCACGATTTTCTTTTGCCTGAGCCTATTGGGAAAGATAAGACTTGAGCCCCTCCTCTCCTATTTCCCCTGAGTTAGTTGAATCCAAACTACTTTTGGATGCTTGATTTGGCTTACAGCAACTGAAGTATGCTGAGAAGGAAGGAAGAAGTATGAGGAGGAGAAAGAAACCAGAACATTTTAAAGGCAGCTGAAAAAGTGGGATGGCAAGAATTAATTGGGATGATTCTTACTAAGTCAAGATATTTTGAGTGGCGTAGTAGTTTCAGTACTGAACTATTAGTCTGGAGACCAGGCTTTGATTCCCAGTTCTGCCAAGAAACCCACTGGGTGGCCTTGGCAAGTCGCATGCTCTCAGCCACAGGGGAAGGCCACGGCAAACAAGTCTCCACCGAACAAATCTTGCCAAGAAAGCCTCATGATGGGACACAGCAACAACAATACAAAAAGACCCCTTAATCCCCTGAATTGGCACTCCTTATTTTATTTAGGTGGGCAATTGCCTTCCACGTTGGAATAATTTTGGCAGTGGATCACAACAAAGAAGATGAATTTAAAGAGTTAATCTTGTTCTTTAGAATTTTTCAGCCAAAGGTCCATGCGGTAGTTGAGGTCATTCAGGCTGCATAAAGAAAGAACAGATCTAGGTACAAGCATAGGGAAAAGCTGCCTGTCATCTGCGAGGCTTTTGCTTTGGGTGAGTGCTGTGTAGCTGTATTTCTCCATGTGACTTGATACCTGAGTACAGTTTTGATGACAAGATCTTTCTTTCTTTTTCTTTCCCTCCCTCCCAAAATGGGACTCTAGGCAGCTATGTTCTACTTTCATTATTACCTTCTCAGCAAAGTTGTTGCTGTTTGACACCACTTTAGCTATCTTAAGGAATCGTGGGATTTGTAGTTTAGTGAAGTCCTTAGAATTTGTGATGTAATTAAATCAAACATTTCCATACACTAAACCATACTAAATTAAACTAAGACATAAAATAACTTAACTAAAATTACCTTCCCATCCTTCCACCCAAGGAAGTTTAAAGTAAAACATAGTAAACATGGTGTTTTATTATTTAAAATTTAATAAAGATTATTGGGGGAAAAAAGAATTTGTGCAGTATCTAGAAGTGTGAAATTTAAAGGAATCATGGGAGATGATGACCCAAGTCCCTAAAATAGTGTCAGCACCTTGGACAACACCTTTAAGGTTCAGAATATAACCCTGGCACGGAAGCCACCAGCTGCTACTGAATCAGAGCAAAGTGAATTGTTAATTACTTACATTAGCAGTTGTGGTTTTCCTAACAGGGATGGGAAGAGGATTTTGAGCCTGTCCCCGAGTCTCCAGTTTTTATGGGTCATCTCCAGCTGGGAGATGCAGTGGCAAGTGCTCCAGTTTTGGTGGGCTCATCTGTGGGCAAGAGAAAAAGTCTCTGGGGGCAAAGCTCCAACTTATATTGCAGATCAGCAGCTTGCTACAATTTGCAAGGCTTTGTTGCTAAATGTGGAGTTGCTAAATGTGCTAAAGCTTGCAAAGGTACTCCAAGGTGTCTACAGTGGGCTCTCCACATTACCTGGGGTTAGGGATATAGAATCCCAGTGAAAATAGAAAAACTACAAATAAATAAACCAACAACCCACTATTTATTTTACATCTCTCTAGGAATCTTTGAGTCCTCCAGCACAACTTTGTGATCAACAGCCTCTGGAGGCGGACTACAGAATTGTGCTGGAGGACCTACAAATGTCTAGAAAAGTGTTTTCTCTTGGAATCTCTAGGTCTTCCAGTGCAATTCTATGGCAAATGTCTGGCAGAATCATGCTGGAGGACCTAGAGATTCCTAGAGAGAATGTCTTGCATTATCAAACCCACAGAAGTCAAAGCTGCAAATGTAAAGGATCAACTGCATCTGTTAGCTACCTCCTTCCTTCCCATTTATTAATATGCTAGGGCACACCCTCCACTCTGCTCTGCATTTCCCTTCTAGCTTAGAAGCAAATAGGATAGATGAAATACTCCATATCCTCTTTCCTTAACTAATAACTTAACTTAACAGATAGCCTTGGCTGAAGAGCGGGGTATAAATAAAACATCATCATCATCATTAAACGAAAAGAAATAATATCCTTAATTCACCATGATCTGGGAATAGCCCCTTTAGTTAAGATATCTGTCTTAATTCCTAAACAGGAAGATATTGTCTTTCTTTGAGTGTACATGTTCGAATGACAAGCTGTCAGCAAATATAGCGCGTGTGCTTAACACATAATGCTTAATTGCATTACTAGAGACCATCTCTAGGGACCTTATCAGATGGGAGGAATTTCTCTTTATTACGCATGGAGCCAATTCGAATTCACGTGAATTCGCTAGTTTAGTGAATTCACGTGAATTCCTATTGCATTCGGAATGCGTTCAGAATGACTTCGTATTACCCGAAAATGACCCTCCATTGACCAAAATTGAGTGAGATGCTTTAATTCGCAATTACGTAAAACCTATGATTGCGTTCAGGATGACTTCCCTTTTGCCCAAAATTGCATGAGATACTTTAATTCGAAATAACATGAAACCCCATGATTGCGTTCAGATTGCCATTAGATTATACTTCCAATTTCTGACGTCTGATAAGGTCCTAGGTCTCAGGTTTTGGCCTGGAAATCTCATGGTTTGGGATGATCCTGAACTAGCAAACCCTATGTTTGAGGGATTTTCTGCCAAAGGGCTATATTATGCCATTTGACTTCATGAACATGGGGAGGAGTGTTATTCCTTACTGATTTCAGGCAACAAAATATTTTGGGATGGCAGTGGAGAGAAGCCTTAATCAGGGTTTAAACTTTCTTCTACTGTACCTCTTTTGTAACTTTTGTAATGCTCCAAGGTTATTTTTTTAATGTAGCTAGTAAGGTACAAGTACCAAATGTTGGGATTTTAGCTGTAGGGAGGGCAGTAGGGCACTCTAAATAATGCAGAATATTACCTGGAAACTGTTGCTTATGCAGGTTTTGTGGTGAAATAGCAGCACTATTTCAAAGGCTACCTTTTCCGGCTGTCAAAATCCACCGGTATTTTATTGAGGCACTCATGATTACCCTGAGCCGACTGCATATTTTATGACTTGCAGTGCATTTTTTCTCTTGCCGAATGTCCAGTTACTCACAATCAAAGTGAACCTCACCTCTTTCTGGTTAGTGCTGAACAGCAAGCCCCTCCCAAGATTTCCCATAACAATGTGCCAGAGAGATAACTGTAACTTTATTAGTTCCAAGAACATTGTGGTATTTTCCTTGTCAATTTGTGAATTCGCCAGGATGTTTTCTACTCCTACAATACCACACATGTTATTTTTTTCTCTTTGGTTATTCTGTTAGACTGTTTGCAGAAAGCAAATCAATTTGTTCTATATACTTGGGCCAGACCCTTGATCAGTTCACTACTGGATATTGAGAGACTGAACTACAAGTTCTGTTGGGTTATTGCATATCTCCCAGAGAAGTGACTAGTGGGATGCCACAGTGTTCTGTCCTGGGCACAGTGTTATTCAACATCTTTATCAATGACTTGGATGGTGGAATAGAGGACATGCTTATCAAATTTGCAGATGACACCAAATTTGGAAGGGTTACTAATGCCCAGAAGACATGATCAGATTTCAAAATGACCTTAATAGATTAGAAAGCTGGGCCAAAGATAACAAAATGAATTTCAACACAGAGAAATGTAAAGTATTACACTTAGGGCAAAAAATGAAATGCATAGATATAGGATGGGGGACCCCTGGCTTAACACAACTACATGTGAAAGGGATTTAGGAGTCCTAGTAGATCATAAGTTGAACATGAATCAACAGTGTGATGTAGCAGCTTAAAAAACCAATGTGATTCTAGGCTGCATCAACAGAGGTATATGTGTCTGTACTGAGGGAGGTAATGGTACCATTCTATTTCACTTTGGTCAGACTTCACCTGGAATAGAGTGTCCAATTCTGGGCACCATATTTCAAAAAGGATGTTGGCAAGCTGGACCGTGTCCAGGTGAGAGTGACCAAAAGGGTGAAAGGTCTGGAAACCATGCCCTATGAGGAGTGGATTATGGATGTTTAGCCTGGAGAAAAGGAAATTAAAGGGTGACAAAAGAACCATGTTTAAATATTTGAAAAGGTGTCATACTGAAGATAGAGCTTGCTTGTTTTCTGCTGCTCCAGAGACTACAACACAGAGCAATAGGCTCAAACTACAGTAAAAGAGATTCTTCCTAAACACCAGGAAGAACTTCCTGTCAGTAAGAGTTGTTTAATAGTGGAATATACTGCCTCAGAGTGTGGTGGAGTCTCCTTGTTTGGTTTTTAAACAGAGGCTGGATGGCCATTGGTTGGTTGGGACTGCTTAGACTGTGTGTTCCTTCATGGCAGGTGGTTGGACTTGATGGCCCTCGGGGTCTCTTCCAAATCTATGAGAGAAGAACCAAGTATCTCCTGGATTTAATCTTCTTCCCCACTGCTATTCTGTTTTTCTCCATGTGTCTTGTTTTATTTAGATTGTAAGCCTGAGGGCAAGGAATGGTTCAATTAACAATTTATAAGTGCTCTGAGAGCCTTTGTGGCTGAAAAGTGGGGTATAAATACTCAGAACTAATAAATAAATACATATGATACTATGATTTGATGAAATGTACAACAAAGAAATTATCCTCTGGGACCTTCTAGGGCTTTCTGGAAGTGTGGAAGGATGACATTGTTTTTGTACATCAAGTTCAACTAGTGATCTCAACTTATGCCTTTCTTATAGTTACATCTTGTGTACTTTTTCCTCTCCTTTCTTTTTCTTTCTTCTTCCTTCTTAGTATTTTCAACTGAAAAAAAAATCAATGAAAATAATTTCTAAAAATTCCCACACCCCCAGTGTTGATTTTATTTTATTTTATTGCAAAGCATTGTGTTTGAGGAGAACAGGTGAGATGATCTTGATGTTCTGTCTTTGTGTTCTTTGACTTGCAATGGCTCATTTACACATACAAATTGCCACTCGATGGTGCAGTTGCCAAATGTTGAATTTATACATGTGAATTGTAACCAAGACTGGGAGAACAGCTTTGTCAGAAAACCTTAGAGAGTTGCTAATAGTTGTCATAGAGAATGTGGCGCTACACAATCAATCCCCTGAATTTGATTATATGAGTTCACAATAAACTTAATGTCACAGGTAGAAATGGAACTGGTCAATGTGGTGGATGTTATTGATAAACAGATATGAATTCTGGCCTTTCCTGTTGCAAACCTCTTGCAAGACATAATAAAAATCTACAAAATACTTTTCACTTATTAAAGCCAATGGCATACAGCTCCTTCCCTAGTCAACACTGTTGTTGTTGTCTGCCTTCAAGTTGTTTCTGACTTACAGCAATCCTAAGGTGAACCTATTATGGAGTTTTCTTGGCAAGATTTGTTCAGAGGAGGTTTGCCATTGCCTTCCCCTGAGGGTGAGAAAGTGTAACATGCCCAGTGTCACCTAGGGGTTTTATGACTGAGCCAGGAATCGAACCCTGGTTTTCAGAGTCATAGTCCAATGCTCAAACTGCTAAGTCACACTGACTCCATGTTACAGGGCTTCCAAGAGATGATCAGGATTAATATTCACCCTTGCTTCCTAGGATGTTACTGAGAGTGCTTTTATGTAGCGGAACTCCATAATCAAGCATGTCTGGTAGAAAACTCCACATATGGAATGAAGCATTAATTATGCTACAAAGCCTTTGAGCAACTGAATCAAGACATCAAATATGGAGCTGAATGCACAACCAATGCAAAGTGTATGCTCATGTACATCCATGAGCAATAGCACTCCATGCACAGCTTCACTTTCGCAACCTAGAACTGACTGCAATTGCGAGAGTGCAAAAGTTCATTGTGCTTCATATGCACTATTGTAGAAGTAACAAGGGATACTGAGGGGGAACAGAACAAGTGAGGGACTTCCTGTGTGTGATGAAATGCGTCCCCCACTTGTTCTGTTCTCTTGCTGGACCGTTCTCAGACCGACCCAGGCAGCAGTGTGGTAAGCTTCATTATATTGTAATGTCACAATAATCGCCTGATTGCATGATTGTGCAAAAATATTGAGCTCTATATCGCTACTGTTGCATTAGCTTTCATTACTGCAGTTACTGCTGAATTAGGCTTGGCGTGATAATCGCCTTCAGCTGTTGTACTTTTGGCCACATCATAAGAAGGCACGACTCATTAGAAAAGGCAATAATGCTGAGAAAAATTGAAAGCAGTAAAAAGAGAGGAAGGCCAATCGCCAGATTGCCAGACTCCATTAGAGAGCCCACAGGCCTGAATCTGTAAGACCTAAGCAGAGCAGTGGAGGATAGGAGGGCTTGGAGATGTCTCATCCACAGCGTCGTCATGAGTTGAGCTTGACTCAAAGGCAGCTAACAAGAACAACTCTCATCAAGTATTAACCAGGGCTGACCCTGCTTAACTTCCAAGATCAGACAAGATCTGGTGCCTTTAGGGTATTTGGGCCTACATTATTAGGCCTTTTATTAGTTACTGCTACTACCCTGGAACATGATGATGTTTTATATGGTTGTTGTCCTTTCAGTGATGTTACTGAGTTGGATCTAGACTTTGTTGTGCACCACATGAGAGCTTGGAAAAATTACTTTTTTATATTATAGATCCCTGAATGCCACAGGCAATCTGGCCAGTGACCCGAAACTGATCATTTTGGCTGGTGGATTCTGGGAATTGGCCCCCAAATAGTAATTTTTTTCCAAACTCTAGGTTAGGCTAGCAGAAGACTTCCACACCTTCCCCATAGCAGCTCTTCTAGAAGTGTGAAACTGCAGAGGCTCAGGTCAGGGGACCTGCTGAATGGAGTAAGCTATGATACAGGGGTGGAAGCAGAAATACCCTAGACTGGGTGGAAGCATACTTTGTAATTTAGATCCTTCCACCCATAAAAGGCAGATATCCAACGAACTGCATGTACTGTATTTTGAATGTCTCCAACACCAGTCACAAGGCCTATTTGAAAGTAATGCTGACTTTAGGGTACCTTGCATAGTAGATGTGCCATGGAATCAGTAGACGAATTTAGTAAAAAAAAATCTCCTTGAGTACTGCCATCCTGGCTGTCCTTGATGCACCCAGCAAAGAAGGCCTGAACAGTTTGTACTCCTTGTGTAGCTGAACATAGTTTTTCTGATTCTGCAGCTGTGTGTGGGAGAGAAAGCAGTCTGGCATTCCTTCTTTGAATGACTCCATGCCAGTTTTGCCATGGAATTTTTAGTGCTCAGAAAATTTCATCTAGGGATTAAAAGGACATAGAAAAGCACAGCACATATACCTGATGCACTTTGTATATTCCTGCATCTCCAGGGGGTGGCGGGTGGGGGTGGGGGTGTTTGAATTTGATGGCCCTTGTGGTCTCTTCCAACTCTATGATTCTATGATTCTACCTGGTCACAAGTAAACCAATGTCAGTCTGGAAGAAGATAGCTAGATCTGTTCTGAAGGTAAGAGTGATGGATACTCATCTACAGTTTGACACATATGGATGTGTGTCTTCTTTCATTTGGGGATGGTAAATCTCAGAGTGAGGTGTATCTCAAGATCAGGCCTTGAGGAATTTACTTTTTTGGACAACTGCCCCCAGAATCTCCCAATCAGTATGGGCACTTTGGCCATTCTGACAGGGATTCTGGGAATTGTGCCTCCATTCTCATCCAAGTACAGTGCAGCTGAACTGTTTCTGATCATACATTAGATAAATCATGCATGAGCAAATTATAACCCAATCCTCATAGCAAGGACCAGAAGATGATGCCTCTCACACTGGCAACTTTCTTTCTTTCTTTCTTTCTTTCTTTCTTTCTTTCTTTCTTTCAATAATCAAGTAATGCATGTCCCTCTTTTATTGCAATGACAATATTTGAGATAGTTTATAAAGAAATGAAACTTCAGGACATTCACAAAAACCATCACCATGTGCAGCACACAGGAGACAGAATCCCCTTGGTGGGATATGCTGCCCTAACTAGGGCTTAAACCACGGTAAGTACTTTTTTTGGACATTGGGTAAGGAGGTATCCAGTACCTGTTCATACAACAGTTTTCCCCAACTGCACAAAGGCAGCCAGGCCTAGTTCATAGAAACACAAGCGTTTCTGGAGATTGGATGTAATTAAGAACTTTGGATTGTTTAAAAATTGGAAGTAAAATTATTACTCCTTATTAACCTTCAATGAACAAAGCATTTGAAGGGCAATTGAACTCTGTATGTTCACATGGTGGGGAAGAAAGGAGGATGAAGATCAGTGACAAGTGAGCAGGTTGTAAAATGGTATTACATTTTATAGGGCAGCCTTGCTCAATCTGACAGTTGAGTTGAACTCCCAGCTTCCCCATGCAACAACTGCATTATAGGCATTGTAGTCCATGTAAAGGGAAAAATCTAGGTTAGGGAAGGTGACTAAAACAACAAATGAACATATGTGATGGTGGCAATAACAAAAAGCCTTTTAGGGCCAATGGTTACAACTGCCATGACATTCTCTGTAAATCCAATAGTTTGTTCTGAACTCTCATGTTTTAATTAATGATTTAATTAATAGCAAGTCAATTCATTAAGTGATTTCAATTATTCTTGTCAGTGGAAATGAATAAATTCCTCACTACACAAGGTTTAACATTATTGAATTAATTTTTTAGAATGAATGCTCCAAGCTCTGGGTCTACCATGGACCTATAATAGGGGTGAAAGTTGGCTGCCATTATTTAAAATGATTTAAAGGGAAGCAGAAGCACAGATGGAAAGACTTGAGAGACAGAAAGAGAGACAGGAAGTAAAGAGAAAGAAGAATACAACTGTGGTGCAATGTAGCTCCTGAAAAAGCTGACCCTGAAAATGCTCTGAATGCAAATGAATTGTAGGATCTTCGACATCAAGTACAGTCTTGATGCATCTATGGTGCAGGTGGCGCAATTCTGATCCTGTGGATTTATATACTAAGTGGTTTTCTCAGCTGCACACTTCACTTGTGTTCTTTGAGTGCTCCATGACTGACTTCTGTGGGTTTTTTTTTTTTAAAACAAGAGGCCAGTTCCTCCCAGAAGTCATCTTGACCTCAGTTCCAGAGGATGTGCCAGATAAATGGAAATACAGATAAGCAATAACACATATTGCAGGCTTCATCAACAAAATTCCTTCCTCAGCCATAGACCTGTCCTTGGTGGCTGTTTATTTCTCTAATATTAGTTTGGGCAAAAAGAGATCTAAGAGGTATGAGTGTAACATAATTGAAAGGCAATCCATACCAATAATGATGTACCAAGCTACTACAGACATAGCGATGGGGTGGTTGATACCATTTGCCACGAGTGCCCACAGTTTTAGAGCAGGCACTTGGCTGCATTTTTACTTATCTGTGGATAAAAGCCTGTGGTTTTGCATTTCCTATTTTGGTGCCAGCATTCCACCCTGATGAAGACATAGATTACTCCATTTGAAAACCTCCCCCTCTCTCAAAAGGTTTGGATGATTTAAAGGAAAACAAATTACTTTGTTGACCCAGCAAAGACTCAAAGAAGAACATCTTCATTTGTTGCAATGGCAGGACTTGCCAAGTGGTGTATACTGTAGAGCTCAGATGTAACTAGCTATAAATAATTAGTAATTATTAATTGAATCCTGTTTCCACTGATCAAACTAAAACTTCATTACATGATAAATATAACTTAATGGACATTAGACTTTATTGGTATTGGGTAGGAGACCAGAAGAGAAAAACCAGGGGTCTCCCAGGAAAGCAAGGAAAGTATCCTGCTTCAAACACTGTAGAGCTGCTGCCAGTAAGAGTTGACAATACTGGGCCTTGAGTGCAAAAAAGTCTAGCCTCAAGGCTGTATGCAGCTTCTGGACCCCACTTTTGTGTCCTTGAAAGTCCCCACCAATCTCCTAAAGTCCCCTAGCTTCTCTTTAAAAAATCAGGATGATTTTTAGGCAATATTTTGCCCACACAGCAGAGAAAGTCCTTCAAATCCATGAAAATGTGAAAATATCACCGCCCATCCCCACAAGCACTCCAGAATCCCATGCTGCCTTCAGATAATTTTGTATTCCTCTGTAGTCCCTTCCTGTCACCATTTTGAAGGACTACAGAGGGAAATGGAGATCTTTGAATTTGCTGTGAGTACAGGTGCAGCTCATAGCAGTCTGGGGAGAAATGAGCCTTGGCTAAAAAAAAAGTAATGGTTTGACTCAGTATAAGGCAACTTCTTATGCAACTTCTTATGCAATGTAACTATATCTCTTAGTTCCTTTAGCATTTATGAGGATATTAAACCCCAAAGGAATAAGACCTCTTCTAATCTTTGATAATAAGCAGGGTCAGCCCTGGTTAGTACTTGGATGGGAGACTGCTAACGTACACTAGATGTTGTAGGCTATATTTCAGAGGAAGGAACTGGCAAAACCAACTCTGAGTAGTCCTTGCCGCCTTGAGTCCCTATGTTGGGAGAAAGGTGGGATAAAAGCAAATAATAATAATAATTCATAGTGTCCCCATAATTCAACCAGCAACTTGAAAACACATACAGATACACATACAAGCAGAGAATCTGAAAAGGTACTTTTAAAAGGTAATTGATTTCCAATGCAGTATCTGAAAAGTGATTCATTGTAATTTCCCATTACAGCACTGAAAAAGTAGCTCTTTGTTTCTTTTTTTATAGGGGAAAATACAACAACACTGATGATGACATTTGAAAAATTCCTGCCAAAATGCCTCTATAAATTCCTTTAAAACCATGAATGTAAATGGAATATGTTACTTGTTGGACATGTTTTACTTCCATGCTCTTTTTGGTATGAAGAGTTGGTGGCCCTCCACATCCAGATTTTCTCAAGTAACCAGGAGTGTAGTGTGGGGTTGGGTGGATATGAGGGTATTGCACCCCCTGTAAGATTTGGCCCCTCCATTAAATTTTCAGAATTTTTCTTAGTCCCCAAATTTCTAGCACTTCAGAAAATGAGAGTGCATCTACACCGTAGAAATAATGCAGTTTGACACCACTTTAACCTCTATGGCTACTTACCTTACAGAATCCTGGGATTTGAAGTTTTGAGAGGCACCAGCACTATTTGACAGAGAAGGCTAAATACCTTGTAAAACTACAAATCCTAGGATCTCATAGGATGTAGCTACAGCACTTAAAGTAGTGTCAAACTGCATTGTTTCTACAGTGTAACCAGAGACACTGAAAACTGATCATTCCTAGAAGTCTTATATTTGCTGTGTTTGCATCCCCTTGGTCACTGTCTGCCCCTTTTCTCTGGATAACTAAACTGTATTTCTGAATGTCAAAATGAAGTTTTAAGTTACTGTGACGCTAGAAATTTAGGGATTGAAGGATAAAAATCATTTGAGGATGGCAGAGTTCTTAGTAGGGTGGTAATACCATCATTTCCCCCTCCATAGCTCTGTGTGTGTTGTTTGCCTTCATGTCGTTTTCAGCTTATGATGACCCTAAAGCAACTCAGTCATGGGGCTTTCTTGACAAGATTTGTTCAGAGGAAGTTTGCCATTGCCTTCCCCTGAGGCTAAGAGTGTGTGACTTGGCTGAGTCACGCAGTGGGTTTCATGGCCGAGCCGGGAATTGAACCCTGGTCTTCAGAGTCTTATTCCAATACTCAAACCACTATGCCACAGTGGCTGTCTACATTCCTAATATCTTTGGATGCCTTGGAACTACCATATATACTCATGTACACGTCGACCTCATCTATAAGTCAGGGGAAGGTTTCAGGGTCAGAATTATGGATTTTGATATGACCTGTGGCTAAATCGAGGGTAAAACTTAGGGGTCTATAACAAAGGATGGAAAGGGGAAAAACCATTTCTGTCCCTCCTTCTCTAGACTTCTCCTGACCACCTAACACCACTTCCCAAGTGCTAGGAAAGATTTTAACAGCAGGTTGGGAAGGGACAGAATTGGAGTCAAATGGGTGTTTCTTTGATGGGAAGAGAAGACTTTCACACCGGACTGGGAAGGGAAAGAAATTGAGTTAAAAGAGATGTTTCTTTCATAGAAGAGAAGGCATAAAATCAGACTGGGGAGGGAAAGAAGTGGAGCTAAAAGAGGTGTTTCTTGAGGGGAAGAGAAGGTTTTCAGATCAGACTGGGAACCTCTCTCTCTTTCTCTTACACTCACAAACACACATACCTTCCTAGAGGCTTGAAGAACGGGGCGTCAGGTGGTGCTTGTTTCAGGACCTTTCTAAGCAATATTAGTGTATTGACCCATAAATTAGTCAACCCAGGATTTTAGAGTCTATTTTGGGGAATAAATTTCTCAATTTATAGCTTTCCCAATGGTATATACCCCCTTGTTATGGCCCTGCATTATGCTAATATATTTATTCAAACCTTGCACAAGGAGGTAAGTCCTTGTGCAACACTGTTGCAATGTGCAATGGCCTCCATACAGCACCCAAGAGCAGTTCTGTCCCAAACCCAAACAGCTAGGGATTGGCCACTGATGTCCACCATATCAGCATTTGGTTAGGGATCATCATTCGTCTACACCTCCAGGCTAGATCTTGGCCACCATCCCATCTCTCTATATATGGGAGAAAAGAAAATAGCTTTCCCAATTGTGTATACCAAACACTTGAGACTAGAGAAACTGCACCATGATCCACAGTTTTCCTTGATGTGTCATCTGTATCAACCGCTTATGAAAATAAAATAGTTTTTAAAAAACAGAAGAAACTAAGAGCCTTCTTCGTGCCTTTGATTAAAAGCAAAACTTTAGTACAGCCAGTTTGTAAATTCAAAACTGAAAACAAACCTTTGTTCCAAGTGTGGGCCAAACACTGCTTGCAAAGTGTTTCTTAATAAATTGCTCAAGGGCAGAGAGCGCCTGAAAGTGTGAGTAGCTGAGGCACAGGAAACTTCTCCTTGTTCTGTTGTTATGAGTGAAAAGCATTTGTGGCGCCTTCACAATAGGCTTGTAATGCCGGAAGGGTGTTAGTCTTTAACCTTGTACTGAAACCTTACCCTGCCTCTATGCTGTTGGTTGTTCCATGAGGGAAAACATAAACTCTGTGGAATCACTTGGTAAGCATGTGCTCTCCACATGTAAGGAGGGGAGCATGTTAACCCTACTCTCCTCTATCCTTCTGAAAGTCATGTGATGGATTTTAATCACATGAGGCTAAAAAAGTGGAATTAGGGTGGGGTTGCGAGATCCAGCATGATGTAACAGTTTGAATGTTGGACTACAACTCTGGAGACCAGGGCTCGATTCCCTGCTTGAGCATAAAAACCCATTGGGTGATCTTTGGCAGGTCCCACTCTCTCAATCTCAGAGGATGGCAATGGCAAACTCCCTCTGAAGAAACATGCCAAGAAAACCCTTTGATAGGTTTGCCTTAGGGTTGTCATAAGTAAAAAATTACTTGGAGGAACACAACAAAATAGCATTGGTGACCATTTCTTAACACATGACACCATGGCTGTCCAGTAGCGGATCTGTAGTCTATCCATTGCTGGAGCACTCCTTCTCCTTGATGTGCAAAAACCTGTCAATGCCTCCCAATTATGCTGCTTTTCTGATGTTGATGCATGTATGATAGGTTCCTCATGAAGCAGTCCCAATATGGAGGCAAGCATGTGGTGCAAATGGGCCTAATTTTGCTCCTTCCCCCCTTTCTCACCTTCCCCTTGCTATTCCAAAGCAGGCTGTTTTTCTCTTTTTGTTTTACAATTTCTTTTCTTCCTTTATTTTTGACTTAATGGATTGCCATAACTGTACTAAAGCAATTGTGGCATCTTTCAAGCCTGGTATGATAAAATCCAGTGACCTGTCTGAAGAGAAGAATCTGTTGCAAGCAGTATTACCAGACTTTCAAAATAGCAGTAAGGGATTGTTGAAGTTCATGACGTGCAAGACTGACAATTAGGAAGCAGCTGTTAACAAGTTTGTGTTCTACCTTAACTTAGCCATGGGTTTCCTCTGTAAAATTAAGATATTCTTCATATTCATAAGTTACATTTCTGCCTTTATGAAGGGCCCACACTGGAATATAAAGGATTTTTTTTGGCATCTTCTTTAGCCTATGTAAATGGAAAAGCTTTCCAACCATCAAATAAGGAACATCTTTTATAACAAAGGACATCTGCCAGTCTGATAAGGGACAAACCTTCCAGCCTTCAAAAAAGGGACACGTGGTAACCCTACTACCAAGGCTCTTCATGTGAGCCAGAATATGGAAAATAAATAAATAAATAAAAGATCTGTCCAGATACAGCAGGCTTTTAATAGGCATGTCAGTTTTGGGTGAGGAAGGAGGTGAAGGACAGGGTGGAGCTAACTTAGTCTCCTCAGCTGTGGAGTATACTTACTTGCAAATGCTTGGACCGGGCTTTATGGTTTTTCCCCTTGCAGGCAAATAACAGGTGAGCAGGGGATTTCAATCTGGAAAATGGCACAGAGAGAAAGAGGTCACTCCCCCCCCCTCTCAACAGAAGTAACACCAGGACTTTATCACACCAGCCTTCTCCGCCTCCATGATAGCTTGGGCAAGCCATGGTTGTGTGATCTGTTTTCCACACTGCCACATGCAGCCTTCCAGGAAGAAGGGTGGGAACAAGCAATCACGACTGCCAGTCATCTCCCAAAGCTGGCTGCTGTGTGAATGTGCACATGTGAGCTGGCTTTGGGAGGTGATTGGCAGCCATGATTGCTTCTCCTTCCCTGTCCTAAAGCATGGGGCTTCTGTGTGCATATTCACACATAAGCCCTACATAAGTGATCATGGCTGCCAACTGCTTCCCAAAGCTGGCTGCTGTGTGAATGTGCATATAGCAGCTGGCTTCAGGAAACTGTTGGCTGCAATCATAATGAGGGAGGAGGGAGAGGAGCAGAATCATGCCCACACATACCAGGTGAATGCCTGAGATATGAAACTGTAGTGGAAGGAACCTACTGCACAAAGGCAGTAGTGGAATAGCAGCAGGACTGGGAGCCAATTGACAGGTTTTGCCTGTCAGTGAAAAGGTGCACTACAGTAAAGAATAGAATGCAAGGCAGCAGCAGGATAGATATGGCATTGTGTGGTAAGTACCAGCCCAAGATGTTTTATCCTGTTAAAATTCCACTTTTAAGCCTCATGTGGTAAAAAATCTAAGACAAAACATCAACATGTGACTCTAACATTGTTGCTTTTCTTCTCCTGTATAATTTTTAACATCTTTGCCGGATGTAGAAGCCAGTGAAGTTTGCATGATGTATTCTGTACTTTTTAGTTGGCCCAAGAAGGCATTGCTGTTGTGTGGATTTTGTATTTTGTTGCATTTTGCTGCATGGCCAACATGGCTGTCCCTGAATGTGTTAACAGGGATGGAGAATCTTTTTGCTATCCAAGTTGATATTATTTTGGCCCAAAACTAGGCTCACATTTCAGCAGTGGGTAGATTCAGACCGGGTGAACAGAGATACACAACAACAGCATAGATGAATGCATCCAGGCAGACATTCTCCTTCCCCAACTTGTATAAGGTTTTCCTTCTTCAGCTTTATAAATGATGGGCTCAGAGGGGAATAGAATAAATGACACCAAGAACCCAGAATGCCTTGGTGAGAGTCTAGAAAGCTGGACTAAGAGATGTAAAGGTCATGGAGTGGTGCTGGTATCATCTTGCCTCTGCATTACACAGATTGTGTGATCCACATGGGAAAGCTCAGTCTTATCCTTTCTATGGGATTGAGAAAGCAGCAGAGGAACAACAAGGTGATGTAAGGACATGTGATCCCTATAGGGTAGGCAGTATCTAAGATCGGACCAAGGGTCTATTGAAATCCAGTAGACTGTTTTCTATAGTGGCAAAAAAGATGCTTATGGGAAACCCAGAATCTGGAAACTTCCTTTCCACTATGTTTCACAACAGCTGGTACACAAAGGTATGCTACTTTTATGTTCAAGGCAATGCCATCATAAAGAGTAGCTATTGATCCTCCATGAGTATGAAGGGATGCCTGGATTTAAACCCAACCCATGCTTCCCCACATTTGTCACCAAGCCAACTATGCAGACAAACCTTAATGCACTGTCAGAGCACATGTTCTGCACAAGGTCATCTGCATCTTTTGTGAGTTTTTTTAAAAAAAGGATTTCAAGTAGCCAAGACTACTTTAAGGAAAGACTGCCTGAGATTTTGGAGAGCTACTGGCAGTTGCAGTAGCCAGTAATGGTCTAGATGGAAGAATGGTCCAACATGGTAGAAAGTAGCTTAACATCCATTCACTAGACAAGCCTGCAGTCTGTGTAGATGGAGACCAAGTAAGCAAAACTTGAAGTACAGTACAGATTCCCTAGCACATGCAACACAAAGAGGCATTACTAACCCAATCAGCTGAAGAATGCTCAGTTGTTTTGGTGTTGTATGTTTGGAAAGGTAGTAGTGAGATGAAATTATGGAGAAACCTCTGTCATAGTTTGTAATTATCTGTGAGTCTTACAGGAATCATGAAGCATCCTTTTGCAACTCTTTGGTGTAAATCTATGGACATTCTGCTTCAGTTCACATGGTTCAGAGGGACTAATGAATAAATCGTCCCATCACTGGTTTTAGGAGCAGATGTATAATGCCCATTTTTCATATGAGAGGTATGAACAGAGGAGGAAGTTTCTGTTCTGTAGATCTGAGCATGCATTTCACAACAGCCAAACTTGCTCAGCAAAATGAAGAAATCCCTGCGGAAAGTCTTGGTGAAGATAGCATACAGGAATGGGTTGGCACAGGAGTTAATGGGGTAGAACAAAACAAGGAGGATCTTTGAGTTGGAGACGGTGATGAGAGGGACCTTGAGGGATGCTGATATGGCAAAAAAGGAGATGGGTGCCATGCAGAGGAAGTCTGTGAAGATCAGGATAGCCATACGTTTGGCAATCTTGGTGTCACTGTTGGATGAGAAGACATTGGGATTCCTCACAGTGAAGTAGATGCTGATGTAGCAGGTGCAGATGATGATGAAAGCCAGGATGTTTAATACCAACAGAAACATGATGTATGCCTGGGCAAGGGGTGTTTCAATATCCATGGGTAAGCAGATGCTGACTTTCATGTAGCTGCTGACTTCAAATATGGGAAGGAGGGCTATGGTGAAGGCAAAGACCCATCCCACAAGCATAATGACTACTGCATGCCGAAAGCGGACTTTGCGGTCCAGTTCCATGGCATAGGTGATGGTGTGCCATCGTTCCAGTGTGATGACAGTCAATGTGTATATGGAAAGTTCACTGGCAAAGACAGTGAAGAAGCCAGCTGCATTGCAACCAGCACCTGTTTGCCAGTCAATGGCATAGTTGTAATACTGCCTTTGGGTCTGCACATCTTTGATTGCGATGAGCAGTAAATAGATGCCTGTGCAGAAGTCTGCAAAGGCAAGATTGCACATTAGGAATCGGGGGACTGTGAGCTTATATTGGCTGCTGACTAAGATGATCAAAACAATCAGATTTCCCATGATTGCCAGAATATTGATGAACCATATGAGGACTCTGAGAAAATTGTAGCCCATGATGTCTTCGCATGGGTTGAAGGCATCAGGCTCAGGAAAGCAAGTCACTTGAACCTCTTCTTTACACAGGTTGTGATAGTAATCGTCTTCATCCAGCTCGAAATCTATCCCATCAGGATCTTCTTTGATGAAGGATTTATTGCATATGGGGTGCAATATTGCACTGAAATGATAAAAAAATAATATGGTTATAGCCTGGAAAATATAGCAAGGAAAAAGAAAGTTGATTCCACATCAAAAAGAAGGGAGAAATATATATCCCCCCCCCCCCCAGTATTAACTGTTCATATCAACTTTTGGGATTCTTTTAAGGCAAGGTTCTGTCTGTAAACAATTGGGTCCAATTCAAATAGCCAGAACCTACCTTTACAGCTCTAAAGAATGTGAGATTCAAATGCATGAAAAATTCCCTATGCGTGTATCAAACTCATGTTTCTTTAAAACCATTTGCCAATCACTTTATCTTGCATAAGAAATAGAAAGACCACTAAAGGAGGCTGTCTCAGCAGTGGAGTCCTGACATACCCTCTCCAAAGTGAGGACTCTTTCATATCAGTCTACAAAAGGCATGACTTCTCACAATATAGTTCCTTAAGTTTTGCTGCCGCTGCCATCCCCATGTCCATTGGTTCTATTATTTTAAGGAGCTGTTTGTAGTGATTTCCTGCCATTGCACTGGGGTTCTTTTTTTCCAAAACTGTGAGTAATTTGCTGATGTGGTCTTATAGTTTAAAGGGTAGATTTTATCCGCTCTGATTTTTTTAGGGAAAAATTAACATAATGCTATAGAACAAAAGTCCAATTTTGCTGATTAACGGATGCATTAAAACTCTAGATTGTATTAAGACTTCCGGTCAGTTATGGCACCTGGCAAGGTGGAGATTTAGATTGCGGTCTAAGACCCACCCGTTTGTTGCAATTTTAGGCTGTTCTCAGAGATCATGGACAGTCTGAATTACCCTTTTGACATACGGGGATCATAGGGCTCCCACAGAGGCTTGATGCCTGCTCTGGGCGGCTGGTAAACCCAAGTTATTCAGAAGGTTTCTGAGTGCAGAGGAGAAGAGGGAGCCGCGGGCGACCATGATCGCAACTGAGAACCCCATTGGGGGAAACAGGCTGCCACTGATTTTAAATCTTTCATGGAATGGTTTTTTTCCCCTTCATAATTATTTTCTTTTCATCAGAACTTCTCTGTAATCTTCACAAAGATCTTTTGGCAGATTAAACTTTATGGACATTTAAATTTAATTTTTAAACCAGAAACTCCTGAGTCAGTGAGATTTTCATTATAAATATTCATAAAAACAAGAGGAGACAAAGCATTCAGGGGTTCTAGATGTATAAAGACATTTAGAAAGCTAAATATTTAGAAAGCCGATTGGAATTAAAACTGTATTATTATATTCTATATTGAAAGATCTGAATTTCGTTTATATATTTTTGATCACTTTGGCCATATTTTGATTATATTTTTGGTCATATTCAGATAACTCTTGGACTATTTGGAATAAATTGCATATTGGATTTTTGCTGGACTTTGCTGGACTTTACTGATTAGATATTGGAACAGATTGGATTGATATTGAACTTATACAGACATATTTTGTATTGGATTTTTTCTTTTTTCTTTTTTTCTCTTTCTTTTTCTTTTCCCTTTATCATTTGGATTGGATACTGGGCTATTGTGGACTATACAGATGGGATACCAGAACAGATTGGATTAATATCAGGTCTACATAGAAACACTTTGTATTGGAGCTCTGGTATTTTTCCCCTCTTTCCCCCCCTCTTTTTTGTCCCTTGGATGTTTCAGACTTTTGATTTTTTTTTCTTCTTCTTTCCCCCGGATATTTAAAAATTGACTTTTGCTCCCTACACTAATTGAAATGGGAGTATTTTTGGTTAAAAGGAGGATTTTGATTATACCCAGAACTGACTGATCTGTGTATCCCCTCCGTGACTAATAACTGGCAACGTGGTGAAATAGTTACTAGTTAATACTTCAAGAAAAACAACCTTACTTTCATCCAAACACTGACTGCTTCAAGGACCCCTCCAAGGTCGGAGATGGGAGTATAGATTGGTGGAGATAGGAGACTGGAGTGGAAGAAGGGCAAAGGAAAAGGGCAGAAGAACTATAAAATGCAATAACTGGAAATAATGCAGGAGGAGAACTACCATAGAGTGGTAAGGAGGGAGAAGCCAGGAACTACAGGAAATAAATCCCTGGAAATACAAATCATAGAGTAGAGCAGAACGGAGATGATGCACTGGAAGAAAAGATCATAGAGAGGCATCAAAGATAGGTCGGAAAGAGAAAGTCAAGGAGGTGAATTTAAAAATAATAAAGAGACCCAACAGAGCAATTGACAAAAGGGAAAGATAAGAAATTCAAAGAAGAATCTAAAGACAATTGCAATAATTAAGGTGTTATAATTAAGCTGCTAAAACTACTGTGGGAAAAGGGAGGGAAAGTGAGTAAAGTATATCTTTAATATAGAACTGGTATATGATTGAATATTGTGCGTAATTGAAAGAAGGAAAATTGATTCTGAATAATTTGAAAGTGGCTAGAATAATTAACTGCCCTAATATATACACAATGTCTTTTTTCTTTCTCTCCCTTTTTCATACTTCTATTTCTCCTCAATTATTTTTGGGAAAGTAAATGAAATATGTTGGATAAATATTATATGAATGAACTTGAGTTAGATAGAATGAAATGAATGTAGGCTGATTGACCCATATGTAGTATTTTTTTACATTAATTGAATTTTTGGAAAATATTGTGGGTAATTAATAATTAACAAACTGCAGAAAGAAATTATAAAATTGAGCATATTTTTTCTCTTTTTTGATGAATTAATAAGTATTTTGATTTTGTGTGTTCTAAAATATTGAGAAAGTAAATTTAAATATAATTGCAAGCAAATTGATTAGTACCCAACTTTGATTAAGAAAATTTCAAAATTGCTGGGATATATAGTACAAATAGTTATCAACTTATTAAACAAAAGATAAAAGATAAAATGGCGTCTGGTACAAGATTGCAAGGAACCAAAGTACAACAACAACAACTACATCTCAAGATCATCTCAAGAAATACCTAAAACATCAGACTCCAATTTAATGATGTTAGAAGAGATAAGGAAAATTAGGCAAGAAATGAAAGAGGGTAAGATGGAAACATGAGAAGAAAGAAAACAAGATAGGATTGAGATGAGACAAGAGCTGAAACAGATGAGAAATGAGATAAAAACAAAATATCAGAGATGAACTTAAAACGATACAAGCCACAATGAGTAACATTTCACAAGATTTGGAAGAAGCCAATCAAAAAATTTGAAAAATACAGGAAGAAAATAGAGAACTAGAAGATACCACTAAGAAGCTCACATGGAAACAACAACAAGGAGAGGAAGAAAGATTAAAAGTTGAGATGAAATTAAGAGACATATGAATAAAGGTAAGAGGATTAAAAGAAAGACAGAAAGAAAACCTATATGAATGTTTGGCTACACCATTCGCTGAATTAGTGGGGATGAAAACGGAAAGCTTCAAATTTGAAATCGACAAAATATTCAGAGTGAAATCATGGATCGCTAGGAAAAATAATCGACTGAGAGACATCATTGTTTATTTTGTCAGAACACAGATAAAAGAAGACATTCTACATAAACATACAGGAACAAAACTGAAGATGGAAAACTCAGAGGTTCTTCTCTTCTGTGATATAAGTAGTGGAATCTTGAAAAAAAGGAAAGAATATAATTTTCTGACAAAGGTCCGAGCAAATAAGATACTTTACAGATGAAAACAAACAACCGGATTATCAGTCACCTATAAGCAGAAAAAACACAGAATCAATATGGACTTGAGCTTTTTAGCTCCAAGTCAAGGGTGGCCTTGTTGTACTACAACCCCCATTATTCATGATCATTGGCCATGCTGGCTGGAATTGATGGGAATAAGAGTTCAACATTATCTGGTTGTGCACAGGTGTCCCTACCTTAAAGTGTCTATCCCTACCTTAAAATATTTGGCTCTATGATCCTTGGAACAATGGGTGCTCTCATATATTTCTCAATTAGGTTAGGCAAGTAGTTGCAAAGGATAGGGTCTATCTCAGCAGAGGTATCTTTCTTGTGGAATTTCTTTCTTAAAAGGGGTAATAGACTTATGCTTTTGTTATTTTCTGTAGGCTGGCTAGTGCCTTTCACTTTAGGCAGGACATAGGTTATCTCATTATTTCTAATTGTATCTCAGCTATTTAGATTGCCATGTTGTTATGGGAACTTTCTTTAAATTTCCTGTTTTTAAATTTTATTTTTTTACACTGTATATTTCATACTGTCTTAAAGAACCCTTGTGGCCATGTTACAAGACAGACTCTTAGTTGAATTAAATAAATTAAATAAAATAGAAAAAGCAATTGAAGGAGTCTCCCAAAATGCCAAACTTCAGATCTCCTAAGATGAATGCCTACAGATGCTGCTTCAGTATTTACAAAATGTTTTCTAATAATTGACAACCCTTCTAAGGGGTGGCAAAAGCAATGACAGACATCAGCAGCAACTCACAGCAACACGATCCCCTAGGATACAGATTTATCTTTACATTAGACAGGACAAAAAGGGCTAGCTGGATTTCCTAATGGGCTCTGTCAGTTTCTGTAAGTTAACAATCCTGACTGCATTGCACAGGCAGTTAGAAGAAGGACAAAAGGGAAGTGATTCCTGACTATATGACAGATAAGGCAGAAACTATTCCGAAAGACATCAGCAAACATTTATTATTATTATTATTATTATTATTATTATTATTAGAAATAAAAATTATTTATTAGGCAACAATAATAATTTTTCCAACCTCTGATACTGCTTATGCTTTGCATTTTTGGTCTTTTACATACCTGAGAATTATTGTGGTGCAGTCGTCCAAGTGGGGTGCAGACCACATCAGGTGATATCTTGAGGGGCGGGAGTTGTACACACAGTGGGGTGGTACATCTGATGGAACTGATGTAACTACTGGACGAGCAAGAAGGCATTGCTTCCCTTTCTCACTTGCCCAGTGTCTATGACAGACACTGATCAGGCCCTCCAGAAGCCCCAGCAGTCTGGCCGGGCACTGGGCAGCAGGACCAGATGGAGGGCAGGTGAACCAGATGGGGAGGGCAGGTGAGTGAGGCAGGGGAAGGGTGAGATAGTCTGCAGCCCCTCTGAGCCCTTTCTGGGATCTGCACCAGGTGACACCAATCTCAGTAATGCCACTGAAACTCTGGAGATGAGGGTTTGAATCCTAAAGGGTGTAATAGGATATTTGGGGTTTCCCAAAACTGGAGGGGTCTGTCAGTGGGCCTCAGAGGTGCAGCTGGGTCTCTATCCTGTGTTGCCCTTGGGAAACCAGATTCCATGAATCATGAATCATGAGAAAATATTTAGTCCAGGAAAGCAGTTCAAAGGATAAAGCCAAAGAACCATCAGAGTCCAGGTAGATTTAAAGGCAACAAGCAATCAGTGAAAGAATTAGCGCCGCCCGACTTACCGGGCCGGCGCTGTTGCCGCACGCGGGAAGCGCCACATCGCGCTCCCGCCGCGGTCTCTGTCCCGGCAGCCATTGCGAGGGCGGGCTCCCTCGCTATTGGCTGCCGTGAGGGAGAGCGCGGGAAGGTAGCCCGCCTTTTTCTGGGACGGACTTCATGTCCCAGAATGCATTGGGGGTGAGGCGGGCTGCCTGATTGGCCCAGGGCGGCCCGCCTCTCACCTTGATTGGCCAAGGCCTTCCTGGGGGCGGGGCTGCAATGACGTGGCAGCCCCTGATTGGCCCGAATGCCTATTTATTCGGGCTGCGGGTGCGAAGAGACGCCATTGCCTCGTTCGGCTCTGAAGCGAGCAGAGCCGAGAGCAAGTAGCTCCGGGTGAGTCGGGCCCGGGATTTCGGGGCCATTTTTCCCTGCCCTGGCAGGCAGCCGGGGTCAGGGTGGCCTTTTTGTGGATTGCACCACACAAGGCTGTGGGCGCATTGGGTGGCCTCCGCCCCCCCCACCGCGGTTATCTGTAAACCGCGGTTCTCTGGGGTGTGCGGGGGAGTATAACCCCCCCCGCGGTTATTTTAAACCGGGGTTTTTCAGGGGTTTGCTGGCCTGCGGACTGTGGCGGGCATAAGCCACAGTTCGACGGGAGGGTAGTTCCTACTCCTCCTTTGTTTTATTTTCTTTAAGGGCGGTGATCGCGGCTGTAGCCCTGCTGAGCCCGCCCTCTTTTGCCCCCCCTTTTTTGGGTTCATTTTTGTGGGGGTGTGGAGCGATTACCCTAGCCTCCTGCTCTGGACTGCATTGCTTTTGGGGCATTTACGCGAGAGCAGTGATCGCGGCTGCGGCCCTGCTGAGCCTGCCCTCTTGACTTTTGTTCGCCTTGTGAGGGGCGGTGATCGCGGATTCGTCCCTGCTGAGCCTGCCCCTCCCTCTTTTATTGACTTTCTCTGGAAGTCCAGTATATTTTGCGGGTTGCCCTGTAGACTTTGGGCTACGATGCCTTCTAAGTCAAAAGGTGCTAACAAGCAGCAGCCGGCCCCGGCGGCTCGCACTGGGCGCACTTCAACATCTCGTGGTCGTAATGCTTCGGGTGCAGTGGCCCGTCTGAACGAGGAACCTCGAAGTACCGTGCCGCCGGGCGCCCCAGCTGGTGTAGGCACTTCGTCAGGTGACGGGCCTTCTTCGCAAGCGTCGTCGGTTATCTCTCAAAAGATGGCGGCGGAGCTGGCGCGGTCTTTTTCCGATATTATTTCCAAGGCACTAGCAGCTAGTGGTTCTCCAACAGTGGCTGGTGTGGCACCAACGGTGACTGATGGGAGTAATCAAGCTTCGGTCGGGGCGACAGGTTCGGTTCAGGCGTCCAGCTCTACACCCGGGACCCAGGCTTGCGAGGTCGCTGTGCAGTTGGCGGATTCGAGTTCCAGCTCGTCTTCCAGCTCCAGCTCTTCGTCGGATTCGTCCAGTTCAGACGACGAAGTTTTGGAGTCGGCGTCAGCAGCTGATTCGTCCAGGAAGAAGCGAAAACACAAGAAGAAGTCGAAGAAGAAGAAGAAGAAGTCGAGGCGTTCCGCCTCGGGTGCACCTGGGACTGTGGTGGGGCAGGAGGGTATGTCCTCGGGCGCCCCGATGGTCGGGATGGATACTGGGTTGAGCACGCCTGGGCTCCCGGTTTACCTTTGTGGGCCATCAGGAGGAGGGCTTGGAGGCCTGGTCTGCAGGGGGTATGGGTCGACGCTCAGGCCTCCTCCATCCCTGTTTCTGCTCCTGGAGACCGCCCTCCGGGCTCACACCTTTCCAAGAAAGTACGGAAGCTCATTTTGCGGGGGTGTTATGTGGACGTCTTCACCCTCCTCCAGCCGAAGGGTCAGGAGGCTTGGGCCGTCACTTCTCCAAAACGTGCCAAGAGGCACCCTAAAGTTCCACCTGCTGAGCCTAACTTTTCTAACTGGCTGGAGGGCTATACTGTGTTTAAGGCGGTGGTTTCCATGGCTTTCCCCGAGAGGGCCTGGCATCTTGACTGCCACTTGTTGCATGTCCTTCGGGCGAGGTCTGTAGCAGGGGAGGCAGCAGCCATTGCGTATGACACAGCTTTCAGGCAGCAGGCGTCTCTTAGCTCTCGTGAGCGGTGGGACCAACTCCACAGCGAGATTTGGCTTTTAGAAGTAGGCCCATTAGCTAAGTCCAAGGGTGCCTTCAAGGCATCTGGCAAGCGGGATCGTAGGCTCGCTTGCTGGGATTTCAATGCGGGCCGCTGCACGCGGGCACATTGTAGATACGAGCATTGCTGTGAAGTATGCAGAGGTTCTCACCCCAAGATCTCCTGCTCTCGCAATAGTTCTCAACCCTTTCGACAGGGGCGCCCTGCCCATACGGCAGCCGGCAAACGTGACGGGGCCCCTGCCTCTGATGCCGGTGGGTCAGGGAGCCAAAAATGAGGTGCCTTCATTTCCTCTTCAGGAGTTCGCAATGGCTCGATCGCCCGTTAATGTGGGAGCCCTTTTACCTCTCTTGGAGGTTTATCCTCATAAAGAAGCTGCTCGAATGCTGGCTGATGGGTTCTCATCCGGTTTTCGTATCCCAGTGGTGGCCCCTCCTCCTCCTTCGGTGGCAAAAAAATTTGAAATCGGCCCGAGATATGCCTGACGTCCTCCTTAGCAAGATTAATAAAGAAATTGAGGCTGGACGGATTGAAGGGCCTTTCAGTTCCCCCCCCCCCCCCCGTTTGTTGATCTGCATGTTTCTCCGCTTGGGGTTGTTCCCAAGAAGGCACCAGGGGAGTTCAGACTCATTCACCACCTGTCTCACCCTCCTGGGGCCTCGGTGAATGATGCTATTCCCGATGAGTTGTGTTCTGTGAAGTATGCCTCTTTTGACCATGCGGTCCGTTTGGTTCGCTCCTGCGGAAAAGGGGCGTTAATGGCCAAATGTGATATTCAATCGGCCTTTCGACTGTTACCGGTTCACCCTAATGATTTTCGTTTGCTAGGTTTCAAAGTAGGAGAGGGGTGGTATTTTGATAAGGCCATGCCAATGGGGTGCTCCTTTAGTTGTGCAGCGTTTGAGACCTTTAGTACTTTTCTTGAATGGGAGCTCAAACGGCGGGCTTGCTCCCCGTTGGTGACACATTATCTGGATGATTTTTTGTTTGTAGGAAGGGCGGGCACCGATGAGTGTAAGAAGCTCCTAGACACTTTCTCTGCCCTGGCCCTAGAGATTGGGGTACCATTAGCTAAGGAAAAAACTGAGGGGCCTGCGTCATCTCTCACTTTCTTGGGCATTCAATTGGACTCCGTCCGTGGCACCTCATCCTTGCCCCAGGCTAAACTGTTAGCGCTCAGGGCCCTTTTAGCGGATTTCCTGGTTGCCAAAAAAGCCACTTTAAAGCAAGTCCAATCCTTACTGGGGCACCTTAATTTCGCATGCCGTGTGGTGGCGCCGGGTCGGGCATTTTGCTTTAGGCTGGCCAGGGCCACAGTTGGCGCTCACCTCCCCCATCATCGGGTTAGGATCTCAAAGGGTGTGAAAGACGATCTCAGAGTTTGGGAATCTTTTCTTTCCAATTTTAACGGTGTGGCCATTTGGCAAAAGTCCTGGCAGATAGGTGACCGTTTGCAAGTTCATTCCGATGCAGCCGGGAGTATAGGTTTTGGCATCTATTTTCAAGGCCATTGGTGCGCACAAAGGTGGCCGCAGGAATGGGCTAAGGGCAATGTGTTAAAGGACTTAACCTTTCTGGAATTGTTTCCGATTGTGGTCGCTATTCGCATTTGGTGTGAAGAATTTGCCAACAAGAAGATCACGTTTTGGTGTGACAACCAGGCGGTTGTTAACGTGGTCAACAGTATGTCCTCTTCTTCTGAGAGAGTCATGTTATTGGTTAGGAGACTGGTTCTTGATTGTTTAATTAATAACATTTCTTTTTCTGCGCGGTTCGTGCCTGGTCTTGAGAATAATATCGCTGATGCTCTCTCTCGCTTCCAGGAGGAACGATTCCGCCGTTTGGCTCCGGAGGCGGACCCCTCCCCAGTTCCGTTTCCTCAGGAGTTGTGGGACCTTGGACCTCTATCATTATGAATGGCATTTTTTCGTCTATTGCTCCTTCTACTCAAAAGGCTTATAGGAAGGTTTTTCCCAAGGTAGCTGCATATTTTAGAGCCTGTAATCTCCCGGCTCATTGGCCCATTCAGTCCTCTATTGTCCTTGGCTTCATGGCCTGGTTATTTTCTAATGGGTCTTCCCCTCGGGCCATTGCGGTTGCACTGGCGGGCATATCTTTCTTTTCAAAGGCCCCCGGCCTAGGTGATCCTTGTGCTTCCTTTCAAGTCAGGCGGACCCTAGAAGGTTGGAGGCGATCCCAGGGTCCTTGTTTAGATGCCAAACGTCCCATCACGCTGTCGCTGCTCGAGCAGCTTGTTGCTGTTTTACCTGTTATTTGCTCTTCCCCTTATGAGGCCGGCCTTTTTTCGTGCTGTTTTTGTTACTGCTTTTTTCGGGGCCCTGAGGTTGGGGGAGCTTGTTCCAAATTCCGCCAATGACAACTCCGAACGTTCTCTTCAGGTTGGGGATGTTTGGTTCACTTCGAGCTCTGTTTGCTTAATGGTACGGAGGTCCAAATGTGACCAGTTGGGGAGGGGGTCCACTATCACATTGAACCGCTTTAAAGGCTCGCTGGTGTGCCCCGTCCGAACTATGCACGCCTTCCTGGATGTACGCCCAGCTGGTACAGGCTCCTTATTTTGCCACTCCAACGGAGCTCCGGTTACTCGTTATCAGCTGGTGGCAGTGCTGCATTTGGCCCTTAGACATTTGGGTTTGCCAGCGAAGGAATTCGGGGGACATTCTTTCCGGATTGGGGCAGCTACCTCGGCTGCACAAATTGGATTGTCAGCGGACTCTATCAAACATTTGGGACGATGGAAATCCATGGCTTATTTGGGTTATATCCGACCGGACCTGGACATTGTTGGGGGTCAATGACTGTTTTGCTGTTCTATTTGTTTTGTGAGGGGCCCTTATGCGTTGTTGATAGGGTTGGCGGCAGGCGGTTCGTTCCTCACCGTCTGTTTGGCGGCAGCATAGGCCTGGATCTGGGGTGAGGGGTTTCCAGGGCTCGATGGCTCTGGATCGGGAGTCCTTGCGACCCGGGTGTATGGAGCGTGCTGATGTGGCCAGTGCGGGGGCCACAGTCAGTTGACACCCGGTGACTAGAGTGCCTTGCAAATCGATTGGGAGGAGCACAGTTGCCTGACTGTGCTTTAGGGCGGGGCTTGGCACCTACGTCATCCTGATGCTTGGCTACAAGCAACCATTCATTAGCCAACGGGGGTTTGGCTGATGTCCAGATCCAGACCTTATGCTTTGGGCCAACCCTATTGTTTGTGCTGGTTTAAAAAATAAAGTTGTGGCCATGTTCACTCCAGCCTTGTGTATCTGTGCTTTCTTGTGGCGCCTGACCTGCGAGGCAACAAATCACCAGGGTGGCTTTCTCCCAAGGAAAAGGATGGTTGTCAGCCATACTGGGCCGAGGGAGGTGCTGGGGTATTTACAGTTTGTCTGGGTCTTGCAGCTTGCTTCTTATTTAAATACTGAGAGCACCAGCATCTTTCTCTTTCCTGGTCTCTCTACATGGGGGTGACTATTGGTAAGTGTCTCTTCATCTCAGGGTTGTGGTTGGAGGGAACTCAGCTCCTGTGGCTGCTGGGAACTCTGTTCCTGTGCTGGCTGCAGGCTCTCATTGGGGCTGTAGCCCTGACATGTCACCCAGACTCTCAGAATCTCTATCAGAGTCTTCAGACCCACAGGACATGCCAGGATCCTGGAGGCAGGGCATGACAGTCCCAAAGGGAGCATAGTGGATTGTGTTTTGCTAGATAGATACTTGCTTAGAATAAAAGCTTCCTTTAAAGATCTCTTTTCTTCCCACACTTTTTCATGTACCTTTTGCTCAGTATGTATATGGTACTTATGAACATAGGATTCTCATTGATAAGAGGGGAGTGGGAAGGGAAAACCTCTGCAGTGTTACGAGCGGTGGTGAAAAAAAGCCCAGCCCAGGTTCCCCAGTAACTTCCCACTGAGTTACTGGTGAAAGGGGGTTAAAGTCAGTGGGTGGTGGCACGCTGCAATTTGTCTACCCTAACTTTACACACACACACACACACCATTCCAGGAAATGCACTAGTCAATTTTTTACAGTCTACTTTTTGCTGGGTACTGAGATCCTTAGAAACAATGCTCAGAACCTCCATAAAAGATAGAATATATGCTCAGGTTCATTAATACAGATTAAGAGTTAAGATAGCCTGAGGATGCACTCTTGGTTGACAAATCTGAAACACAGTGGTGAGCCAATTCCCCCCCAGAAAACAAGAAACCAGGACAATTATGCCAGGGTGAAAGCAGTCCACCTCTGCTGTGAAACATTCAGTGGTAAAGCTGTTTAAAGCATTATCAGCAACACAAACCGCCAGAGACAAAGGGTTAATTAAATCAATCAATGAGCAAATCTCAAAGACCACTTGAAAAAACTAAGATAAATGAGGAGGACTCTTGATGCTAGAAGGCCCTGCATTATTCCACTGATGGCAAATCAAGTTGCAAGGAAGCCTGATTTAAGAGGCTGAGAAGACCCCATGATTAGCTCTGCAGAACTCAACGGGGGTCATGCTAATGAATCGTTTTGAAAATCAGGGACAGAGTTGCACACAGTGGATGCATCTGTTTCATTGTGCCCACTTCTGTCCTGTCCTAGAGCTGTCAAAACGCATATGCCTCTTTCATTTTCCTGGCTTATTGAAGGGATAGGAAGTTCTATAAACAACATTTCCTTCGGTCCATTCTTTGGGGGAAACCATGATTGGAGACATAGAATTGTTGTGGGGATGATATCTTTTAAAAATATGTATATATGAGTTTATTAATACAACATGCTACCTTACATACCATCAAATGATTAATATATTGTCTTAAAACTGTGCTCAACTATTAACTAATTCCTCATATGCATACATAATATTTCATTTATACATTGCCCCCTCCTGCCCATCCCAAGAATGGTGTTTCCTTCTTAATTTCCTTTTTCTCTCATGTGGAAGCATTTTAACTGTTACCTTTACATTCTCATACCCCTTCCTCCCCTCAACAAGCTCAGTTATTAGTCTCCAATTAGTAAGCCAAATCTCTTCTTTCAATTTACCAGAATAAACCCTCTTTTTTTTCCATTATAAAGTCAAACATCATATACTCTGATATATTTTGCTTCCATCTATTGCAGTGCCACCTTTCTTCATCCTTCCACCCATATACAATCCTTCCACCCATATACAATCACTGCTTGTGCCACTATGATTAATTGTAATTCTGTAATTCTATATTCTTAACATTACTAGTTATACTTCTTTCTTTCTTTAACTGAATTTCCCTCCTATTATTTTATTAATTTCTTGGGGGTGGGGATGATACCTCTATAATTATATGAACATTGCACAAAGGAGGATGAAGTGAATGCTCAAACAAAGCAATAAGAGAGGGAAAAGTCTCAGTACAAGAGACAAGGGTCTGAATAACTTGTACTAGACAAAACCATAAAAAAATAAACATGCCTCAGACTAATGATAGAAAGATTATGTAATATTTAAAACTATGTTATTACCAAACTCTCCGACATTTCACAAATGAACACTATCACATGGGGAGAAATCAGGGGATTAAAAAAAAAATTTCCTGGGAAAATTGTGTAATTGCGGAGAAGATTTTCACACACATCATGATCTGAGAAGACTTATTCTGGGAAGAACCAGGAATGCTCCAGCAACAAACCATTCATTGGGAAATCCTGTGAATGGTTTGTTGCTAGGGACCATGACATCATCTGAAAATCTTCGCCACGACTGTGTGACTTTCCTTTTAATCACCTGATTTCCCCCCATGTGATTGTCTCCCAAGACATATGTGGGCAAGCAACATCAGTGTGGTCAAGAGGGCAAACGTTATTCAAGAATAAACACACGGCAGCTAGGAGAGGCTGCAGCACTTCACTTTTGCCTGAACCTACTGGAAAGAAATAGATTCTGCCCCCTTCTCTCTTCTCCATCCAATAAAGTTCATTGGGTGCAAACTACTTTTTCACTTTGGACTCTATTTTCAGCAAGTGAAGTAGGGTAAGGATAAAATAGGAAAGTGGGAGGATGAGAGAGGAACTGAAAAAGTGAGGCAAAAAAAAAGAAGGATTAATTGGGACTGTCACTAACAAATTGGGTATATTTATTTGAATATTGGGTATATTTCTTTGAATGTCTAAAATGTATTTCTAAATGCTCAGGTGACATTTTGAACTACTGCAGTGCTTGTAATTGGGGAGTGAAGGAAAATTTAATTGGGGGGTAGAATTCGTCTTTGGGTGGACAATGCCTTCATTCCTCCCCCCTCCCCCCCAGTGCAACCCTGAGTAGAATTCAGAACGATCAGGCTCAATTTGTAACTCATTGGGCTAAAACCCCTTTCCCTTCCTTGTCCCTCTCTGTAATCTTCTATATCTACCACCTCTCCCAAAATAGGACAGAAAACAGTGAACTGTTTGTTGCATCCAACTCTCCCCTCACAAGGCAGAATGTGAAGGGTTAGGTAGAGGGAGAGGAATTTCTTTAAATTCAAAGGCCACATTTGGATTCAGAGATATTGGGCCCTTTCACATTACACAACTGTAGCACAACAATTCCACTTTAACTGCCAGAGCTGCATCATTATGAAATACTAGGGTTTGTAGTTTGGTGATGAACTGGAACTCTCTGGACAAGAATGCTAAGTGCCCCTCCCTGAATTACACAATTATATAGGATGCATACAGGGCAATTAAAGTGGAATCATAGCACTCTAGCTGTGTGCTGTGAAAGGGCCCATTCTTGCAAATTGCATTCCCTGAGTGGGCAGGCACAAAAGCAAAAGGATGTGACCAAAAGTTGATGAATTATCTTAGCTCAACACTCTTTCTGCTAGTAACTAAGGAGATTATCACACACATTTTTCTCCCAAGTTGGGCATGGGCTGGTTATGGACATAAACCACTTAAAGGCAGATGTTATAACACATCTCTGTGCCCAGCTCAGAGGCATTGCATACCCAATCCAGACTTTGCAAAGAATGGGACTTTCCTGTTCTTTGCAAAGTCCAGGAGAAGTCTGTATCAAGTATGTGATGCCTCTGAGCTAGAGGTGTGCAATAATATCAGTTTTTAAGTGGCTTACACCCATAGAGGCTCAGCAAAGCTGCCTGAAACATTGGGGGGGAGGGAGATGTTCACCACCCTAATAGTGACAGGTGGTTGTATTTGGCCACTGTAGTTGTCTGCCCAGAACATGCTATTCGTTTCTTATTGGGATGAGGGACCTAAAGTTGATCTATCACAGTGCTTGACTACCTCCTTCTCTTTCTCATGACTGACCAGTGAAACTGGATGTAACCATATCAATTATCTCAATCAAGAGTGACTTTGACATTCACAAATAAATGGAAACTCTAAAAGCAGAGCAAATGGGACAACTCACTTCTGTTTTGTCCAGTTTGCAAAAGCGCAGCAGTGGCTCGGATAGGTGAGGTTGGCCTCAATCAAAGCACGAAACTTGTCCAAGGAAGGTAATTTTTTTAAATTGTAGGTCGATCTTGCTATCAATTTGTTGATGCTTTCTAGTCCAATGGTGGGGAGATGGCTGATCCTCGTCTCTGAAATATCCCTTGGAGGGAAAAAAATTACCACAGATTGTTTCTAAACAACTCATGAAAACTGCATACTTTGAATGAAAATTTTAATGTACTGTAATTTAATTTATATCTCATGGTAAACTTTCTTTTGAATATTTTTTTACCATGGAAACCCTATGATATAAATGAGAAACAACTTAAAGGCACACAATAACACAACAGAATGCAAACTGTACTTAACTCAGTGTGAATATTTTCTTGTTTTGATCTTTGTGCTAAAATACTTAAAAAAAAAAAAAGGACAACCAAAGATTTGGTTAATTATTGAAAACTGCTCAGAGAGGTCATGAACAAGCATCTCCAGCAGCCAGTCATCTGCAATGGGAGTGAGGCATTAGATGAAAAAGTGCCTTCTCTACACTAAAATTCTAGCCTGAAAACCATCCGTTGTTTTCCCATCTTGACTACTATAGCCATTAAGAACATAGAGGTTTACGAGCCAAATTAACCTGACCTGTGTATGCTAGACTGCTCTTGGTGCCTGTCTCTCATCAGTACTGCTAGGTTAGGTTAGGCCTGATTAGAACTGCAGTGCTAATCTATCTCAAGAGTCGGGCTAAGACTTGATGGTTATTTCAGGGCACATGCAAAACTGAACAGGACTCTAACCTTTAATAGTAATATGAAAAAAAGCAGAAATACATGAAACTTCTCTCAGCTTTGTGTGCAACAAAACTAAATCTACTACACAAGTGTTAATGGTATCAATGCTGCATTATCTTGGGTTTGCCATAATTTCATCCTCCAGCTCATCCAGTATTGTTTGTTTTTTCCTTCCTGCCTCTCAAAATGACTATTTAGAAAGGACATTTTCCTATTGGATTCTTCTTTGTTGACAGAATCCAACTTCTTCATTCAGAAGAGAAAGTTAAGAGATGATATGATAGCCCTGTTTAAATACTTGAAGGGATGTCACATTGAGGAGGGAGCAAGCTTGTTTTCTGCTGCTCCAGAGAACAGGACCCAGAACAATGGATGCAAGCTCCAGGAAAAGAGATTCCACCTCAACATTAGGAGGAACTTCCTGACAGTAAGGGCTGTTTGACAGTGGTACACGCTCCCTCGGAGTGTGGTGGAGTCTCCTTCCTTAGAGGTCTTTAAGCAGAGGCTGGATGGCCATCTGTCGGGGATGCTTTGATGGAGAGTTCCTGCATGGCAGGGGGTTGGACTGGATGGCTCTTGGGGTCTCTTCCAACTCTGTGATTCTATGATTTGTTGTAGGATTCTGTCTGTGATTTCTGTCTTCACCTAGCCCCTTCTTCAGAAAATCAGATTGCTTGCCAAAGTTCAACCACACTGATACATTTGTCCTGAGAAGTTATAATGTTTGTCAACATTCCATGCCACCAAAGATCTGTCAGTGATTGGTGGCTTGCAAGAGACAGACAACACCTAGTGTTTAAGTGTGACTAGTGTAATGATAAGAATTTTAAGACAGCTAAAGAGCCTAGCTTTCCAAGAAAGAAGCCATGCCAAATAGATAGCATTCCTTTTTGCAAGAAAATACTGTAGCAATAAGAAGTGACAAAGACGAGGAGGAGGTAGTAAACAATCTACTGTTTATGGATTCTGTATAAAGAAAAGAAAGGAATTTCTTGCAGTGTTAGCAACTGAGAAATGACACCAAGCTTTTCTTTCTCTCCCTGTATGAATCACTATAGTTGAAAGGCTGAAATAAATGGATACAAATAAGTGTGCAGGGAGGAAAATGTCACAGAGAGAATTCAAGTGGACTGGCATTTGGTCCAGCATTGTTTATCTCATCAATTTAAAGGAGAGAAGAAACCAGAGAGAGTGTTGACACAAAGCAGATCAAGTGTAGAAGGCCAAGTTAGACAAAGGACTATAGCCAAAAGATTGTAGAGACAATAAAGCTCACCACAGCACTACCTTTCCACAGTGTTGGGATTGTGTGCACCTGTCAGGCAATAGGCTATGCTGATGGCAGCAATGCTGCTGGTAGGGTCTCCCATGTCATGGCTTTTGCTAAGGAGCCAGACTAAATGTGCCAAACAGGTACTCGGCAGCACCAGTATTGGGGGGGTTACACTGGCAGAGGATCTCTCGGAGACAATGGAAGTGTTACCATAGCTAACATTTGTTAGTACTGCACAGAAGGAGGCATGGTAAACCCCTTTTGAATGCCTTTTACCACAAAAACACTATAACGAGACAACCCAAAACAAAACAAGTGATAGTGTCAGAAAATGAGACTCCTTAATCAGAAGGCATTCATCAATCTACTGGAGTAGAACAGAGGATAACTATGACTAGTGCTGGTGCTAAAGATGCAAATGGACTCAAGCTGAAAGGACATTCAGCTGTTGATGTGCTCAGAGGTGAAAGGAAAGTCTGAAACTGCCCAACACATATTTTAGGAACATGGAATATGAAAAGTGAGAACCTGGGGAAGGTAGACATATTAAAACAAAAAATGGACGATATGAGCACTGCAGTACTTGAGGTGAGTGCGCTAAAGTGGACAGAAGTGGAAAAATTTTGATTCAGATAACTACACAGTGTTGTATTCAGGAAATGAAAATCTAAGCATAAATGAAGTGGTATTAGCAGTGAGGAGAGATGTAGCAAAACTGTCAAAGGATATAATACAAAGTTTGACCAAATAATATCAATACAACTTCAGAGAAAACCCATCAGTTTAACCATAATCCATACTTATGCTCCAACTACAGAGGCAGTAGAAGAAAAAGTTTAAAGATTCTCCACTGGAATTGTGGAGGAAACTGATCACACACCAAAACAGATCTTGTGGTTAATCATAAGTGATTGCAATGTAAATGTAGGAAACAGAGCTAGAATCAAAGATGGTAGGAAAATTTGGCCTAGGATCAAGAGATAAAGCAGGAAAATGACTGACAAATTTTTGTGAGGCCATAAGTTTGTTTGTTGCAAACTCATTCTTCAAGCAACCAAGAAGCAACTGTATACACGGACATTGCTGGCCAAGAGCAAAATCAAATATATTATATAACCAGAAGCAAAAGACAGAAAAGCTCTATTTTTTCTGCAAAAATAAGACTGGGAGCAGATTGCGGCACATGCCATCAAAAATTAGAGTAAAGCTGAAGAACACTTGTATTGTGCCAAAATACAACCTGAAGAACATCCCCATAAAATTTAAAGATAACATAAAAAAAGATTTGCACTATTATGCTCAGTTGATTGGGACCCAGAAAACGTCTGGAATAAAGCCAGGGACATTGTCAGGGAGGAATGCAAAAAGATCTGTCTGCAACCAAAAAAGAAAGAGAAGCCTCACCATATGACAGATAGCTCTTCAAGCAGCTGAGGAAAAAGAAGAAGTAAAAGTAAAAGGGGACACAAATAGTCAGAACCCGGAATGCAAGTGTTCAGTGACTTGTGCTGTTCAGGGACAAAGAAAACTATTGTAATAATCAATACAGAGAAACAGAAGATGACAACAAAAAAGGAAGAACACTTTCCCACAAGATCTAAGAAATCAACGCATGTAGGATGTTTTGTATGTATGTATGTATTTGTCTGTCTGTCTGTCTGTCTGTCTGTATGTATTTGTATGTATGTATGTATGATGTCTTAAAAAATAAAATAATAAAAAAAGATCTAAGAAATCAAAGGGACATTTAAACCAACAGTGGGGATGCTTTATGACCAGCAGCAAAACACACTGCATGACCAAGTACAAATAAAAAGGTCATGCAAACAGTATATGGAATAATAATAATAATAATAATAATAATAAATTTTATTTCTAAACCGCCACTCTGCAGAGCAATCGGGATTGTGTACAGCAAAATTAAAACAAACAACAGTTAAAACATTCCAAGAACCCAATCCCTAAACCTCCCTCCCCTTTATATTAAATTAAACTGATACAAAATTAAAAGCAATCTAAGCAGCAAAATATCAATACCAAGAACTATATAAAAGATAAGAAAAGATGAGAGATTCATTCAAGGAAGAACCAATAGAAGATAAACCAAACATTTTAGACAGTGGAAGTGACATTTTAGACATTTTAGACAGTGAAGTGAAAGCTGCAATCTGAGCACTTGGAAGGAATAAATCACCATGCAAAGCAATAGAACTGCTTCAAGCTACAGAGCTACAGAATCTACTTAAGTTCTAACTAAAATCTGTTAACAAATATGGAAAACAAAAAAATCTCATTGGAAATGTGGTGATGAAAGAGAGTTCTACAGATATCATAGACTTTCAAAGAGACAAATAAATAGGTCCCAAAGAAAATCTAAATTCTTACCGGAAGTCAAAACAACTAAACTGAGGCTATTGTAGTTTGGACATACCATGGATTGACCTAACTTATTGGAAAAGACAATAATCTCTGTAAAATGGAAGGCAGTAAGAAAAGACAAAGGAGATTATTGCATGTGCTTAATTCTCATCATTTTCCTGATGGAATGCATCACTCCAAAGAGGAGTCTTATCACATTCTTCCATGGCTGGGTGAATGCAGCCTGTATACAGTCCGTATGCAACCCAGGCTTATCCTGTGGCTTTTCAAGGATGGGATTTTTCATTTTTGCCTTCCACTTTACACCACATTTCCAATGAGATCTCATTTTTCATATTTGTTAACAGATCTTAGTTAGAACTTGAGTATATTTTGTCTCTGAGGTTTGAAGCAAGTCTGTTAATTAAGTGCGTGTGATAACCTCCAAAGACCATGTTATAGATTGATTGATTCAATGAAGGAAGCCATGGCCCTGAATTTGCAAGTCTTGAGTAGGACTATGGTCCTACTCAAGACTTGCAAATTCAGGGCCATGGCTTCCTTCATTGAATCAATCAATCTATAACATGGTCTTTGGAGGTTATCACACACACTTAATTAACAGAGCTGCTTCAAACCTCAGAGATAGAATATATTTTTGTTGTATTAAGTCAAAGTCAACTTAATGGTGAATAACAACACAGTGTGTGCTGTCTGCTTTTGCCCTACACATTGCACAAGCACTATTTGCTGCAGTTATCTCCTCATCCATCCAGTATGAATGCAAACAGTTATCCCTGCTGGCATTTTGTAAGTTATTTGTCATTGCTTTCCTTTGCTTTGTCCTTTACATCTTTTGTTAGATGCCTCGAAGTTTTACACTCAACCTGTCCATGGGTCATGTCAAAATGCATAATTTTGATCCCTGAACCTGCCCTTGACTTGTACATGAGGTTGATTTATAGTAATGTGTGTATGGTACTTTGAAATCTTTAAAATGTGTTTTAGTAATCAACCTTGTTTTCTCTGGGGGAGATCAGGAACCAGGGCCCATAAACCTCAGATAGAACCTGCACAGCCAAGGGACAGAGATGTTGGGAGCTGTAGCCCAACAACAGCATCTGGAGGGCCAAATCTCCCCCATCCCTCCTTTATATGAGATGAGAAGTTTTATTTTGTCTTATTATGACAAATTATCCAGATGTGTCATCTTACAATCTGCTGTCAGATGTGGTAGTGATTGCCAAGACAGATGTTCTGTTACTTATCTACTCCTGTTGCTTGACTTGTTGTTTTTATCAAGCATTCATATTTAGCAGTATTTGTCTGATTCCATTTCTACATAGGAAAAGGGGCCTCTCTGAGTATCATGATATTCCTAACTTTCCATAAAACTCCACCTTCTGCATTTGCCTTCCCTGTTTTTAACAATGTTTATACACTCCTGTCCAGGATATCAACCCTGTTTTATCCAAGATTCTCACATTTGGATGCGGCTGTTACTGAAGCTTCTTTGTAGCAGGCAAGCAATAATCATTTCTTTGGAATGGGAGGCTGAACCAACCAACCATTATTTCCTGTAGTGAAAAGTTAACGTGACACCTCTGTAAGCAGGAGCCAAACACAATTACATTCTGATGGGTTATCAAATTGATTTCCCTGCAGTTCAGATTCATCCGATCGTTCAAATTCAAACACCGAGTTATTTTTATGAGAACTATTCTGTCCTATTACAGCATTCTGTGGATGGTAAATTGCCTTTCTTTTATCCTGGCCAAGATCATGAAAGAGAGTTCTTCTAGTCATCTGTTACTGGAGTGTACACTCAAATGCACTTTCGCTTATAGGAATGATTGACCTGCAATATACCATCTTTGCTTGGCAAACACAGGACTGCTTAAATCAATTCTGTTTCCCTTCCTGCTTTCTCTCCTCCTCTTTTTCTTCCTCAGCAGAATGTGTTGTATTTTATTAAATAACACAACAAGCTGTCTTAAGATAGCATTCAGGCGATAATTTGTGATGCAAATATTCACAGACAGGGATACAGTGTCAACAACTGCATAGACTTTGCAGTGACATACCAATGTGGCAAGGTTATCTGCACAGGATGCACAACACAGCCTCAAAATATATCTTGAACCAGTGACCTGGCAGAAACACCAAGCAGGGACTAACAGCTTCACTAATTTCAGTCATGAAGAAAGCAATTAGTAATTTGAGCAATTTTCTCCCTGCTGTGAGAAAGTCTTTGAAAACTGCACATTAAAACACACAACTATTCACAGTTTGAGACTTATGTGCACAGATTTCACACACTGTATTGCATACAAAGAACCCAGCATTTTCTGCACATGTCTGTGCAGAAATATTATTGTCTGTGCAGAAATTGCTCTAATTGGTATAAATGGCTGTTTATATATTTTGTGTAAAATCTGCACATGATTTTTCCATGAAAAACATAATTTTCTACAAAATGCTGTTTTCTGCTAAAAAAAAAATCTATGTAAGGTTTGCACAGAAGACGTCTTGAACAGTTAAGATTCTTGGTAGTACAGGATTCTCCCCATCAAAGTTCCTAAAACTCAAGAAACATTTTTTCAACTTTTTATGAATATTTTAAAATATTATTTCCATCTGTAGCAGGGACTGAGCAGCTTACATGTCCTCCCACTATCTCTTGCCAAGAGGGGGAGCTCCAGAAAGTCTTGAATTTGTATTATTTTTTGAATTTAGCACCAGCCCTACTCATAGTTTTGTCCTCTGTTCTACCCCAGTAGATTGATGAATGACTTCTGACTAGCTTCCTAGGTCAAACAAGATCTGATGCTTTAGGCCAGTGATGGTGAACCTTTTAGAGACTGAGTGCCCAAACTCAAAGGTGTTCCTACACCAGCTGTCATCCAGTGCTGGGCAGCAGGACTTCCAGGGGGTGGGATGTCAGGGAGAAAGACATCTGCCTTCTGGAAGGTTGGACTTTCAGGGATGGGATGGCTCGGGAGAGGAATAACGGATGCATGCCTGCTCCTTCTCCCTCTGCACAGTCCTGGGCCTTCAGCTGCCTCTCTGAAGATAGTTTCAGGCCTGGGATGGTCAGAAAGAGAAGGAACAGGCATGCACCTGTTCTTCCTCTTCCCCGCCCTCCATGTGCCCTCAAAAATAGCTTTGCATTCCATCTCTGGCACACATGTCATAGGTACACCACCACAGCTTTAGGCTAGTTATGGCTCCTGGACCTCTCCCAAGATTTTTTGAGGGACTGTTGGCTTAAGAAATGGAGAATCGTGTCCCAACCTGTGAAACCAATGGGCAGGCTCTAATACACCTTGTTTCCATTTTAAAGAAACTGAAATAACATTTTTAAAGAAAAACACTGGAAGTGAAATTCTAGCTACTTCCTGTTTTAGCATGATGTATAGTGCACTCCACTATGTATCTTGCAGATGTGGTTCAAGCTGTGATGCTGGACAGTGGCAGGATGGCTAACTAGCCAAGTAGGCAGGAATGGGTAGTCAAGCACCAAAACACATTTATTCCCCAGCAGCTGTATCTCCTCCCCAATACAGCTCTAGTAGTACTCCATAAAACATAAAATATTAAAACTGGTGCAAAAGTTTCCATTACGGCTTTATTTCCCACCCTAATTCCCCTTAACAAATTGCTGTTGTCCACTCTTCTTCCTCTCTCCAATTGGTTAAAAATTGGTCAGCTCTCCCACTCATTCCTTTTTTTCATTTGTTTGCTTCATTCTTTCTTCTCCTCCCTTGTAATCTTTTTCCTTTTCTTCTCCTTGCTTTTCCAAGGAGGCTGGCTTTATTTCTTTCTCCAAGATTTTTGGAAGATGTTCTCCTCTCTGTCCCACTACCATCCTAAGCATATTTGGTGAGAACAAGGGAGAGAATATTCTCAGTTGTTTGTCCCAGACTTTGGATATCACTTCCTAGTGAGCAGTGGCGTCGCTATCCCCTGGTGCGGGGGGATACTTCCTGGGGCCAGGGCTTCTGAAGTGGGGGTGTAGCTTCCTGGAGGTGCGGCGTCTGGTGCAGGAGGCAGGGGTTCTGGAGGCGGCATGCTCATTATCCACATGACGGGAACAAGGCAGTGGCACCAAGGTAGGAGAGCATGCTCAGCCTTCCACGGTGTTGCCATGTCGTTCTCCTCATGGGAACATTCTCATGAGAAGAACAAGGTGCCAGTACTGAGGTGGAGGAGGCATGCACACTTTCTTCAGTGCCACCATGAGGCCATGGCACCAAGACAGGGGGCTGACCAGGTGTCACCCATCTTCTCGTGTGTCACCTGGTGTGGGCCACACCCCTATACTTCCCTGGTGATGCCCCTGCTAGTGAGGCCAGAATGGTTTCCTTCTTCCTCTCCTTCCATTAGCAGGTAAAAACTTTCTTATTCCTTCAGGCTTCAGGCTTTAAGAAAATGTGATGATTTAATTGTTCTGTAATACATATATATATCTCAACCACTGGCCAGGCATTACAATTCAGAATGTCACAGTCTTCTTCATGTGTCTAGGTTTAATACTGAGGGGCTTTCCTTCAAGTATTTTGGATTGAAGGGAGAATTTCTAGATGCATAAAATTAAGATTGTAACACCACATGGCACCAACCTCATAGACAATATTATCATTCACTAAAGGAAGCTGAAAACAGAGTGTTCTACATGCCCCCTTTGGATGAAGCTTAATTGTTTTAATAAATTGTACTGGAGTAAAACTGAAGGATTTATGAAAAGGTGAGGAAGATGATAGCAACAACAACAACAACAACAACAACAACAACATTTCTCTTCTCCATTTTCTGCTAGACTTATTACCACCTCCATTCCAATAGTCCATATTCAAGCACTTGACCAATACAGAAAGTGTTCCCCAGGATGACTGCTGTTGCAATCTGTTCTAGAACTTCCACACTGAAACATTTTACATAGGGACCTGCCTCCTTGTGTGATCTAAGATAGTAAGACAATAGTAAGTGACTAATGAGAATTATTACTTACAAAAATCCTGGTCCATTGGCTCCTCGGAAAACGTCATTTGGTAACTTATCTAGGTGGTAATTACCACTCAGATTTCTGTGAGAAAAATAAATATAAAAATAAAACTTGTAATAATTTTTGGGGTACAAGAAGGATAACAAAGTGAGTTGCTAAAACAGCTGTCAGTTAATTGATCTGTGATTTGAAATGAATGTTAGTTATTGATTGTGGATCTTGGCCGTGAAATTAATTCCCATGGAAGGTTCAGTTTTCTGAAATTAATTCCCATGGAAGGTTCAGTTTTTTTAAAATGGTTGTTTTTAAACTTTTGTACAAATAATTTCTGTAGCTGTTTTTACCCTGGTTTTAATTGCTTGTAAGTCACCTTGGATCCTATACATGGAAAAAGGTGGGATATAAATTAAACAAATAGCATAAATAGCAATAAATTAAATAAATTTGACAGAAATGATATACAATGGGCCCTTGTTATCCAGTGGGGTTTGGTTCCAGGACCCTCCGTGGATAACAACATTCATGTATGCTCAAGTCCCATTAAATATGCAGGCACAACAAAATGGTGTCCCATATATAAAATGGAAAATCAAGGTTTGCTATTTGGAATGTATACTTTTGGGGAATATTTTCAAGCCGTATATGCTCAAATCCATGGATAAAAAAATCCATGTATAAGGAGAGCCAACTGTATGCAATTATTATTTGTTGTATTATTATTTTTGTTTTTATGTAAGTCTCTTTGGGGAGAAAATTAGAACTGACCAAAATAAAACAAAAGAAGCATATACCAAATTTTAAAAAAAAGAAAAAAGAAAGAAACTTTAGTTTAAAGTCAAATATGATAGTTGAAGCTATACCTCATCCAGCAATGAAATTTATGAGCTTTTCACACAAGGGAAGAAAGTGGACATTCAGCCAGATAGTACTGTAGTACCTTTTTTATGCCTTATTGCATGATGGCATAGTTCTCTAATTCTCTTCCTATGGGAGATGGTAAAAAAAGTGAGTCTTTTTTTTTCTAGTTGGAAAAATCCATTTCACAAAAGATTCACTTTTACTCCTGTCTCCTGCAGGAAGAGAACCGGAGAACTATAACGTCATGGGTGTAAGGCATGTAGAAACGTGCTACTGTACTATCCAGCTGAACTTCAGCTTTCTTTCCTTGTGTAATACTGCAGATCACCATCCATGCCACTAATTCAAGATATGAACACATTGATGGACTCTTCTTATATGTTCAGGTGTGTCCCAGGGTGCAACATAGTCTAATCCCACTTGCTACTCCACTCCCTACATGAGGAATTTTCTCTTTTTTGAGACATATGGAGACATATGAGAAAAACAGCTACTATGCAGTGTCAAATAAATAAAGCAAAAAGTCAGTAGGCACATAACAACTTAGACCCACTGTATAAGAGATCAGATTCTATCAAACAGTGCCAGCTGATACAACCACAACCATTCACAAAGGAAAGGGAGTTGTTATTGCCAATTAAGCCTGTCTCTTGAAGAGACAAGGCTTGCATATTACAAGGTACATGAGCCCTGATAAGGCTTTGGTGTGCTGTTTCAAGTTTTACCCAGGGAACAAATGCTAGAATCAGAAGTGATCAACAAAAAGTTAGTCTCACTTGGGTATGTGTTAGAAAATCACAATTTCCACCCAATAATTACCACTGTGTGTTGCACACTTGGGTAAAAGGGCAAGTAGAGCCTTTAACCTTGGAGATATGGCAGTAAATAATAAAAGTAAGTATCAGTGAATAATAGCAATATCAGTGTAGTACCAATGAATAATAGTAATAAATAAAAAGTAGCGAAGGGAGAGGTGAAGAGAACATTCAACATTCTATCCTATGGATACATAATATAGAAACCTATTATCAACCACAATTATACATTGCCTACAGTATTACAGTTAAGAGATATATACAGAAATGGATGGCTCCATGGGCCTACATAGATTCATGGAACAGGACCATATATTGCTTGAAAAAATTGCTACACCTCCCTCCACCCATAAACATGGGGTCTGAATGGGATTGTAAGAGCATACCAGCATTTACCAGGAGTATTAAGCACTGAAATGAATGTCTTTGCTACTGTAAATATTTCCTATGAAATATCCTCCAAAATTTCAAGGAAGGAATGATAAAGAAAGAAAGAAAGAAAGAAAGACTAAAATAAATAAATAATTAAAAATAATTACGCACAGTTCAGACAGTATAGTTCCATTGAAGGCATGATTCTCAATTTCTCGAATTCCATTTTTATTCAGCCTTCTGCAATAAATAGACATTACTATTGGCATAAAGACTCCTTCAGGTGTTCTTTAATACAAACATAACTCTTTAAATAAAACTTTGCAACCTTTCATTGTGACACATCTACAGAAAACCAGACAAGGAAGTCCTTGACACTGTTCAGGGCAGTGCTTTCTTCTCTATTACATCATTGTGGGGATACTGATGGCTTGAGAGGCTGTACAAAGAGCTTGCCATGTGCTCTGTTTGGCAATAAAAGGAGAGGATGTCCAGACTTTAATAAAGATATGTGGGATGAAGCAATTTATTTCATGTATGTCCAACCCTCTGAGGAGCTCAAGGTGACATATCCAGAGACAGTGACTGGCCTGTGAACTTCCTAAGTGACCTTCACAGCTAATCTCTATGCAAACAGAATGAATGCGGGGTAGTAGTTCAAGTGTTAGTCCAGGACTTTGGGAGACCAGGATCAGATCCTTGCTCTGCCATGGAAATCAACTAAATGCCCTGATAAGTAGAATAACTAAATGCCAATAATATCAGGGAGTCTGCATCTGGAACCACAACGGGTTGCTAAGATCCTTCCCCCCGCCCTCCAACTCTTCATTCTTTCTCTAGTCCCAGACAATCTACCAACATTTGTTATATTTATCAGAAACGACCATAGAATTGGCAGCTTTCTTTGCTCCTTTTGTGGCCTGGCAAGGCTCATCCACTTTTAACCTAAAGTGGCAGTCCTGAGTGATGGGTTGACAATGAATCATTTAATTAAACTGTCAGACAGCCTCCACACTTGGCCTCTAATCCAGAGTGAAAGCTGCCCATTCGAGCGATAGGCTTATCTAAGGTCCGAGAGGGTGAGCTGAAGCTGACACGGAAATCAATTATGGTCATGGTTGGAGAGATTACCCTTTTGACTGAGAAAGGCACATGCCCTGTGGTGTCACATCTTCAGTGGATGTCAGAGCGATCATGGCTTACTAAGAAACCTTCCGTAATGTCTTTGGAGGTGACAAAGCAGAGAGAAAAGGCTGCACAGTCAGGCTCCTAGATATGAGCACTTGTTAGAAGCCCACAAGAGTGTGCCAAAGAGAGAATTAACCAGGATGGGAAATTCCCCAAAGCCTAGCTTCCAGCCTCAGAAGGATGATTCAGATGGGGAAGTAATTTAAGAACAAATTCCTGACAGGAGTTTCTAGATGAGACCAGAGTAATCCTCCTCACCAGTTCCCCATCAGCCTGGAGAGGAAGAGACAAGTCTGTCCTGGGGTCAATATTTCATAACATCTTTATAAATGACTTTGATGGGGAAGTAACTGGGGATTCAAATGACACTACTTTATTTTTATTTATTAACTGAAATATTTACACCCTGCCTCATATCAAGAGATCTCAGATCACCTAACAAGATGGCTGGGATTATACAGAAGATGGAAACAGGATGCAAGATGGACAGGATGGAAAACTGCATCTAGACTAACAAAATTTATTTCAGCAGAAATAAAAGCCAAGACGCCTTCAGCTCCCATCAACCTCAGCTAGCATAAAGAAGAGCAAGAAATGATTTTGCAGCTGCATTTGACCCACACCTAATTTATAATATCCCCCTACTGCATAAGGGTGGCTTCCTAATGGGTTCAACACCTTGAACAGCATCCCATTGCCATGGAGGCCACTAGCTATTATTACTCTGTACTCATGTCATTTAATAGTCTTGAGACTCAGCCATAGGGTGTAGGTAGCATATAACTTGGTGCTAAGAATACATGATACTTTGGCAGGACAAGGCAATTCAAGCAGATTGAAATGGCAGAGTTTAAGACAGAACGCTGCATCCCTGAGCAGATGTGCTGTCTGGGAGTGGAGCTCATAAATGTATTCGTGTGTGTGTGTTTCTATTTCTATTTCTATATGTAAAAAACTGGGTTTTTGCCATTTTAACTTTGGCATTATTTTAATATTGTTAGTAGTACATTGTTTTAATATTGTTTGTATTTTCATTCTATTTTAATGTGGATCTCCTGGGCTTTTACCACATGAGCCCTGTTCTTGTTGCAATTATACTTGTCAGTGAAAATGGAATTATACTTGTTTGTATTCACTGCATCACCACACATCTTTGCAATCATCCAACTGCCACCATCATGCTCTTTTTCTGATTCCCCCTGCTTTATGTTTTCTGTTTTTTTAAAAAATAGTATTTTAATTTATTATTTATTTCCACTTTTTCATGCAATCCTGGAGCTCTGCTATTGTGATTTAAGCATTTTTTAAAAAGAAAGACAAGAAATAGGAAAAAATTAAAGGTAATCTTGCTGCTGGGGAATAGTGAGATATGGGGAGAGGAGGGGACAATAAGACCACGTGACTACCAATAACGCACCTGCCCCAGTAGTGACATTTTGCACCTGGGGACTAGTGCGATTGAAAGCTCATTTATGGGTTTCCCTGTCTATGAAAAGGGACACCCAAACCACACTTGGGGGAAACAGCAGCTATAGGTCAGAGGTGACATCATGCAACAGCTATCAACCAAAGTCACTATTTTCTAGGTCTGTATAAAAGATGCATGTAGTAAATTCCTTGCAAGTTTTTAAATCTATCCTGCACTGATTTTCATGTGGAAGCCAACTTGAGCCCTAGTTTTGGGGAAAGGCAGCGAAGAAATAAATAAATAAAGAAAGAAAGATGATGATGATGACGACGACGACACCCACCATGAACTAAGAAAATGATTACCATCACCATGATGATAACAATGGAGATCAAACATCTTTCTTTTGTACATTTTCAGATATGGTCCCATGCATTTCTCTCTCTCTCTCTCTCTCTCTCTCTGTCTTTCTCTCTCTCTCACACACACAGAGTGGAAGAATGAACGGCACAAGCAATTCACCAAGAAACATGGTCACATGCAATGAGAAGGCCTCTAAGCACACTGCGTGACAGTACCTTGCCAAGTAGCCTGTAACAATATATTAGCATTATGCACAAGCAAATTGGATTATCAGCTTCTCTCCCTGTTGTGTCTCTGAGTAATGAAATGTCTGCAGCTGACTGGAAAGATGAAGCAGCCCTGCTGTCCTTTAGAGCACCACTTGAATGATGTGAGACTGTCTTGGCAAATGTAAGGAAAGACTATCCTGGGCGTCGTTAATTTTTAAATTTGCTCCATGTTGTGATGCTTGAGAGAGAGAATGAGTGAGAGAAGAAAAAGTTGCTGAAAGCAATAAGAGAGTAGCCATTCTGTTTATTTGGAACCAAAGCCTATTTCCATGTCTGTGAAATCAGCCTGAAAGGTGTAATGGATCAGGCTCCTACCAAAGAAACAATTTTTTAATGACAAGAAAAATGCTGGATAAACAGCTTAGCTTGGGGAGAAGGAAAATGCTAAATACAAACCAACATAAGGAGGCTGGAAACAAATAATATGAGAAACAAATAATATGAGAAAAGCAAGGCTGGCTTAAGGCATTTTGGTGTTGGAGGTGAAGGAAAAGATGGCACCCTTTCTCCTTTCAATGGATAGAAACCTACTGGCTGGCAATATATTCTTACTTATAGACTTATGACTGGCTAGTGGTTTTCACTGCATGTGAAGCAGCAGGCTAGATCGGGAGCTATTGGTCAGATCACGAGGCAGTGGTGGTTGTTGGCTTCCACGTCCATGAGGTGGTTAATGTGTTCAGAGTTTTAGTTTGAATTTTAAAGGATCTATTGAAGATGCAAAACCAAATGGGGTAGGGCTCGTACCTAGAATAGCTAGAATAGCCAGTGTAAATCCTAGAGTGGACTCACTGCCCACTGACTTGGGCCTCATCTGCACTGGAGAAATAATGCAGTTTGACAACACTTTAATTGCCATGGCTGAATGCAATAGAATCCTGGGATTTGCAGTTTAATGTGGAACAAGAACACTCTGACAGAGAAGGCTAAAAATACAAATTCCAGAATTCCATAGCTTTGAGCCACAACAATAAAAGTGGTGTCAAGCTGCATTATTCCTGCACTGCAGATGCAGGCTTAGAAGCCATCATGCACCACCCCATCTTCCAATAGAGCCAGGAGCAGAAGAATAACACTCCAAAATCTGCTGCCCAAAACAGACACTTTTGCTTCCTTACTCTTAGGTCAACCCTTGAAGGGAAAGGCTGAACTGAAAAATAAATGGCCGATAAAAAGGTTTTTGGCAAGCACACTTACTTTCCCCTCTTTACTAGGGACAGTCATTTTCTGGTCCCTGCCTTTGGTAAAACACACTTCTTATGGTGCATCTGTAATGTAGAAATAATGCAGTTTGAGATTACATTAGGTGCTGTAGCTCCATCCTATGGAATCTTGGGATTTGTTGTTTTACAAGACCTTTTGCTATCTCTGTCAAAGCATCCTGGTGCCTCACAAAACTTTAGCATTCAGGATTTTGTAGGATGAAGCCTTGGTTAAAGTGATGTCAAACTGCATTATTTCTTCAGTGTAGATGCACCTGTAGATGCTTCATAAATTATATCGGATCTGAATTGTAAAGGAACTCTGGCCTAAATTCAGTTGTTAGCCCTATTTTCAGAGGTCCCATTGAATCAAAAGGAACTTGTTCCATTGTTCAGTGGATTTACCTTGATCTGGATTAACAATTGGATTTAGTCCACCTTTGAAGGTTAAAGATAGACCATCATGTGTATTCATGTACAAACATACAAAAAAAAAAAAAAATCCAACCTCTCTCTCTCCCCCCCCCCCCCCCACCATTTATTAGCAGATGTTACTTACATATAGACACGATCAGAACATAGGCCCAGGAAAGAGTTTCTTTCAATCTTTCGTATATTTATGTTGTCTTGGATATCTCTGAGAATTTTTTTAAAAGTGGAATTTAAAAAAGGTGTTTTACAGCACTGTGTAAATTTACAGCGCTATATAAATAAAGGTTAATAATAATAATAAATAATAATAAAGTAAAAACAATATAAAGTGTTATTGCAATATCAGTGCACTCAGTCTAAGAATTAGCAGCACATGCCAGCCAGTAATTGATTAAAACACAATATCGTTCAAAATCTGCAAAACAGAGACACCTTTGTTCGACCAACCAAAAATGCATAAAATACAGTGCACAAACTATCAAAGCTCCATTGACTTCTTCATCAGGCAAAGATGTTTAAAATCATACAGGAGAAAGGAAAAAAATGGCATTGCCTATATTTTGGCAAGTTGTTGTTTCTATCTTGTACCCCGCCCCAATTGCCCATTCAGAGGGGTGGGCTAGAAATAAAAATTTATTATTATTATTATTATTATTATTATTAATTATTGGTCAGTTAAGATAGCCATATAGGCAGAGACCACTCTTCTCTTTGGCCATGTGGGCTCTGGAAGACAAAGAGTTGTAAAATCTATGCAATAAAATTTAATAAAATAAAACTCCATTCGTCACAGAAAGAGTAACTTCCCTTGCGATCCAGGCTGTTTCTTTCCTGGGTGAGGCTGTTTTGTGCATTTTTGGTTGGTCCCATATAGATATCAATGTTTTGTGGATATTGGATGTCATTGTACTTTCCTGTAGGACCGAAAAGGCTACCCTTGGATATGACTAAAACATGTTAGATGCTGGAGGCTGAGATGAAAGCATATGCCATCAAGTTCCTAAATCTAACAAAATTCAGATGTCTGCTTTCATAACCTGGAAACTTCACAGAGAAAGCTTTGTTATCAATGACCACCAGCAAACAGATGCTAGCAACAGCAGAAAGTCCACAAAGTTTGGTCCTGAAGAGTGCTTAATGCCTTCAGAGATTCCAAAACTGTGCTTCCTCTGTGCTCAAGATTATGTTACAGACTTTAACTCAAGAGTATTTTATATTTTCAGGAAGAATTTTAAGAAGCCAGTTTTTAAAACTCGCTTTGCCTTGGGGTTTCAAACCCATAATTATTCTTCACACTTTTGTGATTATTTCCACACCACCAAATCTAAAATTCAGCTGAGACTCCCACCAACTAGAAATTTATCCACCAGCATCCATTTTATGTATGCCAGTATTTAAATGCACATTTTAGATTGGGATGAGATCCTGCCCCCTCCCTCACAAAATCCTATATTTATTCCAGCTCTATCATTGATGAGTTTAATTTTAAATAATTTCTTTCTCTGTCCTTCTCTTTCTCTCCATTGCAAACACCTCTGAAATAGAGAAAATGTGTTCAAACCACACAAGATTAGAAGAATCCAATAACAACTTACAGCACAACCTTCTGCAAAGAGTGTACCTGGTTAACAGCAGGAAAAAACCTGATGGCAGTGTTGGATATCAACCTTGAAAAGAGAAAAAAATATTAGCTATGGTTCAGAGAAACATGCAATGAATATGAATATTAAATGCCAGAACAGAAGGACTCTGAAATTTTTTATAAGAATGTAGTGTATTATCACTATTATTGTTGCCACTACCATCCTCCTCCTCCTCCTCCTCCTCCTCCTCCTCCTACTGAAATTAAAAAAAAACTACAAGAGGCATAAAATCAGCACAGTAAGAAACACAACATCCTCCAGTGTCACCCACATTAATTACAGTAATTAATAATTAGTAAGTGGATATTTCCATAAATTACTGTGAAATAAGTGGGAAATACTGTCTGCTATTAGAGCTGGAATAATTGATAAATGGGACCCATATTACATAGAATAAATTATGTGATTGGTTCTTTTTTTTAATGCCCATACTTGGTTTGCTTTTCCATGAAGGCCAGAAACTGCAGTCTCTTTTTCTTACTAGGAAGAGAGACAAATTCATTGCCTCTGAAATGGAATGAACTCTGACATCAGTTTGAAGTGTCGGGGGAAATCTGAGGGCAAAATTCAGAAGCATGACCTTGAGAAATTCTAATTTCTCTTACCTGATTTGGATAATTAAATCAACATCCCTGCACATGAGATAGGGATGAGGAAGAGAAATTTTGTATGCCTAGCTATAGGTGTTGAACATGCACTTGACACCCCCAGATCTACTATCTAACACCACATATAGCCCTCAGTGCCAAAATCAGGTGCCCAATCCCTCTTTAGAAAGTCAGCCCCAATAGTCTTCCAGACTGTGTGTCTTCTCCCTTGGTTCAAAATAGTGAGCATTTCGGTATTAAAGGTGCTGCCACACTGCAGAATTAATGCAGTTTGACACTGCTTTAACTGTCTTGGCTCCATCCTGTGGGATCCTGGGATCTGTAGTTTGTTGGGGCTCCTAGATCTCTCTGACAGACAAGGTTCACTATCTTATGAAATGACAAATCTCATAATTCTATAGCATTGGACCATGGCAGTTAAAGCAGTGTTAAATTCTGCACTGTAGATGCAACCTTACTCAAGGAAATATATACCATTTGGTTCCAGGAATATCTAAGGATCAAATTATATGTTAAAGGGAAAGGATATTTCCTATGACCCACCTATTTTCCCTCCCACTAAATGGATTTCCTTCAAAATATGTGCCCCAGCAATCAGATTTGTAAATTAAGATCATGTTTACTTTCCATGATCAATCTCAGAATAAAGCCTGGCAAATACAAGATGAATAAGTGAGAAAAATCAGGTGGCATGAGAAACAGATGTCTTTCACCATCTGAAGCAGCACTCATCCAAAAACATGTTACACATGTTTTCTAGTTTGATCCTAAGAAAACCACATGGGTAGCACCAGTTTAGGAATGAAAGGAGAAACTGACTACAGGTTGAGTCTACCTTATCCAAAATGCTTGGGACCAGAAGTATTTTTGATTTTTGATTTTTATTTTTGAATGTTTGCACACACATAAGGAGATATCTTGGAGATAGGACCCAAGTCTAAACATGAAATTCATTTATGTTTTGTATACACCTTAAGTTAAATATACACCTTATTAAATAAATAAAAAAATATTATAGACAATATTTTTAAAAATAATTTTGTGCATGAAAACAAAGTTTGTGTACATTGAACCACCAGAAAGCAAAGTGTCACTATTTCAACTATCCATGTAGACAATTTTGAATTTTCGATTATATGGAATTTTGGAATTTCAAATAAGGGAGACTCAATCTGTATTGCACTTATTTTGTCTGGTTTAATAATGACTGCATGTATGTACATGTGTCTGTGCATGCATGTGTCCTTTACAAAAAACAAACAAACAAGCAAAAAAAAAAAAAACCAGAGCTTGGACAATAACTCTCAGACCCATACTTCTCAGTCAGCATGAACTACGGCCAATAGTCCTTTTTTTATTTTTGAAAGAACTGAAAGAAAAAGAATAATAAAAAATGAGAAAAAATTGTTTTGCCTCACACACACAGAAGAATGACACCTGTCTCAAATGATCTGACTAAATTATCTATGGGTAATTTTGTGCCAATAAATGCCACATATCCATTTCTCCAGGAGTCCACATTACCAATCCTATTCACTTTATTGCCCTTTACTTCTAATGGGTTTTTTAGTACTGGTCAGCCAAACAGGGTCAGCTACAGCAGAGGTATGGCAAAACAAGCAACATTTTCACAGCTGTACTAGGGATGTAATTCCAAAGGGACATGGCAGAAGCATCAGTTATTCATGGATAGATTATTAGCACCAAAGTAATCCATCAGCAATTCATGTGGGCATTGTAACTGACATCAGCCTGAATGGAACAGTCATTTCCATTCCAAACTGAGCCCTCAAATAAGGCAGCTAAAATATAAGTATCAAAATGTTCTGCACAGTTTCAGTTTGGATGTTCACATTCTAATAAGGGTTCATTATCTGTCTCATTTTGTAGCCTCTGAACATTTGCTTTACAGCAAAAGAGCATGCGAAGGAGGGTTTTAAAATTGTCCTGGCAGTGAGATATGAAAGTTGATGAGTTTCTGCAATTATTATGTTTCAAAAGGAAGAGTGACAAAACTCCCATCTCATTTGGGATCTGGCTTGGTGTACAGATTGGAGGAAATAACTCTCTTCTTGGGCAGAATGAGATGCCAGACTCAGGTAGCAAAGCTTCTGTAAAGTTCAAATCAAGATCAAAACTACCCCACCAAACCACCAATTGCCTCCAGTACTTTCTAAAACAAACAAACAAACAAACACATTCTGTTAGCATATGCTCACATGTTAGAGATGCTTGCAATGTCAAAGATTTGGTGTTGTTGTGTCCCTTCAAGTCATTTTTGACTTACAAAAAGACAAACTTATCACGGGGTTTTCTTGGGTTGAGAGTGTGTGACTTACTCAAGGTCACCCAGTGCCATGGCTGAGTGGGAAATTGAACTCTAATCTCCAGATTCATACTCCAATGCTCAAACCACTACACCACGCTGGCTCTCTAACAAGAGTTTCACATATACTGTAGAACAGGCAGAATGTAGGTGTTTTGTATTAGATCTAAAAGAATGACGATAATGATTATTTTTATTTATACCTCACCTTTCTACCAAAATATTTATATCCTGCTTCTCCCCTATTTTTCCCAAAATGGCTCACAGTTTAAAAGAATAATACAATTAAAAACCTACAAAAAGTGAACATTAAAATAGAATTAAATACTTCCAGTATTAAAACACATCATACATTAAAAGAATAAAATGCAATATTTCTGCAGTGCAAATGCAGCCTCAGTTAACAGTTATAGAGTCAACAGTGTGATGCAGTTGAGTCCCTTCCTGGGGAGAAAGGAGAGAAATGATGATGATGATGATGATGATGATGATGATGATATGGCCAAAAACTGCAACAGAATTCTAGGCTGCATCAACAGAAAAAAAATTGTTCCGGCCCCAGGAAGTAAATGTATTACTCTTTTCTGCTTTAGTCAGACCTTACTTGGAATATTGTGTCCAATTCTAGACACCACACTTCAAGACAGTTTGGAATGTGTTTAGAGGATGGTGACCAAGATTGTAAAATGTCTTGAAACTAAGCCCTATGATAAATGGTTAACTGATCTGGGTATGTTTAGTTTGGAGAAGAGAATACTGAGAGATAATATGAAAGGGTGACATGTAGACAGTAGACTGAGCTTGCTTTCTACTGCTCCAGAGATTAGAATATAAACAAATTGATTCAAACTACAAGAAAAGAGATTCCATCTAGACATCAGGAAGAAACGCTTGACTGTAAGAGCTGTCTGAAAGTAAAATAGATGGCTTTGGGGTTCTGTTCTTTGCAAGTCTTTAAACAGAAGCTGAATGGCCATCTTTTATGTGTGCTTTATTTGTGTATTCTTGCATGGCAGAATGCTACCCAAAATGCTAAGTTGGGTGGGAGGGCACCCACAATTGCATTCAATGAGAGAAGTGATTTAGGAAAGGAAGCAGCAAAATGGCTTCAGGGAACTCTAAAGCTTGAACACAAGCCGATGTATAACTGTTCCAAAGGCAAGACATCCAGAGGCAGGTTCCAAATTAGTTTCATTTACTGATTAAAAGCAGAATCAAAATGCACACAAAATGCACTCTCTTACACATACACAAGATAGCAGAGAGCAAATTAAAGGATTGCAGTGGGTGATGATATTTTACTGGTTCCAGAAGCGGGGCTTTGAAGTGGGAGAACACTGTGAAGATTACTGCACTCCTGGCCCCTGGAATAGAATGCAAATGGAATGGAAGGGGCCAGGAAAGAGTGTGGAACAAGTGGGAGACACATTTTACTGCACACAAGTCCCTCACTCATTCCATTCCATTCCGTTCCATTCCACTTCCATTCCAGATCCATTCCAGAGGGGGCAATTTTTGTGAACTGTTCTGAACAGTTCTTAAAAATCGCCTCCCTCTGGAACGGATCTGGAACGGAACAGAATGAGTGAGGGACTTGTGTGCAGTAAAATGCACCCCCCACTCATTCCGTTCCCTTCCTGGCCCCTTCTGGGCCGTTCTCAGACTGGGCTGGAGCCCAGTGCGATAAACTCCTGTGAGTCGAATTGGGCTCAGTACTCAGTACTCAGTTGTACTGAGGGATCAAACTTGAATCTTAGAGAGTTTCTACCTGGTTACAATGGGACCAAATTGGAATTGCCCAAGTAGGCACATTAATAGCATGAAATGTGAACTGAGGCAGTTTCTCAGGAGTGAGTGGATTTTCCAGGAGAAGGAATGACCAGAGATGTGTGGCAATGGCAGGGCAATCAATGCAAATATTTTATACAAAAAAAGTGTCATCTGCAGGGGGAAGTGCCCTTTGATTGACAGCTTTCTGGCAAACACTTGGTCTGTTATCCACTATCACACTCCTATGTGATTATGCATATTCTGATCTGAATTGATCTATCTTGGCTAAGTGCCCCAGATTCTCCCATACTGAGGCAGCAGGACCTCCAAATATGGTCCTTATAAGGCATGGCTAGCTGTCCTGCACTGGTGGTTTCTTCTATACTACCTGCCTAAAACATCCCTTTTTAATATTAAACTGATATCCAAGGTCAACTAGGGGTGAAGGAGAACTAGACCAGGGGGGTGACAAGAGGACTGGACAAGGTGGTCCTTGCAGCTTCTTCCAACTCTTTTTAAAAAAGTTTTAAACTTTATTATTAAAAACAACATAGAACAAATTAGCAAAAAATATCGGTAAGTTTCCGTATATAGAGATTATAATAAGTTACTTCCTATCAAGAACTTCAAACCTTGTGAAATCAAATAACATACATTACTCCCTGCTATCTTGTAGTCATTGCATGGATACCTTATGAGTCTTGTAATTTATAAAGATAACATGTACCTTTGAATAAATTACCATCCTTTCTTAAACAGAACTATACAGACACCCCCCTCCCCAAAAGAGAATATTAGATATTTACATCAGGCCAACAGTCCATTTTCTTCCCCAATTGTTTTTCAAGTAATTGATAAAAGGGTACCAGTCTCTTTTAGAATCATAGAATCATAGAGTTGGAAGAGACCACAAGGGCCATCCAGTCCAACCCCCTGCCATGCAGGAACTCCCAATCAAAGCATCCCCGACAGATGGCCATCCAGCCTCTGCTTAAAGACCTCTAAGGAAGGAGACTCCACTGCACTCCGAGGGAGAGTGTTCCACTGTCGAACAGCCCTTACTGTCAGGAAGTTCCTCCTAATGTTGAGGTGGAATCTTTTTTCCTGCAGCTTGCATCCATTGTTCCGCGTTCTAGTCTCTGCAGCAGCAGAAAACAAGCTTGCTCCCTCCTCAATATGACATCCCTTCAAATATTTGAACAGGGCTATCATATCACCTCTTAACCTTCTCTTCTCCAGGCTAAACATCCCCAGCTCCCTAAGTCGTTCCTCATAGGGCATGGTTTCTAGACCCTTCACGATTTTAGTTGCCCTCCTTTGGACCTGCTCCGGTTTCTCCACATCTTTTTTGAACTGTGGTGCCCAGAACTGGACACAGTATTCCAGGTGGGGCCTGACCAAAGCAGAATAGAGTGGCACTATTACTTCCCTTGATCTAGATGCTATACTTCTATTGATGCAGCCTAAAATAGCATTGGCTTTTTTAGCTGCCGCATTGCACTGTTGACTCATGTTCAACTTATGGTCTACTTGGACTCCTAGATCCCTTTCACACGTAGTTTCATTTAGCCAGATGTCCCCCATCCTATATCTGTGCATTTCATTTTTGCGCCCTAAGTGCAGTACCTTACATTTCTCCACATTGAATTTCATTTTGTTAGCGTTGGCCCAGCTTTCTAGTCTATTCAGGTCATTCTGAATTTCAATCCTGTCTTCTGGAGTATTGGCTACTCCTCCTAATATGGTGTCATCTGCAAATTTGATAAGTATACCCCCAATTCTGTCATCCAAGTCATTAATAAAGATATTGAATAGCACTAGGCCCAGTACAGAACCCTGTGGCACCCCACTTGTCACTTCTTTCCAGGTTGAAAAGGAGCCGTTGTTGAGCACCCTTTGAGTTCGGCCAGTTAACCAGTTACAAATCCATGTAACAGTTACCTTGTCTAGCCCACATTTTACAAGCTTGTTTGCAAGAATGTCATGGGAAACCTTGTCAAAGGCCTTACTGAAGTCAAGATATACTATATCCACAGCATTCCCTTCATCTACCAAACTGGTAATTTTATCAAAAAAAGAGATCAGATTTGTCTGGCAGGACTTGTTTCTCTGAAACCCATGTTGGCTTTTTGTGATTATGGCATTGCCTTCTAAATGTTCACAGACTCTCTGTTTAATTATCTGCTCTAGAATCTTTCCTGGAATTGATGTCAGACTAACTGGACGATAATTGTTGGGATCCTCTTTTTTCCCCCCTTTTGAAGATGGGCACAACGTTTGCCCTCCTCCAGTCTGCTGGGACTTTTCCTGTTCTCCAGGAGTTTTCAAACATTATTGCCAATGGCTCTGATATTACATTTGCCAGTTCTTTTAATACCCTAGGATGTAGTTCACCTGGTCCTGAAGACTTATATTCATTTAGGTTAACCAAGTATTCCTGTACTATCTCTTTACTTATTCTCTGCTGAAATTCCCCTATTCTGTCTTCTTCCCCATTATCCTTAGGTTGAGCACCCTTTGCCTTTTCTGAGAAGTCTGAAGCAAAGAAGGTGTTGAGTAATTCTTCCTTTTCTCTGTCCCCTGTTAGCATTTTGCCATCTTCTGCACGCAGTGGTCCTACTGTTTCCTTCTTCTTCCTTTTGTTTCATACATACACCAAAAAAGCCCTTTTTATTGTTCTTAACCTCTCTAGGAAGCCTGAGTTTATTCTGTGCTTTAGCTTTTCTGATTTTACCCCTACATGTGCTGGCTATCTGTTTGAATTCCTCTTTGGTGATTTCCCCATTTTTCCATTTCTTATACATGTTCTGTTTAAGGCTTATCTCAGTTGAAAGTTCCTTAGTCATCCATCCTGGCTTCTTGAGACACCTCCCATTTTTCTTCCTCATTGGAACGGTTTGAAATTGTGCCTTCAGTATCTCCCTTTTGAGAAACTCCCATCCATCTTGAACGCCCCTGTCTTTTAGTATTCCTGACCATGGGATCACCCCCAGTATTTCTCTAAGTTTATTGAAATCAGCTCCCCTAAAGTCTAGAATGTGTGTCTGACTATGCCTGGCTTCCCCTTTCTGCTGTACAACAAACTCCAGGAGAACATGGTCACTTCCACCTAAGGATCCAACCACTTGCACTCCATTGACTAGGTCATCCCTGTTGGTTAAGATCAGATCTAAAATAGCTGATCCCCTTGTTGCCTCTTCCACTTTTTGGACAATGAAATTGTCTTCCAGGCAAGTGAGGAATTTGCTAGACCTTGAGGATTTGGCTGAGTTTGACCTCCAGCAAATATCTGGATAGTTGAAGTCCCCCATCACTACTACATCTCTCCTTTCTGAGTATGTGATTATCTGTTCTAGAAAGGCATCATCCAATTCCTCTGCCTGAGTCAGGGGTCTGTAGTAGACTCCCACAGTAACATCCCTGTTATTTCCCTCTCCTTTAATTTTTATCCAGATGCTCTCCACCTGGTTTCCAGTATTGACTTCCTGGATCTCTTCACTGGTGTAAATATCCCTGACATATAATGCTATTCCTCCTCCTTTCCTGTTTGGCCTGTTTCTCTTAAAAAGGTTATATCCCTCTATTTCTACATTCCAATCATGAGACTCATCCCACCAGGTTTCAGTGATGCAATGTTTCCATGTCTCTTTTTTGTATTAATTGTGTTAATTTGTCTGATTGCATAAAGTCATAAGTTTTGAGTAACTATTCTTTTGTTTCTGGAGTGTCTTTTCCTTTCCATTTTGCTGCATATGTAATTTGTGCGGCTGATATTAAATAAAAGATAAATCTCCCGTGCTTTTTTCCCAGTGATTTCTCTTCATTAATACAGAGTAAATATATTTTGGATTTGAACAGGAAGGAAGAGTCTAGGATTTGTTCTAGGGTATTATGAATGTTCTTCCAGTAATGTCTGTCATGCTGAGTTCTTCCAACTCTGTGGAATTTATCATACAACGGAATTTGGGGGTATAATGCATTGGCAATCCGAACACAATCATGGGGTTTCACATTATTGCAAATGAGTGTATCTCACGCAATTTCAGGCAATGGGAAGTCATTCCAAATGCAGTCATTGCTTATTAGAGTATCTCATGCAATTTCGGGCAATGGGGGGGGGGGGGTCATTTTTGGGAAATGGGAAGTCATTCTGAATGCATTCCGAATGCAATCAGATTTCATGTAAATTTGCTAAACTAGCGAATTCACGTAATTGTGAATTGGCTCCATTCAGAATTGAGAGAAATTCCTCCCATGTGATAAACTCCTTTGATTCTATAATTCTATTATTCTAGGAGGTATAGCAGATAGTTGACACTATACACTGAGTCACCATTTTGTGTCTGACTTGGAATAACAATCCTCAGAATTCAAATAAAACAAAACAAAGTGGATACCACACAATTTAAGGGCCAGTACAGATGGCCCTAAAGGGGTGGCTTGAGGTTGCAGCAATCACATGCCGCAGCCCCAATCCAGCATTTTTCTGGCCCCAAAAGAAGTAGCAAAATGCCACTCCTTTTGGGGGCAGAACAACCCCCCGCTATTTCTGCTGCGGCCATGGCTCTTCTGTGCTCCTGCAGTATGCGGCACCTGAACGCCACCCCACCAGAGTGCTGCAATGCTGCCTGCCATCTGGTTGGGTGAGCAGCATGACACCAACTTGGGGGCAGGATTAGGGCATACATCATCTAAATACCACACCTCCATGTTGCCCCCAAGCCAGCGCTTACTTGCCGGTCTATTTCGATCCTAAACTGGCATTATCTTCCTGTAACTCTTAAAACTAGGATGGGATGGTATTTTTAGATGGCTTCCCCACTGTAGCTCTCTGTGGTCTCTGGATTATGTCTCTGTGCAATCCAGAAGGGCTGTGATAACATGTATGCTAGAATTCCAGAGCAGAACTTGGAAAAGTTACTTTTTGGGACTAAGAGTCTTTGAAGTCCCCAGCCAAAAAGATCTGTACTGGTATGCTCTGAAAAAAGCAAAAGATGTATATTCAAATAGACAATGCCGCTGTTTACTTTTTCTCACTAATGAGACTTGTATCTGCTGAAAAGGGCAACAAATTACCAGATTGTCCATTTGGCATGCACTCAAGAGCCGCAATTAACAATTTTGTCCTGGTTTGAAAAATTGTTGAAGTAAGTCAAGGGCATTCTTTCATTTTATTTTTTAAAGCCCTAACAAACTTAATCAGACTCTAATCATGTTTATTTATTTTTATAACTCAGCAAAGGATGTACAATGTGGTTACTGGCCAGCTTTTCAGTCTGAATGCTTAATTAATCAGCACGGAAGCTATATTAATTAAAGTTAAGCGTAAGGTTTGAAAATTAACATGTGTAGCTGTTCCTCCTTTGCTCCCCAGTTTAAACAGATGTTAACAGAAGAATAACCAGGCACAAAGCCTGATCCTGTATGCGTTTTCTTAGAAATAATTCCATGGAATTCCATGGGATTCATTTCCTATATAAAGTCTAGAGTAGGAATAAATCCCATTGAATTCTATGGAATTACTTCTGAATCCATATGTAACATCCACAGTGAGGCCTAAATATCCTAAAGGCACCAGATCCCATCTGATCTTGGATACTAAGCAGGATCAGCCTTGGTTAATACCTGGATGGGAGACTGGCAATGAATACCAGGTGATGCAAGGAAAGAAGTGGCAAATCCACCTCTGATTATTCCTTGCCTCAGAAAATCCTATGAAATTTATGAGGTCACCATTGGTCAAATAGTGACTTGAAGGCGCATACACATACACTGTTTATATGAAGAAAGGCCAAAGCTATTAGATGACTGCTAGTTATACCATCCAGCAAGGAACCTTAATTCCATTTTAATTGTCACTTTTGTAAATTTTTAATTGTACTGTGTTTAAAAACTGTAAGCTGCTTTGAGTCCCAATTTTTTGGGGGGAAAGCAGGGTACAAATAAATATAACAACAACTTAAATTGGTCCTATTGTGTGGAATCGGTAATGGGCGGGATGAGGGAAAACAGACTCAGCCTGAATCCAGAGAAAATGGAAGTACTCGTGATAGGTTCTCCCGGCCCAGGGATGGTGGTGGTTCCACCTGTCCTGAGCGGGATCACGCTTCCCGTAAAGGACACTATACCCAGCTTGGGGGTGCTCCTTGATTCGTCGCTCCATCTTACTTCTCAGGTGGATGCGACGGTCAGGAGCACCTGTTTTCAGCTTCGGCTGTTACGCCAGCTGCGCCCCTACTTGGACCGGAGGGACCTTGAAACTGTAGTACATGGTCTGGTAACCTCTCGATTGGATTTCTGCAATGCGCTCTACATGGGGCAGCCTTTGTATCACACTCGGAAGCTCCAATTAGTGCAGAATATGGCAGCATGGCTTTTCACTGGTGTTCCCAGGACTTGCCATATAACACCGGTATTGAAAGATCTTCACTGGCTGCCTATTTGCTTCCGGGCTCAGTACAAAGTGCTGGTTATTACCTATAAAGCCCTAAATGGCTTGGGCCCAGAGTACCTGATGGACCGCCTCTCCTCATACAATCCGCCCCGCACACTCAGATCCGCCGGGCAACAGTTACTAAGAATCCCAGAGGCCAGATCATCAACCACCATGAAGAGGGCATTTTCCATCTTGGCCCCTAGCCTCTGGAACTCGTTGCCCATTGAGCTCCGCTCGGCTGCCTCTCTTGCCCAGTTTAGAAAGGGGTTAAAAACACACCTATTCGAGCAGGCCTACCCCTGATATTCCTCTCCCTGTTGCTATTTCCCCCTTATCCTCCCTCACTGTGAGCTGATTTGCCATATTGTTATTGTATTGTGGTATTGATTGTTATTGTTTATTGTTGGAATGTTTTTAAATTGTTGTACATATTGTGCACCGCCTTGATCTTTGGAAGGGTGGTATAAAAATAAAGATATTATTATTATTATTATTATTATTATTATTATTTTTGACAGCTGATTGGAATTAACAAAAAATGAAATATGGGCCCTTTGCACAAGTTCAGAGGCACTGTGTTCTAATTTCATATTCTGGCAGCTAGCTGGCATTCAAAACATGCTCCAGAGTGATCAATGATAAGCTTGGCTTCAATTAAACCAGAACTAGTGCTGCAGTAGAGAAGACTGGTGCCATTGTAATGGTAATTGTTCTCCCTGAATCTTCAGACTGATTCACAGCTATGCAGTCATCACATAATAATGGCAGCATTGATTGTAGTTTACACTTGTGCTGATTAAGCATCATGGACAGAATTTTCATTCTACCTCATGCTAAACTTGGAAATATTATATATATACTTTGGACTACAGCTCCCAGAAATCACAAGCCAGCATGATATTCCAAAGGAAAGGCTCCACCACGTGATCTCCTCCAACTGCAACTATATCATCCATTTGACTCAGATTGTCAGTTCAGGATCATCTCAGGCCATGAGGTTTCCAGGCTAAAATGTGAGACCTAGGGATGCCCCCCCCCCCGATGTAATTAAGTGTTATGTATTAATAACCAACCACCGATGCTCACAGCTTGTCATTGAAACAGATCAAGAGAGAATTAAGATAGAAATCTTAACTAAAGAGACTGTTGTCAGATCAAAGTGAAAGGAGAGGATTATTCCTTTTCACTTAGTTTAGGAGAGGGGATGGTGAACATTTAATCTAGCCTACTTGTTTCCAGGAGGCAAATGTAGAACAGAGCAGAGGATGAGTCCTGGAGCAACAGTGACTGGGTAGGAAGGAAGAAGCTAACCAAAGAAATAGATAGACCTCCTGGAGAGTCTTTCAAGTTGCAGCAACAAATTGATGAAGCCTTGCAAATTTTTGCAAGTTGCTCCTTTACTAGATGAATTGGAGATTGGCAGACACCCCTTCCCTCTTGCCTGGAGTTGCGGCCACCAAAACTGGAGACCCTGCACCCTTGTCTTGGGCCTGGAAACAGTGGCGTCCCTGAAGGGGGGGGTCACCCGCTGTGGGGAGCGGTGTTTCTGGAGGGCAGGGCTTCTGAGATGGGGGCCAAAAGGGCATGCCACACCTTGCTGTCACCACGCCATTCTACTTGTGACTGGAATGGTGCAGCACAGCCAGAGCGGGCACACTCAGCAGCCCCCCGAAACCTTCTAAATCCATGCTGGACTTGGAAGACAGTCTCTCTGACCGTACCACTGGACTGGATGACAACCTCCTTTGGGGTGTCACCTGGTGCAGTCTGCACCTTCTGTCCAGTGACACTGCCTGGAGATGACGCATGAAAATTAGAGACACAGGACCAGGCCCTCAGATGTGATAACTCTACATTTGAAACACACATATCCTGCACATGAAGACCTCATTGATCAGGGAGGACAATTTACCATGAATCATTTGCATTACGCGCATAACTACATGGGGTCTATACTCGTAGAGGCTGCTCCCAGAGTATTCTGACTCAAAATCCCCCCCCCCCCCCCCGCTGCCAAATTTCCCTCTTACCTACTCTCTTTTGCTGCAGGTTTTCAGCTTTCACATGGCCCCCTTTTGTCACACTCCACCACTGTTGAGGTTAGAGCAAGGTGTCCAGTCATGCTACTGATGCTGGATGCCTCATTCTGATCTCAGAGGGGCTTGTGCCCACAGCTGCAGCACCAGGCAGCTCACAGGGGGCTTGAATTAAAAGGCAGCAACCTCTGTCATTTTGAAGAGAGCCAAAAACCGGAGCAAAAGGTGAGTTGTTCAAATGTGGGTTAGGAGAAGAAGCCCTGAATTGGATGTGGGTGTCATGAAGACAGTGTGGACCCAAATCAGGATTTGGCCTTGCATCATATAAACATGACACAGTGAGCCTGGGGGAGTGGGGGGGGGGATTCAGGATAAATAACCCAAGTATAAAAGGTCTTAGTCAATTTCCGCAGAGAATGGCAACTTATTCTCATCATGTGGGTATCTTTGAATTAAAGGACTTTTCAACACTAAACCACACAATGGCTTGAGGTCAGAAAACCTGAAGGATCTTTTCTCACACTCTGGACTCTAAGATACAGATGCCCCTGCTAAATGGGGTGGCCTAGATGATTATTTATCAGCCATGAAACCCACTGGGTGACCTTGGGCAAGTCACATGCTCTCAGTCTCAGGGAAAGGCAATGGCAAACCTCCCATGATTGATTCACCCTAGGGTCGCCATAAGTTAAAAATGACTCAAAGGCACACAACAACAGGAAAAACAACAAGAGTCTTTTCAGTGGTGACACCACAGTTGTGGAATGTCCTCCTCCCCACAGAGAGTCATAGGCCTGATCTAGATTGGCAAAAAGAAGTGTGTTCATGACTGCATGAAAGTCTAGCCTTTAGATGAGAAAAAGGGAAAGTGTGCCATGAAAACGCTTTTTTTGCATTTTAGAGGAGAAGAAGCGCCTTTAAAAAGGTGCTGGTTTTCCCAGCTTCTTTTTTAAAAACTGCGGAACAGCGCAGCTCCATCTAAAGGCTGTGGTGCAGCTGCTAAGCATTAAGGAAAAGGCAACTTCATGTCACACTTTCCTGCCAATCTAGAAAGCCCCATAGAATCATAAAACAATAGAACTAGAAGGGACTTTAAAGGCCATTGAGTAGAATCTCCTGTTCAATGGAGGAACTCCAGTTAGAGCATCCACAGCAGGTGTGTTTTGTGGTCTTCTTGCCTCCCGATGAAGGATCTTTTCATTCTCTTGAGTTTCTCAGTCTTATTGCTTTTTAAGTCCTTTGCATTATTGCAGTGGTTTCTTCTGGTTTCACAATGATGATGTTTAACTGTACAAATGAAGCCAAGAGAAAACAAAGTGTCTGTATTTATTAAAATAAAGTGTGACTTCTCTGTTGTCTCCAGAGTACACAAACTTTTATCAGTCTACCTCTGCCAAAAGAGCTTTCTGAAATACATTAGGCATTTGAATAAACACAGACACTTTGAGAACTTGGCTTTTTTTGTTTTTTAAACAAAATCTTTTCCAGTACCTTCCTCCTTTTTCCCTGGTGGTTTAACTATTTATATTTTTGTGCATATATTTTATTTCTATTCTTCAGTATTTTGATTTTTTGAACTAGTCTTATACTGATAAATGACACAGAAAACCTTTAAATAAAATTGAATATACCATGGTGGGCAAACGTGGGGGGGGGGGGGTCTGAGCCTTTTTTCGGGGGGGGGGGGAGGGTGTGCTTGGGACCTCCTACAGCCTTTACCATCCCCTTCTCATTAATATGGAAAAACTGTTTTAGTTTCATGAAACATTTCACAATCCCGTCCTGAGGTCCAGGGAAATAGGGTTGGATTAAAAAAAAATTAATTAAAACAAATTAATGAAAAAAGGGTACAAATTCACAGTTGATTGTGTACCTTGTTTTAAAGGAGAATTGCTGCCACAGATCATGCAATTCTCATTATTGGACAGTAAAAAAAAAAAAAAAATCACAGCCCAGGGGTGTCACATGTTACAAATCCCTGAAATAACATTATTACAGTCTTTTCATGTAGCTCCAAATCCCAACAAATGAAATCAAGGACATGCTCAAAATATGGAAGAGAAGCAAAACTCCAGGAATGGATGGCCTGACTTGTATATGCCACAAGAATTTCTGGAAGAAAGTGAGGCAGGTATTAGGTACAGATGTTAGAGGTATGGGCCCAAGACTTTCAAGTCCCTTGAAATTTCTGTAGAATAGGAAAGTCATGCAGAATGACCAACTTTAGTTGAACTGAAGTTAAAAGCTGAAAAATTACATTTGGGATATTGCAACTGGCAGGAGGTGGGAATTGCTATAAGTAATGGAAAAGAGCTGCTGCAAGTATGGTTTACAGAAGAAATGGTGAAAATCCATCTGATTACAATTACTAGAAACTCATCCAAAGGGGAAGGTGCCACAGTAGACTCTTATTGAAAAATATGGTAGATATTTTCTCCCTGTACCTGTACCAACAATTGGAGTAGTCATAAGTGAGGGGAAAGTGCATAGCAGCAATGTGGGAGACTGGGAGGGTAAAAAACCAGATTGTCAAATTTACACTTGTTTCTGCAAGCTTAAGTGCCTTGTCCTTATTCATGAATTTTAAAAAGCCACTCAAGTTTTCTCAGTGGAGTGTGCAACTCTGTGATGAAATGAACACGTTTCAATTCTATCCCATCAGCCGATCAGCGTGAAATAAAACTGGGCCCAGAGCTGGCCTGGCTCAACATCTGTAAATATATTACCATGCTGAAATGAAAAATAATATAAAGTCACACAGCAGAGTTGGCACAGGTGTAGACTCCAGCATACTGGAGTTTAAATGATGAATAGTTGCTTGGCGTTTGGATTTGACACAGCTCCCAAAAACTCAAACTGAGCCTCTAAGGCCATTCCAGTGCTTGTGTCTGCACTAGAAATTAGAACACGGGTGGTGGAAGCTCCTTCACAGGGCTTGGAAAAATTCCTTTGTTGGACTGTAGCCCCCAAAATCCTTGAGCCAGCATGGTTGACCATGTGAATGATGCAAAAGACTTAGAAGAGCCTTCCTTGATTTCATATCTGCTGAAAAAGCTGGTAGGGAAATTGGACATTGGGGATATTATTCACGAACTGATTTATTATTAAACTTCTGGATTATTTGTTTATTGATTTGATTTATATTGGGCCCCAAGCTGGAACCCATGGAGATCCACTGCAAGAGAAACTCATACTACTGAAAATGCAAAATATTTTATCAGAGCTCATCCTGACTGGCCAAAGATATTGTGAGATTGTGGTTTGTACTCCTGTAATTACCATTTTGTTTCCAAGATCCAGACAACATATTAGGAATTTCAGGAATTTCAGGCTTTCCTCCCATCCTTTCTCAAGTCTTTTTGTTCCTACAAGCAAGTCAGAAACGACTTCAAGGCACACAACACACATAGACACCTTCATGACTTATGGTAACCTCATTAATTTCATAGCCTTTACTTAAGCAAGGAATACGTAATCAGAGTTTTTGCTACTTTATTCCTTTCAAATAGAACCTACATCACCTGGTTTTTGTTTGCAGCTTCCATCCAATTGCTAAGAGGGGCTGACCGTGCTCAGCTTCTAGGTTCAGATAGCATCTGCTGTCTTTAGGTATTTAGACCCTGAATTAAGTGTATGTGCACGTAAATCTAACATAAAGCTTCCACCCATAATTAGGATAGAATTATATCTTTTTCAGGGAATTGCCAAAAGTTTCTTTCTCTGGGAACTGATTGGCTCAGTCTTCCCAATACCAAAACTTTCAGGGTTTTTTTTTTTTAATTGATTTGTTTAAAATATTTTAAATGTGTGGACTGCAGGATTTAAAATGGGGTGTGCTGCTATTCAATCCAATAGGGCTTGAATATTGGTGGGTTTCCATTTTCGTGGGGGGCTCTAGAATGGATCCTCTGCAAAAATGGAGGGGCGACTATATAGCAATAGCATTTACAGTTCTATAAAGCTTCATAGTGAACTCAACACTCTCTAAACAGTTTACAGTCTGTAAGCCAACAGCCCCCAACAAGCTGGGTACTCATTTTACTGTCCTACGAAATGATGGAAGGCTGAGTCAATCTTGGAGCCCTGGGACTGAATTCACAATGATGCAGTTGCTGTACCAGCATTTAACCATTGTGCTACCAGGGCTCCATTTATAGTGCTGCCTTCTTCAAGCTGATGTCCTTCAGATGTTTTGGAGTGCATGGGAGTTGAAGGCCAAAACAATGGGATGGTACCAGATTCAAGTACTCTTTAAGCATATTTTGCCTCACCCGCTCCATTATTGCTTTGCTTTCATGAAAGTGATGTAACCGAAGAGAAGAGCTGGTTCTATGCATGGAAAATCTCCATATGATCAAAAAGCATGAGGATCTGGAGGATCCCTGGTAGCATAGCCACTCACTCAAAACCATAAGGTGGCGAGTTCAATACCAGCAAAAGGGCCCAAGCTCGACTCAGGCTTGCATCCTTCCGAGGTTGCTAAAATGAGTACCCAGATTGTTGGCGGAAAGTAGCTTATAGTTGTAAACTGCTTAGACACTGCTTATGCGGTATGAAGCGGTATATAAATGAAGCTGTTTTGGGTTTTTTTGTTTGTTTGTTTCTTGCTCACAGGGCCAGCCTCCACATGTCAACAAAATGGCAATAGACGGGGTGGATTTAGCACCCTGTTCTCCATACACATTTAAACAACAGGCTCCAGGAACACCTGAGTAAGGGTACTCTCTTCTGCAGTGCAGAAGTGTACATCACCCAAAATGGTGGAAGAGTTCTTTCCTTCAATAAGCAAAATCATCTTTTTTAAAAAACAAGAAACCAAAGATCATACTAGTTTAACTGAATCAGAGGTAGTGCTACCATGTTTCCCCAAAAATAAGACAGTGTCTTATATTAATTTTTTGCTCCCAAAGATGTGCTAGGTCTTATTTTCAGGGGATGTCTTATTTTTCCATAAAGAAGAATTCACATTTATTGTTGAACATTTTTTTGAACATTTATTATATACTGTATATATATTTATATACAAAAACTTTGCTATGTCTTACTTTTGGGGGAGGCCTTATATTTAGTAATTCAGCAAAACATTTACTAGGTCTTATTTTCAGGGGATGTCTTATTTTTGGGGAAACAGGGTATCATATGGCTAGAGGAATTGCGAGAAATCTCTGCTCATGAAATGGGATTTTCCCTTCCCTGGTGTCTTCTTTCAGCCCACTACAACCCATGACTCCAAAAATGCTCTAGAAGCTCTCTGAACTCTCTGGAGCAGATCTGGTGTGTGCACATAGGAGAAGGAACTTAGTCTGCCAGTAGTGTCCTTCCACCAGACAATATTGGATTCAACCCATATTGTTCAGAAAGCAGAGGTAATAGTTGCTCTCTCTCTCTCTCTCTCTCTCTCTCTCTCTGTAGGGGTGTCTAGTGAGAAAAAAAAGGAAATCACTAGTTACAAATAAATTGGTACTTGTAATAAATTAATTTTTCCAGTTATTAAGGTATAACTATACTAAATTACAATTGTAAGTTTGCAAGGGATAGCTTCACTTTTTTGAAGTGCAATGTTTTCAAATTGCAGGGGTAAAGCCTCATTAAATGATGTCATGGTTAGATATTAAATGTTAGCTCATGCTCTGTTTTGGATTATGACAATATGGATGGGAAGAGAGTGTGTTTTGCACTACAGGCCAGTGGAACGATACATTCAGATGGTTTCCTCTTAAAGTAATTAGAAGTTACAATGGCTGTTGTGTTGTTGTTATTTGCTATGAGTTTGACTTATGGTAACCCTAGGAATCTGTACTCAGGTATTGCAAAATCCAGGTCTGTGGCTTCCTTGATTGAATCAGTTCATCTATCATATGGTCTTTCTCTTTTCCTACTATTGTTGTTGTGTGCCTTCAAGTTGTTTCTGACTTATGGTGACCGTAAGGTGACTCTATCATGAGGTTTTCCTGGCAAGATTTGTTAAGAGGGGGGCTTGCTGTTGTCTTCCCCATGATCTCAGGATCATTAACTTGCGAGTAGGTTTCATGGCAGAATAGGGAATTGAACCCTGGCCTCCAGAATCACTGTCCAACACTCAAACCACTATGCCACACTGGCTGCCTTCCACTTTTCCCAGCATGGCTATTTTTCAATTGAGTCATGTCATATCATAATGTATTCAACTGCAGTTGCTTGTTTGAAATGAGTAAGTAAAGTCATTTTTAAAATTATAACTATAATGTTGACTAAACACTTTGGTTCTCTCCCCTTGGTATTATGAGTGCAACTAACTATGTTTTAAAAGTAATGTTCTCAAATTTTGGAAAGGCTTTAAAAGACTCCACTTCTCATTTAAAAGAATCTGATGGGTTTTTATTATTTTTTCTTTCTTTAATCACAACTGAAGCGATATTATCAGTCAGATTTAGGTCAGATGCTAACAGCAGCTTGACTATTTTTGGATATTTTATTCAAAGGATGGGTTTAATTATCTATAAATTATGATGGAAACCGCATGGGAGTAGATGTGGCAAGCATGTCATGAGACCTACAGCCTTTGTAAAGAATACTTTTTAAATGGATGTGGAATTAAGCTTGATGATTACATGCATTCTTATGAAAAGGCATCTCATCATCGAATGCTGCATATAAATGGAAACCATGTCTAATGGATTCCCATCATCAACTGGAAGTATTGTTGTTGTGTGCCTTTAAATCACTTCTGACATATGGTGACCCCAACGCAAACCTATCACAGGGTTTTCTTGGCAATATTTGTTCAGAGGGGTTTTGCCTTCCTCTGAGGATGAGAAAGTTTGACCCAGTGGGTTTCCATGGCTGAGCAAGGATTTGAACATTGGTCTCCAGAGTCTTAGTCTTGTGCTAAAACCACTATACTACACAGGCTCTGGATGTAGATTTTAACTACTCAGTTATGTAGACGGGTGAAAAAACTAAAGGGTGGGATATTGGTTCTTTGGTATAAAAAATATTTTTGTGTTGCTTCCTATCATACAAGGGTTCCCAAAAGCAACAAACAGAAATATCTAGATTATTAATGATAGGATCCTCTAGTTATCATTTTCCAACAGCTAGGCGGCATGCAGCCAGATACTGGACAGTTGCGAGAAGATATCATTTTTGCTATGGAATAGCCTTTTTCCTGTCACCTCATGAATATGCATGAATGAATGTGTCAATTTAGCTTTCTCTTATGTTCAGTTTTTTTAAAAACAAACAAAACAACCTCAAGTGTCTTCTCCAATGGATTTATTAAGTAAATTGCTAATTTTGGGAAATTCTTACCTGAAATAAACCTTGTTATCTGAAATAAACCCTGCAGCTATTAGAGATGAGAAGCTCGTCAGGAAAAAAGAAGTGGCAACCTGGTTGATTCAGTGCTACAATCATGGCTGAGTACACAAAGCCAGACTTTTAAGAGCTATTGTGGCTTGCAGAATTATTCCCCACCACCTCCCGGCTTTCTCACAGTTTGGAAAAGTCAACACTATGAAAGTGCAATTATTTTTGTGGCACAAAAGTTAAATAAACAACAGCAAACTGGTGCCTGTTGGCTGTGTAAGTATTCACAGTTTGGAAACGGGTCATGGGATTGTTTTAATCTATGTTTTTTTACTTGTACCCCGCTCCGAGTGTATGTACAGAGGAGCGGGCTATAAATAAACTATTATTATTATTATTATTATTATTATTATTATTATTCACAGCCTCCTCTAATGCAATAACTGGTGGAAGCACATCTGGCACAATTACAGCTGTAAGTTTTCTTGTGTGAATGTGTCAGCTTTATTCATCTGAATCCTGCAATGTTTGCCCATTCATCATGACAAAATTGTTCCAGCTCTGTTCATGTTCAAGTTGTAGGTTCATGTTGTAGGGATGCTTTTCTTCAAAAGGGACTAGGAAACTGGTTAGGATGGAGGACTCTAGAAGGACAGAGTCAAATATAGGACAATTCTAAAGGAAACCTATTTCACTATGCAAGGGACTTGGGCAGAGGTTCCCACACAACACATCTGCCACATCTATGCTTCACTGTGGAGATGATGAACTCAGGACAGTAAATACTGTTGCCTTTGCATGTGTGTGGTAATTGCCTTCAAGTCAACCTTGACTTATGGCAATCCTATGAATGAGACATCACCAAGATGCCCTATCATCAACAGCCTTGTTTAGGTCTTGAATCAGGACCATGGCTTCCTTGATTAGGTCTATTCACTTGTAATGTGGTCTTCCTCTTTCCCTACTACTTTCTATCTTACCTAGCATTATTGTCTTTTTTTATTTAGCCATACCTTTTTGTGATGTGTCCAAAATATGATAACCTCAATCTAGTCATCCTGGCCTCCAGGGGAAAGTCCAGGTTTGATTTGTACAAGGAACCACTTGTTTGTCTTTTTGACTGTCCACGGTATCTTCTCTAGCACATCTCAGATGAGTTGATTTTTTTTTCTATCAACTTTCTGTACTGTCCAGCTGTCACATGCATACATAGTAATGGAAAATACAATGGCATGGATTAGTGTAGTTTTGGTGTTCAGTGAGATGTTTTTGCACTTGAAGATCCTTTGCACTACACATAGTATTTTACATCAAGGCCAAAAGTTTCAGTCTTGGCCTCCTGGACCAAATAATTTTTCCCTACAACTTTCCTATTATGGCATCTGCACTGCATAAGTAATCCATTTTGATCCCACTTTAACTACCATGACTTGATGCTGTGGAATTCTGGGAATTGTAGTTTGTGGTGGCACTAGAGCTCTCTCATGGAGAAGACTAAATATTGGACAAAACTACAATTCCCATGTCTCCCACATGCCGTGGACAGTTATTCGTGTTTCAGCTGCAGATCTCTCCAACTCCTTCATAATAACCCATGGCTATTTAGTTACTGCTCTGACTAATGTCCTTACCTGCAATGAATTTTAGTGTATAGTATTCTATAGGTAGCATCAAAGCTGAGCCATATTCTTTCCATTTTCTAATAATGGATTTAGCAGTGCTGTCAGGAATTTTACAGTGTGGAATTTTAAAAATATATAACCCAGCCCGGATTGGTGCTTCTGCACAACTTGATCCTAGACTTCTGCTTCTTGTTCTTCATGATGCTGATGGTTTAGATATGCTCTCCAAATAACTTTGGGGCTTTCCAAAAACATGTATGTAATTTAAGATCATGTGGCATTAGCATTGCACCTAGGAAGACTCAATTAAACTACTTATGTCACTTTTGGAGTTAGTGGACTGCACCAGAATTTATTAAGGTATGTCAAGGAAAGGGGGTGATTTTGTAAGCAATAAATCTCAATTTGTTGTTGTTTACTTAAAACAGGTGCTTTCTTACTGAGTCCTTTCTTGGAACTACCATCGTTTTGCAACAGGCCTTAGATTTCAGCAGTGGAGAAGGTGGAACACTATGGATGAGAGGATTTTGTTGAAAAAGGAAGGAGACTGGATTTTATAAATACAATCTTTGGCCTCTGGAGAATGAGTATCTCAATCTCTTTCCTACTCTTATAAAATTTTTCAGAGTGTTCTGATGTTTCCTTCTCTTTCATCCTGATATAACTATGTGCCCTTGAATGTTATCTATTTTTAATACTATCTGCTTACTAGATAAAAACATTCAGCCTTGCTCACATATTTCTCTTGCCCAGCAAGTTGTTTGAGAGTTCCTGGTCCAGAATTTTTTGAACATTGATTCTAAGTAAGTATGTACAGGCAATATATCAGGCAAGTATGTACAGGCAATATATCAATGCAATTAGGATTTTATGTAATGTGATGTTCTGTATTTCCATGTTATCTTTTTATAATTTTATATAGCCCCTTACCCAGAAGGCTTTAAGAGTATACACAGACTGAAACACCTCAGGCTTTTTTTTTAACAAATAAAACCATCATATTTCAAGCATCTTGAGATGTGTTCCCAGTTTCTTTTGTGTACTTGTGTGCCTCAATAAAACTATTTTGTGCCTTCCCAGTATTGAATATCTTGTGTACAGCAAGTGGTAACAATGCCAATTTAACCCATTTCAATCTCATGTTGTAACACAACAAATTGTGGAATAATCAAAGAGGGTGTGACACGACAAATTGTAGAATAACCAAACACTTCAGCAAGGTATTGAAAGCATTCACTCAAAACAATTGCACACAAGTGGGTGAAATTTTTCCTTTCTCTTCTTCCTATGTTCATTTTAAAAAAAAAAGCCTGAAGGTGTTCATTAAAATTTTTGGAAATTTTGGAAAATAATTATTTAAAAATGAACCACGAGAAATAATCATCCATCCCTCCTCATTAAAAAAAAATCAATAGAGATGTCCATTTTAGCATATCAGAAGGACAGCACAGCCAGGCCTCTGTATCTCCGGATTTGTCATCCATGGATTTAAGCATCTAGAGTTTGAAAATATTTAAGATATATATAAATTCCAAAAAGCAAACTTTGATTTTGCCATTTGATATAAGGGACACCATTTTCATAGAATCATCCAGTCCAACCTCCTGCCATGCAGGAACTCCCAATCAAAGCATTGGTCACAAAAAGTTTTTTTCTCCCTCTCCTCAGTGCTGCCATCACTGGTGCTCAGATCATAGAATCATAGAGTTGGAAGAGACCACAAGGGCCATCCAGTCCAACCCCCTGCCATGCAGGATCTCCAAATCAAAGCATCCCTAACAGATGGCCATCCAGCCTCTGCTTAAAGACCTTCAAGGACGGAGACTCCACTACACTCTGTTCCACTGTCGAACAGCCCTTACTGTCAGGAAGTTCCTCCTAATGTTGAGGTGGAATCTCTTTTCCTGTAACTTGCATCCATTATTCTGGGTCCTAGTCTCTGGAGCAGCAGAAAACAAACTTGCTCCCTCCTCAATATGGAATCCCTTTAAGTATTTAAACAGGGCTATCATACCACCTCTTAACCTTCTCTTCTCCAGGCTAAACATACCCAGCCCCCTAATTTGTTCCTCATAGGAAACAGTTTCCAGACCCTTCACCATTTTAGTCGCCCTCCTTTGGACCCGCTCCAGTTTCTCCACATCCTTTTTGAATTGTGGTGCCCAAAACTGGACACAGTATTCCAGGTGGGGCCTGACCAAAGCAGGATAGAGTGGCAATATTACATCCCTTGATCTAGATGCTATACTTCTATTGATGCAGCCTAAAATTGCATTGGCCTTTTTAGCTGCCACATCGCACTGTTGACTCCTGCTCAACTTATGGTCTACTTGGAATCCCAGATCCCTTTCACACGTAGTTTCATTCAGCCAGGTGTCCCCCATCCTATATCTGTGTATTTGATTTTTCCTCCCTAAGTGCAGAACCTTACATTTCTCCATGTTGAATTTCATTTTGTTGGCACTGGCCCAGGTTTCTAGTCTATTCAGGTCATTTTGAATTTTGATCCAGTCCTCCGGGGTATTAGCTATCCCTCCTATTTTACTATGCCATTATATTTAGCAGGACCTGTGCATCCACAGATTTTGGTATCCATGGAGGATCTGGAACCAAACTCCAGCAGATACCAAGGGACCACTGTACCAAGGATGGGCAGACTTTCATAGTGTTCTCCAGTGTTCTGAAGTCTTTATAAATAAAGCTAATAATAATAATAATAATAATAATAATAATAAGCCTGTACCTAGGTTCAGCACTTTGGATAGCTTCTTTAAAATTTAGCCCTACCCCCACCCACAGCAGATTCTCCATTATTTTAACACGATACGCTCTAGCCTCCTCTGGACAACAAATAGCTTTCAATGAACACAACTAAGAATATGCTAAAGGCTAAACAAGCAACAACACCCCCAACAACCTCCAAAATAAAACAGGATGTTCATTAAATAGTAGGTCATTTCTGCAACAGAGAGATGGATAAAGCCACACTTGGCCACTTAACAACTAAACAAAAATCAAGAGCTAGTGCCAGCTAAAACAGAGCCTCAATACTTTTAAAATCATAACATATGGCATGCATGGGAGGGAAGACATTATGTTGTGCTTCACAAATGATGCCATAGGGAAAAATATAAGAGAAGAATCTGTGACATTCATGCAACCAAATTCCACAGCAATAGATGCACTAGCTACTGATCTTTTTAAAATGTTTGGTTTTTTAGCAGGAAAACTACTACTTGACCTCTGGGAACATGAGCATACCCAACAAATGGAAGCTATGTTAAAGAAACTAATTGTGCAGTTGTTGAAATGCACACACACGCACACTCGCGCAGAGCATGAAATTACCCTTTAACTGAAAAAAGTTATACTCCCCCCCATTACTTACAGGTATCTAAGACTAGGAAGATTCTGGAAGGCATATCTATCAATATATACAAGATTGTTTGCTTTCTCGATTCTTCTGTGGAAAAAGAAGAAGAAATATTCATTGGAATTGAAATCATAAGGACTAGAATCTCACTTTTTTTTTAGTATGCTATGAGATTATGTGGATGAGGTAAGCAACAATATCTATGAAAATGTATATATCTTATCATCTACAAGTTTCCCTTGTGTGTGAATTTGAAGGCTTTCATGATCAGCATCCATAGTTTTTTGTGGGTTTTTTGGGCTATGAGGATATGTTCTAGAAGAGCTTCTTCCTGATGTTTTGCCAGCAGCTGTGGCTGGCATCGTCTCTGAAGATGCCAGCCACAGCTGCTGGTGAAACATCAGGAAGAAACTCTTCTTGTAAACGTTATAAATATAGGACTTTGCCGCTCCAGAGCACCTGTGTCTTCCAATCTACTTTTCAGCCAATTGCCAACTACCTTGGTCTATTTTGGGTCCACTAGGTTATCTACCTTTGGGGCAAAAGGCCTCCTGCCATTGACCTAAAAAAGACCTCCTCTGCCAAAATATGAAATCATGCTCCTTAGCACAGTGTTACTTGAACTGGCCATCCCTGGATTGTTACCTTACCTGTTGGCTGCCAGTGCTTAGCACATTTCCAGAAAAGAAAGTAATATCTGTAGCTAATGTACACCAATATAGTGCTTTCCCACATAAGGAAGCCTGAGAAATACTGCCCTAGAAGATGTAATTGGTCATCTGAAAGTAGAGAATCTGAGCTAGTTTAACATGGGGCAAGTGCAGACCTCTGAATTCCCAGTGAGTAGATCCTGTCCTTGGACTTCAGGAAATCACCTACGCATGAAATGAAGAAGATATGCAAAGATACGGCTATCCTACAATGGCTTTTCAAACACAGGGCATTCTCTTTAAAGAAGGAGGTATGTCAAAACTAATCAATTACTAGAGGTCAAGATAAAAAGAAAGAAATATTCCAAGATCCATTTTGAAAGGTACATCCCAGCAAAACCCCATTCTATATTCAAGTTTGGTCTATTGTGATTTCATTATGTCCCCAATCTCTGATCCCATTTATTTACTCACATTTCATAGAGTCTGGGGAGGTGGGAGAACACATCTGATTCTATAGTTTCCAAGGCATCATTTTGGGAGATTTCTCTGTCAAGAAAATGAAAACATAAGTCAACATAGTTTCAGTAATCATCCAAAGCACTAGAGAAGAAGTATATTTAAAATGCAAAGAGACCCACTTAAAAGCTAGCTAGTTTTAAAAGGATTAAATTGTTGGGGTTAGAGCTCATTAAACCTCAAAGGTCTGCTTGAGAGGTCCTCCTCTATGTCTCACCAAAGAGGGCCTTCTATGCTGTGGCACCACAGTTCCCTTCCTTAGAGGCCCACTTGGAACCAACACTGATGGCATTCCAACTCCAAGTAAAAGCATAGGTTTTCTTTCATGTTTTTGTGGTAAAATTGATTCCATTTACAAGTGCATAATTTTGAATTGTCTCAATCTACGTTAACTGGCTTTAAATTGTCTTATTTTATCTTGTCAAGATTATTTAATATGTTTTTTTATGCAAAACAATCTTTACCACCCTTGAAAGTAATTGAGAAAGAAAAGTTGGAAGCATTAAATTTTGTAGACTTAAATATACTTCATTAGATGCATGGAATGCATTTTTATAAATCTTCATGGCCATGAATGAGCAAGCTGTATGTGTGAATAGTATCAGAAATGCAAAAGTTGTGATGAGGTGACAGCTTCAGTCTTAATGCTAATCATTGGGGGACAAAGGAAGGAGGAAAGGTGTTGCTTAAAGCCAAGGTGAGTAGATAACCAAAGGAATGGTGGAGGGAGTTATTGGAGCTGGCTGGGAACCAGAAAGGAGATCTGATAAACTGGCCAATAAAGCCTTCATTGAGGCTGGGGTGTTGACTAGTGTAATGTGGAGTGTCGATGGGCAAGAGTTTGTGCATATATGCCAATTCTGTTGTTTCTCTTTCCAATCTTCCTTTTTTCATTCAGGAATTGCTGTTCCGAGGTCTGAGATGAAATACTTAGGAAGACTGAAGTGTTCTGCAACAGGTTTTGTGTATTCTCATTCCTAATGTCTGATTTATGTCCATTTATCCTCTGGCTTAGAGACTGGCCTCTTTGCCCAATGTAAAGTCCAAAGAGCATTGTTCCTGGAGGATAGCATATATCACATTAGAGGATGAACAAGTGAAAGTACTGCTAATAATTGTGATGTGATTAGGTCCTGTGGTAACATTTCTCAAGTGGGCAGAGTTGCCATCTAAGTTTGTGGTAAGATCTTGTACCTGTCTCTTTTTTCTGGAAAGGAATGCTGCCCACTCAGGGGAAATTGGTGGCATGCCTTTAGCTGCCCACAGACAGCCTCCCAGTCTCAAATACTTCACCCAGAATTCTGTGCATGTCTTACACATGTGTAAATGTGGTATATGTGGTTGTAATTCTTTGGCTCTTCTACAAGGAACATGTTTAGTTCATAGCTGCATAATCAGACTTTCACAGGTATGGCATAGAGGTTTGAGCATTTGCCTAGGTCCTTAGGAGACAAGAGTTCAAATACTTGATCAGCAATGGAAAACCATTGAGTAACTTTGGCAAATTATACTCCTTTGACCTCTGAAGAAGGAAATGGCAAACCCTTCTGAATAAATCTTCCCTGAAAACCCCTAGTGTAGGATTGCCATAAATTGGAGTCAATTTGAAGGCACATAACAACCAAAACAACAAGGCAACAATTTCACATAGACCTAAATCCTATTAATCCTAACTACAATCAAGCCACTGAATCAACTGAATTCACTAATGTGTTGGCTCACCAATCAAGAATTCATCTGATGGGTCAAACCTGGTTGGAAATGACTCATAAGAATGACCCAATTATGCCACTGTACATTCTTGGATTGTGTAGAATGTTTTTTCAATGCCTTCAATATACCAGTGCATTCACTGGGATTGCAGAAACAGGCACAGATCATTCTGAGTTGAACGACGGGATCATAAGCAGGCACTGTCAAATATGGAACCAACTGCACAATGCCAGTATTCAGTAGAAGGATGGTGTAGCTGAATTATGTGAGCACAGATCCACATGTGTACATTTACAAGCATGGTTGAGCAACTCAGCTATTCTCATCCTGTCCTTTCTCTCCTGGAAGAGTTCCACAAAACATTGATTAGAGCAATGGTTCTCAACCTATGGGTTGTGATCCCTTTGGCAGTCAAACAACCCTTTCACAGGGGTTGCCTAAGACCATCGGAAAACACTTATTTCTTATGGTCTTAGGAACCGAGACGAAAATAAATTTTATGGTTGGGGTCACCACAACATGAGGAGCTGTATTAAAGGGTTTCGACATTAGGAAAGTTGAAAACCACTGGATTAGAAGTTCTCCCTAAGGGGGGAAAACCCTCTTGAGCTACATAGACTAAAAAGAATAGAACAATTTTATTTATTCAGTTGCCCTGCTACCAGGGCCAAACATGTACTAGCCTTTTGCTTTGATGTAACAGAAGAAACACTTTCCCCAAAGACAGAGGAACTGGCTGATAAAACTTGTTTCTAGCAAAGTCTATGAGGGAAAGAGAAATGGGCAATGCCTCTTAAACCTCTGGAGGACACTTGACAAACTGGGAGCTTCACAATATGACCTTCCTTGTCCTTTCTATCTGATAATCAATGTGGATCATCCCATCCACTTTGTCAAGTGTCAGATAAGATGTTGAGGCATTTCATGGGTACAGTCATAGATTCTCCTCCCTCCTCCAAATTTCTGGTTATAATGGCAGAATGAGGTTCCTCTGATTCAAGCCAGCACACCAGCACTGTGAGGATCTGTTATTTAGTCAAACAGATAATTATCAAGCAAATTCTGTCAGCACTGGGAGTAAAGCATTCCAAAAGAGATGATTTCAAAGATGTAGCCATCTTAGTCTCTTGCAGCATAAAAAGGATGAAGGGGTAGGAGGGAATGTGGCAGCACATTTGAAACTAACTGATTTTTATTTTATAAGAGCTTTCATGGATATAAACCCACATCTTCTAAAGCAGTATAGAGTAATATTAAAGTATCAGCTTATAAAACATATTTATGCAGTTGTGGAAGTGAGATGGATTGTAATAGGGTCCAGAGAGGTACGAATTGTGTCCCTTATCCTAAATTTTCAAAGATGATACAGGTCTTTCAGATCTTTAGAGTGGTCAGTTAGTGCTGATGTGTGAAAACAATAAATCTGCTTTCCAAAAGTCAGTCTCCCAGGGTTCAAAACTGAGAAAATTACTTTTATTCTGTGTTCAATAGTGAGGACTTTTGCATTAATACATGGAGTGTGCCCTGAAAGCATTGTTTTTCTTCATACAGTGGTCCCCCGGCTTACGAATCCCCCGGGTTGCGAAAACCCCGGGATCCGAAAGCGGCGGGACCGCTACTGTATCCCCCGGGATCCCAAAGATCCCCCGGGATACGAAATAAAAAAACCGCGTGGCCCCTTTAAATCGGCCACGCGGTCCGTTGGTGAAAGCGGTCCCCCGGGAAATGAAAGCTTCCGGGTTACGAAGGTAATCCCGGAACGGATTACCTTCGTAACTCAGGGGACCACTGTACTTCTGCTAATGGACTGGAATTTGTGAATATAATTCAATCCAGCTGTTTCTCTTTCTAGTCCTCTTTTCCCATTTCCTTGTTCATGATGATGAGTTTTTAAAGCTTGCTTAAAAGTCCATCTTAATGGACTTCGTTCTACATTCCCTAGGACAGAATGTCACAAATATGAAACCACCAAAAAAGGTCATATCACCATTGCTTGCCAGTCTTATAAATCTGAAAGGAGAGTATAGGCAGGTTTTATGCACATGCCATGTGGTTTATTACTTGATTTCAGAATTTGGCAAGAACTAGGCCTTACAGAAGTTATTCTGCTCATCTCTATGTATACTTACTGAATTAGTGTTTCATATGTAAATATATAAACGAAGCCCCAAAATAAGTTAAGCTGGTAAAGCTTTTCTGGGTGAAACAGACACAAGAGAAGGAACATGTTTTAACTAACCTTAGAAACAACTGAAAGGGTGAGAGGAAAAATGCAAAAAATAAAATAAAATAAGTAACACAACCATCACGTATATAAATTACCCACTCACAACAAGAAATACCATTAAGTGGAAACTCTATTGCTAATTCCACTACATTACACATTATGATGACGCCGGGAACAGCAGGTGCTTTACAGCGACACAGTATATTTCAAGGCTTTTATAAATAAAAAAACCTCTCTTTGAATGGTAAATTAAACAAAACTGTGAATTTAAAAAACAAAACAAAAACAAAAACACAACACATTCTCTTATGGGAAAATATGTGACTTCTTTTAACTTTATGAACTGTCTCTCCTGCAGTTCAGTCAAGCTTAACAAGTAGATACAACTCCTATCGCCTAGAATACAAACCCATCTACTCTTAAAAGGATTGTTTTTATTTCAAACTGCACTAGGTTTCAAGTAATTACCATCTTTATTGTGTAATTTATATAGCAGGAGTAACGGAGTAGAGCTGGAGGGGTGGGTTAGCAGAAGCATGGGAGGAACTGGAAGAAATTCTCCACAGTTTGTGGACAGAGAAATTACATGACAGTGGACCTTTGAAATCTCAGATGAGGAAAGTGCGGCCCATGGGACACATGAAGACCTAGGGACCTCAAGATGCAGCCCCTGAAGCCTCCCAGATTCTTTAAAAAAAATTTTTTTTGCACCAATTTTAAGGCACTTTTAGAAACCAATCCCAAATACCCAAAATCTGTATTTAGGCTTTCTAAACCTATGGATGCCAGCATGAAAGCCTTCAACTTTACGACTACTAAACAGTTCCAGTGTGCTCCCTTTAACTAAAGGAACAGCAGGAGTATTCAGTGTGCCTCACCTAAATTCTATATGCCTGACCCAGAATTTTATAGATTGGTGGCATGGCAATTAAAGTGATGCCAAAACCACTATACACAAAACCACTATAAGTGCAGATATCCTAAAAGGCTTAGGTTTTTGGCATAGTTTTTATCTGCACTACATAGTTATACTATTTAAATACCATTTTAACTATCATGGCTGCAACCTAATGGAATGCTGGAATCTGTAGTTTGGCAGGGTACCTAGAATTCTCTTCTGTCCAGCATGTCATAATACTTTGAGTGTTGGGCTGAGACTCTGGAGACCAGGTTTCAATTCCCTGGTCTGCCATCAAACCCACTGGGTGACTTTGGGCACATCACACTCTCTCAGCCTCAGGGGAAGGCAATGGCAAACTTCTTCTGAACAAATCTTTGCCAAGAAAACCCCATGACTGGTTTGTCTTAGGGTCCCCAAAAGTCAGAAACAACAACAATACATTAAAAGGAATGTATTGGAGCTTGCTGGCACAGAATTCTAAATACCCTATGAAAATGAAAGTTACTGGATTCTGTATGATAAAGGCATGACAGGTAAAGTGGTATCAGAATGGTATAAGCATGCAGTGTGTACATAGTCACAGTGATTTATAGCAATGCAACGTATCAGAGGCGTAGCATGTTCTGCAGTTCAGGCTTTTGACTGTTAAGAAGGAAGAAAAACAGTTTATTTCCCTTGCTAATAAAAACATTTCTCTCTTTTTTAACAATTTTTTTTACTACTAAAGTTTTATATAATTTAGTGTGGGGCTCTCGCTGGCAGACCGCGAGGCGGCTACCACCCCGCCCTGATAGTGGGCCGGATACATGGTTTGCTAACCCACATTTGAAACACCCGCTCACTGAGGTGATGCTGCCTGGCCCAATCAGCACCCGCCAAGTGTACTCTTGTATCCAATCATGTAACCTCATACTTTGTAGCCAATAATGTAGCATGTAACTCATGATGTAACCAAAGACAATAAAAGGAGCGTTTTTGAAACGCAGCGGGAAGAAGCCTGCCTGCAACCTCCAGCTCTGCCTGCGACTGAGTGATTTCCCAACATCTGGTGACCCCCGACGTGATAGATAAGGCCTTGCTTACTCGACTGGAAAAGTCTGCGCGCTCATCCTAATCTCAGGATCCCGTAAGTATGGGTGGATCGTTATCTTCCGAGCAGAAAGCTCACGCGAAAGAATTACATCAGCTGGTTAAACGGCTGATAACGGACAGGAAATTGTCTCTGGAGGAAATTGAGGCACTCCTATTGGAAATTGCATGCCAATGTCCCTGGTATCCCGAGAAGGGAAGACTCTCCACAGATCAGTGGGAGATGATAGGGAGTCATTTGAAAGCAGAACCTCGTGCCTCGCTGCCACATTTGGTAGCATGGCAAACAGTGAACACTGCAGTCGTTAGGCTTAATGAGTCAAGACCCACTGCCCCTCCCATGTCTTTGCTGGAACAGCCACAAACCATAAGTAATTTTCCGGTGGTGGCCCTCCCATTGCCCCAGCTGCAAAAATCTGCCACCGTCACCTCTGGAGGCACGGACCCTGCCCGAGCATGGCCAGCTCGGATGGGAGCCGTTGCTGCCGGAATTGCGGAGGCTAGGCGGCAAGGGGTCAACATGTGGGAGGGAGACATACAATGGGAACCAGATGGTCATCCGGCCTTGCTCCCTGTAACTTTTGAAAGGGCAGCAGAGCCTAACTCCACAAACGCTCCCTTACCCATTGCTCCTTCACAGGAGTCAGTTTTTGCAGTCAAAGCAGCGTTTCAGGATGAGCAGCAGAAAGGAGCCCTCACTGGGATAGAACTTGCAGAGGGTTTCCAGGCTTTTCCAGTTACACAGACAGAGCTACCTCCAAAGGTCCTAGCAATATCTTCTGATTGTGCAATTTTGGCTTTTCAGAAGATGCCTTTCTCCGATCAGCCTGAGAAAGGTTTTGCTACCATTCAAAAAGAGCTTGCTGAACTCCCTGCTGACTTTGTTAATGGGCTGCAAACAGCCTCAGCACAGCAGGATGGTAATCCAGAATTGGCCACAGAATTGTTCATCAAGTTGGCAAAAGGCAACAAAGATTGTCAGCAAGCCTTACAACAATTGATGGCTTCTAGAAATTTCACATGGGCAGATATGCTCAGAGTTTGCCAGGACATAGAAATGTCAGTGGCACAATTAGTTTTGTTACCATTTGCAGCCCCAAACCCAGCAGATATAGAGCCTGATGGAATCGATGTACAGTGGATAGGACAGACAGTTACCATCCAGTGGCTTAGCTGTACATTTGTGATTGCGGATTCAAGTTTTAGAGGACCTTTAGCCGCAGGATTGCTCGTGACTGTGGTTCCTGCACGGCAGGGGGGTTGGACTGGATGGCCCTTGTGGTCTCTTCCAACTCTATGATTCTATGAATCTATAAGCTGTGGCAGATGGATGATTGCTTAGTATCCTCCATTCCATCAACTTTCCTTTCTCCATATTTCTATCGACACTCTCATACTATGTGTTTTTCAGTTTTCCCTTTTGTTGTCCTTTACATGCTCAGAGTCAGCACCCTGCTGATTCTGCAGTCTTCTGCTTAGATTTTGGAACCTGGTTTTGGTTTGGTTTGGTTTTAGGGGTTCTTTTTGCCCTGTTCAAGTCTGATATTTAGAAAATTTAGCCCTTTGCCTTGTCCTCATGAATTTGCAACCTGAAATTGTATTGTGTGTGAGATTTTTGTTGGCAGATCATTGGGTCTATATTCTTGCTTAGCTGAAAGAGTTTCTTTTCTTTTGCTTCTTTAAGTCTGAGCTTGCTCTCTTCATGAGTCTTGTTCTTCGTTCTCCTTTCCTGAGAATGTGTGACCCAAGAGGGACACTGTCTCAAACCTTTGGTCTCTTCCTCCATTCTGCCTTTCAGCTGATTCTGTATGCTTTTAGTTTGTCCTCTCTTTTTAAACTATAGGCCTCCTATATAGCCTGGACATGGTTGTTTGGAGACATGTGTAAAAAGAAAATCTGATAGAGTCTTATAATTGTGGAAATTGTAAAGAAACAAGAGTTTCTAGTTTTTTCCCTTGACTCAAATCTGTGCTATTGTTGCTATTTTGGTTGTGATAAAGCATAATTAAAATCCCTTCTGGATGCACAAGTCTTGCAGACAAAGAGAACATCACATTTTGTGGAATAAAATCAGTACTTAGCGTGGTACTTGGGAAAACTAGGCTTTCCATGTTCTATATCTCCTTCTTCTAGTGGTCAGCTCAGCCTGCCTGTGTTCTTTGTGGGATAGGCTTGGCTGGAGAATTTCAAAAGCTAGAGGCCAGAATGGTGAAAATAGGTGTTAATTGCTGCTTGCATTTCTCTATTTGCTTATCTGATTGGCTGTCTGTAATTTGTGAATCTGAAGGCAGCTCATTTCTTTTGGTCTAAAAGTCTTTGCTGTGTTGGATCTTTTGATAGGAACTAATTCCTGTTCTCAAATGTCTTTAGCTTCTGTTAAGCCTCATCTTGGTCAGCAGTCTATCTGCAAAATTTCTCTTGGCTAAAGCAAAAAAGGAATCTTGCCTGGGTTGCTTTATGCCGTCATGGCAAAAGAACTATATATCACATCAACCTTAAGTGTGGTACATATTTAGAAACAGGTTCTATTCCTTTTGCACCTAGAAATTGTTCATTTGTCTTTTTGTTAGCGTGTTTGGGCTTATGTCATACTTTTGCAATACATAAGTCTGAATTTCTTGTACTCTTCCTACATTCATTTATGTTTTTCTGCATCCTTCCTTCATGCATTGCTTCTTAGAGAGAGAGCTTCACTTAGAAGCACAGTCTATCTCATTCTTCCTCTTGGTGAGATTCAGAGGAATTAGAGGGGGATTTCCTCCTCCTTCTCCTCTGCTTTGTCCTTTTGTTTTTGAGCTTTTCCTGTGCTTCATAGCTCTGCTTGCAGAAAAGGATTTGCTAAAACAGTTTTCCTGTTCTTTGCAAAATTGGTGTACTACATCCTTTACTAAAATCTACTGTTGCCATCCATTTATGTTCCTTCCTATGGATAACCCACACTGTCTAAAGTCCAAAAGGGGGAAGACAGTAATTTTTTCTCCCCCACCTATGTTCCTAACAATTGTCTTAGTTTTCTTATCACTGCCTATGAGACGATGAGGCCATCCCGGCACTCTGTCTCTTCAAATGCGTTGCATCCTCTGCTTCTGCATTTTTATACTCTTCACATGCTCAGAAAACTCTGCAAGTTGAAAGGCACAGGCCAACCTTTTCCTTTCAATCTCAGAGGTGGTACATCCTCTCAGTTCAAATTGCTTGGTACAACTCCCAAGCAATTAGCAGATGGTGCAAATATCTCCAGTTTTTTGAACTCTCCCTATGCCCAGAGGTTAGGGGGACATAAAATGTTCCTCATCCTCCCTTTTACTCATCCAAATAGCCTTCTTCTACAAAAAACAAAAAAGGGGGGGGGAATACACCCCCCAACCAACAAAAACAAACAGGTTGTGAACCGGGCCACATCTGTTGTATTTGATTTGCTTGGAATCATTTAACTTTACTGTCAGATTATTTATTTCAGAAACATTCTTCATAGCCTACCCATGGCATGCACCAAGGACTGAAAACCCCGATCCCAAATTTCTCACTCAGCCCCATCCCAACAGTAGCCATGGCAGAGGACATCCGACCCCATGTCGTGGCACGACGGACTGAAGAACCCAATTCCAGGCTTCAACATGCAGATAAAGGACACCGAGTGCCAGGCCAGGAAGAGGGGATCAGGGAGACGGAATGACCCAGTGACCTGGGGACAGATCAAGACCTTGAGCAACCAGGCCAATAAACTCTTAGAACAACGGGGCCTGTAAAAAGACTGACGAGAACTTTACTGTCGCACTAATTGCGGCGCTAAATGCTAATTCTGTAGTCATGATATGTATTTTTCTGTTTCTCTTTGTGCCAGGAACTGTGAGCAGGAGCACTACCCAATCACCCACCCAACCTGTAAACATTTGGGAAGCTTTTGCCCTCTCGCTTAATCAATCCTCCTTCTGCCTGTCTAACCAACATGCAGTAGGGGAGATATTAAGTACATGCCTCATACCTGTTTGCCATGATCCTCGCGATATGCAAAATGAGACCTGGTTTTACAATGGTCTAAGTAAGGGGAAACCGCTTGCGCAATGAGGGGTACCGAGGATACCACAATTGGGGAACCCAGACGAAAAAGGTGCCATCCTCAGCCACACACTTGTTAACCCCTCGGGTGGCTGACAGTAACATGACATGCGCTCGCATGGTCAACCGCACGGCTGCAAATTGCGCCCGTCTTGGCCACAGGTATGAACTCAATTGCTCCAGCTATGTAAACATATCATATGTTTATAAATTCGCTCAGCTACCTCTTGGGTGGTTTTGGACATGTGCGGGGTACACTTTCAACTACATTCCCGCTAACCTCACACACGGGACAAGGTGCTGCTTGAGCCGATTGTCCCTCATCCTACCCCCCAAACACAAGATCCGAACCAGGAGATCGGTCCAGCTTAGCTCAGACTGCGACTCAGAAGTGAAGCTGCTAAGCAAAGCCGAGTACCTGTCACTGGCCTTCTCCTTGGTGGGGGTTCCTGGGTTAGCAGTGGGGAATGCGAAGAACATACATGAGCTTGCATGCTGGGCAACAAAAAATTTGAACGCCACATCCAAGGCTTTAGGGCTGCTCAACCAGGAGCAGACCGAGCTGAGGCATGGACTCTTGCAAAACTGAGCAGCCATTGACTATTTGCTACTCTTACACCACAAAGGGTGCGAGACAGTGGAAGGCATGTGTTGCTTCAACATGACTGATAACAGCCAGAAGGTAGAGGATCAAATAGGACAACTGAGGAAGCTCGCCCAAGAGATTAGAGAGTCATCTCTGGGAGATTGGTGGGAAGGCCTCTGGAGTTGGCTCCTCCTGGGGTGGGCTCGATCCTTGGTGCAGTATCTCATGATCGCGGTGGTGTGTTTGATTGGGCTTTGCTGCTTCATCCAGTGCCTCCCCGGATTGGTCCGGATGGTCGCCTCTTCTGCCTCGGCGGGTGCGCAGAGGAGGGGGTTCGCGGGCTATGTATACCAGCTCATAAAAAACAAAAAAGAGGGAGGTGTGGGGCTCTCGCTGGCAGACCGCGAGGCGGCTACCACCCCGCCCTGATAGTGGGCCGGATACATGGTTTGCTAACCCACATTTGAAACACCCGCTCACTGAGGTGATGCTGCCTGGCCCAATCAGCACCCGCCAAGTGTACTCTTGTATCCAATCATGTAACCTCATACTTTGTAGCCAATAATGTAGCATGTAACTCATGATGTAACCAAAGACAATAAAAGGAGCGTTTTTGAAACGCAGCGGGAAGAAGCCTGCCTGCAACCTCCAGCTCTGCCTGCGACTGAGTGATTTCCCAACAATTTAGAAAACTTGAAAAATGAAAAAACAAAAAACAAAAATGGGGGAAAAGTTTCCCTGTTGCATACCATCTCTTTAGTGGTAAGCCAGAATTAATTTGAATGAATTATCTGTTAATAATGAAAGCTTCAACATATTTTCAACCATTCTTTATAAACAGTTTTAAAAATACCCAGTATTGTCTCTTTTCGTGCATGACCCAAGAATTACCATAGCAACTTTTCTCCCAATTAGCCTTCAGCTGCTCACAATCTATATGATTAGACAAGGTCAGGCTCGGAAGAAATACTATGGATTGCGTTAAAAGGCTCCAGCAAATCGGAAGTGGACAATTGGATGCTTTCCATCCTGGGAAGAAAAGTGCTTTTTTAAAAATAAAACAAAATAAAAAAAGTTACACAAAATAAAATCACAACAACACAACAGTAACAATACAAAATAGCAGCACGCAGATGGCTATGTGCATGGGAGAAGGTTCCTGAGCATGTAAATCATTGTAATTCCTTCTCTACATCCAAGTTACTGTTGCTGAAATCAATGCCAGTTCCCAAATTTCAGTTATTGAGCTCTATGGGAGAAGTCAATGGGCTGCAATGTGGGATTCATTTGAATATCAATTATTCTGCCTCTTCCCCTTAAACTAATGCTAGGCAACTGCTGCAGGCTGGGTGCCTGCACTGACATCACTGAACCTTGTAGGTTTGTGCCCCAGCACCATCTCCATAATTATCTTCCATGATTTCATCATTTTGAACTTAGGGCTATTTTAGGCCCAGAATAGGCCGTTATAGTAATAGTAGTAGTTGTAGTAGTAGTAGTTATGATTGTTGTCGGTCTTGTTTTTGTTGTGTACCTTCAAGTCATTTCTGACTTTTGGTGATCATAAGGTGACCCTATCACAGGGTTTTCTTGGCAAGATTTGTTCAGAGGAGGTTTGCCATTGCCTTCTCCTGAGGCTGAGAGACTGTGACTTCCCTAACATCACCCAGTGGGTTTCATGGCTGAGTGAGGAATTGGACCTTGGTCTCCAGAGTTGTAGTTAACACTCACACTACCATACCTTCTATGCCAAGCTGGCTCTTTCCCCCCAAAGGAGGGCCCTTTTCCTAAAAGAAAGTGGCTTCAGGGTCACTTGTTGTTAGATAAAAAGCTTTTTCTGAATCTAAAAGGACTCAAGGGGCTCTAAAATATGACAAAATTACTTCCTCCTACCATGAAGTACATTTGGGGACATTTGAGGGCAAAAGAACCCGCACTTTTCTACCTCAAAACATTTTTGAGCCACAGGACAGCCATAAACAGCCCTAGAGAACAATATGTACCCTATAGCTTGCACTTTCCCTACCTTTATCTTAGGTTCTGCTATGCAGCAGAAATAAAGCAGTTTGATACCACTTTAACCATCATGACTCAATGCTATGGAATTTTGGGAACTGTAGTTTTGTGAGATATTTAGCTTTCCTGGCAGAGAGCTCGGCTGCCCAGCCAAACTACAAATTACAGAATTCTATAGCACTGAGCCATGGAAGTAAAAGCAGTTTCAGACTGCTTTATTTCTGTAGTGTGGAAGTAGCTCTAGACACTGTGATTGCAAGGGGCAAAGGATTGCTTTGATCCCCAAATCAATAGTACAATTCTGTACTCTCTTAACTTTCTCTTAAAAAAAAAACATTATGGAAAAGACAGTAATGCTTTCTAAAGCTGATGGTAAGAAGAAAAGAGAAAGGAGCTTATCTCTCACACACATTTTCAACCCAATCAGGGCATGGGATGGGATCGGGCTAGAACAGGGGAGAACCAGGTTTTATCACACATCAAATTGCTGCTTTGCTGCTGCCCGACCATCACTGCACTTCTCCCAGTGAATTTGGTAGTATGAAGCTTTCCATACTATCAAAATCAGCCAGTAGAGCGCAGTTTGGGGAGTTGTGATGGTCAGGCAGCAGCACAAAAGCAATTTCATGTGTGATAAAAACCGTTTTCCCCCGTTCCATCCTGATTCCATCTGGTGCCCAGATCGGGCTGAAAAGTGAAAGTAATAAACTCCAAAGTTTGCAGATGGACTGATTCACAAAGGGTATTTGCAAAAACCTGGGTCAGGCTGTTCATATCTGGGACTTTCGGAAGTCTCATCTACAGGATTACCACAATTTGGAACCAACTTGACAGCAAATAACTGTGATATCAACAATTGTAAAGTCAGCTTAGAATTAAATGTTACATTATATTAAACGTTTAAAAATTCCACTTGAAACTTGTCCATATCTACCTCTTCACCAAAAACTGCATCAGAACTTCCCTCTACTTGTGCTAGGACCACGTTGCAGGGCAGGATTCTTTTAAAAGTCCTATTCTGCTTTCCTCCTAAAGAACAACAATATCTGCTGCAAAGGATACCTTCAGAGGTGCTCCTTGGAGGGATTTGTGTAAGAAAAAAAATTGGAAAGGTGGGAACAAGTGAACCTGCCCATTATGTGGTTTTTCCCCCTTTCCTTGCTAGATAATAGATCATTTTTTGCTAATGCTATTCTTGAAGGAAGCAACAAGTAATTTCATCTATTTCCTTCTTCTGAGAAAACTGGGTAGTTTATGAAAGCTATTTACAGTTCAGGATTTATTCTGTGCAAAATTTGCACCTGGTTGCTTAGCACACAGGAAACATATTCATTGTATATGCACAGAATTTTATGTGTTTGTATGACAAGCAGCACCTGTTGAAATCCCCACTTCTGTATTACCATTAAAGGCACAAGAACAGTCTCTAGTTTTCAGTTTGGCAACCCCAAGCCAAAGATGTCAGCCAATATTTTGCTCCCAGACACTTGGTCGAAGTAAAAACCCTTCAAAACAAGGCAGATAATACTCAAGACTTGAAATACTTCTCCCAGCTCCTAGGAGTAAAAAGAAAGATGTAATACAGTGATCCCTCCACATTCAATAGGGTTAGGGGTTAAGGACCCAAATAATGAATAATGTGGAAAAACTGCAAATTAAAAAAAAAAACCCAATTCTTTTTACCTGAGAACACTTCTCTAGGAATCTTCACATCCTCCAGTGTAAGTGTATGGTCAATATCTGCCCATTGATCACAGAATCATATTGGAGGACCTACAAACCCCTAGAGAAGTGTTCTCCAGCACAACTTGCTGGTCAAGGTCTGGCAGAATTTTGTTGGAGGACCCAAAAATTCCTAGACAGAATATATTAATCAAGACTGCAAATAAATCCACGAAACTCAAAACCGCAAATGTGAGGGACCAACTGTATTTTTTTAAAAAAATATTAAAAATACATGGCCTTGCTTTTCTGCCTCCCCAAGTAATCTTTCCTGAGGCTACTGCTCCTCTTTGCCTAATGATAGGGCTGCTGGCTCCACAAACCAGAGGTGGGAATTATGCAGCTTTCTAGATCCTTTTGTGCTGTAGCTCCTAGAATGCTTCATCATTAACAATACAAGGTGTGGCTGGCTGCTGGGAATTGTGTCCAACAGTGGATTCTTTCACACAGGGCTGAATTGCAAGGTTAAAGTAGCGCCAATTTGGTGTTATCAATCAAATTTACGTTATTTCGCAAAAGACATTCATACATGATTGCTGGCAACGTGGGGCCAATACGAAGGCATCCATGGGTCATTCCGGGTTTATGTAAATTCGGGCAACCATCAAAGTTACAAGTCTTTTTCCTGTGCAAATTTGGAGTCCATTCGAATTAGCATTGGTGTGGAATGCATTTTCCTTTCTGCCCTGGGATTCCCCTTCCCCGTCATTGAAAACTTCAATTCTCATGATCCTCTTCAGCGGCTTGGCTTCCGGGTTGCCTAGGGACTTCTCTGGCTCCTGTGAGGAGCAGGAGCTGTTTCAAAGGGGGAAACAGTGAGGGGTAAAGGGCAAGGATGAACCTGCTCATGTTTCTTTCCCCTGATGTCCACCACCTTGGGTGTGTGTGTGGTGTCCCCCTCTTGATCTCCCCAGACAACCTCTTGTCCCAGTCATGTGTAAATATTTAATTCCATTGCTGTGGCTGTTCAGTTTGCATGCCTACTTTTTATTTTTAATACTTGTGTGTGTGTGTGTGTGTGTATGAGCATACAGCATGTGATTCACAACTCAGGGTGGGGGGGGGAGATTGGACAAAAGAGATTGGGGGGGATTGGACAAAACCTGCATGCTGGGAAATGAGAATGGATGAAATAACGCAAAATAAACAATAACGCAATAACGCAAAACAATGGACAAGAAGGAAGAGGGGGGGTTTACCCAGAGGTGTACAGAGGTCAGGACACGCCTCTGTGCTCTCTGCACATGCACAAAATCATTAATTCAAAGTCTGGAAAGCGTGGGGAAGGAAATAATATGAAGATTTCCTGCGAACTTGCCCTGGATTACCTTCGCAGGGGCTGCTGTGTAAGTCTTTGTGTGTGTTCACTAATCACGTTTTAACGCTAAATTTCGAACTGACCTCACTCTTCCCATCATTCATGATTGAGGGACATTCTCTCGTGTGAAAGAGTCCAGTGTCTCAAAGGCCACATGATTCCCACCCCTTCCAAGAGCACTTGGATCTAAAGCCTGTTGCTAGTCCCAGTTTTAGCAGACCCTATGAACGGGGTTTGGCTCAATGCTGACCCAGTATTCAACCATTGATTCAATTGGTCTGCATAGTTATTGGATTTAGACCTCTGGCTTAGAAACGCCGGACACCCCAGCTTAGTTTAGAACATCAATTTTTGCAGAACAGTATCATTGGTCTGTTTGCTCCAAAGGTTTTGAAACAAACACAGCAGCTGTGAGTTACTCCCAAGGATAACAAAAATGACCACCTTTTTTCCCCCTTATATCGTCAAGAAACTGTTAAAAGTAGCACTGTGATCAAGGTCTCTCCCACTCAAAGGCCTTGTAGATAAAAGAACAAACTGCCAGGTGTTTCTAACCAGAAAAAGCAAAACAAGGCAGCTCAAAAGTGCTATTGGACATTGTTGATCTCACTCTTCTCCTCTTTCTTCCCCTCCCTCCTTTCAAAGGAAGCCACGCACGGCCAGGTTGCAATTTCATCAGAGCAAAACTTTGCTGCATAGAAAACAACACCCTGTGTGGTGTACTGTTCTTCCACTGCCAATTTTCTGGGCAAGATGGAGAATTCATGGCACAGATCCACTATGCAATAGACATCAGATGGTTCTGTGTTGCTTTGGTGTCTCCGGGGGACTGAGAAACAAGTATTATAAATAAATAAATAAATAAATAAATAGTGGTGGGTTTTTGTTTTTTTGCAATGTTCTGCTGATCTCTAACAAAGATATATCACTATCTGAGCCAAACTTCTGTTGCATTCTTGTCGTACTAAAAGACTTCTGCTGATGAAAATGTACCTGAAGAATTATGGTTTGATTGCCTCATCCTAGAATGGATGGAGTGCTCCTTCTAAAAAGGCCTAAATGTATAGTTGTATCTCTGTAGTCAATAAGCATTGTTCCTTAGGACCAGCAATCACAATTTGTGGTCTAAAGTAGCACAGCAAATGGGTCCACTATCACGGTCCCAAAAAACAAACACACTATTTTTATAAGCACTGCCATACCCTCCAGCTTATTTGGGAGGGACAATCCCAGTTAATTATATCACTTCAGATTTTCAACTTCTTTTAAAATGTCTTTCTCTCTCTCTCTCCCACATTCCCCCTTGGCCCTCAGCATACTTCCATTGCTGGAAACTGAAGTCAAAGTGCCAAATTCTTTGCACTTGTTTAACTCATCAGAGGGCAGCGGAGAGGACTGAATCCTGCCCTTCCCTGTAGTCTCAGGCAAAAGCAAACTGCTGCAGCCTCTGCTATCTTTTATGTTCTTCCTTATTCTTCCAGCATTAACAAGGTATAGTACATTCTGAAGAGTAAATTAATAACTTTCATCATCTTGACCAGAGTCTGATGTTGCTTGACTACTTGCACCCCAGTTTTCACATACCCTCCAACATTTCACAGATTAAAAAAAATTCTATCCCCCAGCTAACATGCACAGAGAATTATTGCCCAAAAGTATTTTTCTAAGCTCTGTAATGGCTTCTAAGATCTGGCAGAAAGCCATAGGATGCCCAGCCCTATTTTAGGGAATCTGCCAGTGGTAGCCCATGTTCCAAATGGGAGAGATGTTTCCTCCTGCTGTGGTGGCATAAGGCCAGGCTTCACTGCTTGCACTATAGTTTGCCATTGTTAACAGCTGTGCTTAAAAGATGGGCTGAGGCATTTCTGCTGTTGGGATTGGGATGCAGTGAAAGGTTGACAGAACCAACTATATTTATATTTATAGCTATATTCATATGACAGACCTGCAGACTACTGGTTAGCTATCCAGCTATTTGTGGCATAATTTCTGGCCTTGGCATCAACACTTCTCCCTTTCTCTTGGTTCCAAAATATTTGTTAGAATGAGGGGGAAAACACGAAAAAGGTCATTCTCTACTGCTTGAGAGAAAATGCGTATATATCGTATCATGAAAATTCAGCAGTATGATCCTTGGCCTCAAGATAAGAAGAAATTCTGCATAATCTCTAGTAATGTAAATTAAGAGTGTAACACACAAATTGTTGCTCCTTGAGAGTACACCCTTGAGAATATAAGACTGTAGCCTCTACAGGAGCTTCACTCTGCATTTCAATACTGGGGTCATGTCAGTGGTATTCAAGAAGAGGAAGTTTATTAATAACAGTCTAATTAAAGGTACAGTCCAGCTGCAAGACACAGAGAGTACACTTAGTTGGATGCATCCCCTCTCCCATCTGCTACTTATGATTATTTATTGTTACTTTTTATCCTGCTTTTCTTATTTAAAAAATCCCCACATTGCCTCATGGAGGCTAAGCAACATCACTAAAAACAAATTTAACAATAAGTCCATTGAAAACATCAGATTCATCAATAACCACCAGAAAAAAAAAAGTTGTGTCTTCATGCCTGCCCTGAAAGCACCAAGAAAGAAGACTAGTGTGAGGAGAGTGCATTCCTAGGGAAGTAAAGAATAGTTGAAAATATTCCAAAAATGGTAAAAAAAAAGAAAAGAAAAGAAAAGAAAAAGAAAAAAGGAGGGTTGTATCAAGGTTGTTGTGACAGAATGTAATAGGATCTAGAAAGATGCAAATCTTGTTCCTTGTCCTTAATTTTCACTTGAGAAATTCTACCAGGATTTCAGCAACTTTCCCCCTACTATTGCACATGACTGTGAAACTGCACAATAGACTACTAAGCAACACATTCTATTGAAAATACATTGATCACTATGCAAGCCTACATGCCTCCAATTTCCATCCAGAACACACTACCAAAACTATATTTTATAACCAAACCCTCCTATACAACTGCTTCTGCTCAGATCCACAAGACAGAAACTCAAAATTATTGGGACTTACAACAGACATTTCTCAAACTACAATACCCACCTAAGGACATAATGGAACAAATGGAGAAGACAAGATTAATACCCAGGAACCATTAACTTCAGGACAGACCAAAAAAACCAAATCCTAGTGATCACCTACATTCCACAGCTGAAATCATTCAGCTCTGGGAGCATTATTACATGGGGCAATAACATCACCCACAATGTCAGAGGTACATTTACTTGCTCTTCCTCCAATGTGATATATGCCATCATGGTGTAGTGGTTTGAGCATAGGACTAGGACTCTGGAGATCAGGGTTCAATTCCCTCCACTCGGCCATGGAAACCCACTGGGTGACAGACCCTAAAACTCCATGATATGTTCATCTTAGGGTTGCTATAAATCATAAACAACTTGAAGGCACACAACAACAACAGCAAATGCCCCTCTACACTCTACATTGGACAAACAGGATCGTCTCCTTGCAAGACAATATCCAAAAAGGAGTTGCAGAACATTTCAGTCTCCCTGGTGAGAAAGAGAAACTGCTGAACTGAATTCTGTTCACAAATTCCAGTCCATTAGCAGAGGTATGAATAAATTCAATGGCTTTGTGGCACACTACATATATTAATACAAGAATCCTCACTACTGCACATATAACAAAAGGAATCTTCCCAAAGAGAGTTTTAAACCCAAGGGAACTAACTTTAGGTAAGCAGATCTATTGCTTTCACACATCAACACTAACTGACAGTAATTGAAAAACACCTGTATCACCTTGCCTAACCCTTTGAAAATTTAGGACAAGGAAAATGATTTGGATCTCCTCTTACACTCTATTCCACTCCCACAACTGTATGAATGCAATGTTATGCCTGGGGCCTTCATATCATTTTGTACTGAATCTAAAAAAGTGGGTTTATATATATAAATTATTATGCTAAAATAAAGACCAGTTAGTTTTAAAAGCGCTGACACATTCCCCTTTCCCCCTTCCTCCTTTTTACACTTGTAAACCTTCATACCGACTTTCATCGCTTGGAGCCCTTTCAGACTATACAGTTACAGTGAACCCTCCATATCCATGGCTTTTTTATCCATGGATTTAAGCATCCATGGCTTGAAAATATTTTAAAAATATATAAATGCCAAAAAGTAAGCCTGGATTTTGCCATTTTATATGAGGGACACCATTTTATTATACCATTGTATTTAATGGGACTTGAGCAGCTATGGATTTTGGTATCCATGGAGAGTCCTGGAAATCTCCCCCAGAGGATATCAAGGATTCACTGTATAGCACTGTTATTCCACTTTAACTGCAGTGGTTCCATCCTGTGGAATATTTGGAGTAGCAGTTTAGGGAGAAGCATTTAGACTCCTTAGCTAGAGAGCTCAGGTGTCTCAGTATGCTACAAATCCTGGGATTTCATGGGGTGTTGGCTTGTAAGTGGAGTTTAGCATTACAGGTAGCATGAAAGGGTCCTGAGAAGCCATAGGTCCACCTTGTCTAGCGGAAAATGTGGAAAATGAGGCAATTGTCTGGGGAGGAAAGCTGTGTGATGAAAATGACAAATATCATTAACCAAAAGACAATAAACCAAGCAAAAGAACAAAACTGTAAATGGAGAAGCAACTTTCATCTGGAAAGTGAGACCTACATCATGGCAACTCTGCAGGGAGACAGTTTAAAACATGGTGGCAATGAAAATGGAGGGGTGAATGATGAATATGCAAATGAGACCAATCAGCATCAATGGGATCTGCAGAGGAGAAGTAGCAATGAAATGTGAAATAGCTCACAAATCAAAAATATCACCCATAAAACATTCATCGGGAAATATTCATGATAATGTAAGGACACAAACTATATAATCAAGTGATATATTTGCATATAAAACATGAGACCCCTTGGGTGAGCTTCTTGCCTCTATCCCATAAGATCATGCATACAAAGACACACACACACACACACAAAATGAGATTAAAGCCGATGGTAGGCTATTTAAAGAGAATGGCTATTAATAATACGATGCCTCCATGTGGTAAAATGTATTTTGCCTAGAGTATACAAATTAGATACTTCAGTACACATAGAGAACACTTGCATTAGCACATAACTGAAATACTTTTTTAAAAAACAAAAATCCCACAATGGATGGATTTGCAGCAGAGGTTTAGTGAATTAAAAATTTCATGTCTATGAGATGGAAGAATGGCTTCAAATAGGCTCTCAAGAACCCAGCTGTGGTGCCTATCTACAAAAGAAGAGTTTGATGGAAAACATCATTCTGCTGAACGTTGCAAGGGAGCATGAGGTTTTCTCCTCCTCCGCAGAGAGAAATGTTTTTACATTGGAAAAACATGAAAAGACAGTTCTTCTGCAGGATCTAGTATAAAGTTATGGGGGGAAGGAGAAACATGCATATTGCAAGAGCAAGCCTCCTGAGCTAGGCTGGGCAATTTTGCTGCCTCAGGCAAAGAACTTTATTTATTTATTAATATTTGCCATTTGTTTATTGTCTCTCAATCCACCAGGGGCCCTGAGGTGATGAACAATGGGTGATCACATTTAAAACATTATGCACATGACTAAAAACAATTGGAAGGAAGCTAAAGCCTGTAAAAATAATTCTAAAACTGAAAGCAGTTAAAAACAGCCAGACCAACTGCCCCCATTTTTAAGAACCAAGGACTTTATCACACCAGCCTAGGTCTCACCTCGGTCTTGCCACAATGGTGTTATTTAAAGAGAACAGAAACATATCAGTTTGGGATATTTTGTTATCCCACCTCTCTTTAATAGTATTACAAGGGCATTTTGTGCTATTGACAGTCTTTGTTTCTTTTTCTTTTTCTATTACAGTCAGCCCACCATATCCACAGATTTTTTTTACCCATGGATTCAAGCATCCCCAGTTTGAAAATATTCAAAAAATACATAAATCGCAAAGAGGAAACCTTGCTTTTGCCATCTTATATAAGGGACATCATTTTACTATGTCATTGTATTTAATAGGACTTGAACACCCATGGATCCTGGAACCAAACTCCAGCAGATATCAAGGGCCCACTGTAATTTGTAATGCAGTTCCAGAGTTAAAGGAATGTGATTTGGTAAAAAAAGAAAAAGAAAAAGAAAAAGAAAGGAAGGAAGGAAGGAAGGAAGGAAACAGTCTGCCTGGAAATAGTGAGTGGGAGAAAAGGTAAGGAGGAGAGTGACACTATGTGACTGTTCAATATTGGGACTGCTGTGGACTGTTACTTATCACATCGGTGGAGTAATGGGGTGGAAAACAATGGTCTGCTTTTTGACGGGTTTCCCTGTCAATGTAAAGATGACTTCTAACCTTTTAGCAGCAGAGAAAAAGCTTTCAAGTGGTCTGTAAAAGTTTCAATGTACAGTATTCTTTACTTTCGCAAACATTAGCTGATCAGATTGTTTCATTTCACATGTACATATTGCTAGTTTAGAAATTTTTTTTGGTGCTGAAACACTTTGACATGCTCTTTATTTGTGATGTAGGAACCTTTCTCTATTCTTTCCTTGCTATTTCTGGCTCTGGTATCAAAATTTCCATTTAAAAAATAATGTCTATAAACACATTCATTTCATTAACAAAGTTATATCTGTACATTTGTATACAGTGGTCCCCCGGGTTACGAATCCCCCGGGGTACGAAAATCCCGGGATCTGAAAGAGCTGGGGCCGGAAAAATGGCCCCGGTTTCCAAAAAAAAAAAAGGTTAAGAAAGAAAAGCGGCTCGAAATTCAAATCGCGCCAAGTCTTTTCCTATACTTACAGTGGTCCCCCAGTTTGCGAATGTTTTCGGGTTACGAAAGGGGTGCTGGAACGGATTACTTTCATAACCTTGGGGACCACTGTATTGGCTATAGTTTGCTTTCTGAACCAAAAACTCTTGAACATTTACTGGATAAATAAAAATATGTGAGCAAAAACTGAAGTTTTTTTTTAATCTTGTAAGCAGATAGTAGAAAAAATACAGATAATACTCAAGGGCACATGAATTATTCTAGCTATGTACAAGGCTATCGGTAATATACAAATGTGATAAAGATTTTATGCAGCTTGATTCTATGCATTTATACACTGTCAGTTTATGATTTTAGATAGCCTACTGAAGAAGGCCTTTGGAATGTTGTTGTTGATATGTGCCTTCAAGTCATTTCCAACTTCTGGTGACTCTAAGATGAACCTATCATGGGATTTTCTTGGCAAGATGTTTTCAGAGGAAGTTTGCTATTGCCTTAAAAATATACATAGTTCAATGTATATACAAATATACAAAGATGATAAATGAGGTGAACGGGTGGGAAAGAGATGAGACTGAGGAATGTATATGTTGTTGTATGCTTGATATATTTTTTGTTCTTTTTAACACATATCTTAAAATATTAATAAAGATATTTTTAAAACAGAATATATATAGCTCAAAACACATTGTTGTTTTCTATTTTATTATTTATTCATTTTATTTATATGCCGCATTTTCCCAGAGTGGGACCCAAGGCGAGCTATGGAAAGAAATCAATTAAAATCTACAATGCAATTTTAACAACAATTAAAACAATATAAAATGAAGGTGAGAACATCCACCAAGAAGGAATTTTCTCATGTCTTCACCAAATGAGCCTGTGATGTGGCAGTACTGAGAGGAAGCCTTCCTCAAAGACCTTAGACTTCCTGCAATGTCGTATGGGGGAAAATACAGTCTTTCTACCAATTAACAACCATCTTTTCAACATCTTGAGACATGTTACTTGTTTCTTCCATGTCAGTGGGTAAGTGAATTTGCTTCATGTTTTAGTGCAAGCATGACTAAAGGTACTGAACGGTATCCCCAAAACTCAGCATCTTGGAAAGTTCTTTTAAAGTTCAGACTGACAAGGATGCCACCAGTTCCCAGTGTCTGCAATGGTGTCATGGTGGCAAAGTTGCTTTGGAAGATTGGTTCTATTGTACCATTTTCCCCCTTTTACACAGATCCTTAGTTAGATGAAGAGCATATTCCTATGGGGCTGATAGTCTGGTAGCTTAGTTAAAAGCACATTACTGGCCTAGGAGGAAAAAAATAACTGGAGACCAAGCCAAGAACCTCGTAAAACAATGTATAAAATAAGACATATTGAGTGAATGTGAAGGTACATACATTTTTTCGACTTCATCAAATCCTGAGAAGGCTCCTCTGGGGATGAGTCTTACTTTGGTGAGGAAAAATATCCTGAAAGTACAAGACAATGCATATTTTATGTATTAAAGTATATAGCATAATAAATTATTAGTCTGGTTCACTTTGGGCTGAAAGGAGATGCAGTTCTATGTTTGGGGGCAGGGGGGATGCTCTGCTCAGAATAAATCCATTCTCTCTGTGCAAGGTTTGAATAAAGCTGCTTTACTTGGAAACATCATTCTCAGTCTGGTGGCTAGGATTTTGAAGAATCTGGACTTTTTCTTTAAGGTCTTTCAGTAATGGATCAAAATTCAAAATGACCTTAATAGATTAGAAAGTTGGGCTAAAACTAACAAAATAAACTTCAACAGGGAGAAATGTAAGATACTGCGCTTAGGTAGAAAAAATGAAATGCATAGATATAGGAAAGGGGACATCTGTGACAGGGATCTAGGAGTAAAGGTAGACCACAAGCTGAACATGGGTCAACAGTGTGATGCGACAGCCAATGCTATTTTAGGCTGCATCAATAGAAGTATAGTGTCTAGATCAAGGGAAATAATAGTGGATAATAATAGTCCAGCTCTGGGCACCACAATTCAAAAAAGATGTTGACAAATTGGAGCGTGTCCAGAGGAGGGCAACTAAAATGGTGAAGGGTCTTGAAAACATGCCTTATGAGGAAAGACTTAGGGATCTGGGTATGTTTAGCCTGGAAAAGAGATGGTTAAGAGGTGATATGATATGATAGCCCTGTTTAAGTATTTGAAGGTGTGTCACATTAAGGATAGAGCAAGCTTTTTTCCTGCTGCTCCAGAGACTAGAACACAGAACAATGGATGCAAGCTACAGGAAAAGAGATTCCACCTTAACATTAGGAGGAACTTCCTGTCAGTAAGGGTTGTTCGACAGTGGAACCCACTCTCTTGGAGAGTGGTGGAATCTCCTTCTCTGGAGGTCTTTAAACAGAGATGGGATAGCCATCTGTTGGGTATGCTTTGATTGGGAGTTCCTGCATGGCAGAATGGGGTTGAACTGGATGGCCTTTGTGGTCTCTTCCAACTCTATGATTTTGTGGAAATGCCAAAGAAGTTAGGAAGGGGAGCACATAAGCCCAAGGGTTGTCCAGGCTCTTCACTATAAAGAAGGGGGTGAGAAATACCATATCCTGATACCAAATTTAACAGGGTCTTTATCCAGCCTTACCAGGTTTTTCAGATGGCAAGTTTCTCTCAAAAATCTGTCAAGGAAGGTGGTTTTTTTCAACATTCTTCTAAAATGTTGAATTGCATTTGCCTCAGCTAAAATAGTTGGGAAAAGCATGGGAGGAGCCAATCAGAAATCACTTTTTGTTTCATTAAAATGACAGTGGTCACACACAGGGATCTCCCCAAATAAACCTTGGCGCCTCCATGACTGCACAGCCCAGCTATAGAACTAAATAAAGTGTGGCTTCGGGTTATGCCTGAATGCAGCTACCATGACCTTAAGGGGGACCTTATGAAGGGCGCCAAGTAGTGATCTATCATAAAGTCTGATTTTCTAAAAATCCCATAGGGGTTAGTTTGCCAGCCAATAACAACCATTTGATTGGACCCTTAGGGAGGACTGACTCCAGATTCTTTTGCCCCACAAGTGAGACTTTCCCTCTCAAACCACTCATAATACAAAGATTATATCACCATCTAACTACTTTTCGCAGTCTGCTTCCCCTCAGGAGTGACAGCTAATTGTTTCTTGAATTACTGCAGTCCTCGCCTCAGCAGTCTCGCCTGATAGATGAATCTTCACTTTTATCTCCTCAGAGCACAGATTTCTTTTCTAATAGCAATTGTGAATCAACTTCCCTCCCCAATATTGTTTTAAAATCCTTTCCCCTCCCCTTTTCCACTCCATCCATTTCTCACTTAAATCTGTATGGGGTGACTGCCTGTGGGATTTGATGCTATCTACTGCATAACATTGCAGATCAGGCCTGCGGTCTTTCAGCTAAATTCTCTAAAAGAGTCCTATGGCAACAGTAAAACTAGGCTAAGAGCCTGCAGAGAGCTAGCATGGTGTAACTCTATGGGTTTATGAGTGAAGTGAGGGTGAACCTGTGCCTATGTATCTTTCCAAAAACACAGTTGACTCTTTTAAATGCAAGAGAATGTTTTAGTAAGGAGGTCTCCTAGACCTACCTATGCAAGCCAGTAAGAAGTTTAACCAATTGCATAATTGACCAGTTCCATGAATGTAAATCTCTAACATGATTCCATCTGGACAATATAAATTGATAGCTGTAGTTTGCAGGGTCAGCCTTTCTATTAGGTGATGCTGTGTCTGCCTCAGGCAAATTGTAGGAGTGATAAATTTCAGTGCTTTCCCTGTTAGGGTAGAGGCTGCTCTTATTTGGAAAAGCTTTTTCACACTCAAACTACTCAGGACCCAAATGCATGGTTCTGAGAGATACATAAAGCAAGTTACTGTGGATATGATGCCCTGAGAGTTTGTCTTTTTGTTGTTGGGTGCGTTCAAGTTGTTTCTGACCTATAGCAACCATAAGATGAGCCAATCACAGATTTTTCTGAAGCTTAGAGTATGTGATTAGGCCAGGATTGCCCAGTGGGTTTCCATGGCCAAGCAGGGAAATCAAACCTTGGTCTCCAGAGTTGTAGTCCAGGCATTTTTGCCTATACAGCTCTATGGAGAACATGGCCAACCACCTTCTAGGCTGGTGTATTGTCTTCCAAGCCAATGGAGCTTCCAGTCTCCATTTCACTCTCAAAGATTGGGCAGCAGCAGCAGTGACAAAAGCAGGGGGATGGAAGGGTGCACAGGTGTCAACAATGTGCGGGGACAAAGGTAGAGACAGTATATGTGGGTGGTGTGCTTCTCCTTCCTTAAGAATGATTGAGCTGCCATTGGCAATTTGTATATCAGCAAAACATAAATACCATGGTGGTGGGTCACAGTACATTGATAAAATATAATTGCAAGTGAAATATATTCTCTTTGTGTTCAATGTCTCATAGCATCAACACTGCCAGTCTGTCTACTCAGACTTGAATGATCACACAGTGAATGTGTTGTCATGTGGAAACATTATAATCTTATCTGAATTCCCTGGTGACCAATTTCACTCTTTAGTTCATAATTCCACCTTGACGCAGTGTTATGTAATACCTACAGGACACAGAGCATAGACCTGAGGATCTGGGATGATTCTAAAATCAGTGGTGTGTTTAATCCTTTCCCTACCTGTAGTCCTCTAACAACTTTCACCCTGCAACATGGTGAATGCTTGTCTGCAACCCCAGCCAAGGGAAAAAAAAATAGCTTTGGTAATAGTGGAGAGAAGAGGAATGTGGGAGAATAAACCCTAGGACAGTGGTCACTGGTAGCTCCCATGTCAGTAAGGTTTAGGGTTGCCACATGGCTGAATTGGCCATTTTTTATCTGATTCTGGGCAGACCACCCACTGTGGATTTGGGTCCTCATTTGGCTAGGATGCTACACTTTCATTTTTTAAAAACTAAGCCTCTAATCCTTTTGGAGATAAAGATATATGTAAAACATGCAGGCATGCTGAGGTCAAATTGCTCTGCAAAAAACAAGTTCACCTGAGATTTCAGGTAGGAGGGAAGGGAAGGCAAGAGAAGTGAGCAATAAAGTGCAAGAAACAAGGGAAGGGCACTGTGAAGGCATGTAAGAGAGATGGGAAAGAGAGTCAGGCAAGTGGGGGAGTACAAGAAACAAGGGCATGAGATGAAGCAAGAGAGGGAGTAGGCGAGATGGGAGAGGGAGTAGTGAAAGTGGTAGATTGCAAGGGAGGTGCACATTGCGATGATGTGAGAGGAGGGGGAGAGAGAAGATATGGAAGAATGAATGGTGTGAACAGAAAAGTACAAGAGGTGAGGCCAGAGGATGGAGAGTGAGTGGTGCAAGAAACAAATGACAGGTTCATTGTGAGGGTGTGAGGTGAGGGAAAGAGTTGGAAAGAAGTGACATGGAGACAAGGGAGAGAGGGCAAAGAAGGGAGGGAAAGGTGAGAGCTGTAGTGGGAGGGTGTAAGGAACAGTGCAAGAGAAGGGGGCATGGCAAAGTCCAAGGAAAGGAAGAATGGGGTGTTCTCCAATGTCTGGCCCTCTCACGCTCTGGTCTTTTTCAATATGTTTTAGGCATGCAGCCGAGAAGGCACCCCCAGTGCAGGAAACTAACCATGCTATATAAAGACACCCGTGACCATATAAGGAGATCCAGCTGGCTCGGCATGGAGGAAAGCTAAAGCACATAGCCAGGACAGATTAATCGAGATTGGAATCTGCATAATCCCTTCATTAATAGGACTGATGGTGGGTGATAGATCTTGAGCATACAAATGGACAGGAACCAAAGCACACTTCCCTCTGGAGGAGATACTCCATTGTCCAGAGACATTTGCACTGATTGCCCAGTCATTTGCAAGTTTCCCTCTCATTTTCACCTCCTCAAAACTTCAGTTTCATCTCAAAATCTGCCTGGGATATATTTTGCCTTATAATTATGCCTGCCAAGGTAGCCCCAGTTTGGTCTTGTTTTGAGGTCAGACAGCCACTATGTCTATATCTCACTTGACTCCTCAGCAACCTCTGGCCACCCAATATCCACAGGCAGTATTACCCTCTGCAATCCTTAAAGTCACTGGCCTGATCTAGACTGGCAAAAAGAAGTGTGTTCATGCTTGCATGAAAGTCTAGCCTTTAGATGAGAAAAAGGGAAAGTGTGCCATGAAAACGCTTTTTTTTTTTTTTTTGCGTTTTAGGGGAGAAGAAGCGCCTTTAGAAAGGTGCTGGTTTTCCCAGCTTCTTTTTAAAAAACTGCGGAACAGTGCAGCTCCATCTAAAGGCTGCGGTGCAGCTGCGCAGTTAAAGGGGCTGCTGTATCTTTAAAGCACCCATTTAAAGGCAGCGATACAGGTGCGGATCATAATGGATCGTGAGTTGGGAGCATGAGTGGTGTGGAGTTCACTTCTAATTAAAACGCTCAATGCCCTGCAGGTGTAAAAGCTGGGGTTTAACTGCGCAGTTTTTTAAACCTCCCAAAGCCTAGCTCCAGCCCTAATCCGAACCCTAGACATGCACAGTAGGGACTCTGGGATGCTGTAACTGCTATTCTACTGCACATAACATGTCAATTCATTCACAAAATAAAGGGGTTTATTCATGATGCACCAATGCAACTGCACAGTTTAAAAAAGCAGAGAAACCGCAATGATAATTTGACAGATCCTCACAACTGTATAATTGTCTGTATGGTGTACCTGCACAGCTGTGCAGTTCCCAGCAGCTGGCAAACCCACACAGCTGCACAGTTCCCAGCCGGCAGCAAACCTGCAGAGCTGCACAGCTCCCAGCCGGCAGCTGGCAAACCTGCACAGCTGTGCAGTTCGCAGCCGGCAAGGAAAAAAAATTAAAGGTTCAGCGCGGCTAAAAGCTGTGTTCATTGCCGCTGGTGCAGCTGCTCCGCCTGTAGCGTTCTGACAGCTTCCAATGTAGCTGCTGAGCCACAGAGAAGACTTCAGATAAGTCATTCCCACACCCCTCAGTGTAGCTGCCCTGTACCTTTTAAATGCACACCTGGGGCTTGCAGTGTAGCTACTAAGCATTAAGGAAAAGGCAACTTCATGTCACACTTTCCTGCCAATCTAGAAAGCCCTACTATCTGCTACTACATTTTATATAGTTAATTCTTGAATGTGTGTGTGTGTGTGTGTGTGAGCATACTTTTGTGCGAGTAGTGATTCCTGATTCCCTTTTTAGAAATAAAACTACAGTTGGCCCTCCACATTTGCAGCGTTGACTTTTGCAGTTTTGTGGATCTGATGAATTTGTGCTGTCTGGGACACTCTAGGTTTCCAGTGCAATTCTATGGTCAATTTCTGCTGGAAGGACCTAGTGATTCTTAAAGAAAACACTTTTCTAGGCATTTAGACCCCCTCCTCACAACTTTTCACCAGAAGTTGACCACAGAATTGTGCTGGAGGACCTTGAGATTCCTACAGAGATATTCTCACAGGTTAAAAAAAAAAAGAGTGTTTTTTTAAAAATTGCATTTTTCCACTTTGATGAGGGTCTCGTACCCCTAACATCAGCAAATGTAGAGGGCCCACTGTACATATGGATTTTGCATTCTGGATTTCGGTTTCCCAGAACCTATACATAGAAGATTGATCCCTGCTTTTAGTTATGCAAGTCTTCTCAGGTGCTTTAAGTGAGCTAATAAAATTCCCTTATTAAATATTGATTGTGGGTGCTTCCTAGGAGGGTGTGCTTGTGATGTAGGGGAAGTTAGTGATGATGGCAAGGTAGAAGCAGGTGCAATACAATGCATTGATCCTGTGTTCTGCTCCCTGAGGTGGCCAGTGTCTTGCTTCCCCTCTTGTTCTTTGCACTCTACGGCTGCATTTCCCACCCCCTTTCATCCTTCCCTCATAAGTTTGTAATAGTTACAGTTTTACTGATCAGCAATAAATATAGAACATCTGTGGCTTCCCATCCTCTTTCCTGCTTCTCTGTGGACTTCCTGTAGTGGCAGGCAGTCTGCTCTGTTGTTCTGGCAACACTAATTTAGGCCTATTACATGAGAAATTAATCTTGATTGGAACCATTTTCATTGACCAACATTCAATCTGAGGATTTACAGACTTAAAAATGTCATTGATGCAGTCAGAATAAATGCTGATACACACTCCTGACTTCCATATCCCTGCCTTTAAAAATCTCCAGCTCTTTCAAAGCAACATTTCTCTGAAGTTTCCTATATGGGTCCTTGTTGGGATGGCCACTTATTCATTGCCAAAAAATAATAATAAAAAAGGAGGGGGGGGGGGTTGAAAGGGAAAAATAAGAAAGGCATTATGAAGAAAAAGAGAGGACCCAATGAAGGTAGAGCTTGCATAACACTGGCATATGTATAATTTATCACACTATGCTATTATTCTATTTTAATTGCTATAGCTGCCTTCTTTGGAATCCTGGGATTTGCAGTTTAGGCAAGGACACTTAGAATTCTCAGTCAGAGATCTCTAAACTATAAACCCCAGAATTCCACAGGGGGGCAGCTGTAAAAATCAAAGTGGAATAATAGCACTATAATAATGTAGTGTAATATTGTTCTAAAGACAAGACTGGCTATACCAGGAAGGCTTGGTGGTCTCCTTCTGCTGAAGCTTGTTTCAGTGAATTGTTCAGTAGAGCTATAATTAGCTAATAATTTCTTTCTTCATTTCATTTTAAAAGCAAAGGATAGCTTTCCTGCTTATTTCTTTAATAAATGTACTGAAGCCGATTTGACTCTCTTGCTTGGTCTGAGAATTGGCCTCCCTTTGTATTGGTCATGTTAATCTAGTTGCTAAGGAGTTCCAAGAAACCCTTGGAAAGGAGTCTTATCTATCTCCAAAGTGTTAGCTTAAAAGAAACAATCCAAGGTGTCAAACCCATTCTGGAGACAGGGTTCGGCAATTTGTATAGCTTTTTAAAGTTCAGACTAAAACCCAGAGTGGATTCACTACTCCACTTGTGATGGAATCACCACCCTCCATCTAGATGTAAAAGCCTGGGACTTTGTATATAGAGGTCATAAGAGTTCTTAAAAACCCATGACTGGTGTTGCTTCTGAGGAACAGAGAATGGGTGTCTTTTAGCTTTGTCCTATCTTACAGAGTTGGAAGTGCAGGCATTCCAGGTTTATCACAAAAAGCTATGCCAGAAAAGGCAGAGAAGAAATACTGGAGATTAGTATTGTATATGATAACTACTGCTAGGATATTGTGGGCTAAATATTGGAAATCCAAAAAAGTACCATCAATTGAGACTAACAGACATATGTGAACTGTGATGTGTGAGCTAGACTGAATAATAAAGATATTAGTATTATTGAAAAAGAATGGAATCCTATTGTAGAATTATGTAAAAGAAAATGAGAAGTTTAGATGAATGAAAACATTGGGAAAGATTAAATATAAAGAGCTGAGCTTAACTGGTTTAACTCTGTTGAGACTATGAAATGCTATGTAAATCAGAAGTTGAGAATATTGAGCAGAACAAGTGTTCTATGAAACCAGATGAAGTAGAATTGGTAGGAGGCAGTCAAAGTAGCTGATTTTTTCTCTCTTTCTTGTTTGTGTGTTTATTTTTTAGCATGCATAAAGACGTAGGGGCCAAAGTAAGCCTGAGGGCAGGGAACCGTCTAATTATAAGTTTATATGTACAGCACTGTGTCAACCTACAGCGCTATATAAATAAAGGTTAATAATAATAATAATATAGGGGTGGCTTCATACTGCCCCTTTGAGCACTAGAACAGGGCCACGGCAACTGCATGCCATGGCCCTGATCCGGCTGTTTTTCCAGTGCAAAAAGAAGTGGCAAAATGCCACTCCTTTTTGCACTGGAAAAAAAGGGCACCCATTCTGATGCAGTGGTGGCTTTTTGGTGCTCCTGTGGCATGCAGCGTGTAAACGCTGCACCACCGGAACACCACAACACTGCCTACCATCTGGGCAGGTGGGCGACATAACACTGGCTTGGGGGGCAGCATCGGAGCATGCATCATCTGAAGGCCCATCAACTGAAGGCCCTGGAAGCTGGCTGAAGCTTCTTGTCTGTTTTGCCCCAAGGTATTATTTGGAAATATGTTAAAGCTGTTAATTTGTTTGTGTGTATATATTTTAATAATAATAACATTTTGATTTAAAAAAGCCATGCTGTTTAACAATTTCTCAAAGAGTGGAACTCACTCTAAGGTTTTAACCTGTATTAGGTAATTTGCAAAGGTTTCCCCCTCCAAAAAACATGGGAAATTAATTCAAGCAAACTCTGGAGTTCTCCTGGTTCACATCAAGAAAGATTCTTAAAATACCCAGTAGACTTCATGTTAAAAAGCTGAGCCAATTAGGGAAAGCTTTAACTTCGTTCTGTACTGATTTTTGGCACCATCTAACGTTTAAATTAGGTGCCCAAGGGAAGTGGATGTGGACTGAAATGGAGGTGAGAGAACAGCTGGAGCAAAGTATTTTGTTCTGATTTAATGCATTAAAGAAACTGAGCAAGACCAAGCTCTTCCTTGTTTTGAAAAAAGCTTTAAAAGTGTTTACAACATCTTCATGGTTGCATCTCAATATCTGACTACTCAGCCCCTGCATCCACCCAATCTTTGTGCTTCCATATTCCTATATGGCTCCAGGTTTTCATTGGTGTGGTTTATAACTCCATGATCCCTCCATAGCTATTAAAATGAAACCAAGAATAGATGGATTTTCTGGGACCTGGCTGGTCAGCTCCCTCTCAGGATTCACTGCAGGTTGCACCAGTTCTAAAAAAATGCAAAGTGGCTAGTCATCCATGCCCCTTTTGCAGCTTGCCTGGACTGAAGGAGGGAGCTAAAACAAATTCACTACTCTTGAGGGCTTCCATGACTGGAAAATTATCATTTGGGCCATTTTTAAAAGACGTGAGACCTATAGGATCCAGGCATCAAAAAGAAGCTTTGGGAATATAGTTTTTTGTGGAGCTTTTGGGCTATGTGGCCACGTTCTAAAAGAGCTCCTTTCTGGCATTTTGCCAGCATCTGTGGCTGGCATTTTCAGAGAATGATAGCCTGGAAAAGGATTGGATATATATATATCCTGTGTGACCCTGGGAAGGAAGGAGGAATCTGCAAATGTATTGTTCTGTTGCTAATGGCAGTCCTCAGGGTGGGAGGATATGCAAACAAGGATTAATCTCTGCTAATTGGTGCTCATTGTCTGCTGGGAATCCTCTGGCCTTAGGCTGTTTCTCATTGAGGAACACCCTGAGGACTGCCATTAGCAACAGAACAATACCTTTGCAAATTCCTCCTTCCTTCCCAGGGTCACACAGGACATATATATCCAATCCTTTTCCAGGCTCTCATTCTCTGAAGATGCCAGCCACAGATGCTGGCAAAATGTCAGAAAGGAACTCTTCTAGAACATGGTCACATAGTCCGAAAGCTCCACAAAAAACTATAGATGCTGGCCATGAAAGTCTTCAACTCCACAAGCTTTGGGAAAACTGAATACAACTGGATGGCTACATTTTAACCCCTAACTCTGCTCCCTATTTAAAACCAAAAGTAGTTTTTAAAATGTAAACAATCTGATAGATCCTTCAAAAAGAAACCAAAATGCCATTCTTTACATTTGGACAGGCTGAATGCAATACCTACAGTTACCCTAGCATGTACCTGGCTTCTGGACAGATGTTAAAAGTTGAGGAACCTCTGACAATAAAAGAGGTGGTAACTCTAAATTAGGACCAACATGTTTGAAGACATAGGAAACTGTAGCTCACATTTTGAAGAGTTAAGTATTGAAAGTCATGGTATGAGTTATTTTTCATCCATCTGTCTTTGATGTATGGTAGTCCTGTGAATGAGAGACTGCCAAAAGTCATAGTCATCAATAATTCTGCTTAGCTTTTGCAAACTCAGGGGTCTGGATTCTGGATTAATCCATCTGTAAAGTGAGCTGGAATCTTGTGGATTTGGTCCCAACTACAGTAGACCCATTGAATCAATTGCTAAATGTTGAGCCAACATGAAGGTAAATCCAACTGATTGAATAGAACTCTGCTAGTCAGAGTAATAATGTGATTTAAGCTGTTGTCTTTCTCTTTTCCTTCTTCCTCTCACTTTAGCAAACATTATGTGTGTCCTTGCTGGACCTCTTGGTAGCTTTTGATACCATCGACCATGGTATCCTTATGGGTCACCTCTGGGACTTAGAGCTACTGTTATGCAGTGGTTCCAGTCTTTCTTTGAGGGGTGGACTCAGAAGTATAGTGGTGGTGTTGGGAGATTCCTGTTCGTCTCCTTGGCCATTTGCCTGTGGAGTCCCACAGGATTCTCTTTTGTCCCCCATGGTATTTAACATATCTGCTGCAAACAATGTAATCTTGCCTACGTGCCGGATCTCCTGTCTAAGCATTAAGGATCTATGTGCTGATGTTTGCTCCTTCAGCGTGGTTTGCCAGCCACTGAGAAGACAACCATCTCTGCACGGATCAATGTGCTGACGTTTGCTTCCTCAGCGTGGTTTGCCAGCCACTGAGAAAAACAACCGTCCCCACACATGAATCCACTTGGACAGGTCATCCTGAGTTTTGGGGTGTGGTGTAACAAGTACATGGGTGATACCCAACTCTCTCCCTCCTTTTCAGCTGCTTCCAAGGAAGCTATCTCTGTACTAAACCAATGTCTGCTATCAGTAATTTTATTTATTTATTTATTTCATTTACATGCCACTTTTCTCCCTGGAGGGAACCAAGGCGGCTCATGGACAAAACATTTAAAATTTCAGTAAAATTAAAAATAATGGACTGGATGGGGGTGAACAAATTAAAACTTAATCCAGACAAGACATAGGTCAGTTGTAAGGCAGATCAGGGAATAGGGACTTTGCCTGACATGGATAGGTTTACGCTCCCTGTGAAATCTCAGGTTTGCTGCTTAGGTGTGCTCCTGGACTCAACTCTGAGCCTTGATGCTTGGGTTTCAGAAGTTGCCAAGAGTGCATTTGCACAATTAAAGCTAGTGCGCCAGCTGCGTCTGTTCCTTGAGATGTCTGACCTGGCTATGAGACACATGCCTTGATTACATTCGGTTTGGACTATTATAACACACTCTACATAGGGCTGCCTTTGGAATCTGTTTGGAAACTTCAGCACATTTAAAATGTGGCAGCCAAAATCCTGACCAGGGACAGTTATAGGGAGCCTAGAACTACATTGTTGAATCTGCTTCACTGGCTACCAGTTCATTTCCAGGCACAATTCAAAGAGCGGGTCATGACTTATAAAGACCTATACAATCTAGGTCCAGACTTTCTGTAAGATGGTATCTCTCCATACAAACCTGTAAGAGTCATAAGAGCTATAGAGGAAGGTTTTCACTTGGTCCGGCCACCATCACAGGTTCATGTGATGAGGACATGAGAGAGAGCCTTCTCAGTGGCTGCTCCCACCCTCTGGAGTTCCTTTCCAAAGGAAGCCTGACTGGCCACTTCCCTACTTTCCTTTCGCCGGCAAGGAAATACATTTTTATTTAAGCAGGCTTTTAATATATAATCAAGTCAGTGAGCCTTTTATATGGAGTGTGTGCTTTAGATATGTTTTTAAAAAGCTTTTGAATTTTTATAGCACTTTATACTATTTTTAGCCAGTTGATTTTAATTTTAAAAAAATATTGTAAAATCTTTTAAAAGATTTCATCTGCGAGCCACCTTAGGTCCCTTTCTGGGAGAAAGGTGGAAGGTAAATAAATACATAAATACATAAATGTATTTTTCAATGAGTCATGTCATCTCATGATGAGTCTAAAGAATGATAACTTCCATTTAGTCATTTTGGTGTCTAGTGAGAGCTCAAGCTTCATTTCCTTTTGGGCCACATTTGAAAGCCCTGGTTGTGGATTTGAAAAAATGCCCATTGTCTGTTTCTTCCCTATTTTGGAGAAAAATTAAAGATGTTTCTGTCCTGAATAAGAAGAAATTTATGAATTTTGATGAATTCAATATAAAAAAAATGAACAGAAATGAAATTCACATTCCTCCCTTGTGTATACCCACTAGGATCTCTGTGCAATTCTTTGAATGGTGGTGTTGGAGAAAAGTTCCATAGATACCATGGATTGTTAAAAAGACAAATGCATGGGTCTTAGGAAAAATAAGGCTTGAACTCTTACTAGAAGTGAAGATGGAGATGGTTGTATCCTGCTTAGGAAGAGTATTAAGCAAATAAATAAATAAAAGATTGAACTGAGACTGTTGTATTTTGTATGTATCATGAGATGGCATATCAAAGTACTGTTCTACTTTGGATGTATCATGAGATGATAATGCTTGGTAAAGGGGGAGGCATGAGGAAAAGTAACAAAACACACTACTGTTATATTTATATAGTCAAGGTAGCCAGGACTCTGAGTCTGCAAGAGCTGAGAAGGGTAGCTGATGACCGGATAACTTGGAGGTCTTTCCATGCAGTGGGTTGCCATAAATTAAAGTTGACTTGACGATAAATGGTAACAACAATGAGAGAACATGGTGTAGTGGTTTGAGTGCTGGTCTATGACTCTAGAGACCAAGGTTTGAATTACTACTTAGCCATGGAAACCCAGTGGGTGACCTTGAGCAAGTCACACTTACTCAGCCTCAGAGGAAAACAAATACAAACCCTCTCTGAACAAGTCTTGCCAACAAAACCCTATGATAGATTCTCCCTAGGGTCACCATAAGTCAGAAAGAACACAACAACAACAAATCCCTGTATATGTATCAATCATTTTTCAGGGGAACAAATAGTGTGTATAGTCTACATGCATTATTAACTCCTGTGCACAGAAGCTGTGAGTGCATGGCAGAAACGGAACAGGTGTGCAGGCATGGACTCTGAGCAATCGTCTAAGCATTCATTTCTTTGAAGATATTTGTTACCAAACAGAATTTCTGCTTGATGGTTCAAAAAGATTAAGAGTTCGCTGCAGGGAATGATGCTCAGCTGCTTCTTTGAGCCAGCAGGAACAGAAACAGTCCATTCTTCCAGTCCTACTGTCCCTGCATGTATGTGTGTGCTTGCACATACAGAGACATGCACATACTTCAACTGTTTTGTATTTCCTTTCTCTACTAGGTCCTATACCCCAATTTCAGAGTTTGAAAGTAACTACAGTCATCCATTCTGATTTGTGGGGGATCTGTTCCGACCCCCCCCATGCATTGGGAAAAAAAAACGCAACTATTGGAGCCACATTGTTTTTAATAGCTGTGTGGCCCCGTTTGCGGCCCCACATGTATGCCACGGGTGTGCATGCCATTTTCTCCGACATGGCTTCCCATTTGCAGAAATTCAAAACCGCGAATGGGAAGTCAGCAAATCTGGAGGGATGACTGTACTTAGAAATAACCAGTTAATTGCAATGCCTCCCTTTTTGCAGTAACTAACATCTAATCTTTACTGAAGAAATAATGCAGTCGGACACTCCTTTAACTGGCGTGGCTCAGTGCTATGGAGTTCTAGGGTTTGTAGTTTTATGAGCTATTTAGCCTTTTCTGTCAGAGCTCTGGTGCCACAACAAGGTACAAATCCCAGGATTCCATAAGATGGAGCCATGGCATTTAAACCAGTCTCAAAATGCATTATTCCAGCAGTGCAGATTAGATTTTAGCCATGCCTCAATTGCATTACAATGGTAACTGAATGTGCTGTGGTGGCTAATGACTCCCAAGTCAGTGGATCAGTTAATTCATAGTGGATTTTAGTCCAAACTGTAAAGGGGTTATGCAAAGTGCAGGTTCAACAGCTTCGACAGCTCCTTTACAGTTTACACAAAAAGCTGGAACAGATTTACTACACCACACTTGTGGCATTCCTGTTATGATGTAACCTTTTAGAAAGTTAATTTTATAGTTACAAAATATGTATGGCTTCATGGTTCCATTGTATTTTGTACTGCTATATAAAAATATAAAAATAGCTATGTAGTGCTAAAAATAATTTAGTTATTTTTGAATAATGATAAAATAAAAGTTACTTTTACATTGATACTTATTAAAGATGATGTCTTGAAGTTATATTTGTAATCATTTCCTTTTTAAAAGTAAGATTTTATATACTCCATTATTTGTGAACCTGAGAGTGGGGCCATCTGTGAGACTAGAAAGGCAAACTTGGTCCATGAGTCATAAGGCAAAATTCTGTTTACACTTTTGCAAAACACTTTTTCAAAGACATTCATCTCAGCCATTTGAAAGTTACACATCGTTAATCAGAAAGCAGGCGCTGTCAAATTATTCACTTTTGCTCACCCCAGAAATGCAAAGTCATGATATTTAGTCTGATTGTATCACATCTTCTAAGCGTTATAACTTATGTAAAATACCACAATAAAGTATATTTTTTTCTAAAAAGAAGAGGAAGAATTAAAACCCCAGTGAGATACAGCAAGCATAATCCCAAGTCACTAGTCTCTGTTCCAAAGCAATAACTATGAAAGGATTTTGAAGAACATTTTGCTTTCATCTTGGAAGTAATAGTGTGATGTTATCACTTTATAAGCCTTGGAAGCGATGTGTATTTTGTCAGAAGCAGAAATTTGCTGAGGAGTTTAATTTCCTAATGCTAACTTGCAGTCCCCCAAAACAGGCAGGCCAACATCTCTCAGCATTTCTGTGCTGGCTGCGGGTGATGAGAGCTGCAATCTGATTTGTCTAGTGGGTTCTGGGCTGGGGAAAGAAACTCTGGCACATTGGTCTTTCCCAACCTGACAATAATCAGAATCCATCCTGCTGGAGGTTCCCCATTGATTTGTCACTGACACTTCTGTGTAGGGTTGCCATTTGTCCTGTAAAACCTGGAAAAAGCCAAATTGAAGGGACTAAAAATGTTCTTGCTGGCCAGGGGGCAATTGAAGCAGTAAAATCACAGATTTCTCCTTTGTCACAGGCTGATGAGTAGGTTAAAATGTGGCAGCAGCAATGAAGCAAGAAACCACACAAGAAGTGTGGCACTAGCAGGAGCATCATCCCACTTTGCACACACCAGTTGCTACTGCCATTCTTCCATTCTCTCCCTGCTTCCTTGATAGGCCCAGAAGGCAGGATAGGAAAGGGGGCACGTAGATGGCCTTTTTTTTTTTTTTTTGGTGTGATGATTGTGTCAGCATGTTGACCCTAAAGGTGGAACTTCACTTCCAGACAACCTCAAGAGAGTAGAGGGATTCCCTTTACTCTCTGGGGCTGCTTGGAAGCCTCCCGCTCTTCAGATCAGCCAGAGGGGAAAAGAAGAAGAAAAGAGCTCTTCATTTAGTAATGGTACTGAGGCTGAAACATAATGACAGAAAAAGGGCAATGATTAATGTGTAGAATTTGCATAATCAGAATGCAAATTAATAATATTCATAATTATAATTTGCACAATATGCAAATTAGATGCCCGAATATGAGGGAGTGAATGTGGCAACCCTACTTCTATTGAGTGAGAGAAGTCCCTGCTGTGTCCAATCAGAGATAAGAGCTTTCAAGAAGAGCTCCATGGTTAATTCTAGTCTTGGCTTAGAGACAGCAGAGACTTGTCCCATTGTCAGCCGGGATTTTGCAGGTAATGTCTAAATAGACAAGTCTAGGCCACACAACGTATGGCCCTATCTGAACCAAACTTGGGGCATACCACCCTAATCCAGGGTTTATAAACTCACATTTTTCTGCAGAGTTTGCAGGAAACTCCAGTGTTTCCTGCAGTATGAACAATGGATTTGCCCTGGATTTTGGGTAGGGAGAGAGGGCATGCAGGACAGACAGCTACCTGGCAGTGTCTGGGCCTGTTCCCATGCACCAGTTACAGAGTTATGATTTTCACTGGTCAAAAAAAGTTTTTTTTTCCTCCCTCTCCTCAGCGCTGCCATCACCGGTGCTCAGATCATAGAATCATAGAATCATAGAGTTGGAAGAGACCACAAGGGCCATCCAGTCCAAACCCCTGCCATGCAGGAACTCCAAATCAAAGCATCCCTTGAACTTGCTCCCTCCTCAATATGACATCCCTTCAAATATTTAAACAGGGCTATCATATCACCTCTTAACCTTCTCTTCTCCAGGCTAAACATCCCCAGTTCCTCATAGGGCATTGTTTCCAGACCCTTCACTATCTTAGTTGCCCTCCTTTGGACATGCTCCCGTTTCTCCACATCTTTTTTGAATTGTGGTGCCCAGAACTGGACACAGTATTCCAGGTGGGGCTTGACCAAAGCAGAATAGAATGACACTATTACTACCCTTGATCTAGATGTTTGTTCTGAGGTCAGAAATGAAGCACCTAGATCACAGCAGTGCCAAGGAGAGAAAAATATTTTTGTAATAGTTCCAGGATGGGAACTGACTTAGACATGGAGGTAAATGGCAGCTCTTCCAGGGAGTGTTCTCTTCTGGCTCTGCCAGGGAGCTGCAAGGAAAGGTAATGGCAGTGGACGTGTAGACATCTGCTGTATGTTGTTGTGGAGAGACAAGTAGTATGTTGAGTTGGGAATGGGCTGAGGGCAGAACAGGTCTGGGATTCTATCAGACTTTTGCAACTAGTGTGAACTTCCTCTAGGACTTAGCTGATTTCTGGAAGCCCTAGTATGGAGTAGTTCACTCCTTGTTCCTTCGCCAGGTGTAATTGAAAAGGAACAGTCATACCACTTTGCAGCACTTTGGGACTCCTGGCTGTAGTACTTCATCCCTCTGCCTCATACCCAAAACACATTCTAGTTTCTAGAGGAAGCTACAAGTGGAAAAATGGCATCATGAGCTTTACATGGGACTCCAGTGGACATCAAGGGTCACATTTACCATCATCCAGCTTTTAGAGGGTTTAGGTTGTGGAAATCCAGTGCCTGAGCCCATTCCAGCTCCTTATTTTTGTTATAATGATATAAGATCATTCGATCATAGATTCGAATTGTTTTAACTAAGATTAGTTTAATCCTGTCTTAAGAGGAGGGAGGTGGGTATGTTTTGTATAATCTGGAAGATTTTAACTGTATATGTTTTTAACATGTTGTACCCCACCCCAACTGCTCGCTCAGAGGGGCAGGTTAGAAATAATTAATAATAATAATAATAATAATAATAATATCATTGGTCTCATTAGGATCCTGGACACATTCAGTGAGGACATGGGAGAGGGCCTTCTTGGTAGTTGCTCCTAGGCTGTAGAATATCTTCCCTTGTGAGGCTGTTTTATCCACCTCTCTGTTCTCATTTGACCAGCAAGCTACTACTCTTTTGTTTACCCAAGTCTTTAATTTTTAAATTGTCAATGCAGAAGGTTTTTTAACTAGTGCATGAGTGTTTAAATCATCATCATTATGTTTTAACTGCTTATTAAAACTGATGAAAATTAATATTTTTAACATATATGTTTATTTTAAAAAATGCTTTGTATCAGACAATGTTTTAACTTACTGCATATATTCATGTGTAAGTCTGGAAATTTTAGTTAAAAAATTGACCCAAAAACCTGAGTTGACTGATCCATGGGTCAATGTAAATACTATACATTAACTCTTATATATAAAAAAGGAATCATCCCCTGGTGAAAGGCAAGAGTTTAATCTGTCCTGGAAGCACTGACCCCTCTCTCCTCTCTCATCCATCCAGCATAGCAGTTATGCTTGATGGAATTTTGTAAGTTCTTTGGCACTGTTTTCCTTTGTTTTATCCTCAAGATCCTTTATTACATGCTGATATGTTTTGCCTTTGACTTATACATGGGTCATATAAAAATCTATAATTTGGCCTCCAAATCTGCCTTCAATTTATATATGAGTTCAACTTATAGTTGAGTATATACTGTGTATTGTATGCTTCTTGGGATCCCAGAGTGAGAAAAAAGTGAGTTATGATTAAGATAACATAAAACAAAATGCCTGCATTCAGTGTGGGAAAATATGCAGTGTGAGAACATATGCATCTCAGAAATGATTTTTGATCATGAATGGGCACACCTTATCAGGTCCTACTGCCTGCTGCCTTCCTGAATCCCCAGATACCAGCCTTTCGTCAGTTTACCACAGTTTACAATTCACCCTTTCTTTCATTTCCTGCAATCCAGTGTATGCTAATTTCTGGTGTATGCCTGCATGCATGTGCCTTCCTTGGATTTAACTTGATCAAGTACAAGATAATTATTCCTCTCTCTCTCTCTCTCTCTCTCTCTCTCACACACACACACACACACACAGACAAACCTACTCAGACCAGAATCTTGTAAGGATAAGAAGCAGTGGCCAGATATTGCAGTGAAATGGATCTTGACTGAACATGTGGAGAAATGTCCATAGCTGGGCCAGTGGTGGTCAGCAAATTTTATGTTAGGGCATGCTCTGCCCTGGGTATTATCCAATATTAAAGTTGTATTTTGAAGGCAGGATTCCGCACTTTGGATGGCTCCTTTGATGTTTGTAGTGGATTCATTGTACCACTGACATGGAAATCATTGGCCACTACTGTCGGACACATTATTTTTTTTGTGTGTGTGTGGGGGGGAGGGCAACAACTCTCAAAATCCCTCAGCCATCCTGGGCACTGAAAATGTTCAGGGCAATGCTTTAAAGCTCTGGAAATTCTCCAAGTTTCTTTCTTCAGAAATAATCCTAAAGGACTCTCCTCTCTGTGGGAGGAAAACACTATGGGAGGGCATAGAAAAGCCCTTTTCTGTATTGGCACCCCGGTTAGGAGATACTTTACACTTATAATCATGGTTAATGCCAATGGTGGTGTCCTCTTGGCACCTTGTAAAAAAACATCCTGGCACCTTGTAAAAAACTTTAAGATTTCATCTGAGAAACACAGATTTCATCCCAAACCAAGCATGTGCATAATTTCAAATTGTCTTCATGAGTTTTAACTGGTTTTAAACTGTCTTGTTTCAACTTGTCAATTTGTTTAATCACATTTGTTTATCCTGTGTTTTGTTTCTGTTTTAAATTTTTACAAACTGCTTAAATTGATTTGATTACATGCTGCCCTGAGAAATTTGTATAGAGAGCCAAAAATTGTCTTCTTCCTACTCCTTTTCAAGGATGAAACCATTGACCACCTCACTGGTTTGTGCAACAAGGTTGCATAGACTGAGTATAATAAATACAGTGATAAAGTGGTTGCAATGATAATTATTTACCATCTGCAAAGAACTGGTGGGAACATACACTTGAAAATGTTTCAAAACTGTTAAAGTAAAAATCTTATGGGACTTTAAGATTCAAACTGAGAAAGAAGTAGAACACAATATGCCAAACATAACTGTGGTTCAGAAAAAGAAAGTGTGGATAATAGCTGTGGCAATCCTAGGGGAGAACAATATTGTGGTAAAGACAAAGAGCATGGAAAGATTATGAAAAACCAGGACCTACAATTTGAGATTCACTGCCTCTGGGAAAAGAAAACAAATATGGTCCTAATGGTGATAGTTGCTGTGGGAGCAAGTCCAAAGAAACTGACAAAGCATCTGAATGAAATTGCCATAGATACGAACACAATAGGACAGTTAAAAAAAGGTGACATGCCTTGGAAAAAAATGTCAACAATAGCTCACTAATTCCTAGATTCTTGGATCAGATCTGAATCATTCTTGGTCCAAAACTCCTGTCAGTAGCAGCTGGTGAAACCAAGGGAAGGAAGAGAAGGAGAAGAAGAAGAGGAGGAAGAAGGGGAGCATGAAAGGAAGGAGGGGGAGAAAGAGAAGGAACAGCTCTTCAGCAGTAGAACAGAAGTCTGCCTTATAGTTTATTTAATGGAGATATTTAAGATAACTGTGGATCAACATCTGTCAGGGATGCTATAGCTGTGGAGTAGGGGATTAGACTAGATTAATCCTAATGTGACTTGCATCTTTATTATTTCATAATAAAAGGCTATAAATGTCATAAAAACACACTTTGTCGTTGCTGTGTGCCTTCAAGGAGTTTTCAATTTATGACCACCTTAAAGCAAACTTATCATAGGGTTTTCTTGGTGACATTTGTTCAGAGAAGGTTGGCCATTGCTTTGCCCTGAGGCTGAGAGCATGTGACTTGCTCAAGGCCACCCAGTGGGTTTCATGGCTGAGAAGGAATTGAACCGTGATCTCCAGATACTGAGCGGGAATTGAACCGTGATACTAGTGGAGTGCTTATATATATATATATATATGTGTGTGTGTGTGTGTGTGTGTGTGTGTTTTCTTCCAAATCTGTTCAGTTCCAGGTGTGTGTGTGTGGGGGGGGGATGAAGGAATTCTTGAAGAAACCATGCTCCCCTCTCTCAACTATCCAGATTTGCACTTCTGTAAAGTGAAGCCCATAGAGAAGGGTTAAATGCCAATCTGTGAATGTGTGCTTACAAATTAAATCTCCCCGCCCCCCTCCCACACACTTCCAAAAGAAGGCAACACTGTCTTATCTGGCTTCCAATACATGCTAGGGAGCTACCCTTCTGTGGTGGGAATCATCAGATGACCTAGGTGACCACCTGACCTCACTAATCACAATATGAGCCATACTGGATTAGACCAAACACTTGTCTAGTCCACTATTTTGTACATTCAGTGGCCAATTGATTACCAATGAGGAACTTTCCATTTCCATTTCATTGTCCCCAATGCTACCAGTTCTGGGTTTTCCCAGACTCTGAGGTTTCCAGGCCAAAATCTCAAGCCTAGCCTCTAGTGGTGTCATTAAGCACTATGCATTATTCACGGATTTTGGTATCTACATCTGCATGTGTATGTGTGTCATATAGAGTCATAGGAGTTTATCATACAACAGAATTTGGGGGTATAATGCAATGGCAATCCGAACGCAATCATGGGGTTTCATGTAATTGCGCATGAGTGTATCTCATGCAATTTCGGGCAATGGGAAGTCATTTTCAGGAAATGGGAAGTCATTCTGAATGCATTCCAAATGCAATTAGATTTCACGTCAATTCGCTAAACTAGCGAATTGACATGAATTCAAATTGGCTCCATTCGAAATTGAGAGAAATTCCTCCCATGTGATAAACTCCATAGAGTTGGAAGAGACCACAAGGGCCATCCAGTCCAACCCCTCGCCATGCAGGAATATACAGTCAAAGCACCCCTGACAGATGATCATCCAGCTGCTGTTTAAAAACTTGCAAAGAAGGAGACTCTACCACACTCTAGGGCAGCATATTCCACTGTCAAACAGCTCTTACTCTGAGAAAGTTGCCCCTAATGCAGAGTTGGAATTTGTTTTCCTGTAGTTTGCATCCATTGCTCTCTGTCCTAGTGTCTGAAGCAGCAGAAAACAAGCGTGGTCTCTTCCAACTCTATGATTCTACGGACTTTATCTCAAAGGAGACAAGCACCTGAATAAATGACCATTAAATCCGTGAATATCCTGTAAGAGCGGGATTGTTTTCACACAATATTGCCATTATCAGCATTATCCTGTGAATAAAGCAGCAAAATCACACCACTTTTCATTCATGCAATATTTCCATGAATGAAAAGCAGCACAATTTTGCTGCTTTATTCATAGGATAATGCCAGAATAATGGCAATGTAGCGTGACATCATTTGAAAACAATCCTGCTCTTGAGGTGTATGCACAGGATATTCATGGGATTTAATCACCATTTATTCACGGGATGCAGGCGCTTGCCTCCCGTGTGATAAAGGCCTATGATTCTATGATCACCAACATGACATCCCTTCAGATATTTAAATATTATTATCATGTCACCTTTTAAAGTCCTCTCCTCTAGCTAAACATACCCAGCAAACTAAGCTGCTCCTCATAGGACATGGTTTCCAGACCTTTCACCATTTTGGTTGGTCTTCTCTGGTCACAATTCAGCTTGTCAACATCTTTTTTGAACAGTGTTGTCTACAACTGGACACAGTATTCCCAGTGAGGCCCGACCAAAGCAGAATAGAGTGGTATGCTTACTTCTCTCGATCTAGACACCATACGCCTATTGATGCAGCCTAGAATCTCATTGGTTTTTAAAGCTGCTGCATCACACTGTTGACTCATGTTCAACTTGTGGTCTATTATGACTCCCAGATCCTTTGACATGTACTGTTGTCAAGCCATGTTTTTCTCATCCTATACCTGTGCATTTTTTTCTGCCTAAGTATAGTACGTTACATTTCTGCTTATTGAAATTCATTTTGTTAATTCTAGCCCAGACTTCTAATCTGTTAAAATCATTTTGAATTTTGAACCTGTCTTCTGGGTTCTACCCCTCCTAAATTGGGGTCATCTGCAAATAAGCATGCTCTCTATTCCTTATGTTCTAATTTTCTGACTCTGTGAGACTTGGGGACCATTCTCACTACACAATCATAGTGTTATATTCCAGGACAACATCCCATGGAATCCTGGGATTGACAGTTTAGGAATCAGCATTTCTAATTCTCAGCCAAAGAGCTCCTGTACTGCCTTGCAGAACTACAATTCCCAGGATTCCACTGGATGGGGAAATGACAGTTAAAGTAGAATAATAGCTATAATTGCATAGTGTGAATGCAGCTCTGCCTGGCTTCACCACATCACTATCACCTCTGCTTAAAACAAACACTATGTATCTGACAAATGCAAAACCATTATATTGGATGGTGGATTTAGCCTGATGCAGCGTACACACATTTTCTTAATAAAATATGCAACTTTGAAGCTTGGTCCCCCATTTTAGATATCCAGGGCATCCAAAACTAGAACATTTTCTTTGACAATTGATTTGTAGCATCTTGACAGCCATTTAGCCACATTACTACTTTTTGCAATAAGAGAAATGGGATGAAAAAATTTCACATTGAGAAAAGGAGGTTCTAAAAATCTTTCCCTTTCACTCACTTCATCTTATGGGCATGTTTTGATATGTTCTATTGCAATCAGACATGCTGCTCCTATCAGTGCTAATGAGTTTAGGCAAAATAATATTTTCCATTCTTCTTGAATGTAGAGAGGTCTTCTTCAGAACTTGAGAACATTTGGTTTGAGCATTAAACTATGACCAGGGTGGCCAGATTTTCAGAATCTGTTTCTCATCCATAGGAGGCAGCCATGACATTATGCAGTGTGAAAGGGATGCAAGCAGTGTTTTGGATTTACATGAACCATTTTTTTTTTTTAAAAAAAATCATCAGTGCATTTCCCAGAGTAAATGAGGAACTCTTTTTTGAAGCATAGTTTAGAAATTACTGGTCAGCACCATACACAAGTACATGAACATCTTTATCAATGTTGTGGCAGACGTGCAGATAAGAAGACAAGATAAGGGAAAGAATGGCCTTCATTTCCCTTCAAGATTTTCTTTATCTTTCTGCTTCCAGCAAGGTTTTCCTCCATGACCCTCTTCTCCCTTAATTTCAAGTACATAACATTGAACGCTTGGCCAACAATTACATTTTCCTAACAGCACTAATTTCTGTTTATTCCATCTGTTTGGCAATATCTTTCACAATATGATGTGGCACATATCTGGATTACATCTCCCAGAATCCACCTACTGATGGTCCCAATTTGGCAAAGAAAGTTCCAATTCATCCTCTGTTGTTCCACTTTTTCAACTTGTTTTAAAATATCCCAATTTCTCTCTCTTCCTCCCTTTTGCTCCCAAACTGAGTTGAAAGTGCAAGCAATGTTTGCACTCAGTTAATGCATCCTGGGGAAAGAAAAGGAAAAGAAAGGAGAATTCTTTCTCTTTCCAGTAGGCTCAAGGAAAAGCAAACTGCTGCAGTCTTTCTCAGATTGTTTGTTCCTCCTTATTAATAACTTCTGCCATCTTGATCATGCTCTGATATTGCTTAGCCACAGTCCTTGTTTTGATTTATGAAATGTTGAAGGGTATGCAGCATGGCTGCTGGTTCCAGTTTTGCGACAAATGGATAACATCTTTACTGACAGACATAGAATTCACTCTGCTTGAGTAGGCAATGCAATGTTTGACAATACAGTCAGTAGATTTGTGGCTTTGACTTTGGGGGATTTAATTATTCATAGATTTTAGTAATATGTTCTCTCTAAGAATTTCTAGGTCCTTCAGTGTGACTCTGCCAGACACTGACCATAGAGTTGTGGCAGAAGACCTAGAGATTCCTAGAGAAAACATTTCTCTGGGCATTTGTAGTTTCTTCATCATGATTATGTGGTGAACTTCCAGTGGATGTTGGCCACAGAGTTGCACTGGAGGACTTAGAAATTCCTATATAGGTGTTCTCTCAGTTACAATAGTGTTTTTTTTTTTAATTTGTGGTTTTTGCACTTTCATGGGAGTCCTGCACCTCTAGCCCCAGGGAATTTGGAGAGCCCACTGTATTCTAGTCAAAATATCAGCCCAAGAAACAAAGTCTCGTTTGTGTTTCAAACAGGAGATGGATGTTATTTTCTTTTCAGTTGGGAAGAGTCGATTTCCCTGGCAGTGAGACTTGCCTTGTAATGATTATTGGATGTGCAGAACTTTGCAAAATGAAGCAAATGATAAATAATAAATAATGAGATGGATTGCAGATCAGTAGCTTATCTTGACTGCTCACCTTGAAGGCAAGAGTTAGCAAAACATTACAAAGAGCAGCTCTAAGTTAAGCACTGGAAACCCTTTATTTTTTTTCTTCATCTACTGAATTGTAAAATGTTCCAAACAGTGCAGAGAGCAAAACAACTACTACAGCAAAACAGCCTGGACTATGGAATAATTTTGACTTTATTAGAAGGAAGTATACAGAGAAATTGCAACTCCAATAAAGATAAATTAGATTACTTAGGGCATGTCTACATGGGCTAAATAAACCTGTCCCCTCCCTACCCTCACCAAAACCTGCCTATGTGACACAGGGCCAAATCCCTGATTTGAGTGCAGACTGTCTTCATGACATGAGGCCACTTCTGCACCAAGTTGGCCCTATGTCTGCCTAAAACAGTTTCTAAAAACTCATCTTTTGCTCAAGATTTTGTTTGAAAATCTGGAGCATTGTGAAGAAATGCTGGGCACATATTATCAGGCAGATCTTTGGAATACAAATTGATATGCAGTTGACCTAATCTTTTATTGCATATTGCATATTCTCCAAGCATCACAGTTTGGCAGGGACAGTCCTGGTTAATCCTCTGTCAGCCTGCTTTTTCATCTGCTTTTTAAAAGTCTTGGTTCCTCTCCTTGTCCGCTTTGTCCTCAGGTTACTTCCTTTGCTGCAAATTGAGTTCAAAGTGCAAAAGTAGTTTGTACTCAGTTAACTCAGTAGGAGTGACAGGAGAGAGGAGAAGGCAGACTGCCCTTCCCAGTTGTCTTAGGCAAAAGCAAACTGCTGCAGCCTTTTCTGCCTGGTGTATCTTTTCTACCTTCTGCCTTATTAATAAGTTTTGCCATCTTGACCACATTCTGATGTTGTTTGGCCATATGCGTCCCAGTTTTCATCTGTGAAAAGTTGGAGCATATGTAATTGAGTTGTGTTTGTGCCATATTTAAGCAAGATTTTGTTTTGCAGTTGTGTATTCTAGAAATTCACATGCTCCCAGCCTCAGGGAAAGGCAATGGTAAACCTCCTCTGAACAAATCTGCCAAGAAAACCCCACAAGAGTTGGAAACGACTCGAAGGTTCACAACAGCAACAATTTTAGTGTTTTTAGCTTCCCTGAGTTACTTTTATGGCAGAACAGTAGGGACAAAGTGAATAACAAACAGACAAATAATAATTAACTTAGTATCAAACTAATGTAAGTTTCTAAAATTGATAATGACCTGAGAATTTGCAGATCTCTTCTGCCCATGCAAACAACAGCACACAGGCAATTGACAGATTCTCTGAGACTCCTTGCTCAGCAAGACCCTAACCTGTAGACATTTTTCTAATTAGAAGGTGACCTTTTATAAATCGTAAAGCATACCTGCCAGCATTATCACGCTTTGGTGTTATCTTCTGTAATTAACACCTTCCTAGGGATGCAAAGAAAATGCTAGATTTTTTTTTTTTTTTGTCCTCAGTGGAAAAAAGTATCTCGACACACTGGGACAATCTGTTGTGAAGACAGTTAACCATTTCAAGTTTGGGAATTTGTACAACCATTTGCACAGTTGGGGAGTTTGTAAAAAAAAATCCAGTGAAACAAAAAATTGCTCTTAATTTTGGAAATTATTCATTCTTGCATACCAGAATGAGATGCAGGTTGAGTCTCTATTATCCAGAGTTCTGAAATCCAAGATATTCCAAAATCCAATATTGTCCACATGATTGACTGAGAGTTGATGGGTTCAATGTGCACAAACTTTGATTCATGCACAAAATTATTTTAAATATTTTGTATAAAATCACCTTCAGGCTATGTGTATAAGGTATATTTGTTGTTATTGTGTGCCTCCGTCATTTTTGACTTATGGTGACCCTAAGGTGAACCTATTTTAAGGTTTCCTTGACATGTTTCTTCAGAAGGGGTTTGCCATTGCCATCCTATGATTCAATGATTCTATGATCCTCTGAGGCTGAGAGAATGTGAAGGTACATATGAAACATAAATGGATTTCATGTTTAAACTTGGGTCCCATCTCCAAGATATCTCATTACATATATGCAAATATTCCAAAATCCAAACACACATACACAAACACAAAAACACAAAAAACAAGCAAACTCCAAAATCCAAAACACTTTAAGCATTTCTTCTAAGGAAGGCTCTCAACTTGTAAATGATGATTTACTTTCTTTCTCCTTCTGCTGATAACCCAGCTGCATACTTTTGAGATTGACTCTGGAGGAGAGTGGAGCTTGTTTCATTACTTGCCTCCCTAAAGCATCTAACCATGAAAGCCACCAAACTTTCATAAATGTAAGATTTTAAGATTTGCTGGTTGAAAAACTAACCAGACTAACACCTTAATCATAACTTGATGGCCCACCATCTTTTGCCGAATCTTCAGACTGTTGGACCTGCATAGTAATGTCCTCCCAACATTTTCTGACCATTACCCACCGTTTGGCATAGGGCACCTGAGGCAGCTTTCTCACTCTGCTAATTCCCACATTGGCACTGGTCCTAAGCATGTCTAAGCATGAAGCCTGCTGAATTCAGTAAAATGAATTATGGAGGAACAACTGTTTTTAAGAAATTGCCCCTCCTTGAATGGCTCGGAAAATACCCAAATTGTTTTGGTTGGATTACTGTATCACCCCAGCCTCTGCTCTTTGTTCAAGGTTTTGAGAATTGTCTTAGCTCCACATCTTCCTATCTCCCATCCTCCAGTGACTTGCTGCCAAATCACAGCCTTGGCTTTGCGGAGAGATTTGGCTGCTCAATGTCCTCCAGGCCGAAAGAATGCAGGCACAACTTATCAGTGAAAAGAAGGAATGAGGCCAATGGGTGGTTGCAGCACCTGCAAGGGGGTTTCTTGAAAGTTCTGCTATAGTATTGGGAAAAAAGAGTCCAGCTTGCCCTTAGGCTGCATCTGCATTGAAAAAACAATGCAGTGTGACAGTTATGTCATTGCTCCATCTTATGGAATCCTAGGATTTGTAGTTTGTTGTCTGTCAGAGAAGGCTATGTTTGTTGTCTGTCAGAGAAGGCTATCCCAGAATTCCACAGTGTTGAGCCATGACTTTTAAAGTGGCGTCAAATTCCATTATTTCTGCAGTGCAGATGCTGCCTAATTCATTTGGACCAATGAAATTGCCTTATATTGATTCAGACCATTTGCCTTACTAGCCTAATATTGTCTACTTTAGGTATGGTATGGTCTTGTCATGGCCAAAACCCATGTTTTTTGAGTGCTGAGAAACTGTGATGAGAAGAATCCTGAACTGATAAGAATCTTCACAGTTTGGGACTTGTTCTGTAAAATAAATAAATAAATAAATCACAAACGGACATTTTTTGCACAGAAATCAACCTTTCTGCTTAGGAAACAGCCTTTTCTGAGTGGAAAGTAATATTTCAACACAGACATATTAATTCCTGTGCATAAAATGCTGTTTTCTATACAAATAAACAATGTGTACATTTTATGCTGAATAAATCCCCACAACATTTTCTGTGCAGAAAACAGCATTTTCTGTGCAGAGGTTAATATGCCTGTATTGCAATATTTTTTACTATGCAGAAAAGGCTGCTTCCTACACAGAAAGTGATGATTTCAGTACAAAACAAATCCATTTTTTTTAATTTTGCAGAATAAGTTCCAAATTACAAAAACTGTGATTTTCAAAGACTTTCTAACAATGGGAAGGAAACTGATGAAATTACTCCTTGGTACCTTCAAGAAGAAACCTAGTGAAGAATTATATCTTTAGTAAGAACAGACAAGCCAGGAGAAGCTGACACAATTTACTTTTGCCTGAGCCTACAGGGAAGAACAAGATTGTGTTCCATCCTCTACTTTCCCCCATTAAACTTAGTGAAAACTTTTGTAGTTTGGACACAGTTTTCAGCAGCTGAAGTCATTTGATGACAAAGGAGAAAATGGGAGGAAGAGAGAGAAAATGGGACATTTAAAAAGCAGCTGGAAGTGTGGAAGTCCTGAGGATTAATCAGAATTGCCCATGCCAAACTGGGACAGATGGCAGATATGCTATAGCCATAAAAAGATATTGTCCAGATGAAGTCATGTTGCCGATTTATATTTACATACTTGGTCAATTATGCTACAGGTGAGGCATCTTTCTGGCTTGCAGAGCAAAGTCTAGGAGACCTTCTCACTGATGCTTTCACTTATATTGTAGAAGAATTAATGATACTTTTAGAAAGATATACAGGTACTAGTCTACCTTCCCCCACAGGTCTGGATTCATTAGTTCCCTCACAAACATTTTGGCCTCTGCTATGCCTTCTGCTAGCCCTGCAGAGTGAGACAATGGCATCAGGCAGCAAATTTGTGGTGTCACGAAGAGGCATCATCAAATGTGTTGGTCATTCAAATTGTTATTGTTGTATTTTTAATGCCATGCACAGCAAAAAGTACATACCTTCCAACATTATTATTATCATTATTAACCTTTATTCATATAGCACTGTAAATTTACATAGTGCTGTACATACAATCTTATAATTAGACAGTTCCCTACCCTCAGGCTTACAATCTAAAAAGACACAACACAAAAGGAGAAGGGGAAGGTGGGGGGAGGGGGATGAAGTGCAGTGGTTCTTCTCTCCCTCTGGGGCCTGGACAAAGGCAGATGGACTGGAGGGAGGGCTCGGCTTCTTAATACATAGTTAAAAAGAGGCATCCTGGGGCAGATGGCACAATCCTGGGAACGCTTCCCTAAACAATATAGTCTTTAACTCAGTTTTGAAACTGGTTAGAGAAGTGATTAGGTGCACATGTGGGGGAAGAAGGTTCCAGGAGTGAGGGGCAGCAAGTGAAAAGGGACAAATCCAGGACACGGCAGTGGAAATCCTAGGCTTGGACAGGAGACCATGACTACTAGAATGGAGGGTACAAGAAGAAATACGAGGAGAAACAAGTTCAGACAAGTAAGGAGGGTCCAGTCAGTGGAGGGCTTTGAAAGTCAACAACAAAAGCTTGTACTGGATTCGGAAGGGGAAGGGAAGATAAAAGAGGAGAAACATGGTCATGTGCAAAAAACCACTTTGCACAGATTGGACACATGTAGTCAAGCAATATCAGAATGTGATCAAGATAGCAAAAGGGTCGCCATAAATTGGAAATGACTTGAATACACACACAGCATGGCTACATTCAGTATAAAGTCATGGAAGTGGAGCTGTGCATGGATGTACATTTGCATTGCACATGAATGTGCATTCTCCATGGATGCAAATTTATGTGTAATACCTGATCATGACAGTTACTATAAGGAAGACTCACATGCTATAAGGGTGCAAAGACAGCTGGTCAGATTTATTGTCTCACAGATACCAGTATCATGAACACAACAGCTAACAAAAAGAAACATTGGCCATTTAAATACCCTGTAGATGTAGTAATTGAGAGCAGATTTTAAAAGATATCACAACATATCTCTCTTTGATAAAGCAAAAAACACACAAATAAGTGAGTCCCTTGATATACCAAGCAAAGTCGATTGCAAAAAAGAAGACACTCAGGCCAGATGTGCATTGTGCATAGATGCAAATAGATGTGTAATGGACATTTGTACATGGATGCAAATGTGTGTACATACGTGTTTGGTTGTGCATTTGATTCTTGGTTCAGTTGTGCACCATAGCTATTCAACACAAGGGTTATATGTACACTTAGTTCCACATGAACATTTAACTGCGACTCTGGAGACCAGGGTTCAAATCCCTGCTTGGCCATGGAAACTCACTGGGTTACCTTGAGCAAATCACATTCTATTATTCCCAGAGGAAGACAAAAGCAAACCTCCTCTGAACAAATACTGAAAAAAACCCTGTGATAGGTCCACGCTAGGATCACTAAGGACTTGTCAGTAATCACTTAGGACCATTGCACTAATCCCCCATGCAAACAAATGCCATGCTCAAAATTCTTCAGCAAAGACTCCTACCATATATATGAGAGAAATCCCAGAGGTACAAGCTAGTTTCAGGAAAGAAAGAGGCACTAGGGACCACATTGCAAACATATGATGGATAATGGACTATACAAGGGAATTCCAAAAGAAAAGCTGTATGTGCTTTATTGACTACAACAAAGCCTTTGACTGCACAGATCATGAAAAGCTATAGCATACTCTCAGAGAAAAGGGAGTATCACTACATTTCATTGTCCTGACGAGAAATCTGTACTTAGGACAAGAGGCTACTGTTAGAACAGAATATGGAGAAAAAGAATGGTTCCCTGTCAGCAAAGGGGCTCAGGCAAGGCTGCATCCTATCAATTCAACATATATGCAGAAAACATCATAAGCAGAGCAGGCTTAGACTCAGAGGCAGGAGGAGTGAAGATAGGAGGAAGGAACAATGATAACCTAAGATAAACAGATGATACAATACTACTAGCAGAGACAAACAAAGACCTGGAGCAATCACTGAAGAAGGTAAAGGAAGAAAGTGCCCAGGTTGGATTAATGCTGAACATTAAAAATAAATAAATAAACAGAAATAATGGCCACGGAAGATCTACAAGAATTCATCCTTGTAAAAATTAGAACAGTCAAAGAGTTCCCATACCTTGGATCAAGCATGACAGAATGGAGATTGCTGACAAGAAATTAGAAGAGGGGCAAGATGGGGAAGGGCAGCTATCAATGAACTGGGCAAGATCCTAAAGTGTTAAGATATAACTCTGAACACTAAAGTAAGGCTTGTCCAACTCAGCGTATTCCCCATCACCATGTATGGATGTGAGAGCTGGATAGTGAAGAAAGAAAATCAACTCATTTGAGGTGTGGTGCTGGAGAAGAGTCCTGATGGACAGCCACAAAGACAAACAAATAGGCCCTAGAGCAGATCAAGCCCAGACTTCCCCTGGAAGACAAGATGCCTAAATTGAGACTGTCATAGTTTGGCCACATTATAAGAAGGCAGGACAATATTGCTTAAAAAGGTAGAGGACAATATAAAGAGAGGAAGCCCACATGCCAGATGGATGGAATCAAGCAGAGAGGCCGCGAGCCTGAGCATACAGGACCTGAGCAGAGCAGTGGAGAACAGGAGGTCTTGGAGATATCTCATCTAGGGGTTAACCATAAGCTGAGGTTGGTGCAAGAGTAGTTAACAAAAAGATTACCATAAGTTGGAAATGACTTGAAAGCACACAACAACAGCAACAAGCTTGATGTCGGATATTGGCCCTAGAATGAAGTGTGCATTTTCTGTGTTCCAGAATTGTCCAGATCTCACAGCCCTTCCACAAAAAAATCCACTCCTAAGTACCCTATGCTTTCAGTGATATGATTTAGCATCTCTGTGTCTATATAATATTGTTGCTGCTGTTGTAAAGCAATGCCAATCTACTGCTGGGCACCTAGAGATTCATCTAACCTCTGCCTGCCCTGGTTTACTCTAATTGGCAGGATCTCTCCAGGATTACCTGCTACTTGGCTATTTTAACTGGAGGGACCTGGGATTGAACTTTGCCCAAAAATGATGAAAAGACAAATCACACAAGTATTGTCTTTTGAAAGAAGTAGAATCTATTGTATACATTTCCTGTTAATTTGGAAGGATAATAAAGCTGGTAAGTCTATTAGTTGCAAATGCCAAGAATTCACAAACTTTGCAAAGGAAAAACAAAAACAACCCCCTCAAAGCCTAGTTTATTGCAAATGTGACAACCTACTACATATAAATCCAAGGTTCTTGCTTCCTTTCCTCAACTACTCCCAAGAGATGCTACATTATCTGCCTGGCAGCACCAGAGCCCTAAACTATTTTTATGAAAGCTGATCAAAGCAAAATACCTTTGGGGCCCCAATCTCAGCACCCTTATATGCAGGAGCTGATGTTTGTATGAGTTGTTGCTATTTGCTGTCAAGTCAGTTTGTTTTATGGTAATCTTATGAACGAAGACCCTTCTAGTCTAGCAGGTGTTGGAGAAGAAAGTTTATTATAGTTTTAATCTTATCATTTTGAATATTTTCAGCTATATGTGGTGTAGTGGTTTGAGCCTTGGAATATAACTCTGGAGATCAGGATTCAAGTCCCTGCTTGACCATAAACCCCACTGGGTGATCCTGGGCAAGTCAACCTCTTTCATCCTCAGAGGATAGCAATGGCAAACCCCCCCTGATAAAACTTGCTAAGAAACCCCTGCAATAGGTTTGCCTTAGGGTTGCCATAAGTTGGAAATGACTTGAAGAAATAACAACGTATGTGGTTTTACTTCTTTATGTTGTAAATAGCCTCTGTTCTGGGTCTCTCAAGGCAAAGGCAAGTGAACAGAAAACTGTTAAGTACCTCTTTGTACATCCTCAAAATAATTAAGTGTAAAAATGCTGTTATTGTTAGTATTATTACAACCCAGGGCCAGGTTATCCGGCATAATAACCGGTTATATCCGGCATAATATCTGGTTATCTGGAATACTGTGTCCAGATCTGGGCACCACAATTCAAAAAAGTTGTGCAGAAACTGGAGCATGTCCAAAGGAGGGCAAATAAGATGGTGAAGGGTCTGGAAACCACGCCCTATGAAGACCACCTTAGGGAATTGGGGATGTTTAGCCTGGAGAAGAGAAGGTTAAGAGGTGATATGATAGCCCTGTTTAAATATTTGAAGGGCTATCATATTGAGGAGGGAACAAGTTTGTTTTCTGCTGCTCCAGAGACTAGGATGCAGAACAATGGATATAAATTGCAGGAAAAGAGATTCCACCTCAACATTAGGAGGAACTTTCTGACTGTAAGGGCTGCTTGACAGTGGAACACACTCCTTTGGAGGTTGGTGGAGTCTCCTTCCTTAGAGGTCTTTAAGCAGAGGCTGGATGGCCATCTGTTGGGGATGCTTTGATTGGGAGTTCCTGCATGGCAGGGGGTTGGACTCAATGGCCATTGTGGTCTCTTCCAACTCTATGATTTTGTGAGTCTATGATTCTAAAGAATATCTCCTGATATGTGCCAGCCTGGGCCCTGAGATCAGATTAATCAGGAAACACACTTCTACCAGTCCTTACACCATTACAATCATTGTTGGTAGGAAAGTAAAGACAGGGCCTTCTCGGTGGTTGTCCCTGGAATTTATTTCTTTATTTACTTATTTGCATTAATGAATGAATGAATGAATGAATGAATACATAGACTTTAGCAATTCATTCCCAAGGAAGACAGATTGGCTTCTAATGCTGTCCTTCTGTTGGCAGGCAAAGACTGTTCTATTCTGACAGCCTTATAAAACAGAAGCTTTTTTTTTTTAAAAGAAAAGGATGTTCTACTATTTTCAGCTGAACTGTTTTAATTCCATTTTATCTTTTAATTGCGTTTAATTAGGTGTGGTTTTAAATCTTTTCAATGTTGTGAATGGATTAATTTTGTGTTGTGTAAAACAGTTCTCTAAAACTTTTGTGTTTCATAGAATCATGGCATAATAGAATTGGAAGAGACCATGAGGGTCATCCAATCCAACTCTCTGCCATGCAGGAATACACAATCAAATGTTTAATTCCAAATGTTCATGTTTTATATATTTTAGCTCTTATATTCTTTTTTAAATTGTAAGCTTTGAGTCTCAATTTTGGGAGAAAGGTGGATGATGATGATGATGATGATGATGATGATGATGATGATGATGGAGGAATACTAAAGCCTCCCTCAATCTTTACAGTCCAGAGAGCTGCATTCACAACTGTGTTATGACATACTGAGACCCTATACAAAACATTGAATAGTTACTTTGGGGGTTACAACACCCAGAATCCCCTGCTTAAAGTGGCCACTGCCCATGCTTCCTGGGAACTGTTAAAAAAAATAAACACTTTCAAAAGTGCTGTTTAAGATTCAAAGCTTTGTAAAATTTAAGAGGGCCTATAGCATTATATAAAATTGAGTAATCTGCTGTATTTTTCATACTTTATTATTTAGAGGCTCTTCATAATTTATTTGATTTGATTTATATCCCACCTTTCTCCCAAAAGTAGGATTCAAGATAACTCAGAAAAAGATTTAAGAAAAGATAAAGATTAAAACACAAAAGTTATAGGCCTCAGTCCTGGTGTTAGACTTAGCCAGAGCAGAGCCAATGAATCACTTGCTGAATGGTAAGTCAACACATAGGTAAACCTAATAGATTCAAAGGGTCTACTCTAGTTAGGACTTACAATAGGAGTCAAGCTATCATGTTTTCATTTCTATTAATAATTCAGACTGAAAGTAAAGTTACAATTTTAATTAAAGAAAACTTCTTATTAAAAAACTACAGTACTGGATCCAAAGCCATTTAAAAGTTTAAAATAGTACAGCACTCAACTAAGAGGCTGTGCAGACTGCCCCTAAGGGGCAGCCTGAAGCCACCTCTAGCTGTTCTGGATTGGGGCCATGGCAACCGCATGCTGTAGCTCCAATCTGGCCTTTCCAGGGCACAAAAAGGAGCCACAAAAAGCAGCTCCTTTTGCTCCCTGGAAAGGGTGTGATAGCCACAGTTTTAAGGTACTCCTATGGTGCTGCATCATGTGGATGTAGCACCAGAGGAACACCATGATGCTGCATGCCTTATGGAGTGGCGTGTGGCATCACACTACCATGGGTGGAATCGGGGCATGTTTCGTATGGATGCCATACTGTGCAGACTGCCCTTGCCTTGGCTGCATCTACACTTCAGAATTAATACAGTTTGACACTTTAATTGTCTATCCTATGGAACCCTGAGATCTGTAGTTTGTTGAGGCACCAGAGCTCTCTGACAGAGGCTAAATATCTCGCAAAACTACACATGCTGGATTTCCATAGCATTGAGCCATAGCAGTAAAATCAGTGTTAAACTTCATTAATTCTGCAGTGCAGATGTAGCCCTTGTCTCAGCAGCCAGTAATATGTCCCAAACCTGCCTGAATGAAAAAGTCTCTGCCTGCTGGCAGAATGACAACAGGGAGAAGTCCAGCCTAATGTCCCTTGCCAGGGAATTGCAATTCCACCAGTATAAATAATGAGGCTGGAACATATTTTCCTTATTTATAACTTTGACATTGGTCACCTGTAGTATTGACTTAGGGGTCGCACACACATGTACACAACTGTGTAATTATGCATACAGAGGTAAGCATCCCAGATGTCAGGGCCTTGTTCCTCTTCTCTCATATACAGAACCAGAGGGTGAGAGCACTGTATTGAAAAGTGTGTATATTACTTGTTTGTTAGATTTGGTGTTTTTTATGTGAGTGCCATACTTTGTGCAAGTCTGGTTCATACTTAACGTATCATGCTTCATGACATGACCAGAGCCTGTTCCCATCACATTGCAATTGATTGTCCCTAGATCTCAAACTCCAGCTCTTTGATGGGGCCTGGGATAATCTTGATCTGGCAACTTGAACAAACATACACATCTGTATTTTAGGAATTTTGTGTTCTTTCTTCCAAGGAGTAGCGTGCCCTTCTTTTAAAAAGTCACAGCTACAAACACCCTGATAAAGATCCCTTTATCAGTGATCAGTGACTGCTTTATCAGTGACCAGCTGGGAGTATCTCACATATGAAAACTGGGACACATGTAGCCAAGCATCATCAGAGTGTGGTCAAGATGGCAAAAGTTATTCATGAGGAAGAACAGACAGGCTGGAAGATGCTGAAGCAGTTGCTTTTGTCTGAGTCTACTGGGACTCAGCCTACTGCTCCCCTGCACTGAGTTACCGTATATACTCATCTACAAGTTGAAAAAGTTAAGCCCAAAAATGGGCTCCAAAATCCTAGGTAGAAGTATATATCGGTCAATACAGTAATGCTTCTCCATGAGTCTTGAGAAAGCTGTGAAGAAGGGAGGGAGGAGAGAGAGGAGAGAAATCAGAAGTCCGTGTTCCCCTTTTTGCAAGCCATCAGTCTTGGGAAAAATTGTGGGGGAAGGAGAGAAACTGGAGGTCTGTGTCTCCTTTTTTTTTTTTTTTTTTTTTTGCAGGCCATCAGCCTTGGGGAAAGTTGTGAAAGATCTCAGAAAAGTACAAATCCCAGAATTTCATAGCATCAAGGTTTATATTAAAGCGGTGTCAAACTGCATTTATTCTACAATGCAGATGCAGCCATGGTAAGCTGAAGACAAAGGGGAAAATGAGATGACAAGAGAGAAAGTGGGGGATTTTAAAAGTACTGTAGCTGAAAAAGTGAGGCAACAAACAATTTTTCAGGACTATCCTTGCCAAATCAGGACAATTGAAGGGTGTGTAAGAGCATCAGCAGCAGCAATAGGGAAAGCACAATCTGTATGTAAGTGAGGCAGTTATTTGTGGTGAGTGGGATAGGCTTGAAGTAATGCATAGGTGTATGTGGAGGTGGCAAGACATACCTGGATGCTGTACCTAGGTCCCAGGGGAAGGCACAGGTTGTGTACTCTTGCTCTGGAAATAAATTTGTGTGCAATGTCTCCTTGCAAGAGACCTAGGGAATGAGTAGGAAATTCAGCATAGAAGCATCTCCTTTTCAGAAGTTTCAAATTAGTATGCCAGTGTAGCCTCCAAGGATTATAACTAACATTTATCTGTAATTGAAATGCAGAAATATAAAAGGGGGGGGGGGAAGAGCTGCCTTAGCTGTCTTTAAATTTACTGACTAACATGCCTGTGAAATACTCTTGTTTTCACCTGCCTGGTGAAAGAAAGACATATGGAGATGGAAAATGGAAAAATAAGAGGTGTCAAATGCTTTAGGTGAGGGGCAGAAGGGGCAGAAAATCAAATCTAGATGGAGAAATCCCACTGGTTATATAAAGGAGTTATAGAATCATAGTATTGGAAAGGACATTAAAGACTATCTTGTCCCACTCTCTCATTCCTGTGAGGTAGGCATTAAACATCTGTGTAAAACTTCCAGTGAAGGAGAGTCTACTACCTCCAGAGATAGTCTATAACACTGTAAAAAATTGTTATCATCAGGGAGTTCTTCCTAAAATGTAGCCAAAATCTCATTTCCTGTAATTTGAATTCGTTGAGTTTGGTCTTATCAACTGAAGCAGTAGAAAAACAAGATCAGTCCATCTGTCACATGCGAGCCCTTCAGATTTTCCACATGATAACTATCATATTACTTCTATCATATTACCCCCTCTGAACAAATCTTGCCAATAAAACCCTGTGATAGGGTTGCCATGGGCTGGAAATTATATTATTTGAAGGCTCTATTAACCATTCCTTGTAGTGCATTGTCTCCAGACCCTTTACCACTTTGGTCACCCTTCTCTTGACCTGTTCCAGCATTTCAATGTCATTCCTGAACTCTGATATCCAGAAAACACAATGTTCTAGTTGTGTCTTAATCAACTGGACATGATATTCCCTTGATCTGGACATTATATTTGTGTTGATGAAACCCAGAATTACATTGAATTTTTTTGCCACCACATTACACTGTTGACTCATTTTGATCTTATGTTCTGACACCCTCTAGACCTTTTCATATATCAAGCCATGTGCCACCTATTCTTTACATGTGCTTATTTCTCTTGCCTAAAATGAACTAAGTGAATCAAACATTATCTATTGATTTTTCCCCTGCCTCCAAAAGTAAGATAAAGTAATATACAGTTGGCCCTCTGTATCCACGGATTCTGCATCCATGGATTTGGCCATCCATGGCTTGAAAATATTAAATCTCTCCCATCAAACAGCAAACCTTGATTTTTTCATTTTATATAAGGGGTGCCATTTTACTTGGCCATTGTGTATAATGAGACTTGACCATCCACAGATTTTAGTATCCAGAGTGGGTGCAGGATACCAAGGGTCCACTGTAAAGGCAACAGGCAACTCAATGTGTAATGCAACAAGTTACTTATTAAAAAATTGTAATGAGTAAAAGCCGCCTTGGTTCCCATATTCGTAGAAAGGTAGGCTATAAATCCAATCAATCAATCAATCAATTAATGTAACAAATTATGCTTTAAATGCTGCAGTGAGTAACAGGAACTTTTAAAAAGAAATTTTCCAGGTTTTGCTTTTTCCCCCTACAAGTGAATAACTAGCATTAATAACTCATGCACAGATATGCTCCACTTGTTGTTGATAATGTGGTGTGGGATAGGGGACCTCTCCTAAAATGCCCTGCATGCTGCTGAGAATGCTTAAGTACTTCATTTCCTGTCAGGATTCATGGTAGCTGGGGTTTTGTATGTACTCCAACACAATTCAAAATATGATATACATTGCAAAAATTGCAGATTGCCATGTTCAAACTCCTTAGAAGCATGTCATTCATTGACAAAACAGTTTTTCAATCCACAGTCAAAACTTTTATGTATGTACAAATAAGCTGAAGGCATCAGATCTTGTCTAATTTTGGAAGATAGGCAGGATCAGGCAGTTGTGTGCCTTCAAGTCATTTCCAACTTACTATGACCTTAAGGCAAACCTATTACACAGTTTTCTTGGCAAGATTTGTTCAGAGAAGGTTTGCCTTTGACTTTCTTTGTGGGTAGAAGAGTGTAACCTACTCAAAGTCATGCAGTGGGTTTCCACAGCTGAGTGGGATTCAAATCCTGTGTAATAGTCCAGCACTGAAACAACTACTCCACACTGGCTCTGTACTTGGAAGGGAGACTGCCAAGGAATATCAAATCCTATAGGGTATGTTCAAAGGAAAGCAATGACAAACCACCTCTGAGAACTCCTTGCATAAGAAAACCCTATAACATTAATAAAATTCATAAAATAAAATTCATTGCCATACTTTTTAAAGGGGGGAAATAAATAAATAAATACACATTTCCCTTCACCCTTGAGATAAAAGTAGCACATTTTCTTTGCAGAGACATTTTTTGTTTGTGCTTAATAACTTTTTTTTTCCTTTTCCCCATTTGTCTTGACTCTTGAGCATATGTTTCAAGGAGTTTCAGAAGTACACCAAGTCCTTATTTCCTAATCTGGTGGAGTCATGAACTCAAAAAACAAAACAAAACAAAAACCCTCTGTGTTTGAGATGTCTATTGTGCCTTAACTCTTCTGGAATTAAATGGTGTTATTTGCAGGTCAGCCACTTGATGCACCCATACTGCATGGGTGGGAGGTTTTATTTTTAGAACTGGTTGCCAATAGACTCACGAGTTCAGGACAAATAAAAGCAACAGATACTTAATGTCTAGAGTTGACTGTCACAAGATGTGGCAATGTCTGCTGACACAGATGGCTTCCTTAGAGCTGGAAGCAAAAATATGTTCAAAATGTTCTACCCTCTCTGGGTAGACAAATGGGGGATTTTTTTTAAGAAGGAGAGAAATTGTTCTGGGCCATATGGTTTACCATTAGTAGTAGACCAGCACAATATCTCCCCCCCCCCCCAGGGTTTGCTTTTTGCAAGTGGTAGCAAGAGCAATTGCTTTGGCAACCAGACTGCTGTGCTGAACCATCTAAAATAACCTGGAGAAAAAATTGCAAAATGTTCTCTCTTCAGGATGGGGTGGATGAGAAAATATCTCAGAAATTCTTTCTGGAAAAAAGTATTATGTGAAATTTTGGCTCAGCTGAGTGGAATCAGGTCAGACTGACAGCTTCACCTGTGGCTCCAAGGATACTTTTGTGGCCCACATGTCCTCATGATGGTCTCTGATGGTCTCTGGATGAAAAAATAATAATCGTAAAGAGTTCTTTCTGCTCATAGAGTCCTCTAGGAACAGCAGTTTATGCACTGAGGAGGTCACATAAAACCCCAAGCCATGCATTTGTTGACTTTGCCATTTTTCCTATGAATGTTTGTAATATTTTAGCAAGGTCTTGAAGTATGTGTTTGTGAATCCGACCAGGGCAGAATTTGATTAAACAAAACTTTGCTCTCCCTATCTTTAATGTTTCGAAGAGGACAAGGCAGACATGACTGAACAAAACTGTTTGTAAAAATGTCTCAATGATATATTTCATTCTTTCAGGGCATAACTCACTTTAAAGGATGTGCTGTCAAGGAGACAGTGAATTTTTAAGAATTGTTTCTTGGAGGTAAAATGGGATAAGACAGTCAATGCTGGAGGTCATCTATTGAGACTTTTTGTTTAGACTTCTCAGCATCTCTGTTTAGACTCAATAGTTTCCAGACTGGAGATGCTGACTAGCTCCTGCAACCTTGATTTTTTGTGACGCTTATAAGAACATTTCAAATTAACAAGGGCAGGGAATTCCTCTAATGACTGTCAATATCTTTTTCAAACTCCAGGACTCCAGAAAACCTGAGTCCTGAGTCCAGTCTGCCCATCTAAAAATCTGAACATATGACAGAGGGTCAACATTTGTTCCTGTATCACCTGCCAATCAAAACCAAAGAATGGCATGGGATTGTAGGAAGCAGCCATAACAGATGGGTGTATGATAGGTCTGCCAGATTTCAGAGTGGTGCCTGGAGTGCCCAGTTTTTGTGGATAGTTTCCAAGTGGAATGTGAGGGGTTTAAATTTTCCAGTTTTGATGGAGTCAGTTCCAGCCAAAAGACAAAGCTGCATGCAAATCTCTGCACAGGCAGAGAGACTTCTAGCTGGCTGAGCAGCTTGCTGCACGTTCCAAAGGTTAATTGTTTTAAGTCTAGTGTTTCAATTTACAAAGACACTTAATTTCCAACCAGGAAAATAGGTTCTGACTCCCTCTGTGTGTTTGCATGAGAAGTTCTGAGACATGGTGGTTCCTGCTTAATATATAATGTGCAATGGCATCATTGTGCTCCATCTCTTGACATCACCATGGGCCATTCCTAGGTCTCAAGTTTTGGCCCAGAAATCTTAGGGCCTGAGAGGAATGAGAACTAGCAACTGCTTCATGGCTGATACACACTTTTGAGTACATATTTTTTTGAGAATTCTGTCTAGTATACTGCACTGGTATGCATAATGCACATTCTCTCTCTCTCTCTCTCTCTCTTCCACATCCCACTATATATATATGTAGATAAAAAGGTAAAGGTATTTCCCATTGATAAGGTTGTGAAGTCATGTCTGACCATGCTCATTTCTGTTACTAACCCAAACAACCAGTGTTGTCAGAGACTACTCTGTGATCATGTGGCCAGCATGACTGTACGGAATGCTGTTTACCTTCCCACCGGAGTGGTACCTATTTATCTACTTGCATTTGCATGCCTTGAACTGCTAGGTTGGCAGAAGCTGGGACTAGTGAAAGGAGCTCACCCCATCATGCAGCACCTGGGCCTCAAACTTCCAACCTGCCAATCTTGCAATCAACAAAGTCAACGTCTTAACCACTTGAGCCACCACATCCCCACTGCAGATACATTAACATTATTTCTGTCAGATATATTCAGTTTCCTACAAACATGTGATGTGCTCACATACAACAAAGCTTTAACTTCCTAGTGCAATTCACAAAACTGTTCTTATTCCATGAACAACTTATATACATGAGATTGGAGTGTACTATTCAATAAACAGGGATTCAGTGGATAAGTGGGTTAGTCACCAATTCTGACAATTGGAAGATTGGAAGGTTGGTAGTTCGAGTGTCAAGTGTTGCATGATGGGGTGAGCTCCTGTTCCTAGTCCCAGCTTCTGCCAACTGAGCAGTTTGAAAGCATACAAAAGCAAGTCGATAAATAGGTACCACTTCGTTGGGAACGTAACAACGTTCAGTGCAGTCATTCTGGCCATATGACCCACAGAGTAGTCCTCAGACAACACTGGCTCTTTGGCTTAGTAACAGAGATTAGCACCGTCACTTACAGTTGGTTATGACTAGATGTTCATGTCAAGAGACTACCTTTACCTTTTCTAGTCAATAAACAGAACATATTTAATCCTTCAACTGAAATCCAACAAGGTTTTTCTTAAAGGTATAGGATCCAGATAGTAGCTATGAGGGATGGCAAAATGAGAGCATTGTCCCCTGTAAAAAAGCTGTCCCCCAACAAAATGTTCCTTCATTGCCCAAATTTCTAGCATTTCAATAACTTAAAATGATTTCACTTGAGCCTTCAGAAATACAGTGTCGGGATCCAAGGAAAATGGGCAGGCAGTATAATCAAGATAATATATACCCATCAAATCTAAGAGTTATAGGTGTGAATGATTATCAGTGTCTCACTGCCTGCAATGGTAGAAATTTGGAGAATGAAGAAAAAATTCATGGGGCTATAATTCTTATGGAGGCACAGTGTCTTCATTCCCCCCTCAGCACCTCATACCTGGGCAGAGAGGACCTTGAAACATTGATACATGCACTGGTAACCTCTAGTTTAGATTTCTGTAATGCACTCTACATGGGGCTACTTTTGTACCAAGTCCAGAAGCTTCAATTGATTCAGAATGCAGCAGCCAGATTACTCACAGGGGCATCAAAATCAGAGCACATTACCCCTATACTAAAATCTCTGCACTGGCTACCAATCAGCTTCCGGGCGCAATACAAAGTGTTGGTTGTTACCTTTAAAGCCCTATATGGCTCGGGCTTGAAGGAGCGCCTCTCCCTGCAAAATCCGCCCCGCACTCTGAAAACATCTGGGAAGAATTTGTTAGATTCCATCAATACAAGACTGATATCAACTTCCCACAAGCATTCTGTGATGTAGCCCCAAAACTTTGGAACAACTTGCCGGAGGAGATCCGTCTTATCACTTCCTTGGATGCTTTTAAGAAAGCTCTAAAGGTGGATCTCTTCCGGCAGGCCTACCCACCCGATCTACTTTAATGGATTGGGAATGGATATGCAGAACCAGATTTACCATAGATATGGCAGCAACTGATGGACAAAAGGGCAGAATTGTAGTTGGTTAATTGATTATGCAATTGTTTTTAAATGTTTTTAGATTGTATTGAATTGTATATGTATTTTTTTTAACATTGTTGGAATCCTGCCTTGATCTGGCGGGAGAGGCGGGAAATATAAATAAATTATTATTATTATTATTATTATTATTATTTCTACAGCCTTGGATGGGATTACAATCATTACCCCCCTCCCTGATAACCCCAACAGATTTAATTGGCAATTAAAAAGATTAACAGGTGATCCTATGAACCCATTTCATCCCTTCATCTTTTACAGAGCACTGGATTTTTATTGCATTGTAACAGTACCCATGGTACAAATCCTTCAACGGGTGATCTTGTTCAAAGATATGATTATAGAAAGAACAGGACAGCATCAAGAATGATCACAATCTCTAAAATAATTTCCACGAATTGTAAAAGTCTATTTCCTCCTCTCAGGCTCATTCTATGATTGTTTAAAACCTAATCCTCCTTTTCATAGTCAGTCTTTGGTCAAAGTCAGCGCACCGAGCTAGCTCATTTATTTATGCTGTTTGTTTCACACACATTCTCACTCCCATCATGGCTATCAATCTAATGTAGAAGGTAATGCTTGATTCTTGAAACCTTATTTAATAACAAGAGTGATATACGAGGAGTGGGAGAGTTTTCTGCTTCAGGTTTCCAGTGCTTTCTTTAATTCAGTGGATGGGCAACTGCAGCTATATCTGCACTGCAGAAATAATGCATCCTATGGAACCCTAGGATTTGTAGTTTGTTGTGGCATCAGAGTTGTCTGACACAGAAGGCTGTGTCAACAAAGTCCAGAATTCCACAGCATAGCACCCAGTCTATGAGGGGCAATTGGCTTACAGATTATAAACTGCTTAGAGAGTGCTGAGTTCACCATTAAGTGATATAGAAATGTAATTAATATTGCTATGGTGCCACACAGTATGTACAAAGTGGTGTCAAACTGCATTATTTCTGTAGTGCAGATGCAGCCTGTGACAGATCCAGAAGCCATGTTTCTTTGCCTCTGGAACCCTCCAGGGCCCAGAAAGACTTCAAAAAATGTTCTCAAAGAAAAACTAAAACCCAAAAAATGACCAGAAGTCCACTTCTTAGTTTAAAAAATGGGTATTTTTTTAAAAGGTTAAACAATGCATCCCTGCAATTTATTGAAAAGATGAATTGTCCTTACTTGAGGCTCCAAGAAGGGCAATTCGCCCACTTTGGGGGCCAGAAAAATAGTACTTGAGTTTGGGGGATCAAGGGAGACAAAGGGAGACTTGAGGGCAGTGAAGGTGGCCTTGAAGCTTCATTTATTCACACCTTCTCTAAATCTTGATACAAGCATTACTTACATGTTTACTGAGAAGGAAACATCACTGACTTCAATGGGACTCACTTAAAATAACTGCATCCAGGATGACAGTCATAGAGTTGTAGCCAATGGTGTTCAACAACTAACAGAATGGACACTGTTGACTGTATGCATTCACTTCTTCTCAGCAACTTTACATGCACAACCCACAGATGCTATAGGGGGATTTGATAGAGGGAAATCCTGTTGCCTTAGTAGTCTAGCCTAGCCTTTCCTGATGTGGTGCCTTCCAGTTGTATTGTTTGGTATCTCCCATAATCTTCTTTCAACACAGAGAATGGGGATGGTCGATAGTGGTGATTATTACTGTTATTGTTAGTATTATTTCATTTATATCCTGCCTTTTTTCCAGAGTTGGGTCTCAAGGCAACTTACATACACTCCAATTGCCCCATTTGGCAGGAACAGTCATGATTAATCTTCTGCCACTCCACTTTTTCAGCCATTTTTAAAATGTCCCAGTTTCTCTCTGCTCCTCCCACTTCACTTCTTAGTCCTCAGCTTACTTTTAATTGTTGCAAATGGAGTTTAAAGTGCAATGTAGTTTGTACGCAGTTAACTCAACAGGGGGGAGAGGAGAGGAAGGGTGGAATCTTGCCTCTCCTAGGAGGTTCCGACAAAAGCAAACTGCTGTAGCTGCTCATAGTCTGTTTTCCCTCATAAATAATTTTTATTCTCTTGACCATACTCAGCTATTGCTTGGACACACATGTCCTGGTTTTAATTTGAGAAATATTGGTGGGTACAAGCTTACATGAGTTAAAAGAGTGATATGTAAAAACACTGAAAAAAATTCCGCTTAAAATTCTACCAAGTCATCCACAACATTAAAGCCATTTAAGTAAATTCTTTTAAAAAACCAAACAAACCAAAAGCTTTTATATGTAGGAGATTGAGCCAATCCATTCCCATTCTATCCATTCTATCCTAATTAAAGGTAGAAACATTATGTTAGATTTAAGTGCATATATACTTAATTCAGGGCCTAAATACCCCAAAGACAGCAGATCCCATCTGATCTTGCAAGCTAGGCAGGGTCAGTCCTGGTTAGTACTTGGATGGGAGACTGTCAACAAATACCAGGTGCTGTAGGCTATATTTCATGGAAAAGAACTGGCAAAATCACCTCTGAGTATTCCTTGCATAAGAAAATCCTATGAAATCAATGGGATTACCATAGGTTGACAGATGACTTGAAGGCACAAATATATATAAATATACTTAATTCATGACAGCCGGAATGGTGTGGTGGTTTTAGTGCTGGAAAAGGACTCTGGGAGACCAGGGTTGAAATCTTTGCTCTGCCATGGAAACCCACTTGGTGACCTTGGGCAAGCCCCACTTTCTCAGCCTCAGAAGAAATCTTACAAAGAAAACCCAGTGATAGGCTTGCCACAGGTTGGAGATGATGTGAAGGCGCATAAAAACAAATAGTTAATTTATAGGTGCTATGTACTTGCTAGAGGAGAAGATGTAACTAGGGTTTAATTCTTTGCCAATTTCCTTTTTGAAGGAAGCAACAAGTAATTTTTAACAATTTTCCTTTTGCTGTAAGAAATTCTTTTAAAAATGCAGTTTTCAAAGACTATGTGCAGTTTGACATTTATTCTGTACTCCAAAAAATCATATACGGTTGTTTTGTGCAGAAACCATTTTCTGTGAAGAAATAGGTTATGTACAATGCTTAGAATAGAATGTGAAGGAAAAAATGCTGTTCTCTATGAAAAACAACCATAATGCAAATTTTGTGTAAATCAATCTCGAACTATGTAGATTTTTGTCAGTCTTCCCACTCTCTTTCAACCCTCAAGAAAGGCATTTTTCAACCACTTCCTCCCCAATATTCCTAAATTTAATATGTCACCCAGGTATTGTGAGTATCATCAGTATATCATGACTTTTCAAAATGCTGTCAGCCACTCAGAAGGAGGCACTGGCTGCATCACTTTGCAGAAATAATCTAGTTATGGCTCAATGCTATGGAATTCTGGAAACTGTCATTTTGTGAAACACTTCATCTTCCTTGTCAGAGAGTTCTGCTGCCACAACAAACTACAGTTCCCAGAATTCCATAGCATTCAGCCATGGCAGTTAAAGTGGTATGAAACTGGATTATTTCTGCAGTGCAGATGCAGCTATTCTGCTGGCAATTATAAATACTTTGCAAGTGTTCTTTGCTGAATAGTATGGTGCACAGGCTCTCTGCCTATTAGGAGGTTGATTAATAACCATCACTCCTTGCTCCCATCTGCCTTTCTTCAAATTCTGGATTGTTGAATGATTAGTTTCACAGAGGACCAGATGAGAGAAACAGATGAGAAGACCCAATGCTCCTTTTTAAAAATGGAAGAAAGAGAAAAGAGCAGCCGCTACGATTTAGCTCAAAATTAGATCTGAAGCAGATGTTGGGGTTCCTCCTTAGGTGAACTATCTAAGGAATTTCAGAGCAAGGACAACAGAGTTTGTGCAAGTATTACTGAAATCTACTCAAGGGATTTGGATAATTCTATCCGTTTCAGACTTTAACCACATTTTGTATGATATAAATGGTGAAGTCAATTTCTTTATCAGGCAGACTATGGAGTTTATCACATGGGAGGAATTTCTCTCAATTGTGAATGGAGCCAATTCGCAATTAAATGAATTTGCTAGTTTAGCGAATTTACGTGAAATCTGATTGCATTCAGAATGCATTCAGAATGACTTCCCATTTCCCCAAAATGAGCCCCCATTGCCCAAAATTGCATGAGATACACTCATTCACAATAACGTGAAACCCCATGATTGCTTTCAGATTGCCATTGCATTATACCCCCAAATTCCATCGTATGATAAACGCCTATGAGAGGGGAAAAGAAGTTTTATGAATAGTCTAAGGAAATGTGCCAAGCAAGTTTCATATTCCTAGATTTTGGCTACCGTCACACTGCAGAATTAATGCAGTTTGACACTGCTTTAACGACCATGGCTCCATCCTATGGAATCCTGGGTTTTGTAGTTTGTTATGGCACCAGATCTCTCTCGCAGAACAAAACCATAATTCCCAGAATTCCATAGCATTGATCCACGGTGGCTCAAACTGCATTAATTCTGCAGTGCAGATCCAGCCAAAGAGAATGGGGAGGGACCCACAATCTATGCAATTTTACAGTCAGTAACAGTGATATAGAAAATATACAAAAATGTATGAATGCAAACAATGTGCAAGAAAACACTGCAGTGTAAAATGCTTCTTTCAAAACTCCAACCAACCAACCAACCAGCCATGCCCTCTCCAGGAATACTCCATTCCATTCATTCCATTCCATCCCTCCTTCTCCCTTTATTTCCTTCTCCTTATCTTCTTATTTGATCATCCAAAAGTCAGGCAGGCAGTGTGTGGCAACTTGAGTGTGCTCAGTCCCCACTGGGCTTCTTGCTTCCTCACTTTAGGATTCCTCTTTCTAGCACTTTTGCAAACTTGTGGATTCCCCCAAGACTTAGGATAACCCCCTCTTGCATGTGGATAATGGATCCATGCTCAAAGAATAAAATTGCTATTGGCTAAAAGTCCAATTTTCTATTTTTGTACACCCTAATTATAAGTCCAGAAAGAAAGAGGTAGGTAAAAATATAAACATTTTTAAGAAAGAAAAGTAGTAGTCTACTTATGGTGTAATTAGCTTTTACATTACTATTTCTATGACCATGTTCTGATCTAATATACCTTTTAAGGAGGATTGCATGGTGTCTGTCATTACCTTTTGCACCTTCCCATTACAGGGGCCATAATAACTGCTCCATATCCTGACTCAATCTCTTTGGGAGTTAGACAGAACAGTTGTAGTTTTTGGTTAAAAGTGACAAAACTCCATAATTTTTTCCCCTGTGATAACCCCCACAGATTTCAGCCCTGGTGGTAAATCTTTGTGTTAGAGAACTGGAGCAACATCTGATAAAGAACATTGGCTGTGTCAGTCTGTGGGAAAATAAATAGGAACGTTAAGAAACTGTCTTGCAGTTGAAGAATCCAGCACAGGGAGCTGTCTCTATTTATTCTCATTAGCTGTTCTAGTACTGTTCACTCCATAAGGACCATTTGCTCTTTTGTTTGGACTTTATCTAAGATTCCCTTTTGGAAACATCACAAAGTTCACAAAGTACTTTTTTTAAAATCAGAAAGCAAACCACTCACTCCTTGCTAAGAGAAATAGGGGAAAAATATTTCTCCGTGTAGAATCTGGTAACTAGCTACTTCTATCCCAATGAAAATGCCAGGTTCTGAAAACAATGCAGCTAACATTCTTTATCAGATGGAATATAGGGAAAAAACCCTCACAATTAAACCAGCTACATTTTAGCACAACAACTCTGCATAGTTTCAGCCGCATAGAAGCAACAGCATTTGGGAGGCAGCATTGGGCACTTTCATCTAAATTACTTGGGAAACACTTGCTGCCACCATGAGAAAAAGGTTTGGCAGAGCTATTCTTGCTGGGTGATTGCAAAATGCCTTTGAGGAAGGGAAGAACAGGTCAAGGGTTGCTGTGGTTCTGGAGGAGTTGAGCATCCCCCTTAGAAGGTCTTCATCATTGGCCAGATGTTTTAGACAAGAAACTCCTTTCCCCTGCAAACAAGAGGAAAGCCTGCAATGTCATTTGGCAGTGTTTCTTTGCTTGCTTTTTCCCTTTCTTACTCACAGTTCTGTGGAATTCCTGGGGATGTCCTGTGGCACGGAGGTGACCTTGTTCTCCTGGCAGACAAAGGCCATCCTCTCCGTACATTGGCAGAGGGGATGTTGGCACCCTGAGTGAGTCCCCAAGGGAAGCAGCAACAGCATTAGGCTGAGGTAAAACAGAGCCATCCTTGCCTTTACATTGCCCTCTCCTCAGTCCACTGAAATGACAGGCTCCTCCTTGCTTCACACTCACGTTCTCTCACTTCTCTGAAACCACGCCTCAAAGGCCTGTGGAGAGTCACATGGCATCCAAGGAATGGCTTCTCTGTCTCTATGCTTCTTAGACTGTCTGATACTGGGGACCAGCATTGTGTGTGCCAGGAACGAGTAGTATATTTATCCCCCTTGTCTACAAAAGTTTCCTCAAAAGTTGCCAAGGATCAATAGCCAATGGCTCAGGACTAGCACCATTCCACTTGGAGCTAGTCCAGGTACCACCAGCTCCATATGGCCTACACTCTATCAGGGTCTCTCAGAGAAGATGGAAACAAAGGGGGGGGGGGGACAAAAGGAAGGCATTGTCCCTCCAAATAAAAAAATATGATCACTCTAGTGAAATGCAGTCCCAAATTTATAGCACTGCAGACACTGCGACGTTGCAAATTGTGTACACTGTGCACTGTTTGCATTCTCTCAGTAACATTGTCTGCCCTTTTCTTTGGATAAATAAACTGTTTTTCTAATTCAGCAGTTCTCAACCTGTGGATTGTGACCCCTTTGGGGGTCAAACGACCCTTTCACAGGGCTCGCCTAAGACCATTGGAAAACACATATTTCCAATGGTCTTAGGAACTGAGACACTGCACCACAACATGAGAAACTGTATGGAATTAGAAAGGTGGACAACCACTGTTCTAATTGCTCAAGTTATTTTTGCAACTTTTGCAAATTATTGCAGTGTTGCAAATTTGAACAGTGAAGGGAACTTTCATTGGGGAAAGAGAATTCTTGTTTGGGGACAATGTCCTCATTTTTCCCCTCCCCTCAGTAGTTACACTCCCATGGTGGGTGGATGGATGATGCATTTGCTAATAAAAACATTCTTGTGTATTTTTTTTAAATGATGCTATGCACAGAGGAGCGGGTTATAAATAAAACTTTGTTGTTGTTGTTGTTGTTGTTGTTGTTATGAAAAGTTCTTGAACTTGTTTAGAGCTTTACTCTCTTGGGTATGTTTTGCAGACAGACTTGCTGAAGATGTCCAGTGCTGTTAAGAGAACTTAGCACTCTGGGTATGTTCAACGTTGTGCTTGCCATTCTCACTTGGATTTGGATTTCTACTTGCTTCCTTTAGCAAGATGGCAGGAGCAGGGGAATATTTTGCCTTCTAAATGCTATTGGACCACAGCTCCCATGACCCACAGCCAGTATAATGAACACTTATGGATAAAGGGATGTGTACTTTGGGAACATCTGGAAAGCCAGAGGTTCCCTATGCCTGCTATATGGGCTGAAGTGTCTCTTTTATGGGATCACTGTGGGTTCACAGAAGGTAGAGGAGATTCTACTGTTGAATCTATACGTGATCTGTAGTATGGTTTCTAATTCACATTTCTTTAAAAGTAGCAAGAAGATGACTTATTCTAATCAAATTAGACTGCTGAAATGAAGAAAGACTGAAGTAACCACAGGACTGGATTTTCATGGGAAAAGATGGTTATAACAGTTCAGCCTTGGTACTCAAAACAAAATCTGAGGCTCAATATGTGATTATTGGGCATGTTATTCTTTAATTCTAAATGCATAGATTTTGGAACTGTTTCTGGCTGGCTCTTGGAATACTAATAAAAACAATAGCAAACACACAATGTAGTCCTCCCACTCTTGATCTAGGCCTCACTCTTGTCCTGTACTGGAGCCATTCAGGCCTGTGAATTAATAATAGCCCATATTTTTTTTCCTAAATAATCTTTATTTCAAAATTTCCAATATACAATAAAAGAAACATTATATCAAACAATATAAGAAGAAACAAGTAGTTGTCCAGTAGTGCCCATTTCCTTCCAAAGTAAACGTCCGTGGGAGATTCAAGCTATAAAGTGTTATAAATTTTAAATCCTGTGGTTACAGCAAATGTCTTTCTTTATCTAAGAAAGGAAAAGATATGTCCTTTAATACAAAATTAAGCAAGTTCTATCCTCTTCCTCCAAAATCTTAAATTTAATTATTATCAATATTGCTAAAAGAGAAGTAAAGAATAATTTTATGAAATGAAAAGTTACTTTAACTAATTGTAACATGTTTAGACATTTTCTTTCCCTCGGGTCTTCTTCCAGAAACGAAAGAAAGTTCCCATTTTTGACGTCCTTTTAAGTTGAAATCAACCATTACTGTAATATATATACAGAGAGAGACAAGTTAGACATGTTAATTTGTAAATTTTCTTTTCAAAAGAAAAAGAAACCCAAAACTAATATATAGCCATTCAAAAGAAAACATTTATGGGTAGGTTTATTCCCCATTCTCTTTCATATCTGGGCCATATTTCCTTCCATCTTTTTATTCTTTTATTATTATCCAAATTTTGTGAAATGCAAGTTATTCTGTCTAGCTCTTTGAGCTCATTTAATTTCAACATCCATTGTTTCCACGTCGGGGGTTCTTTTGATTTCCATAACTTAGCTATTTCTATGCGTGCTGCAGTCACCATATAAAGTAAGATTATCCAACATTTAACCTCCTCATTTTTCTTAATTGCCGAGGTAATGTTTAAAAGATACAGCTTAGGACACATTGTAAATTTAATATTTAACATCTTTTGAATTGAGTTGTGAATTGCCTTCCAAAATTTTTGAATTTCTGGGCACCGCCACCACATATGGTAGAGTGTGCCCTTATCTTTCCTGCATCTCCAACATAAACCATCTGATGAATTGTACATTCTCTTTAACCGCCATGGAGTCATGTACCATCTATTGATAATCTTCAGATGGTTTTCTTTAAGATTTTGGGCAACCGTGAAATTATCTGTATGGGCCCAAGCCAATTCCCATTCTTCATACTTTATTGTCATATCCATATCCATAGCCCATATTTTAGCATACTTAGAACTAGCAAGTGAACAAGATTCAGGATGGAACAGAGAATATAGAGGCATTTCTAAGGGGATGTGGACTGCACCAGATGGCACTTCAGAGGTGTCTGCTTTTCATTGTGGTGTGTAATGTTGCACCTCTCCATGAGTGGGTTGGGACTGCCAGAAAAGGAAGGTCCTGGAAAGGACTTGGGCCACTTCCCCGGGGGTGGCAGGGAGTCCAGATGGGATGCTGTCAGCAAATCACTGTGAACTCCTTGAAGCCTCTCCCATCAACAAATGGTGTCTTGACCCATTTGAGATTTGTGAATAAGGCAGGTTTTAAAAAAGGCATCCCAAGGCACCATTAGCCTGGCAGCTCTGAGCCTGGCGGGGATACCAACCCTAGTGATAGAATCAAGCCAGAGAAAAGGGCTACCAGGCTTGTAGAGATGACACTTTTAACAGGCTGAGGAGAGAAAAAGAAGATTGTGGCCAGTGAAACTGGTGATCTGCATGCCAGTGGGGCTGACCACATCTTGAAAATAAATTCAGCATCTTGTATAGCTCTTTGAAAATTCACACTAAACCCCAGAACAGGTTCAACCCCTGCTGACATGGAACCCACCAGCTGCTGCAGGAGCCTTTTGGGAAATATTTTGGCCAGTGTTGACTGTTTTTAGTTTGAACATATGAACCTGCCTGCTTGATTTGAAGATCTTTGCACGAAGACTTTCTCTCAGTCTCAGTGAGAAAAACACAGTCATGTTTGGTGAGAACATGGGTCACAGCCTTCTCTGTGGCTGCTCTCAAATTCTGAAACTCCTTTCTATGAAAGGTTCAGTTGGCCCCCTCCCTGTTGTCTTTCTACCCAAAGACCTATTTATTTAGACAGGTGTTCAGTTTTCTAAAAACTTATTACTGTACAGCAAATGGAGCTTTTAATGGAGTGTGTTGTATCTATATTTAATTGTTTTAAATGTTTTTAATAGGGAAAGTATTTAGTCATATGATAAAATGCTCCTTCAAACAAACAACACATTCATAGATTAAAATGTTGTTGTTGTTGTTGTTGTTGTTGTTGTTGTGTTTATTTACATCTCACCTTTTCTCCAGTTTGGGATTCAACCTTACAATAGCTAAAATAAACTACTTAAAAGTTCACAGCATACAAAAGTTAAAAACCAATTAAACCATCATAAAACTTGAAACCAGTTAAAACAAACTGAGACAAACACAACAGCAAAAAAAAGAAGAAAAAAAAAGGAAAAAAAGAAAAGTCCAGAACATTGTACAATTCCCCTGAAACATCCATTCTCAAAGTTCTTCCAGAATAAAATGGTTTTTACCTGTTTGTATTCATCTGAATGAGAGAGCTAGGGCTGAACTCTTCTCCTAGTCATCTTGATTTACTTTTGCATGGAATGTGTACTTGTTGTTTGGAGGCACATTCAAGTACGTGATATCATCACTTCATGTATGTATTTATTTAGTTACTTCACTGCATTTTTATCCCAGCTTTCAAAAAAGCAAAAAATAAAAAAGCACTCAAAGCAGCTGTGGTTATTCCTAAAATCAAAGTGAACAACAAAGCCAGTAAAATCATCCCTCTAAACAAATCTAGCTATAAAACCATTAAAACCAATAATCAATAGATATCAGGTGAGTTTAAAAGGTCAGTTGCCTTTGCACCATTCTACAGTGAGAACAGATTGCAATGTGGAATGGAGCACATTTCACAATCTGTAATTATGACAAATCTTTTGTTGCTCATTGAGCACTTCCAAATCAGATATGTTGAAAGGTCCCCATAAATAACCTTTGTGGGACTGCTGCTTGCCATTCATTTCAGAGCTTGCCAAGCCATTCAACAGTGTGTATAAACACACAGCTACACAACCAACTGCCAGGCTCTTTTCCTCTGACCTGAAAATTTAGTCTAATAGCCCCTAGACAAAGAAAGATCACTCAAGGTGAATGCGTTTTTGGTGTTGCTTAGTGGCTAAAAATGGCTTTGTAGTTGAAACTTGATCTGAAACAAAGTTTGAAAAAAACCTCTGGATGAGTCAAGAGAATGGGGTAACTCCAAAGAGCTATGATGCAATGGAAATGGCCAGACATTAAAACAATACATGGTGCGTTTCCCTTATCCAAAATGCTTGGGAACAGAAGTGTTAGCGGCATACAATTATTATTTTTAATTAGACGGCTCCCTGCCCTCAGGTTTACAATCTAAAAAGACATGACACAAAAGGAGAAGGGACTGGTGGTGGGGAAGGGAATCAGGTCCAGCAGTTCTCTCCCTCTGAGGCCTGGACCAAGGCAGATGGACTGGAATGAGGGCTCTGCTTCTTAATCTAGAACAGGCCTGATGGAGTTTGGCTTGCCCTTTCACTCCCTCCTAGGCCAGATGGTATTGTCATGTAGGGAGGGCTCTTCAACTTGAGGCCAGGCCCAATGGTGTTGCTAGTCCTCTCCTTTGACTCCCTCCTAGGCCAAATGGTGTTGTCATGGAGGGAGGGCTCTTCAACTTGAGGCCAGGCCTGATGGTGTTGCCAGGCCTGTCCTTTCACTCCCTCCCCGGTCAGATGGTGTTGTTATGGAGGGAGGGCTAAACACAAAATTCATTTATGTTTCATAGACTCCACATATACCTTGAAGGGAATTATATACAATTTTTTTAAACAAATGGTGTAATTTAATTTTTTTTGCACACTGAACCATCAGAAAGCAAAGGTGTCACAATCTTAACCATTGAGGAAAAAAAGATTTTTTTAAAAAATATTTCATTCTCAGAAATCTGGATAAAAGAGACTAAACCTGTATATAATAATTCACCAAGACTGTAATGGAGTTGCTGTGCCATGGTTCTTAGAAGGTTATTTTATATTGATAATCATTTTTTCCATTTTTTTTAGCTCAACAAGGGGCTGGCTGAGATCTTGTAGGGGTTTGTTTGTTTGTTAAATCATGTTAAGATCATATTTATCTTCAGTGTTGCTAGAAAATACAAAATGAAATATCCAAATGTACAATTGAAAACACAGAGACTCTCATTAGTTCTGGTAATGTGTGGTGACAAATGGCTTCCATGGATAGATTAAATAAATGGCTCCCACGAGTCCAAAATACACAGTCATAGAGAAGGCTACTTACTTTAGCCTGGAGAAGAGACAGTTAAGATATGATACCCCTGTTTAAATACCCTTGTCCCTCCATATTCACCGGGATTAGGGGCAAAGGACCCTCACAAATTTGAACATTTTGCAAATAACTCCTCCCCCAAGTTTCAGAGCAACAGGGGGAGTTAGAGAGGGGCACGTGCACTTGTCTCTCTTCCCTTCTCCAATTCCTTAGAGAGCTGGCTTGAGCTCTCTGGGGCAACATAAGGAAGCCAGGGGACTTGCGCATGCTGCTCCACCCCAGGCAAGCTTTCTGAGGCATGGAGGAAGGGAGAGAGAAATGCATGTGACATTTCCTGCCTCTCTTCCAATGCTTCAGAGAGCTTACTTACCATTTGAAAAGTGAGGGACAAGTGATGAATGACTGTTTGATGCTCTGTCTCAGCAACTAAAAAGCAGCGGAAACTTTTAAATTGGTGTGGTGGTGAATTGACTCTGGCTTTTAGTTTGAACTTTACAGAACATATCCAAAGTGCTGAATCTATTTAGGTGATAGGCTTCAGCATTCAGATAGCTCCTTAGAGTTATGCCTAAAACCTGGAATAAATTTGTTGCCTCATAGGCACCAGCTTCCTCTGCTATTAGCTCCCCCATGTTTTCATATCCAAAATGTATTTATCTTGTCTATCTATCTATCTATCTATCTATCCATCCATCGTCTATCTATTTAAAAATTACTCCCCACTTGGGGAGTACATCATGGCTTGGTTTAGTTGCTTCCTCCAAACTTTTATTGCATGTTTATACTTCATGGTTATTTCAGAATAAATTTGAAACACTTTCCCACTTATGAGTTATATTATTTGAGGGGATGTCCAATGGTGGGAATCTCCTGGAACTCAAAGTCCCATTAAATATAATGGCACAGTAAAATGGTGTCCTTTATATAAAATGGCAAAATCAATCATCATCATCATCATCATCATCATCATCATCATCATCATCATATTTATGTCCCGCCTCACCCTACGAATTGAGGATAGCTTTTTGGAAGTTATATATTTTTGAATATTTTTAAACTCTGGAAGCTTGAATCCATGGATAAAGAATTGCACTTCAGATTGCACTTCAACATTAGGAGCAACTTCCTGACAGTAAGGGCTGTTCGACAGTGGAACAAACTCTCTTGGAGTGTAGTGGAGTCTCCTTCTTTGGAGGTCTTTAAGCAGAGGCTGGATGGCCATCTGTCAGGGATGCTTTGATTGAGAGTTCCTGCATGGCAGGGGGGTTGGACTGGATGTCCCTTGTGGTCTCTTCCAACGCTATGATTCCATGATCACTCACCTACCCTGGCCTTAGGCAACATCTTTCCACCTCACTTTGTCCTTCAACTACCATATTTAAAACTGAACTTGTCAACTCAACACCATATCCAAAAGGTTTGCATTTCTATGGCTGTTCATACAGTCTGCTTATAAAGGAACTTCTTGGGCAACACATCACTCCATGCATCTGAGGATGTAGACCAAGTCTGTGAAAGTTTATGTTGCCAATTCTTTCACACAATTAGTCTACAACTCCAGCATCCAATGTTGTAGCCTAGATTCTGCTCTGGATTCCGACTCTGTGAATCTAGAACTTTCCCTCACATTGGATTCCTGCACAACCTGAGTGTGAATCTCTCCTTCCCCAGTTTACACCATAATTTTCAAAAGTACCCTGCAGTGTGCAAACCTTCTCCACGTCTCTTCATTTCTTTCTTGACCCCTAACCCTTCACAGCTTGTGGGTGGGGGGAACCAACACTGCATGAAAGAAAAGAAAAGCTCAGCAATGATGAAGACTTGAAAGGCAAAGAAGTGCCTTTCGGGGAACTCTGTTTTATCCTGACACTTAATGAAATAAATAGAGAGGTAAAAATGACAAATTAACATTTGTTAAATTGTCCCCCCCCCCCCCAAGATGCAAATTAGGAACTATTCCCTGTAGTGGACTGATGAAAAAGAAGAAAAATATAAAAGCATTGTGCAATTACTGGAGGTTATTACTAGTGACAGAAGACCTTAAAAATGGTCTAATTACTTGGCAAGTATTGAAAGATTCTGGTGATGAGCAGAATGTCTTAATAGAAAATGAAAATCCAAGCTCAGAGCTACAGTACGCTGTTCCCTGACACCCCCACTGTGAGAGGTTAGCTGGGGTTAGGGATATGAAAATCTTTGTTTCATTATGTTTTTTCCCAAATCTCACCTGCCTTTTCCTCCAGTCCTTGTTTCGTATGGGATTGTGACACTTTAACTGTGATTTTTTAATACACAATGTATTATACATTTTCTGCAGCAGAACTATGTTTCATTTGTCCTTTCAACCTTCATCAGACTCAATGTTTAGCTGATACCACCCCTCCATGGTCACTGAGCAGCTGGTGGAGTTAGAGATATTTCTGGCTACATCCCTGTAGCCAGATGCAGGCGAATTGCATAATCTGCTGAGATCTGCCAGAGTCCTTCAGAGGTTTCACTGGGTGATGTATTAATTCAGTGTCTGACTATGGAGGTATAGTCAGGTGCTTCCCTGATCATACCAACTTTCCACCAGCCACCGAATGGCCATGGAGGGGGGGGAGCTATTGCAGTGAAACAGTGAGGGGGGATTTGGTCATTCCAAAGGGAGGAAGGGAATGCTAATCTCTGCAACAAGAAAAAAGGGCATCTGCAGGTGCATTTTGGGACTTATTCCTGTGTGTTTCACCAATGTGATGTAGTCGTTTGAGGACCAGGATTGGATTCCCAACTTGGCCATAAAACCCACTGGATGACTTTGGGCATGTCACATGTTCTGAGCCTTAGGGGCGGCAATGGCAAACTTTCTCCAAACAAATCTCACCAAGAAAACCCCATGGTCCTTAGGATTGCTATAAATTGGAAGCAACTTGAAGGCACACAGCAGCAACAATAACAACAACTACCACCACCAACAACAACAACCTGTGTGTATTTGTTGTTCATAGAAATGTGTGCACATTTTGGCACACACTTTCCTGACTATAACTATCTATTAGCACATTTTTCTTAATGTATACATTTTGTACATTTTCTCTCCATTGATTGCAGTGAGCCTGTGAATATTTGTTGGGAAATCTGAATTTTGAATTGTGCAAACTTACTTGTATAGATTTCAAAATAAACTGGAAAAGAAAAAGAGGAGGAAGAATTGGGTACTTGCAGAACGTTTCTAGTGACAGGAAAGTAAAACACATGTCCACACTTTACTAAAGCTTTTACGGACCCTGAATTAGATATATAAATAGTTAATGTGAACTTCCCTTCAATTCCTAGTTGGTGTGTGAATAGATTTCTTTGAGAAATGGCAGAATAGGTTCTGGCAAGAGCTGATGCACTGCTAATCCTGAGATGTAGCAGAACCAGGTTCTGCTGCTATAAAAGTAGCAACAGTGATGAACCCATGGTTAAATCTGGGGCCATCTTGGATTTTGCTCCATGTTGCCTTGCTCTTAGGAATCTGAACGTTTCCTTATTTCATTCATTGCTTATAGCATAGAAGAACTAATAATTTCAAAAGTTTTCTCCCTGGTGGGTATACAGTTGGCCCTCCTTATCCACAGATTTTTTATCTGTGGATTCAAGCATCCATGGCTTTAAAATATTTTTTAAAAGTATAAATTCCAAATACCAACCCTTGATTTTGCCATTTTATAGAGGAGGCGCCATTTTGCTATGCCATTATCTTTAATAGGACTTGAGCATCCACAGATTTTTTTATCCGTGGGGGATCCTGGAATCAAACCCCAGTGGATAACAAGGACACCCATTGTATTAGGGGGAAAAAGTCAAATTTTCAATTTTATTTCCCCTCCCTTTTTTTTTTTTAATAAAAAAAATCATTTGCAAAAAAACCATAGCTGGGGGAGGAAGAGCTTTGTGTGCATCTCTGACTTGTCCTTCTAGATAGACACATAAAAATCATGCTAATGACCCTATTTTGTGCAAAAATATGGCCAAATTCAACCTGGACTACTTAGTTACATATGCATAAATAAGTAGCACCTCCTGAACTTGAACCACCCTAAACCTACTCTACTGGGCGTTATCTGCACCAAGGGATGAAGGTCCATTCTGCTGATTCTTGGGGTGCAGATGGATGACATTTCCAACTCCCTCCCCCCAGTGAGCAAGGCTGTGACACAGAAGTGCAACAGGAGTCATGCTTTTGATTGTCACAGCCTTGCTCACTAGCAGGAGGAGAGTGGAAGCATCATCTACCTGTACTCTGACTTGCAATTGAATGGATCTTTTTCTCTTCTTCCAGCTGCTGCCTGGAAAGTATTATAATTGTCATTGTCATTGTCATTGTCATCATTTCTATTCCTCCTTTCTCCCAATAGTGGGACTCAAATAGGCTAACAACATATTTAGGACTTTGTTGTTGCTGCTGTTGTTTTTCTTGTGTGGCTTCATTGACTTGCATAGGGGACAAGTAAGAACTCTGAGGGACACTGCAGGCTAATGGTGAAGACATCAAGCAGGAATCCCCCAGCATCACCCTTTGAGAGCACTCCTCCAGGAAACAACAGAGCCACTGTACAACAGTGTTTACAAGATATGACTCAGAAAGATACCATGGTTGATGGTATTCAAACCTGCTGATAGGTCTAGCAGAACCAACAGAGACAAACTCCCCCTGCCCAGTTCTCAACATAAGTCATCCACCATGATGACCAAAACGGATCTAGATAATCTGTTTCATCCAGAAACCCCTGGAATTGAGAAGCCACTACAGTTGGTCCCCAAAGTAGATTTGGGAGGCTAGTTACAATTATGGCAGTAGTGCCATAATTGTGACTACAGAAGGATTGTGAATTTGGATTAGTTGTAGATGCTTAGCTCCAAGTTATGACCAGATAATACACACTTTCTTGTAGATGATGCACACATTTGTGAGTATTATTTACACTATTTATTTTCCCATATGCTCCAAAGAGTGAGAGCTACTGCCACATGTCCCTTACTTTATTCCTTTGTTGCTGTTATTGAGAAACCTCCCCTCACTGCATCTGATAGACAAGTGGTGCACCTGGCCATGTGGTTGCAGCCAGGTTCCCCATTTGTCCAACAGATGTGGCAATGGGAGGCTTCTCATTAGTGGCAATGGAGGAATAAGGTAAGGGGTGTGTGGGGCTATCTGTTTGCTGGGCTTTGGCGGGTCATTTAGACCCCTTTGACCTAGGTCAGGCTAGATCCTCTGGATCTGCTTCTGGTATGTCAGATCTGGGCCCATTCCTGGCCTGGGACTAATGGCCTGTATCGTTCAAATAGGATGACATGATGCCTGGGGGTGGGGAAACAGGCCTTTTGGCCAGTGCAGACAGCCCCTGGGTTCTATATTCTGCATTTTGAAGAAGTTATCATTTAACAATAGCATTTGAAAAGTTATCATTTAACAATAGCATTTACATTTTTACACTGCTCAATGGTGAACTCAGCATTCTCTTAGTGGTTTACAATCTGTAAGCCAATTGCCCCCAACAAGCTGAGTACTCATTTTACTGACCTACGAAAGGATGAAAGTCTGAATCAATCTTGGAGACCTGGGATCAAACAACATTATGGCTGAAGTACCGACATTTAACCACTGTGCCACGAGGTACTATTTGGGGAGCCAGCATGGTGTCATGGTTTAACAGTTGGATTACTACTCCAACAGACCAGTGTTCAAATATCTACTTAGCCACGGAAACCCACTTGGTGACCTTGGGCAAGTCACACTCTATCAGCCTCAGAGGAAGGTGATAGCAAACTTCTGAAGAAATCTTGCTAAGAAACCCCTAGGATATTGTAAGTCAATGTCATATAACATTCAACCTGAGGCGAGAGGGCTCAGTGCCTTGCAAAGCTCATTTAAATTTCTGATTAAAATCTGGAGTGGATACACTGCCCTACTGACACAGAAGCCACTACCATCACAATTTTTCCATAAGCTTTTTAAAGCATCAGTATTTGCTACCTCCTGGCTGCTATGTGAACCCCTTCAAACTGAAGATGCAGGGGACTAACCCAAGGAATTTCTGCATCCAGAGCATGTGCTTGACTCCCGAACTATGATCTCTACCCCAATTTGTATGATTAGCCCTTTGACAGCTGCCTTTGATTTAATCTTTATGACTTTCCCTCCCTTTGCAAAACACATTAGGATGGGGAAAGGGGGGAATTCTCTCAAGTCCATAAAGATCCAATTAAAGCTGTTTTTTTTTTTTAAAAAAATAACAATGAATACTAAAGGAAGCATCAAGCCAATTTTTTCCAACCTCCATTGAATAATCCTAGGATGGAAATCCCAGACATGCTGACCCCTGATTAAAACCTACTAAATTTAGGTTGACTCCACAAGAAATCAGGAAAAATGATAGAGTAGAAAAAAAAAGTGTTTCTAACAGTCTGAAGAATAACACATTTTTGCTCATAATAGTTTATTATTTGCTAAGGATGCATGCTGTATGTTTTCTCCTCTCTACATTTGCTTGCCTGTAAAAATCTAAAAATAAAATGCATCTCTTTTCTACTTGACCTCGTACTGCTTAAGACAAACCAGATCTGCATGTGAAAAAGAAAAGCTCCAAATGAACAGAGACATAAAATATTCAGCGAATCCTTCTGGGAAATGTGGCCTAGCTGGATGGTTCATTAAAACAGAGTGCATAAGGGGGTGGGTGGATGGAAATGTAACATCTACCGAAATCTCCAAATGCCATGCAAAGTTCCGGTAATGTTCCAAAGAGAGTCGCAAAGACACTAAGATGAATCTGGTCAATTTTATAAATAAAGAATTGTGAGAAAACCAAGTAAGTGATGCAGAGAGAATGTAATCCAGTCCAATCTAATTTTTTTTTTTAAATTGACAATTTATTTAGTTTTTAAATAAATGTTATGAACGCCTATCCGCCATGTTCTAAGTAGACAAAAGTGCAACCACACTTGCAAGGACAGAAAAGGTAGAGTTGTTGCAGCTATGTGCTATCAAATAGTTTCTGACTTATGATGACCCTAAGGCATAGGTTTTTCTTGACAAGTTTCTTCAGAGGGGATTTGCCATTGCCATCCTCTTAGTCTGCCCAGGGGTCACTCAGTGGGTTTACATGGCTGAGCCAGGATTCAAATCCTAGTCTCCAGAGCGATAGTCTAATGCTCAAACCACTATTCCATGCTAGCTCTCAAGACTCCCTCTAGATTCATCTGATATACTACTCTGAATGGCAGGACCATGTGTGGACCATGATCTTGGCACTTCCACTTGCTCTGCCTCTTCAGTAGCTTTTTTCCCCTAGTCATATAACCAGAAGATCTCACCTTGCCCTCCACCATCTATCAGGCACACAAATAATGTTGCTGAAATCTTCAGAGTGTTCCTTACACATGCAGTTGTACATTTTTGGACATGGTAGAATAGATGTTTTTGGTTGTGTGAACAGAGTTCATGAAGTATAACTATTTCACATGGCCTAAGTCCCATTGTTAGTTCCACCTGCCAACATACAGAGTAGATCCATTGAATTCACCAATGTAAGGCAACTTGATTGCCTTCCCAGGAGAAAAATGGGGTATATATTCAATAATAAATAAGTGTTGACTCACCATTTAACAATTGGTGAATAGTTTGGCTTAAGGACTTTATCACACAAGGATAAAAAGTGGAATTTTAACAGAATAAATGTGTTTTGGCTGGTATTTACTATATGATGTCATGTCTGTCCTGCTGCTGCCATGCATTCAGTTTGTTACTGTTGTGTATCTTTTCATTTGCAAATTCAGTTCTCAGTCACCCCTCTGTGAACTTTGAAATCAATTCTATATCAAAAAAGGATGTTTTAGACAAGTAGCCCGAAAGGGGGCTCCTTAGTGCAGGAAATAAGCTGTACCACATTGATCTGGATGGTTCAACATGGGAGATGGCCACGGCACTTAGCCATGATGGGATCTATCAGGATTGGCATCAGCACAATCCCTAGACTATGGAAAGATGGTAGTGGTCTGCACCAGGAGATTGTTTGTATATGGGAGACAAAAGGAATTTCCTCTTGGGAATGAAACTCTTTTTGTCTGAGAACATTCAAGCTGATTGTTCATTCTGGCATATTGCACCTCATTCTTAAAATCACCTAAGTCTATCAGCTCCTGAAATACTGCCCTTTGGACCCATTTCCGGGTATAAATACATGTGCCTGAATAATAGCAATTTGGTCCAGTTTGCAATACAGCAGAAACTCTGTCAAATTAAAACTTGGCCCCTCATTACTGCTGTCTGTGCTACACAGCAAGCAGACTGAGAAACTCAAGAGACCTGCTGGCATGGGGGCAGAGTACAGGCATGGCATCCCCACAATGCATTCCCTGACTTTGCTCCCATGCTGGCATGATGCTGCACACTCCAGCACACAGTGGGTAGTGTCATAGCACTCCTCTGTCGCTGTGTCTAGATGATGCAGCACCAAAGGAGTGCCAAAAAGCCATGGCACCAGTGGCTATGGTACCCTTTACACAGTGCAAAAGGGAGACGCTTTTTGCTCCTCCTTTTTGTGCTGCAGAAAGGCCAGATTAGGGCCGAAGCATGTAGTTGTCGTAGCCCCAATCCAGCATTGAAAGGGGCAGCTGCAGGCTTTAGGAGCAGTCTGTTCAGCCCCTGAGTCACATTCAACTCCCAGCTTTCTAGCAGATGGAAGTCTGGCTTCTGGACATACTGCCTTCTCTCAACCTTGCTATGAGCTAGTACCTTTAATTTCATTAGTACCTTGAATTTCATTGTGTGTGTATGTGTGTGTGTGTGTGTGTAAATGCTCTTGCATGAATTGTGAGCTCCCCCTTTGATGTTAATCAATAAAAATAAATTGTACTTTGCACTCTGAGAGTTCTAGTTCTTGACCTGTTGAACGTAGGCAAGATCCTGACTCTTTGAACTTACCTGGAGTCCTCTCACTGTTATTAATTGGAGCTACTAAAATCCCCCTATTATATATTAATTTGTGGGTGTCATCTTGGTAACCTAGCAATTTGTGTTACATGTCAAAACCTGTCAATAGGGTTTCAATTCCACCACTATGGCTGCCTTGGTGCTGTAGGTCTCTTCTGGAGAAATCCCATTTCCCAGGTAGTCATGTTGTATGAGCAAGCATGATTCTGCACCTCTCCTCCTCTGCCCACCCTCGCAGCAAGCTTAGCTGCCAGTACTTTCCTGAAGTTGGCTGTTCTATGAATAAGCTTAGGGAACAGGGAGGAACAGCAGCCTTGGCCAACTTTGGAGGTGGTTGGCTGCCACAACCACTTGTTCCACTCCCTCCTGAAGCATATTCACAAAGCAACCAGATTCATGAAGGTGTTTGCAGCTGGAATCACTTGTCCTCTGATTTCCCCCCAAAGCATGGAGCTACTGTGTGAATGTGCTTTCAGACAAGCAGATGCAGCAGCCAACCTCTTCATGAAGTCAGCTGAGGCCACTCCTCTACCTCTTCTGAAGCACATGCATGAACACAGTTAAGGATATTTGCTTTTTACTGATTCCATGCAGTGTGCACAAAACCATTACAGCCAACTATTAATGCATAAGCACAGATCTTTAGTCCATACATAAGTTGGAAAAATATCAATTATTTCAATATTTGCCATGCCTTTCTGTCTGGTATAAAGTGTTTTTTCATTAGCTGCTATTAGGGAATCCTAGCATATTGGTAATTCCAGTTAGAACAAGCCCATTGACTCATTTGGATTTACATAAGTATTGAGTGCTGTTTGAAGTCTTGACAATTGGTTTAATGGATGTACTCATTAGAACTATCAATAGGACACTGAATCCAAGCTTTACTAGGGATATAAATCCTTGACTATTTCATCATTACAGGCAAGGATGAATAATTGCTATAGGTTTCTCCCTGCTGTGGGGGAAAACCAACATTTCTCTATAGTATCCTCTCATATTTGAATGTCCAAAAGTGCTGCAGAGAAAGAGAAAAACACATAGGGGTGGTACAGACCACCCAAAAGGGGCAGTCTCTACTCGCCCAGAGAAGCGATGAGATAGGGCCAGGGCTGCCTCACCGGCAGCCCCAGAGGCCCCATCCTGCTGCTTCTGCAGGTTTCCTCGTGGCCTGAAAGTGGGGTACAGCACTGCATTCTGCTCTCCCTGGTTGTTCTGAAGGGAGAAAGGGCCCGCTGCCGCGGCCCCTTTCCCCCCTGGGTCCTTGGCGCAGCTGTCTAAAGGCTGCGCCAAGGACCCGGAACAAAAAAGGAGCTCTGTTTCGAAGCTCCTTTTGGCACCATGGAAAGGCTGTGCTTGGCACCTTCCCACAATTGCATAATGTCAGGCACATGCAACATTGTGTAAACGCTGGATGCGCCATGACGTTTTTATGCCGCACTCATATGGACGCCACCATTTTAAAATGGCGGTGTGCATACGCTTTAGGGTTAGGGAGGGTGCGAGTGCTGCACCCTCCCTAACCCTAAAAGCACCATAAATAACCCTAATTGCGCCTCATAGTGCCTGTCTGCATTGGGCCATAGGGATTTATTGTATAGAAAGCACTGCTTCCTGCACAGTGTAGGAAATATTTTCTGTGCAAGAAACCTAGTGTGGGATATTTGAATACTGTGAGAAAACTGAAAAAAAAAATCTTAATACCCCATCATTCTTGGCTTAGTTTCCTGACAGGAACGGTATCTATTAATTCTCTATCATTCTGCTTATTAATCGGCTTTTAAAAAGGCCCAGTTTCCCCCTTATTGTCCAGTTTCCCACTTTTGTCTTCAGCTTTTGTTCATCACTGCAAACTGAGTTCAAAGTACAAAACGAGTTTGCACTCAACTCAAGACAGAAGAGAAGGTGTGAAACCTTGCCCTTTCCAGTAGGCTCAGGCAAAAGCAAACTGCTGCAGCTTGTTCTAGCTTGTGTGTTCTTCCTTATTAATAACTTTTCCCATTTTGATTACACTCTGGTGTGGTTTTGCCACATAGAATCATAGAATCATAGAGTTGGAAGAGACCACAAGGGCCATCCAGTCCAACCCCCTACCATGCAGGAACTCCAAGTCAAAGCATCCCTGACAGATGGCCATCCAGCCTCTGCTTAAAGACCCCTAAGGAAGGAGACTCCACTACACTCTGAGGGAGTGTGTTCCACTGTCGAACAGCCCTTACTGTCAGGAAGTTCCTCCTAATGTTGAGGTGGAATCTCTTTTCCTGCAGTTTGCATCCATTGTTCCGCGTTCTAGTCTCTGCAGCAGCAGAAAACAAGCTTGCTCCCTCCTCAATATGACATCCCTTCAAATATTTAAACAGGGCTATCATATCACCTCTTAACCTTCTCTTCTCCAGGCTAAACATCCCCAGCTCCCTAAGGCGTTCTTCATAGGGCAAGGTTTCCAGACCCTTCACCATCTTAGTTGCCCTCCTTTGGACATGCTCCAGTTTCTCCACATCTTTTTTGAATTGTGGTGCCCAGAACTGGACACAGTATTCCAGGTGGGGCCTGACCAAAGCAGAATAGAGTGGCACTATAACTTCCCTTGATCTAGAAACTATACTTCTATTGATGCAGCCTAAAATTGCATTGGCTTTTTTAGCTGCCGCATCACACTGTTGACTCATGTTCAGCTTATGGTCTACTTGGACTCCTAGATCCCTTTCACATGTCACATGTGCCACCAAACAACGGTCTACTTCCTCAGATGCATGCATGCATCTGAGGAGGTAGACTCAAATCTATGAAAGCTTATGCTACCAGCTTCTTTCTTTCAGCAAGTCTCAAAGGTGTTATAAGATCTCTTTGCATACTAGTTAATATTGGGGATGTTTTTGATTTCCACTTTAGTATTACAATACTTTGACATGATCCAGCTTACATTTTGTCCAATGGGAATTTCCCTACATATACTAAGGACTGGGAAAACCTGAGGATGCATGCTTGCCCTCTGAATTTAGGGAGAGCTAACCTAAACAAATCTGTAATACAAACTGAACATAAACTCGTCCTATGCTATGAGGTGCTGTGCTGTGCTATGCTATTATTGTTGTGTGCCTTCAAGTCATTTCCAAGTTACAACAACCCTAAGGCAAGCTTGTCATAGGATTTTCTTGGCAAGATTTGTTCAGAGGGGGGTTCCCTTTGCCTCCCTCTGAGGTTTAGAGAGAGTGGCTTGCCAAAGGCCACCCAGTGGGTTTCCATGCTCAAGCAGGGATTTGAACCCTATCCTTCAGTGTCTTAGCCCAACACTCAAACCATTATACCATGCTAGCTCTCATAAAGACTGTGACTTGGCATCTTTGAAAAGGTGCATTTGAAATATCCAGCAGAGAAGGGACAAAGTTTGTAGCCAGAGGTAATGGAGCAGGAAGAAACCTCGCCCTAAAATGGTGGGATGAGACACCCCAGCTGTTCAGACAGCAAGCTGTTGCTGCTGCATTTCACCTTGTTATGAAGACTTCATTAAAAATAAAGAAATAAAAATCAGTTGATGCACTGTTTGGAAATTCATGCAACTATGCTTTCAAATTGTTTTGTTTTTTTCATTGAAGAAGACCATGAAAATATTTCTCATTCAAAATTCATTGAGCTAATTTGGGGAATGAAACTTTCTATACATCATGATATCCAGTCTCTTTTTCATATCTGATTCATTGATATTTACATTTCTTCCATGATTCTTGTATTAGTGTGGAGAATTTTATTTTGGGGAATTTGATGACATGTATATTTTGATTGAATGTATATTTTATGTATATTATGTATATTTCATGACTGATATTTACAGTTTCTTCTACTATCCGTCTTCCCATTTAATGTAGTCTTGATGCCAGAGCTTGAAAATATTACTGTGTTGGACAATAGCTCCCAGCATCCTCATCTAACATGATCAGCTGAGGTTGCAAGAATGCTGTCACACTGCAGAATAAATACAATTTGACACCGTTTTAACTGTCATGACTCCATCCTATGGAATTCTGGGATTTGTAGATTGTTGTGGCAAAAGAGCTCTTTGACAGAGAATGCTAAATATCTCACAAACAAATCCTAGAATTCCATATCATTGAGGCTTGACAGCTAAAGTGTTGTCAAACTATATTAATCACGCAGTGTAGTTGCGGCCTTAGATTTGTAGTTCAAAAGCAAACTTTTCCAAAGTCTGATCGGTGCATAGATGGGAACAGAAAAGGAAAGGAAAAGAGAAGTGGATGTGTGTTGATTTTATCTTCCTTGTCTCTCCTGATCAGCTATATGTTTTCACTTGTAACTTGTAGGATGTACTTTAAAAACAGAATAAAATCCCAGAGGCTCAGTCAGCAGCAGCGTTCTGTATCAGTCAGAAAAGTAGCAGTTGCATGCTCTGGTCTAGCTAGTTACTTATTTGAATTGAGTGTACATCACTTCAATGAGATAGCTGTGTGGGTTTTTTTTAAGCATAAAAAGACATAAAGGAATCCAAGAGTACATTTTGAGACCAGCTGGGAAGAAGAAATTTCCTTCCTTCCTTCTGTGCTGAAATTTCCCTATTCTGTCCTCTGCTCCATTATCCTCAGGTTGAGCACCCTTTCCCTTTTCTGAGAAGACTGAAGCAAAGAAGGTGTTGAGTAATTCTACCTTTTCTCTGTGCTCTGTTAGCATTTTTGCCATATATACAGGTATAAGAAGACTGAAGTGTAACAATATTCCTTTTAATTTTCTGTTGCTTCATCATTTTATATTTGTTATAAGACATAATAACTTCATTTCTGATCAAAACCCACATGGCCAACTACACAAAAACTTATTTCCTGTTGCACAATTTGTTTTTACACTGCACAAAATGGGTTCAGTTGCACGTTAGAATAATGCCTGTCCTAGAATCCTTTGCAATCTGTGGAAGTTTTGTGCCTGAAAAATGAGAGGTTTTTCAGCAGACAGATGAATGTTTCCTGGCAGAGGAAACACTGAAAGATGGTCTCCCCCGCAATCATGTTGATTTCTAACATTTAGTTCAAGGAGGTATATGGGACAAAGTTAGATATGCAAGAAATGGAACACACTGAACTCTACTTTCTCTTAGGGAAGTGAAAAGAACAATCAAATTTATTGAGATATGGTATTCATGTATTCACTCAATCTTTCCGCCCCAGGCAGTCTTATTAACCCCTCCAGTCAGTGGCTTCTAACCATAGTTGTGCTTTTGTTTAGAAAAGCACTGGCTTGCCTTTTTACCTGTCATTTCAACACTTGCATAATCTGGCATCTCTTATTTGCTAATGCACTCCATTCATTGTCTATGGAGCAATCAAGGCTATCTGCTAATGCACTGTTTGACCTTGTATTCCCACAGGTAAAATAGTAAAAGAATCGCAGTGAACATATTGTTGAGACCCCATGAATGGCTTTTGCTTTCAGACTGCATTTTTTTGCCATAAAGTTATTGTTCTTGAATAATAAGTGTGCATGTGTGCGTGCGCACGTGTGTGTATGTGTGTAGGGGAATAATTTAAAATGGAAAAGCAATGTGCACTTGCAGAGGTAAAGCTATTTCAATTTTTATCCCTTCTAGGTATTTTCCAGTAAGAATTCGGAAAGTACACTCCTAGTATGTTTTATATGCATGTGTTTTTAAAGTCTTCTGCAAAGTTTTCTAAGCAGAAATATTTGCTATACAGAGTAGCTTGTCTTAGTGATCTGGAAACATAATTCTCAACAGCTGGGGGGGGGGGAGAGCCCAAGAAAAATGTCCTTAAAGGGATTAGGATAGTTATCCCTTTTTTCATTAACATTGAGCCCTATTATTGATTATTGGCTGTGGCAGGTGAAACTGAATCTCCGTGTTCAATGGCAATCAATCTCTGACCATCAATTGGTGCAACTTATTTCCAAAAGCAGGCTGCAGTTCTCTTCCCTCTAAACCTGCTGAATTCAAGGAGATTTACCTCTGAGTAGAATTGTATAGCATTCTGCTGTCTCTGAGGTGCGAACTCACTGAAAGAGGCTTTGCACTAAGCAAATGGTCATGTTTTTGCCTCAACTGAATCCACCGGCATTTACACTCTGGGCATAACAACACTGAACCACTATCTAAGGGAATTTTAAAGACCACTGAAACAATTAGATGAAACACTGCCATTAATCTATTTAAAGGGTTATCCACACTGAATTGCTGGGACTCTATTCATTGTTTTGTAGTTTGCTCATATACTTAAGAGTTCTTTGCTAGTGAACTGTAGTGTAGGGGAGTGTGGACCAAAGCTCTCCAGCAGAGGATTTTTAAGTATCTTTTTAAACTACAAATCCCAATATTGAACAGCAAGGAGCCATGGCAATTGAGCCAACAAACTGTTGTAATTTTTCATTGTGGATTCACCATTAGTCCTGTTGAAGTGCACCTTCCAGCATATTTTTAACCATAGTTCTGGGAGCTGCAATCAAAGAACACCTGGAGAGCTGCACAATCCCCATCTCTGCTATAAAATAACATGGTACAGTTTTGATGCTTAATGTCTCATACATACATGGCATCACCAGGGGCCACCACTTGTGTGGGTTCTTCTGTAGGTCTCAGGTTTCTACCCTAAAATCTTAGGGCTTGGGATAATCCTGACATGGCAACCCCTGACTTATCTCATTTATTACTATTGAATTTCTCCAGTTAAGGTCCCTTTTTCTTGTTCTTTTAATTGCACCAGAGCAGTAACTTAAGTGATCCTGTTGTTGTTGTTGTTGATGTGTGTCTTCAAGTCATTTCTGACTTATGGCAACCCTATCGTAGGGTTTTCTTGACAAGTTTCTTCAGAGAGGGTTTGCCATTGCCATTCTCTAAGGCTGACAGGGTGTGACTTGCCCAGAGCTACCCAGTGGATTTCATGGCTGATCAGGCATTTGAACCCTGTTCTCCAAAGTTGTAGTCCAACCCTTAAACTACTATGCTAATAATGGCTGAGATTATACATCACAGTCATACATATGTTGGAGTTCCAGAGGCCGCGGGGAAGTGGCAAACTGCAGGTTCCCTGCGGCCTCCAAGCGGGGTGCAGCAGGTGCCCTGCACCGGGGCTGAGGGGAGAAAGGGGCCACCACCCTGGTCCCTTTCTCCCTGGGTCTTTGCCGCGGCCATTTAAAGGCCGCGGCAAAGACCCACAGCAAAAAAAAGAGCTCTGTTTGGAGCTCTTTTTTTTGTGCCGCGGAAAGGGCGTGCTTGGTGCCCTCCCGCAGCACAAAGTTGTCATGGTGCGTGCAGCGTGTCTAAAAGCTGCAAGTGCCATGACAACATCATGGTGCATCCATATGGACGCCGCCATTTAATAATGGTGGCACTGATACCCGCTAGGGGTCGGGAGGGTTTAGAAGCTTTTTAGCCCTAGATACGCCTCTTTTGGCACATCTAGATTGGCCCAAAGACAGTTTTGATGTGCATCATGTGCTCCTGATGAACACCAGGCCCTTCCAATACACACTGGACACTCCTGTAATGTTGTATTCTGGCACTTCCTAGCTGATGCTCTGATGTGCATTGGTGTCCACTGCCCATTGTGGCCATGGTACATGAGTCACTCCACTGACTACCATTGTGAAAGGGATGCCTGTATGTTGTAACATCACAGCAGCTCCTAAGTGAATATGGATTCTGCAAAACTATGTGTATGTTCTTTTAAGTCTCTGGCTATCAACTTATGGTGAATCCATGAATTTCATAGAGTTTTCTTAGGCAAGGAGTACTCAGAGGTGATTTGCCAATTCCTTCCTCTGCAATATGGCCTAGAGTACCTGGTATTCATTGCCAGTTTCCTGTCCAAATACTAACCAGGGCTGACTCTGCTTAGTTTCCAAGATCAGAGGGGATCTCATGCAGAAACTACTCCATTTTATTTCAGACATATGTAATATTACTGATGAAGACACAAGTCTTATCCTGAATTACAGCCAGTGTCTTTTTGGGAAAGGTAATTAAACCTGTGTGTGTGTGTGTGTGTGTGTGTGTGTGTGTTGGGGGGGGGTAATTCTTGTTTTTATAACATCACCATTCATTCTTTGCAGAGTTGCTTTTCATGTTTTGGAGAACACGTGATGAAGTTTTCAAACAAACATTGACCAGAATACATCAAGCCCCAAAAGAATAATTCTTAAGGAAAGAAATGCCATGCTTTGCAAAATATCTTCCAACTATTCTTTCCCTGTGCTTCTGTAGCTGCATGAGTTATCCCACTTTAGTTGCATTTATCCAAAGAGGCTTTTTGTTTTCAGCACAGCAAACCCCTATGGAATCTCCTTTTTATGTCTAAAACTTCTGATCTTAAAGGACATGAATTATTCACCATAAATTCCATACCTCTTTTTAAAAAAGTTTTTTGTTAAATAAAACTGCATATTTAAAGCTGTTTCCTCCCCTCCTTTTCTCTATGATTAACTGAAAATAATGATTAGAATAAAGAAATAAGACCAGAGATGAGTATGGATTACCACCACCACTGCAGGGCTCATAATATTACTTTAAAAAAGTAATTAATTGCATAATGTGTTAAGTAAAAATAACAAAATAGAGTGGCCTTGTGTATTCAGGGATGCAATTCTTCACCAATGTTCTTTTGAAAGGAAACAATTTAAATTTTTAACAATTTTTAATATTCTAATTTCCTATATATACACCTGTATGATAATTGAATTCTGCAAGAGGCGCACTCTTCTGTGTCCTATCAGTGGGGAAAATATGAAATGGGAGGACATGGAAGAGGGCCTTCTTTGCTGTGCACCCCCTGCCTATTGTGAAATGCTCTCCGCTTGGAGATCTGACTGGGGCCAACTTTGATTTCCTTCTGGAATAAAGCTAAAACATGCCTTTTTATTATGATCTTCAGGGACTAATGCATTTCAAGTCTACATGTACAAGGTTTTCAATTGTTGTAGTTTTTACAGTGGTTTTAACTGCTGCTATGTTTAATATGTATTTACCTTGTCAAATTCTTTATGTTTCTAATCTGGAAATGTTTCAGATTGTTTATATTGTATGCTATCCTGACATCTTGTGACATTTATTTATTTAATAAATATTTTCCCCTTCATTCTGAGAGAAAGTTTTCAAAACTGCACAGTTTCCAAGACTATTGTAAGTCAAGACTTACTTTTTGGGGGGAAGAAAAATTGCACATGTACTGCACAGTAAAGGGCTGTTTGTTGCACACACAATAATATTCCTGTATCGAAATACAGTACTGATACCATGTAGAAATAGTGTTTTCTGTACAAAACAACCACATGTGAATTTTGTATAGGATAAGTCAATTTTGCATAGATTAGGTTTGGACTTAATGTCCCATAGGGTTCTTTCCAAATCTATGGTTCTAAGTCCATAATGGTAAAGAGTCTCCTTAGTCCAGGATTTCTCGACACATAAAAAACATATTTTTCAACAATTTTTTTTTGAATATTTTTGAATATTCTCCCCATCTCAAAAAAGGCAGGCCACTGAGTTATTGTTATATTCTTGTTACTGTACTTCTTAGCACTTACTTTAAATGTGGAAGATTGGAAGGGGAGTGTCCTTCTCACCTTGATTCAGAACAGCACCATCCAGGTTGTGTTAAATTTCTCTAAATATTCACATGCTTCTTCCTTCTTTAGATCCCTTCAATGGCTACCAGTTTGGGCCCTGGACTATTTCAAACTTTTGATATTTAACCCCTCCTCCCCATACTTGGCAGCTCAGCTAGATGGTATGCACCATCTAGAAATTTAACACCTAGAGGTGAAAGATTATTGTCTATTCCACTAATATGCCCATCTCTGTCAAGGCTGTCAAGATCTGGTTCCATATCTATGGAACAGATTTGCACACTACTTCATAGTTTGTTACCCTGACCACTGTGCCATAGTAATTCTCACTGAGGCTTACAAAGTAGCTTTTATCTGGTCAATTTGTCTCAGCTTGAGTCTACTATAGGCATGAAAGACAAGGGTCTTCTAATTCATCTTTCTAAGGACCTTCCAACAGATGTATGCTTTGCCTCATGTAAACCAGCATTTCTTCTTTGGAGACACCAGCTTCCCTTGTTTGATATCAATATTTATATTTCCAGGACAACTTCACAGAGCAATGTGTAGATTTTTTGGCATGTACTTACTGTTTCTTGTTTCTCACCTCTTTTAGGCAAGTCACTTTGTGATAGTTTAGACCAAAAAAAACTTAAATTTTTTTGAAATAAATAGCTTCCCAGATCACTTGTGAATTGAATTAAGCCCTTTATTATCTTGCAGTCAGACTCCACTTTTCTCCAGATCTAGGCAGGGTGGGGCAAGCTGAATGGAAAATCAATACTAAGTCAAGAAATCTAACTTTCTATTTCCATTTTTATTTTTCAGTCAGGGATGAATCAAACCATGATTGTCTTCATCCGTTTAACAGCAGAGCAAACATTTTAGAAATGTTACTATGACAGTTTTTGGTGATTTTTCTAAAAAACAAACTACAAAGTTTGTTTGCTCAGCTTTGGAACAAGAGTTGTAGCAGACGCTCCATAAATACAAAGTAGCTCCAGTCCTCCCTAATCATAACAATCTGTCACTATGTTATGTGGCATTTTAGCTAGTAAAAATATATTAAATAGGTAGGCAGAGCATAGGTTGCAAGGGCAGCCGTCTAAATAGAGTGGTCTTGTGTATTCAGGTGCATGCAAGCACTTAGCTGATGTAAAAAAGGACTGTAATAAACAAGCCTTTCATAATGATTGTAATAAACAATAAATAAAATCATTATTATGATTTCCAAGTAAGGACAAAACATTTTCTGTAGTTTTATTTTCTTCAAGTACTATTTTCGTCTTCTTCAGTGAGCACTAATGCTAGGCCATGCTTCTTTAAATGTACATTGGGGATGGGGTATCTGGCTGTGGAGCCACATGTCTTAGCTAGATCTTTTTTAGACTGGTGGAATGTGCTTTTGACAGGGTTGGTTTTGAAAAGTGTTTAGAAACTTCAACTGCAGCCCATCTGTTGACTGAGGCTAGTTGTAAGCATCAGATAGTCCTTGTCATAACACTCCCACTGGCTGCCAGTCTTTTTCTGGGCATAATTCGTAGGGCTGGTTATCAGCTACACAGCTCAGCTTCAAGTTTTTGAAGGTCCATATTCTCCCATATGAACCTCTTCAGGTTTTGAGATCATCAGGGGAGGCCATCCTCCCCATCTCACCATCCTCATAGAAATATATGGTTGGGATCACAAGAAGGGGCCTTGGGGGCTGCCCCTACCAACATATAGTACCACTATAGTACCACCAATGTATAATACCACTAAATTCTGCTTTTGGTCAGGGTTCACCTGGAATACTGTGTCCAGTTCTGGACAACACGATTCAAAAAAGATGTTGACAAGCTGGAGCATGTTCAAAGGAAGGCAATGAAAATGTTGAAAGGTCAGAAAACCATGACCTGTAAGGAGTGACTTAGGGAGCTGGGTATGTTTAACCTGGAGAAGAGAAGGTTAAGGGGTGACACGATAGCCATATTTAAATATTTGAAGGGATGTCATATTGAGGATGGAGCAAGCTTATTTTCTGCTGCTTCAGTGATGAGGACAAACTACAGGAAAAGAGATTCAACCTAAACATTAGGAAGAACTTCCTGACAGTAAAAGCTCTTCAACAGTGGAACACACTCCCTCGGAGAGTAGTGGAGTCTCCTTCTTTGGAGGTTTTTAAACAGAGGCTGGATGGCCATCTGTTGGGAGTTTTTTTATTGTGTATTCACACATGTCAAGGGGTAGGACTGATGGCTCTTGAGGTCTCTTCAAGCTTTATGATTCTATGACCCTTAGATATTCCTTTCCTAGTGAAGCTAGACTGTCCCATTCCTTGTTGTTCTTCCAGGAGGAGGCAAAGCCTTTTTTATTACTATTATTTCCACAAGCCTTTGGGAACTGACTGTTGTGGGGAAAGGGCTTTTAATAATGTGCTGTTTTGTTCATATATATTTTGTTGTTTTCTAATAGATTTGCTTTATTTTCTTGATAGTTTTATGGTATTTTAAATGGAATGGTGAGATCCCACATTGCTGACTTATGAATGGATAATTAAGTATTATTCCTGGCTTGACCTTCCAAACCTAACTGAAAAGCCAGCAGCCACACCAAGTGGTGGAAGTCTGATATGCCGCTGATCTGGGTGCATCAGGATGACATTTCCAGCCCCCTCCAGCAATCTGTGACAAGGAATTGTGACAGGGGTCTTGCTATTGATTATTACCCTATGAGATTCTGTTAAAAAAGGAAAAAAAAACATGCATTATGAGAAGTGTTAGGACTGGAGGAATTACATCATATGGCTGTGTGGTAAATAGGCTAATCTGGGCCACAGGAATGGTGAAACAGGAAGAATTAACAAACTAAAGAGACATACAATGAAAACTTTGAGAGCCCAGGACAGAGAAGTTACACTAAAGAGCAGAAGAGAAGAATAAAAGGGAGCCTTAGAAGTGGATGGCAAAGGAAGTTATTTGTTTGACTATAGGTCCTGGGAAGGGCCTGGTCAACCCATCTGGATGTGGAAAGGACACTCTTGGTATGACATAGCAAACTCCTGGAGGCCTCTCCCATCATCAAACAGCACCTGGACCCTTTCAGGAGTTACAAACAAGACACCCCAGTACACAGAGGCACTCCAATATGCAAAAAGTCCCTTCAGAAAGTCCCAGTTCACCAGCTGTCAATGTCATGTACTCCTGGGGGACCATTGGCCTGGTAGCTCCAATGCTGCGCTGGGGTGACACAATGCTAGTGATGCCACTGGTTTGAAGATACTCAAGCTGACAGAGACCTTCCAGAATGTTGAGCCTATTAAGCCCTTTAGGCCAGAAAGGCAAGTGTATCTTCCTCCCCATACGATGGGTCTATACGGAGGTAAAGTGTTTGGAATCTTTAGTGAGAGTGCATTGTGACTACAATCTTGTATATTATTATATTATTAATAATAGTGGAGTGGCAATGAATCCCTTTGCAATCTTCAGCAACCCCTTCAATTCTGATTTTCCTCCACTCCTTCTTTTAGCCACCCACCATCCAGTGTGGTGTAATAATCTCAACACTGGACTATGATTCTGGGGACCAGGGTTTGATTCTCTGTTCCGCCATGGGACCCACTGTGTGACCTTGAGAAAGTGACATACTCCTCAACCCCAGAAATCCCCATGACAGATTCACTTTAGGGTCGCAGTAAGTTGGAAATGTCTTGAAGGCTCATAATAACTTTTAATTATAATTACTGTGTTATTAATTATTATATAATTTGAAATAACAGTGGACTTTTTTTGATACATGATACCACAGGTTGAAGTTTGCACCCCTGATTTCTACAAAACTACTGCAGGCACAAAAGATGTAGAAATTCATTTGTGCAGAAAAAAAAATCTTATGCATGGGCTCAGAAGTGCTCAAAACCTTTCATATTAAGGATTCTCCACTCTTGATTCACTGATCTTTGTAGCTATCCACTTATTGCTGCACTCGTGGTGGATCACTGTCATCTAACAGAAATACATCATTTCTTGTTAACCTTTAACACACAAAGGCACTTGGAGAGTAAGTGGAGTCTACATTTTGTGGGGTGTGCATGGAAGGAAAAGAATGATGCAAATGAGTGAAAAACTGAATGGATGAAGTTATAAGGTGAGATGGCATACTTCCTCAACCTGACAGTTATCAGATGTATTGAACATTCACTATTTCAATGCAACAGTCCTATTATGGGCTTTGCAGTCCATGCAGGGAAAAATCTGGTTTGAGAAAGGCGATTTTAAAAGGACCGTTTTGAAAGAGCCAATAATATGTGCCCCTAATATTAAGAACAACAACCTCCAATCCGTTCTCTTTAAATCCCATGGTGAGTCCCAGAACCAATGTTTTATAATAAGTTAACTAGTAATAACATAACCAATTATTTTTTTGATTGTTAGTGTGGATATTAATACATTATTTTTCCAGTTTCTAACACCTAACATTTTTGATTTAATTTTTAAACTTTTTGTTAAACATCTAATGTTAGAAATCTAATGGGCTCTGATACTTCCTTAAGGAAACATGTAAAAAGAACAACTGCTGGTGCAATCTGGAGTTACACCATTATAATGTCCCAACTGGATTCTGAGCTTAATTTTCTATTCTGGCCTCAAGTCTCCATCTCTCTCTCTCTCTTTTTTTTCCAGGTGACCTGATTATGTTTAACTCTGCCTGTGAAACCTTCTGCTGCTTGGGGACTGGCAGCGGTGCTAAACAATACTTAGCTGACAATTGCTCATGTTCCTTGTTAGGTAGGATTGATTTACTGAATTATTGTTCACAGGAAGGCAAGCTTTCTAAGATCTTGTAAAGTACAACAGTCAGAAATATCTTAACTGTGTTAAGATGACCCTTTAACTGGAGAGGAGCCGAGCTCCTGATTTGAACAAAGTCTGGAGCCTCGGTTTGCAAATAATCAGACATGAGAAAGTCTTGTGCGTGACTAGTAGCACAATGGTACACCCCTCTGCACAGTGGCTCAAAATATTGTATTAAGATATGCACGTTTATCTGCATCACTGAATGGATAGGGGGTGCTTACCATCTTCCCTGTTCAAGGTCAGTAAGGATCACACAGGAAAGAAGGCACTAATGTCCCACTTCTGCCAGTCTTGCTATGGAGTTCAAAGTCCTGGTTAAGGATAAGAATGTTCAGGTTGCAAGGGAGCTATTTAAGGAGACAGACATTGTCACTGCAGTGGTCACGTTCCAAACTGTAGCTTTATTGATGATGTAGGTTCAGCACTCCCTATACAAGTCAGCCTAGGCACTAAGATCGGCAGGAGAGAGCTTTATCTCATCCCCACCCTTTACAGGTACAGTTGGTACCCTTTACAGGTACAGTTGGTGAGGACTCGGGGAGAGAGCCTACTGCCTGCCATGGAAGGTCAGGTTGGCCCCCTCCCTGCTTCCTTTTTGCTGGCACCTGAAGACATTTTTATTTAGGCAGACATTTGGTGGACAAATGTTCTTTAAATAATGTGATATGTTGTTTTACTGTTTTAATGGTTTTTACTGTTTTTAAGCATGCTGTTTTTACCTATGTTTTAAGGTTGGCAGTATTTAATTATTTTTTAACTTTGTAATCTATGTTTTAGCTCTGTCTTTTTTAAATAGTGTAATCCACCTTGACTCCCATTGTGGGAGAAAGGTGGGATATAAATCCTGGAAGTAAAATAAATAAAATAAATACAGCACTCACCCTTTCTCAGCCTGCTTTAAGAGCCCTGATCTGGAGCATGCTTCTTTCTCACAAGTAGAGCTCAGAGGTATTCAGTTAGCCAATCTGACAGCCTTTCTAGCAATAGAGTGAGGGGCTGTGCAGACTGGCCATTAGGACCATCATAGGGGCAGATTTGGGGCATGGTGTCCATACAATGCATGCCACGATTCTGCCCCCATGGAGATGTGAAGCCACGTGCCACTGCACATGGTGTGTGGCACCATGGTGCTCTTCTGACACTGCATTTACATGACACAGCACCAAAGGAGCCCCTTAAAGCCATGGTGCTGTGGCTATCATGCCCTGGAAAGGACAGATCAGGGCTGCGGCGTGCAGTTGCCATGACACCAATCTGGCACAGCTGGGGGCGGCTGCAGACTGCCCCTTAGAGGTGGTCTGCATAGCCTCTGAGACTCTAGCTGCATCTATATTGCAGAAATAATGCAGTTTTACTTAACTGCCATGGCTCAATGCTATGGAATCCTGTGATATGTAGTTTTGTGAGATATTTAGCCTCCTGTCAGAGTGCTCTGGTGCCAGAAGCAACTACAAATCCCAGGATTCCATAGAATAGAGTGACGACTTTTAGAATGGTGTCAAACTAGAATAATTCTGCAGCATGGTAGCAGTCACTAATGCTATAATCATAGTTGTGCAAAGTTTGGTCAATGGACTGCAGTGGACCTCCCAGCACTCACATCTAGGTTCACTTTCAGAGACCCTAGACTCCCCCAACAATGACATCACACTTAAAACCATGACATGTTAAATTACATTGGGTCCTTCCCTTATGGAGGAGATCTGTTCCGGATCCTCTCCGCACATAAGGGAAATACTACGTAGTTCGAGCCCCATTTAAAACAATGGGGCTTGTGCACGCAGTGTGGCACTCCCTCTTCCGTCACACGGCTTAAGCATAAGCTGAAAGCCATGTATGGCATACCTGCGTATGATGTGGGCACACTGTATAGGGAAAACAGCCAATCACAGACTAAGAAGGGCACTTTTGGCCATTTAAAGGTGATTATAGCAAGTTTTAGACCCCAAATGGCCTTTGATGAACAGGAAGTAACCTTAATTCAGATCTCAAACACACTTGCTCCCTGAAATGCCTGTTAAACAGCCCATTGTGTGCCCCTGAAAGCTTGCTGGTGCTTGCATGCAATTTGCTTTTTTGATATTTTTATTTTGTAACTGCCATTTTGACAAATGTCACAGGGGTGTCAGATTATTAAAAATGGGAGGAGGTGGCCAAGTGAGGTCTCAGGGAGGCACTAAAATCATCCAACCGCCTCCAATTATCCTGATTTGTCCCAGTTAATCCTCTACCATCCCATTTCTCCCAGCTGCTTTGAAATGACCCAGTTTCATTCTTCTCACTTTCCTCATTTGTTCTCAGCTTACTTCAAATGTTCCAACTGGAAAAGTAGTTAGAATAATAGAATCCTGGAGTTGGAAAAGACCTCAAGGACCATCCAGTCCATCCTACTGCCACACAGGATACACAATCAAAAGACTCCTGATAGATGGCTATCCAGTGTCTGTTTAAAAACCTCCAAAGAAGGAGATTCTACCACAATCTGAGGGAGCATGTTCCATTGTTGAAAGACACTTACCATCAGGAAGTTCTTCCTAATGTTGAAGTGGAATCTCTTTTCCTGTAGCTTGAATCATTCCTCCGGGTCATAGTCTCTGGAGTAGCAGCAAACAAGCTTGCCCCATCCACAAGATGACATCCCTTCCAATATTTCAATATGGCTATCATGTGTATCTGTTTTTATTTGCATTCCCTCTCAAGATGGCAACTGACTTTGTGTTACTTCCTGTCACTATTTTGAGAAGGGATGCCAAGGAAAACAGAGGTATTTGGCCTTGCTCTGGAGGGGTGTGTGTAGGGAGGTCTCAAGGGAAACTGGCCCTGGACCCTATCCAGTTGCCCACTCCTGCTGTAAAAACTGAAGCAGATTTGCTCTCTGGAAGATAAAATGTATTCCCCCCCCCCTCAATACACCAGCGGATAGGGATAGAACAAAAGGATAGGAATAGAAAGTGGATTATAAAAAAACAATAGTTTTGAGTTTCTTACAACAAACAGAGAGATAGCTGTGGTAGTCTGTATCAGCGTAAGAAGGAAATAGTAAGGAGGGATCTAGGGTACTTTTCATACTAATTTATATATTTCAGCATAAGCTTTTGTAAATTCCAGTCCACATCTTCAGATACATGACATATCTGATACATCCGAGGAAGTAGATTGAAGTCTATGAAAGCTCATGCTGCCATTTTCTTTCTTTCCATTAGTCTCAAAGGTGCTACAAGATTTCTCCACATATCTGATACATGTATCTGAAGAACTGAGCTGGACTTCATGAAAGCTTATGCTTAAATATATCAGTCTCAAAGGTGCCACTAAAATCTCCCCCTGCCCTTTTCTTTCTTTCTTTCTTTCTTTCTTTCTTTCTTTCTTTCTTTCTGATAGGGGAATAGATGAGCTTGGGAAATTGCAATCTTTCCTGTTTGAAGGTATTTAAGGAGATGATAGAAAGACATATTTTAGGGAAACTGAAGTTGTGGATTCCTGCTTTGACCTGGAGGTGAGACTCCTTTATACACTCATGTATAAGTCTAGAAAAGGTAGTTTAAAAAAACCAACCCCCCAAAAAACTGGGTCTGAGGGACTGTGTGCTTACCTTTTGCCACTCTACACAGAGAGGGGAATGGTTCCTTTTTTATTGATAAGTCTTTATTCTGCACCTTAACTCTTGCATTTGCATTCTTTTTGACATGTGTGCATTACCTTAGCCCTGCTCACACCTGAGTGCCTCATGCACACATTGCACAGACACCATTTAACTGATTTCCCCTCCTCATCCACCCAGCTTTTAGGATGAGTTATGCCTGCTGGAATTTTGTAGGAAAACATTATTTTCCTTTGTTTCATCCTATACATTCTTTGTTATATGTCCCTAACTTTTACCCTCAACTTATCCACGGGTCATATCAAAATCCATAATTTTGCCCCCAAAATCTGCCCTCGACTTATATGTGAGGTCAACTTATACTTGAGTATATACAGTAGTTCACCTCCAATGCACTGTCATCTATAAAAAAATCCTCAGATTCTCTGAGCTGAAGTCAAGACCTTGACAGAAACCAATGCAGGGAAATCAGGAAAGCAGGGAGTCCTGTCCCATTTGATCTTATAAACTCTGTAGATAACATTTCCCCTTTAGCCCCTGAGGTTTGCTTCATCACAAGAATGTACAGCATTCCAAGCCAAAGGAAGCACATGCACAATGGCTGCATTGTCACCAGCTCCATTAAAGTCTATTCTCTTTTGTCAGCTGGGTATTCATGTGTAGCTAGGAAGGACAGAGCAAACATAGGATTGCCTAGGGCTGCATCTGACCTGACCTGTTTGAAAAATGACCCCATATTTTATGAAAGGTGTCTGGCTATAAAGATACAGGAGAATGTGTGCATGTGTGAGCACACACCTGCAGAGCTTAGAAAAGTTTCTTTTTTGGACTGCACTATTCAGAATTCTCCAGCCAGGATGCCCATGGCTGAGGGATTCTGGGAGATGTAATACAACAAATTAACATTTCCTGGTTCTCTGTGCCTGAAAAAATATAAAAAATAATAGAATCATAGAATCAAAGAGCTAGAAGGGGCTTCATGGGCCATTCAGGAGACCCCAGCATCTTTCTAGGAAATTGGTTCCATTGTCAAACTGCTCTTGACACTCAAGAAGTTCCTTTTAATATTGAACTGAAATCCACTTTCTTGTGACTTGAAACCATTAGACCGAGAACACGTTTGCCTCCCTCCTCTCTGTGATACCCTTTGATGTATTTAAAGAGTGCAGTTCTGTAATCCTTCAGTCTTCTGTTTGAGCTGAACATGCCCAACTCCCTCAACCTGTCATCATATGTTTTAATAATAATAATAATAATAATAATAGTATTTATTTATATTTCCCGCCTCTCCCTCTGGATCAAGGCGGGATTCCATCAGCTAAAATTTTGTTCTCCATACCTCTCATCATCCTTGTTGCCCATCTTTGAACCTGCTCCATCTTGTCTATATGCTTCGTAAAATGAGGTGGATGCAGTTTATGATCAACAATAATCCCAAGGCCTTTTTGCATGTGATACTACTAAGCCATCCACCACTCATCCTATAGCATTTGATTTTTGTGGGCTAATAATAATAATAATAATAATAAATTTATATCCCGCCCCTTCTGCACTCAGGCAATAGGGGCGGCTTACAACATTAAAATTATACATAACATAACCCCCAACCCTCCCTCCCTTAAAACAGAATTAAACATTTTATAATTAAAACCTAACAATCAATAAAAATGCACACAATAAAAAATTAAACAATAAAACAAAAGCAACAACCATAAATTTTTTTGCATTTGTCTCTATTGAATTTCATTATTATTTCATTATTAATATCTGACAAACTTTCTAGTTTATCTATGTTCTTTTGAATTCTGTCCCTATATTCCAATATCTTCCCTCTTAGTTTTGTGTCATATGCAAAGCTGATAAAGATTTCCTCCAATTCATCACCTAAGTCATTGATAAAAATGTTGAAGAGTAATGGCGCTAGAACCAAACCCAGAGGCATGGCACTTGAGACCTCCTTCCAGTTTGAAGTGCAGCCACTGAGTCTTTGGGCACAGTTTTCCAACCAATTAGGGATCAAACTGATGGTGTTTTCATCTATTCCATATTTAGTCAGTTTGCTAATCAAAATATCTTGGGAGAACATATCCAATGCTTTGCTGAAATCCAGATAAATGACATCCATAACATTTCCACTATCTACTAGATTAGTTACCCAGTCAAAAAAAGGTATAAAGTTAGTTTGGCAGAATATGTTATTGACAAATTCATGCTGTCACTGCATTATTATGAAGATATTTGGAGACAGACATCTGTATAATCCATTCATGTATTTTTTTACTACCTGGTATTGAGGTGGGGCTGACAGGCCTGTAGTCTTCTGGATCTTGTTTTTTACTCTTTTTGGAGAGACAATGTTTGCTTGTCTCTGGTCATTTAGTGTTTCCATCTTTTCCATATTTCACCTCACTTATTCATCAGGATTTTTTTTTAAAAAAATATGGCAACTGGTTCAGGGAGTACATCAGCCTATTCCTTCATTTTGCTGGGATGCAGTTAGTCCACCCCTGCAGATCTGAACTGGTGTAAGTTAGCTAAGTGGTTTCTGACTATCAGTCAATAAATTCCTATATATCCTTATCAATCTTGATTTGCAGTCCAGATCCCTTGCTGATATCTCTGCTGCAGCATGGAAGTTCTCTTTTGGGGAGAAAACTGAAACAAAATAGGTACTGAGTAGTTCTTACTTTTCAATGTGATTTTAAAAATCATTTTACCATCCTTATTGATCAGATGACTCACTGTCTCCTTGGTCATTCTCTTCCTTGAATGTGTCTGGAAAACAGTCATCCCCTTTTTGATGCTCCTTGCTTGCCTAGCCAGTCTCATCTCATTTTGAATTTTAGCTTTCCTTACACTTTTCCTGCAGGCTTGGGCTACACATCTGTACTGTACTCTTTCTTGGTGACTCATCCTTTCTTGTATTCTACATCTGCTACTTAATATTCTAAATCTGCTACTTAGTTAGGTCTCTCCCCCTTCCCCAGCCCATTTTAACATAGAAGCAGTGACACCAGATTAAGGAGATCTGTTTAGCTGCTGATCAAGATGTAAGAAGGATGATGTTTCCAGCACTCTCCTACCAGTAAACAATGACAATTGTGATGGTGGTTTGTTTGTTTGTTTGTTTGTTTTTGCTTCTCATTTTCACAGCATCACTTACTGGTAGAAGAGGGCTGGATATGTCAACCTCCTTGCCCCTGATCAGTAGAACCTCTTCACTGGTGCAGTTGCTAGCTGTTAAGGTGGGCTGGGGGGCAACATAATCTTACTGAATATGGAGCAAAATTCAAAGACATAGGAGTTTATCAGATGGGAGGAATTTCTCTTTATTTCGAATGTAGCCAATTGGAGCCAATTGGAACCAATTCGAATTCATGTGAATTTGCTAGTTTAGTGAATTTACGTGAATTCCAATCGTGTTCAGAATGCGTTCAGAATTACTTCCCAAAATGACCCGAAAATGACTGCCCATTGCCCGAAATTGCGTGAGATGCTTTAATACGCAATAATGTAAAACCCATGATTGCGTTTGGAATGACTTCCCTTTTGCCCGAAGTTGCGTGAGATACTTTAATATGTAATAATGTGAAACCCCATGATTGCGTTCAGATTGCCATTAGTTTTCATTGTCTGAAAATTCTTTACCCACATTAGTCTGGAAAATCAGTATGCAAAGGGATCTTGCAGCACCTTTGAGACCAATTGAAAGATAGATGTTGGTACCATGAGCTTTCGTAGACTTGAACATACTTCTTCAGATACATGGAGTGAATATAGAACATGGAGCAGTTACAGATAACTCTTGATTGCAAATCCATAACTACAATACAGAACATTTCTTTTGTGAGGCATGTATTCAGTGTCCTTGCACTGTTTATCAACCAGGAATCCACACTCGCTTCCATTTTGTCAGCTCAGCATGTTGTGTTTGGATCCTTCCACCGCTTCTTCCTCCCCCAAGGAGAAAAGTTTATTAAAAGCATTTTATCTATGACTTCGTGCAAATACGAATTTACATTTCATCAATAAAATACCCCTCTTCTTCTTCCTGACCCCGTCTTTTGGCTTTGTTGGAAACCGTATCCTCAATTTAATTTACTATTACGGGGTTATCTTTCTAGTAATAATCTCAGTCTGCAAACAAATAATTCTTGACTTGTTTTCTTCTTGCAGCCCAGAGGTATAATGTGGGCTGAGTTTTTCATAACATGTGTGGCTTCCCTACATCTTTTCAGAGGAGAAACTGTTTGGTTTACAGAAAAATAATTACCAGAAAGATTTAGTAACATTTTAGATGGCTTTTTACAAATCTGCTACATAAGCAGTGGGAAATCCATTCTCATCTATCCTAGACTGGAAATGATTAACTTGACAAAAAAATAATATTTCTCATATTCAGTTAATTCATTACTTCCTTCCAAAAAGCTGTGATTATTTTCTATGTGTTGCTGTAGGCAAACAGAATAACATAAAATAACAAAATCTAATTCCTATCACGAAGGACCTTAGAAGATAGACATTAGGGCTAGAGGAATGAGAGCAGTAATTCCTGATGCTTTCCGCCTCACTGTGATATTAAATCAGCTCTGGATTTTGGCCCAAATTTTAAAGGACCTGTCCAAAGTTCTGAATTGAAGACTGAGTATTAGAACCTTTCTGATCTGTAATGATCGGTTTAAAACTCAGAGTGGATTCAGTGCCCCATTAACATGGAAGCCACCAGCCACCACTAGTACAAGATACAGTTATAAAAGAAAAGGGCAGGTAACAGAAAAGGAATAGATTCAGTTGCAGCTGGAAATAAGAGATAGGTAGTTTACACATAATTTCAGAAGCAATTCCCAGTATTTTCACTTGAACCTATCAGGGTAGACTAGTGAAAATGTTGGACAGTCACTTAAAAAGATTATAGGAATCCTGTGTATATGACTGAAGTGGAGGAATTGATCCTTAGGACTTTATCACACATGGGTTTTAAACCACAATATTAGTAAGAGAATAGCATCTTTGGCAATACCTATTGCCTCTCACTCATTGCTCTGGACCTCTGAAGCATTGTTACGATGCATCATTTCATTGACGGGGAAAACCCATCAATAAATAAGAATCTTCTTTCAATATTCCCATCCCACTACTTTATAAAGCATTTCTCTCTGCTGCTACAGGAAGCCAGACACAGCCAAAGGGTGAGTCTTGAGTGACACTGAAGGATGAGTTGAATGGGATTCTTCATAGGTGACTGTAATGGCTGCCATAAATGAGTGGTGGAATATATTAAAAGACACAATCCAAAGCATAGCAGCAACCCAGTGTTTTTGCTAATGGTTTCCATGTTAGTTGGGCAGTGGTTTTGTAGTCTGGTTGTAGTATAAACTTTAAAGGAATTATCTATGGTGCTTGACCTGATTGGTGGACAGGAGCAAATCTTTTGAAATTCAGTGCAAAACTCAGAGTTGATTCACCATCTCACTCACATGGAAGCCAGTGGCTGCAATCAACAACAGCTGGCTCTGCATTAATAATGCAACTTGACAATGCTTTAACTGTCATGGCTCCAGCTTATGGAATCCTGGGATTTGTAGTTTGTTGTGACACCTGAGCTCTCTGAGAGACAAGGCTAAATATCTCACAAAACTACAAATCCTACAGTTCCACATCATTGAACTATGGCAATTAAAGCAATGTCAAACTGCATTATTTCTGCATTGCAAATTGAGTCAACAACACTTGCTCCACCTGGACTTCAAGGCTTCTCATCCCAGACAACTCTGCCCTTGTCTGTCTTATAAACTTCTTCAGCTCTAAATAACTCCACAGAGTAGTTATTTAAATTGTAAACTGTACTATGGAGAAAAAGATTCCATTCCAAAGTATCCTGATTTTCTCTGCAATGTTGTTTCTTTTGGCCACTGGAGTGGAGTTTGCAATGTGATGAACAGCAGAATTTTAAAAGTTGTACAAAAATGATTGGAAAGATATCCCCCAAAAGCTTTTGCAGTGAACCTGATTCTGATCTTAAATGGTTTCAGTCTATAGCAACATTCATTTGAAGACTGAATTCTACTCTGTGTGAGTTACCTGCATGTCAAAACAGAGTATGGGAACATCAGACTCTGAGTCTATAAATACTGGATTTGTGTAAATAGATCCAGATGGGCAACCAGATACAAGGAAATACTGACAACTTAACAGGTATTAGGGAAAAGATAGCCCAGAAGGTTGACACATGAATAATCAGAAAAAATTCATGGTGTAGAAATGCTTTAAAAAAAAGTAAAAAAATGCTTAATTAAAAAGTAACTTAAAGTAAGACGTCAGCATTTTATTTGGGTGTAGCAGATTGTAAGAATTGTTTTCCTGTTGATCTTAAGAGATGGGGAAGTCTTCCAAGTGCCTCTGTCTGTGAGGTTTGGAGGCTGGCAACAAGAGATAGAGTGAGTGTTACTAGATGAGGATTATCCCAGGTCTCGCTATTTTGGGGAACAAACCTGAAACTTATAAATAGCTCATTGTGATATCATAGGGAGTGGGCCCTGGATGATGTTAACAAGGGTGATGTTACAAGGTGGAGCATCAGTGAGAGCTGCCAGAGTATCTCATTCAAAAAACAAGTCTGGAAACAAAACCTTATGAGGAACAATGTAGAATCATAGAATCCTATAGTTGAAAGAGACCACAAGGGCCATTAATCCAATCCCCTGCCATGCAAGAACACACAATCAAAGCATTCTGGACAGATGTCCATCCAACCTCTATTTAAAAACCTTCAAGGAAGGAGACTCCACCACACTCTGAGGCAGCATATTCCACTATCGAACAGCCATTACCATCAGAAAGCTCTTCTTAATATAGAGGTGAAAACTCTTTTCCTGTAGTTTGAATCCATTGCTCCATGTCCTAGTTTTTTGCACAGCTAAAAAACCTGGCTTACTTTTCCTAGTTTGAATCCTCTTCCGGGATGCAGCTGGATTTGCTGCTGATGCCACCTCCTGCCTAAAACCTACCTAAAGCCCGACTAGAAGCCTGTCTTTGCAAATCGGCCAGCTGAGCGCAGCTGGGAGCTGGGATTTAGGCAGGTTTTAGGTGGGAGGCAGTATCGGCAGCAAAATATGAGGGATAATAACCGGCTGCATCCGGGCAGAGGATTCAAACCAGGAATGTTAAGCCGGGTTTTTTATCAGTGCGAAAACTCCCTTGTCTCTGGAGCAGCAGAAAACCAGCCGACTCCTTCTTCCATATGTCATCCTTTCAAATATTTAAACATGGCTACTATATCACAACTTAACCTTCTCTTCTCCAGTCTGAACATACTCAGCTCCCTAAGTCATTCCTCACAGGGCATGGTTTCCAGACCTTTCACCATTTTGGTTGCTCTCCTCTGGACATGCTCTTCTTCAACTGTGGTGCCCAGAATTGCAGACAATACTTCAGGTGAGGTCTGACCAAAGCAGAATAGAATGGTCCTATTACTTCCCTTGATCTAGACATTATAATCCTCCTCTTGACGGAACCCAGAAGTGCATTGACTTTCTTAGATGTCACATCACATTGGTGACTCATGTTCAGCCTGTGGTCCAGTAAGACTCCTAGATCCCTATCACATGTGCTGCCATCAAACCATACTCAGGTTCAGCTGGAATAATAAAAGATTGAGAGATGATATGATTGCCATCTTTGAACATCTGAAGAGGTGAGCTTGTTTTTTTTTTTTTTTTTTTGCTATGCCAGAGAATGAGAACCAACTGATTAACTTACAAGAAGACAATTTTCCCCTAAATATTATGAAGAACTTCTTCATTGTAAGGGCTGTTCAATGTGGAAAAGACTAGCTTAGAGCCTTCTGGATTCTTCCTCGCTCAAGGTATTTAAACAGAGGTTGGATGGGGGAAATTTGGGAATGTTTTAGTTGTGCATGGTGGGAAATTGGGCTAGATGACCCTTATTGCCCCTTCCAGCTCTAAAAGTCTATGACTCCATGGGGAATACATACACATATACACACACACTTTCAAGGAAGTGCTCTTGTTGTGCAATTATTTCTTCCCACCTGGTGAGCTGGAGACTGAGAATCAGGCCTTAAGATCTGGGAACCCTAGGCAGTACTCTTGAAGTTGTACCTCCTGGTTATGGAATGCTCACCTGATACCCAAAGGGTTGTACTTTTGGACCCATATTATATTAAGCATGTTATGGATTTTACAGTTTTGGGGAAATCAGGATTTAATTTTTAAGTTTTCAAACTGGGATGCCCTAGGATGTTTTTGTAATTTGTATTTATGATGATACACTGGTGTGTGTTCAATTGAGTGCTTTGCTACATTGGATTTTGATTGATTGATTATGATACTGAAAACATTTTTATCTGTCCAGGCATTCCTTTACTTCAATCTGAAATTTTTGAAGACAGGCCATGGTTATGCAGTTGTAAGAGAAAGGACATTAGACCCAGCATGATGTAGTGGTCTGAGGATTGGACTATGACTCTGCACACCAGGGCTTGAATCACCATGTGGCCCTGAAAGTCCACTGGGTGGCTTTCAGCAAGTAACTCTCTCTCAGCCTCAGAGGATGCCAAAGGCAAGCCCACTATGGCCAAATATTGGCAAGAAAAGCTTGCGATACATTTGCCTTAAGGTCACCATAAGTCAAATGATTTGAAGGCACACAACACTAAAGGGGAAACAAACAAAACAAACAGCTTCATTTATATACCACTTCATACCCTTAAGGAGTGTCTAAGTGGTTTACAATTGAAAGCTATTTGCCCCTCAACAATCTGGGTACTCATTTTAGCAACCTCGAAAGGATGCAAGCCTGAGTCGAGCTTCTACTCAGGCACTCTGCCCTTTGTTAGGAATGCTTTTTGTTAAAAAAGTATTAATTCACATAGTCTAGGACTTGACTTTACACTCTGGAACTGATGACAGATGCCTCCAGATGCTGTTGCACTGAAGCATATATCAGGCAGCAAGTCTCTCTCTGGCTGATAGAATTAGAACTTCCAGAGCTTAGAAGACCTCTTTTTGGACTACAGCTCCCAGGATTCCCATGCTGGTTGGAGGATTATGAGGATTGCAATCCAAAAGACTGTTCCCCTTTTATCCCTGCCCTTTTAGAGATGTCTCCTTTCTTAGTCACCCCTCCCAGTACTTTTAATTTTCTTGATATTCTCTTGTTCTTTTCCTAGTCCATTATCTGTTCTTCATGTTATGTCTAACATATTCTAAGCTGCTCCTGAACAGGACTTTTTGTTATCTTTTGTTTGTGTGTGTGTTGTGTGCCTTAAAGTCATTTCCGACTTATGGAGACCCTAAGGTGATAGTAAATTTCCTCCTTTGATCTGATGGGTAGGACTAAATGACCTCTGCAATCCCTCACAACTCCAAAATCTTATTATTTTAAGTTTAATTAGGAGGGGGAGCAGCAAGCTCAGTGAGACCAAGAAAAAAAAATCTTAACTCAGGGGAGGGAGTGGGAATTACAAAGCCAGAAATCCATTTCTGTTTGTGTGTGTGCGTCTGTGAGAGAGAATGGGGTTAGAGCTGAAACATGTTTGTGTTGTTTAGCTTATTCAAACATGTATATCCCAACCTTCTTCAGAAATTTGAGGCAGCTTTCAACATGCAGTATCAAGTATGAAATATCAAACAGCATTGGGTATCACACAGTAAAAAACAGTCACAAAACCTGGAGAAACAAGGGAGAAAGCTAAAAGAACATTTGCAGAGAACAGTCAGATTTCTGTTTTTTAAAAGGAGATTGAATTCTAAAGCCAGATCTATACTACTGAATGGGAAATAAATGTGCAAACAAACATTACTCATGGTGCAATACATGATAAAAATGTACACACTTCAGGAAGTATGAACAGTACAGTCATGAGTGGTTTTTCTTGAGACAGCCAGAGAGGTTTAGTGGTTAGAGCACAACTGAGAAACATGTGGAACTTTCAATGTTGTTGGCTTCCTAAGATTCTTTACTACACGTTGAGTATGCCTTATCTGGAATTCTGAAATCCAAAATCCTCCAAAAGCCAAAATTGCCCTCATAAGTGGCTGAGGTAGTGACACCTTTGCTTTCTGATGGTTCAACATAACTGAGGGTTATGCACATAAGTCAACATAACTGAGGGTTATACAGGCATTGTATGACCAAAAAGATCCTGGCTTTAGACCCTGAACAAGGAACATAGATAAAACTGCTCTGTTCCATTCCCTCTCTCTTTCTCATTTTGCATTCCACCACCAAATATATAACTCTTCTGACTTTGATTAAGAGAGTCCAAATGAGGTTACAAGCAGCAAACAGATCATGATGCTACAATATAACTGTTCTGAAATGTCGCCATATAATAATTTATTAATTTACAAACCCCTATCAATGTGTGTGCACATACTGTTTTATTTACATTCTGCAGCTTGTTCCGTCATTTTGCCTAGTTGAAGTACCTGGAATACTGCACACAGTTCTCGGGGCACCACAGTTCAGGAAGGTTACTGACAAGCTGGAACATGTCCAGAGGAGGCTGACAAAGGTGATAAATTGTCTGGAAACCAAACCCTATGAAGAATGACTTAGGGAGCTGGGTATGTTTATTCTGGAAAAGAGAAGACTGATAGATTATATGTCATTCATCTTTAAATACCTGTAGGAAGATGGAAAACCTTCTTGTTGAGAAGATGGAACAATCTTTGTTTTCAACTACTCCAGAAACAGAGGGCTTGTTTACATTGGCCAGAATACCTTGGACTGCTCCCTGAGTATTCTGGCCCTGGATCCTGGCTTTAGACTTCAGATTCCTCCAGTTACCGCTACACTCCCTAGTTGTGCCACACATCCCATTGAGTTGCCTGGCACTGCCACCACTGGTGCAAGTTGCTCCCTTTGAGGTCAGAAACAAGGAGCCTAGCATTGATCATATGTCTGGGCACTTCATTCTCATCTCAGAGGGAAAGACATGCCTCAGTGTTAGAACCATCAGATGACATGCCAGGATATAAGTGTAGCCAGCTGCCCATCATCACTATGGAGTGTTCTGGACTGGTATGATACATGTTAAGTGCGGAACTGGCCTTACATCAAGAAGACAGTGAAGACACTTGAATTGGGGATTTGGCCCTGTGTCATACAGACAAGTTGCCATGGGGGGGGGGGCTGCTTCATTTGGCCCATGTAGACATGCTCTAAGAGAAGAGCCAATGGATTTGAGTGGACGGTGGACTTTTCATTATTGAATATCTTTAAACAGAGGTTGGATGGACAACTCTTAGAAGTACTTTAGTGTGTGTTCCTGTGTAGCAGGGGGTTAAACTAGATGGCACTTGGTGTACCTTCCAACTCTGTTATTCTATGACAACATAAATATTGACATAGAGAAGAATTTACTATATAATTTAGTCTTGTTGTCATAGAATCTAGTTCTTAGTCCCAACTCAAGGAAGCTCACTAAATCAATGGGAACGTGGTAAGTCAACACTTATTCATCACTTAAGTAAGTTCTGTTGATTCATGTGTTCTATTTTAGCTGGTGACCAACAATTGGATTTAGGCCATTTACTTTAATTGTGTGTACTGCCTATATTGTACGATATATTTAATGTATTTTTTATTATTGTTGTATACCATTTTGAAATCCTTGAATCTAAGGGGTTATAAACATCCATAAATAAACAACATACCCTAGCAGCAGTTTGAAATCATTCAGCCAAGAAGCAAATTTACTACAGTTTGTAAGGACTGAGTTTGGCGAAAAAGCTGAAAAATATTGGGCTTAAAATAAAAACCTTTTTGACTGTTGCGTAGAAGGCATCTCCTCTCATTCTTCCACTATGTACATCTTCAATCTGAAATGATAGGAGTCAAACTGGCTTTTAAAAAATCATGTGATGGACTGTTTGCATAGATTGTCTATAAGAATTTCTAAATGTAAAACAAAGAAAGGTCGCATTCCATTTTCAGAAAGGGATGTACAATGGCAGTGTCTATGAGTTATGGGTTTGGGTTATTGGCTATGAGATCTATTGGCCAGACCTCTGGTGCCACAACAAACTACAGTTCGAAGAATTCCATAATATTGACCCACAGCACTTAAAGTAGAGTCAAATTGGATTATTTCTGCAGTGTAAATGCAGCCTGAGTGAGGAAACTCTAAGCAAGAGGCTGTACCTCTGGTTGAGTTCAGAAAGAGAGCTGGAACTGTAGAGGAGAGACAGCTGCCAGGGATAGATAAAAGGCCTTTTTCACCTTGTATTTGGTAGTGGTAATTTTAATTGTGTATGTAGGAGGAAACAAAGGGATATATTGTTTGAAGCATAATTTCTATATTGCATTTGCTTCTATATTGTATTTTTTTTTTAAATTATGGCTTCAAGTTCTTCATCCAACGGTTGCAATACAACTAAGCAACACAGGCAGAAAGGTCCTGCAGTTATGTCCTGCACTGACAACTCATTAGATGTTTAGTACTTTGGGGACATGTTTTGTTGTTATTTTTGCAGAGTACATAGTACATAATATATGATCCAGAATTCATAATGTACTTTTTTGCTCACTTTTCCCCTCCCAGAAACGGCAATACAAAGAAGTAGCATCCCATTTAAATTAACAATCATTCTCAGAGAAACTGAATATATCATTAATTTTTTACCTCTCCATACTCCATTTTTTTCTTCTACTTTTTCAATCTCAATTTCCCATTTATCTCTCCATGATTCTTTATTGCTTTTTCCAGTATGTCCAAGTCAAATGACATACAGTCTAAACTTGAATTGTGTTTGTGTGTTTGTAATATTCAATTACAGTTGGTGCCACAGAACCCAGAAAGAGGTAGAATGACATTCCCCATGAGAGCTTGGAAAGGTTACTTTTCTTGACTACAATATATATGAATCCCACTTGTGGGCTGGAAGATTATGGGAGCTCTAGTCAGAAAGTAACATTTCCATGAGGCAACACTTCGAAAGAGCTTGGAAAGGTTACTTTTTTGGACTACAGTATCAGTTATCACGAGCACTTGCTGGCTGGAGGATTTTGGGAGTTGTAGTAAGAAAGTTACATTTCCAAGTGTTGCTTCTCACTCTGCAGGGGAGGACTGTAGTTAGCATGCTGACTCCTAGACTGATTTTCAGTTCTGATAAACCTTAGCTTGAAAAGTATTTGCCAATGGCTGTCAACGATCAAATGAATTATAGATGATGTTGGTAAACAAAACACCACCTTGATGAATGATGGGCTGTTCTTCTATGACACAATGGCTCAGCCATTCAAAGTGCTGATTAAACCCATTACAGTAAAATAATCACCATCCATTACCGCTTAGTGTTGGGACCTGACAACGTAGTTAAGGCAGCGGAGGGTGTCAGCAAAATGATTTGTTGGGCTCCTTGTCCAATGACCATAAATCACATCACTAAATCAATCCACAGTAGAAATAAAACAATACATTTTCATTTTTCATGACAGCGAATTACCAAATGTGTGTATTGACTTATTCTTAAACATTGACACCATTAAGGATGGATTTGGGGCCATCCACAACTAATTTTATCATGCTAATTATTATTTTTTAGCAGTTTAGGTAAAACGTTTCCTATTTTCCTTCTCTACAACTACCACCATTGCTGTTTTGTGGCTAGAACTGCCCTTTCCCCCAGTGTTTTTCTATTTCAGTGTTAACAATAAGACATGCTTCTTGGGGGTAATTTTGAACAGAGGCCAATGAACTGATTCACAAATACAAACTATCAACATTCATTCATTCCTTTGGTGCATTTTACTCTTGTTTCCTCAGCTGAGATGACTCCCAGAGTGGCTTACGTAGGATCAGTAATGAACAAGACAGCTTCTGCTGGAGGCAGTACATATATTATGTACTATGTAGAATATAAAAGACCCAACAGAAAAGTACAAAAGAGTGAGGAGCAGAAACAAAAACAATGTTGTTGTGAACCTTCAATTTAATTCAGACCTTATAGTGACCCTAAGGCAAAACTCTCATAGAGTTTTCTTGGCAAGATTTGGTCAGAGGGGGCTTGCTTTTGCCTCCAGCAGAATGAGAGCAAGGACAGGACTATCCTGGCCTCTCTAGTACTGGTGGCAGGAAGTTCCAAAGTCTGAGAACAGTCACTGAGAAGACCATCTCTCTGGTTCCCAACAAACAAGGCTAAGGTGGTGGTGGGACAGAGAGAAAGGCCTCTCCAGATAATCTTAGAACCCTAAAATAACTAAATGGGTGCTATTAAAACAAAATTCGGGATTACATTCTTAAGATTTCAGTCATAAGAATTTCTCAAGAGGTCCCTGTACTATTACATTTGGAAAAATGTTGGGTGCTGTATAGGAAAAATTTGCCAATTGTAGTCCAAACCCTCAAGGAATTGACCATTGTTATTGTTGTGTGCCTTCAAGTCACTTATGACTTATGGGGACACTAAGGCAAAGGGTCTCTCCATGAGTTTCCATGGTTGGGTGAGGATGTGAATCCTGATCTCCAGAGTTGTAGTCCAACACTCAAAGTACTATGCCATGCTGGTTTGGCTCCCTCTTATTAAATTTCCACTGTGGCAGCAAAATTCAGTATCGTCAAATTCAGGAAACATACTATATATAGTCAATTATAAGTTGACCCCATGTATAATTCGAGTGCAGGTTTTGGGCCAACATTATGGATGTTGATATGACCTGTGATAAATCAAGACACATTTAACAAAGGATCTAAAGGATGAAGCAAAGGAAAACAATATCAAATAACTTAAAAAATTCAGCAGGTATAAATGTTTGTGCTCCCATTAAAGGCTGGATGGATGAGATAATATGGAGGGAGGTCAGTGCTTCCAGGACACATTACACTCTTGCCTTTCATCAGTGGATGGTTCCTTTAAAAAAAAAGAAAGAAAGAATTAAAGTACATTTGACTTGGGGTTTTTGGGTAAACGTTTCGACTAAAATTTCTAGATGTATACATGAGTATATACATTATTCACAGAGTCCTTCTTGAGAAATTCAATGTTCTTTGCCTAACAAAGGGGCTATTAGCTTCCCTGAATCTTCAGGGAAGTTACTTTTTTATTGCTAATGTAGTGTAATTCCCAAGAAAGGGAAAGGTCTTTGCCTGGATTGAGATCCCTGCCAAACCTCTGAAACAACATTTGATAGAAAATGCAGGCCTGTGACTCTACCCTTTTGCATGATTTATTTTCAGCATTTTGGTATCACTCTTTTGTGGATTTTGGTCATACAACTAGCTTAGCCAGTGGTCAGGGACTGTGGGAGCTGAAGCCCCAAACTCTAGGGATTAGAGTTTGAGTACCACTGCTCTAGTTATATTCCCCACAATCCATGAGCAGCATGAACAAGACCAAAAGGGATTTGGGAACGGGGCCATTTGGAGCAGCACCAATTTCCCATTCACATAATTATTAATAGAATGATGGCAAATGGCTTTTTCTAAGAGTGAGTTTGCACCATTCTTTTAATAGGGAAAGATCACGATCGGGAACAAATATAAGAATAACGTCTCCTAATGCTACTACTTATTCCATGTTTACCAGTTCATATAAATGTACTCCACAAATGAAAAGACTAATGCAAGTAAATTGTTTTGCAATCTGATGCTGGTGAAATCTGAACTAGGTGCAACCAGAATACCCAAAGCTCTAAATTAAGTAATGGAAATTAGTTTCTGGGCCTCAAGGCATGAATTCTTATTTTTGTTTTTATTCAGTTTATAATGAGCATCCAGTGCAGGGCAAGCACTTTTATAAATATTAAATGTCGATCCATTATTTTAGTTGATCCATTCATTATATTAACTTTTTTTTTTAGTACTGTTGTAGGGTAAGATTTAAACTGGAGGATAGCTAGAAATAACATTGCTGGCAGCTAATGGCCTTCCAACACTTATCATTCTATAGCCAAGATACTAGAACAAGGAGGCAGAACATAATGTTCTGGTGTCACAGTTGCTCTCCCCACAAGGCATTTGTCAAGACTTGGGAGGATGGGGTAGGAGAAGAGGAAGCAACTCAGATAATGAAGCAGTTGGTCTTGGCTACATGGGGAAAGAAACAAATGTGTTCTCCCAAATGGAGCATGCCCTCATTTTTCTTACTCTTGCACCCTAACCTAGCCCAGTGGCATTTTAATCAATTGTATTGCTTCTCTCCACCTTCTGGCAAACAATAGCGGTGATGGCCACAAAGAACTTGTCAGTTGCAAGGGAAAAGTTGGAGAGAGCACAAGGGGTTAGTAAATACCTCATTACACCAAATCCAAAAGTAAACACACACTCATGTAGCCCATATGTCATTAGCAAATTTCAAATTATGTAGATAGTATTCTTTGTCAATTGGATACATGCAAAATGGAGAGCCCTGGTGGCGCAGTGGTTAAATGTCTATACTGCAGCCACTCCCTCAAAACCATAAGGTAGCGAGTTCAATGCCAGCAAAAGGGCCCAAGCTTGACTCAGGTTTGCATCCTTCTGAGGTTGCTAAAATGAGTACCCAGATTGCTGGGGGCAAGTAGCTTACAGTTGTAAACTGCTTAGACACTGCTTAGGTGGTATGAAGCGGAATATAAATGAAACTGTTCAAGTAGTAGCTTCACAACATCATTATTAGAACACTGAGCATTACAGCAGAGAATTCGAAGTACCTCAGCAAACACAGGATTCTATAGTCTGGAACCATGGTCATTAAAACAGTATGAAACTACTATAACTGTGTAGTGAGATCCAGTTGAATGCTGGCACAGCACGAAACGCTGCCAGCAGCATTATGCAGAATGTCTGAGATATAATGAGACAAGAGCCTTCTGAGGGAGGATCTTGGGCACAGTGGTGGTCTCCCAGGTCAACCTTAATGAAAATCAATGGGTATTTGGATAAGGGGCAGAAATGTACCTGGTTCCATTCAACTGCCATTGACCAGCCCAGAGGAAAACTGCTTCACAAGGAAATTGTGGAAACCCCCTTGGGCAATATTTGAAAAGAACTTACACTACCTGAAAACCAGTGTCTTCAGTACAAGTCTGTAAGATGATTTCAGCTACGTTCTTTGGGCTAAATCCTATTATTGCTCCTGATTCAGTTGGACTATGTGTTGTACCCCGCCCCGATTGCTTACCCAGAGGGGCGGGATATAAATAAATATCTATTATATTATATTATTATGTGTTGACTCCCCATCCAACAATTATTTCAATAGGTCTACACTAGTTGGGCTTATCCAACAGGGTTCTGGCCTTTATGGCTGCTGCCATGCTAGAAAATTGATGTCGTCTGACACCAGTTTAACTGCCATGACTCAATGCTGGGAAATCCTGGGATTTGTAGTTTGTTGTGGCAGCAGAGCTCTCTGACAGCTCTAAATAGCTCGCAAAATTACAAACCCCAGAATTCCACACCATTGAGCCATAGCAATTAAAATGGTGTCAAACTGTACTAATTTTTCAGGGTAGAGACAGCCTACCTCTGAGAAATTCTGAAGACTGTTGAAAGGGCTGACTAGATTAATGGTTTTGCATGCATATACTCTATTGTATGGGCAGGAAGAGTAGACATATGTCTAAGTAGCAGTTTAAGGTTAAAATGAACCTTTGAGAGGGATATTGAAGTTCATAAGGGGTTATGAAAGGAAGAGCTTTTATTTTAAAAAATCCTAATTTTCAAAGGGGGCTCCATATGATCGCTGTGCAGTATCAACAAAGAAAACAAAGAGACTCAGTGATGTATGTCTATAAGTGATTCATTCATCTCCTATATTTAAAATGTGAAAATGCCCCCCCCCCCAAGTATCTCATAGCAATTAAAATTAAGAGTGGATGGATCACTTAGCTTTGGATCTCCATTACTTTCACAGGTGCTCATTTATAAGGCCATTTCATTCTATTCCACATTTCATTGTCTTTTTAAAAAATACGTCATGTAAATTTGTATTTAAACACATATTCCTGAATATATTTTCTCACAAAATATGTTTCTGAATATATTAACTCAAAACCCATTCCTAAATATATTTAATGCTAAAACAGCATATATAATAATAATGTTTTGCATTTTTTTCCTGAGCTAATAACAGCATAGCAAAACCAAGCAAAATTCATATATTAATCCAGGAGGTTTGTTCAGTTCAAATCAGAGTGTACAAAGAATGAATTACTCAGATATTCCTGTCTGAAATTCAATATACCTTGTTGCTGGCAGGTGTCAAGGGCCACTATTAGGGTAGTGAATCTGTTCTGAATTTCAAAGGTGTTGAACCTATTTAGGGGAGAGCATACCTTCTGAGTTAATCTATTGTACTGCTTAGCAATGCTTACAAATATGCAGGTATTGGCATAATAGAATAATAGATTAGGAAGAGACCACAAAGGCCATCCAGTCCTACCCCCTGCCATGCAGTAATACACAATCAAACAGATGGCCTACAAACTTTGTTTAAAAACCTCCAAATAAGGGTGGATTCACCATATTCCAAGGCAGCATATTCCACTGTAGAATAGCTCTTATAGTCTGACATCAATATCAGGAAAGATTCTAGAACAGATAATTAAACAGAGACTTTGTGAACATTTAGAAGGCAATGCCATAATCACAAAAAGTAAACATGGGTTTCAGAGAAACAAGTCATGCCAGACACACCTGATCTCTTTTTTTTCATAAAATTACCAGCTTGGTAGATGAAGGGAATGCTGTGGATATAGTATATCTTGATTTTAGTAAGGCCTTTGACAAGGTTCCCCATGACACTCTTGCAAACAAGCTTGTAAAATGTGGACTAGGCAAGTTAACTGTTACATGGATTTGTAACTGGTTGACTGGCCGAACTCAAAGGGTGCTCAACAATGGCTCCTTTTCAACCTGGAGAGAAGTGACCAGTGGGGTCCCACAGGGTTCTGTCCTGGGCCCAGTGCTATTCAACATCTTTATTAATGACTTGGATGACAGAATTGGGGGCATACCTATCAACTTTGAAAATGACACCAAATTAGGAAGAGTAGCTAATACTTCAGAAGACAGGATCAAAATTAAAAATGACCTGAATAGACTAGAAAGCTGGACCAAAGCTAACAAAATGAAATTCAATGCAGAAAAATGTAAGGTTCTGCACTTAGGGTGGAAAATGAAATGCACAAATATAAAATGGGGGACACCTGGCTGAATGAAACTATGTGTGAAAGAGATCTAGGAGTCCAAATAGACCATAAGCTGAACATGAGTCAACAGTGCAATGCAGCAGCTAAAAAGGCCAATGCAATTTTAGGCTGCATCAATAGAAGTATAGTGTCTAGATCAAGGGAAGTAATAGTGCCACTCTATTCTGCTTTGGTCAGGCCCCACCTGGAATACTGTGTCCAGTTCTGGGCACCACAATTCAAAAAGGATGTGGAGAAACTGGAGCAGGTCCAAAGCAGGGCGACTAAAATAGTAAAGGGCCTGGAAGCCATGCCCTTTGAGGAGCGACTTAGGGAGCTGGGGATGCTTAGCCTCGAGAAGAGAAGGTTAAGAGGTGATATGATAGCCCTGTTTAAATATTTGAAGGGATGTCACATTGAGGAGGGAGCAAGCTTGTTTTCTGCTGCTTCAGAGAACAGGACCCGGGACAATGGATGCAAGCTCCAGGAAAAGAGATTTCACCTCAACATTAGAAGGAACTTCCTGACAGTAAGGGCTGTTCGACAGTGGAACACACTCCCTCGGAGGGTGGTGGAGTCTCCTTCCTTAGAGGTCTTTAAGCAGAGGCTGGGTGGCCATCTGTCGGGGATGCTTTGATGGAGAGTTCCTGCATGGCGGGGGTTGGACTGGATGGCCCTTGTGGTCTCTTCCAACTCTATGATTCTATGATTCTATGAGTCAACAGTGCGATGCGGCAGCTAAAAAGGCCAATGCAATTTTAGGATGCATCAATAGAAGTATAGTGTCTAGATCCAGGGAAGTAATAGTGCCACTCTATTCTGCTTTGGTCAGGCCCCACCTGGAATACTGTGTCCAGTTCTGGGCACCACAATTCAAAAAAGATGTGGAGAAACTGGAGCATGTCCAAAGGAGGGCGACTAAAATGGTGAAGGGTCTGGAAACCATGCCCTATGAGGAACACCATAGGGAACTGGGGATGTTTAGCCTGGAGAAGAGAAGGTTAAGAGGTGACATGATAGTAATGTTTAATTATTTCAGGTGTTGTTATATTGAGGGTTGATCAAGTTTGTTTTCTGCTGCTCCAGAGACTGGGACACAGGGCAATGGATTCAAACTAAAAGAAAGTAGGTTCCACCTAATCATTAGGAGGAACTTCCTGACAGTAAGGGCTGTTTGATAGTGGAACACACTCCCTCGGAGAGTGGTGGAGTCTCCTTCCTTAGAGGTCTTTAAGCAGAGGCTGGATGGTCATCTGTCAGGGATGTTTTGATTGGGAGTTCCTGCATGGCAGGGGGGGTTGGACTGGATGGCCCTTGTGGTCTCTTCCAACTCTATGATTCTATGATTCTACGAAATCTTTCTAATGATTAGGTGGAACCTACTTTCTTTTAGTTTGAATCCATTGCCCTGTGTCCCAGTCTCTGGAGCAGCAGAAAACAAATTTGCTCAACCCTCAATATAACAATACCTCAAATAATTAAACATAACTATCATGTCACCTCTTTCCCAAGTTAAACATATCCAGATCCCCAAGCCATTCCTCATATGGCATGGTTCCCAGATCTTTGACTGTTTTGACCACTGTCCTCTAGACACACTTCAGCTTGTCAATAACATTCTTGAATTGCAGTGCCCAGAATGGGACATATGGTGAGGTCTGGCCAAAGTAGAATAAAGTGGTATTATTTCTTCCTTCAATTTAGACACTATTGATGCAGTGTAGAATTGCATTGGCTTTCTTAGCTGCCACATCATGCTGATGACTTATGTGCAACTTGTGGTCATAAGTTGACTTATGTGCAACTTGTGGTCTACACCTAGATCCCTTTTGCACGTACTGTTGTCAAGCCAGGTGTCCCCATCCTATATTTGTGTATTTCATTTTTTCTGCCTATATTTCTCTCTGTGGAAATTCATGTTGTTAGTTTTGGCCCATCTTTCTAATTTGTTAAAGTCATTTTGAATTCTGATCCTGCCCTCTGGGGTATTGGCTTCCCCTCCTAATTTGGTGTCACCTGCATATTTGATAAGCATGCCCTCTATTCCATCATCCAAGTCACTGATAAAGATGTGACTATCACTGGGCCCAGGACAAACCTTATGGCCCAGAGGAGCCTTTGGTAAATACCCTTTGGGTTCAGTTGGTCAATAAATTACAAATCCACCTAACAATTGTATTGTATAGCCCACATTTTACAATCCTCCCCTCCCCGCAAGAATATCATTGGGACCTTGTCACAGGCCTTAATGAAATCAAGATACACCACACCCACAGAATTCCCTTCATTTACCAAGACTGTAACACAGCATTCCCTTTTAAGTGCTTACAGACTGTTTCATGAGCTGCTCTAGAATATTTCCTAATATTGGGGAAAGGTTGACTGGGTGGTAATTGCTTAGGCCCTCTTTCCCCCCCTCTTTTTGAAGATGGGGACAATATTAGCCTCCTCCAGTCTGCTGGGACCTGTCCTGTTCTCCTGGAATTGTCAAAGATTTTTGCCACGGATTCTAAGATTATTTCTGACAGTTCTTATAATACTCTAGTATTAGGGTTTAATCAGAACCTCCTTCTTATTAGTAAAATCCAGTGGATCTGGTTCTACGTCTGGAGCTTCATCTTCAATCTGATATCCCTAGTATAGTTCCTAGATTTAGGGCCTGGCACTCCATCTCAGAGCCTAGTCCCCTTGGTAGGCCAACCTTCTGTCATGTCAAAAGGAGTTGGCAGTAGGTCTCTGTTTTGGCTCTAAATTCCTAGGGCCTGGGTTAGTCCCATAGGGCCAGCAAATTGAAAACTGGAGAGGGCTCCTGTACCTTTAAAGGAGGGAATTTCAGCACATGTCACTTGTCACACAACCACATACCCTGTTTCCCTGAAAATAAGACATCCCAATAAAATAAGACCTAGTAGAGGTTTTGCTGAATTGCTAAATATAAGGTCTCCCCTGAAAGTAAGACCTAGCAAAGATTTTCTATATAAATATATATACAGTATATAATGAATGTTCATTTTTTGTTCAACAATAAATGTGAATTCTTCTTCATGGAAAAATAAGACATCCCCTGAAAATAAGACTTAGCACATCTTTGGGAGCAAAAATTAATATAAGACACTGTCTTATTTTTGGCGAAACGCGTAGCAAGGAACACTTGCTGAAATTCCCTTGCATACACAACCTTTAAAGACAGTAGCCCTCCCTAGTTTTCAGTCTGGCAACCCTAGTCCTGATCTGGCAACCCTAATCCCTGCATATATTTCAAGATGGCTGTCACATCATTTTCATGTGGCTCCAAAACTGTGGAACGACTTGCCGGAGGAGATCCGTCTATTAACCACACTGGAGGCATTTAAGAAGGCACTAAAGACAGATCTTTTCCAGGGAGCATATCCACCAAATCTTATTTGACTCATTCAACCCTAGTCATTCCCTAACGACATGCCCGTGGTCAACTTAAGGTAACTTTTAAACTGTTTATAGTAATTATTTGTAATTTTAAATTATTATTACTGTATGTACTGTTTTTATGCTGTAATCCCACCTCGATCCGCAGGGAGAGGTGGGAAAATATAAATACAATTTATTATTATTATTATTTATTATTATATCATTTCATATAAATTAAATTAAATTAAATTAAATCATGAGCCACATACCATCTTTGGGTTTACAAGACAAACCAACACAAAGGAATAAAAAAGGAGAGGAGAGGTAGAAAAGAGAGAGAACACAGAAGTGAGCATTTAACAAGTTGTTACAGCTAGGCTCATGAATTGGTGTTCTTGCTGGGTTGGAGGTAGTACACCCAGTGGTATCACTAGAGGAGCATGGGGTGTGTAGAAAGCACCAGCTGACACCTTAGAGCAGGAGGTACACCTGATGGGGTGGTACACCCTGTGGGGGGCTGACGTAGCAGCTGGGTGGGAGAGAAAGGGTGTTATGTTTCTTGCTTGCTTGCCCAGCAACTCTGCAAGACCTGAAATGGCCATCTGGAGATGTAGCACTATCCACTTCCTGCAGCAGTTCCTCCTGGGAGGGCAGTGCCTTTCATTTGGGGTCCAGCACCATTGCTCCCAGGATCAAATCCCAAATGACTGAAATCCCATCCCAGCACTGACCCCCCCCCCCCAAACAGCACACACTGCTTGAGGGGAAGGGGTTAGTGCTTTTCACTGAGGTCAAGCATAGCTGCTCCTGGGAGCGGCCACACTAAATCCCAAATGACCCCCCCCCCCCAATAGCAGCCAGCAGCACCTGCACTGGGTGATACCAAGCACTGGTATGTCACTGGGTACCACCCAACCAGCAACCTTTGGTTGCTTGGCCTAGTGATAGGACAAGAGGGAAGGAGAGCTATGTTTTCTTTCTGTGTGCTATGAAGAGCAGAAATGTAAGTTCAGAAGCTAGAAGGGCTGACTCCATTTTACATTTTATATTTCAAAAATGCAGTTTAAACATAGCACATCCTATTCCCCTATCCCTGGCTCCAATACTGGGGGGACCTCATTACCCCAAAATACTATTCATTAAATCACAGACAATGCCAGGTGAAGAGGGGCTCTGAGATTCCCCATGCCCCCACCCCGCTCCCTAATAAGAGAAATGGAAATGTGTCATACTGCAGAGTTGCTTTGTGGAACTACCTTCCTTGTGTCAAAAATGGATTTTTCCTTCATATTTTTTGTAATGATTTCACAATGTAGCAGCTTGTAGTACACCACCTAGGCTTATGTGCCATGTTCACAGTAGCACCATTCCTTATCCCTCCTGGATGCCCTGTCATTTAAATATCATCTTCCTGCAATTCTAGAAAATTAAAATAAAGTATCATCATTTAATATTTATTAAAAAAAACACCTGAACTGCACTGGTTGCTCATTATACTATGAGGTATGGGAATATAAACAGGATTTTGCCTGCAGGTTCATAATCTAATAAGTAGGGGAAGTGCTGATTCAGCCAGGAGTGGATAAAAACATATGCTAACTACAATGCCATACAGGAGCCACAGGTCTGAATATCTGCAAATATCTGTATAACTGTTTAAAAATATCTGTACATCAAGCCAACTGGGGAAAGGTCATTAAGTTTGCTGATGAACTCCAGAATAGATTCAACTGTAAGGAAAATGCAATATGGTGTGATATACCTGTATTGTTGTTGTTGTGTGGCTTCAAACCATTTCCAACTTATGATGACCCTAAGGTGACCATTATCTTAGACAGGTGACTGGGATGATCTGTGGGTTCAGCGTGGCAAATCATGACACTTCTCTCTCCAAATTCTTAAATGAAAACAGATAAAACTGTAAAAGATAAAACCAGCAAAGATGTATTGTATCACAATTAATTTAAAATTAAACTCCAAGCACTCTTTGCACAGGGTCAGCTCCCAAAAGCCCTATTCAGATCTTGTCAGTTCCAATCTTCCTAGCTGGTCATCATTCCATCTATGGCTGCTCTAACTGGGACTACTAGCACATTGCGGAAATAAAGCAGTTCGACACCACTTTAACTTTCATGGCTCCATGAAAGGCTTCTAACATGGCTATAATAATAATAATAATAATAATAATTATTATTATTATTATTATTATTATTATTATTTATATTTCCCACCTCTCCCTGCAGATTGAAGTGGGATTATATCAATAAAATAGTAAAATACAACAATACAGATAATAAAACACTAACAATATTATTAATTCAATAATTTAACTAAATCACTATCTAAGCAACCAAGACTTATTGTTGTAGCCAGAGTAGAGCCTTTTATCTTAAGATCTCCTATAAGAGGTCAGGTGGGTAAGCCCACCTGAAGAGATCCATCTTAAGAGCCTTCTTAAAGGCATCTAAAGTGGTGATAAGACTGATCTCTTCCGGTAGGCCATTCCATAGTTTGGGGGCTGAAGCAATAAATGATCTGTGAAAGGTTGTTGTTAACCTGGACTTATGGTGTTCTAATAAGTTCTTCCCTGATGTTTTGAGAGTGCGGGGCAGATTAGGTAGGGAGAGGCGTTCCCTCAAGTAACTTGGGCCCAAGCCATGTAGGGCTTTAAAGGTAATGAGCAACACTTTGTATGGTGCCCGGAAGCTAATTGGCAGCCAGTGAAGTGATTTCAGCACAGGTGTTATATGGTCGGATCTCGGTGTTCCGGAGACCAGTCTGGCTGCCGCATTTTGAACCAATTGAAGCTTCCAAACTTGATACAAAGGTAGCCCCATGTAGAGCGCATTACAGAAATCTAAACAAGAGATTACCAGTGAGTGTACTACCGCTTCAAGGTCCTTTTTGTCCAGGTAGGGACACAGTTGGTTGATACGAAGCACTCCTGGCCATCACATCTACTTGAGATTACAAATGTAGATATGAGTCAAGGAGTACTCGCAAACTGCAAACTTCATCCTTTAGGGGAAGTGTGACCCCATCCAGGACTGGTTGACAAAGCTCCATCACCGGATTTGGGGTACCTATTGTGAGCACCTCTGTTTTATATGGATTCAGCTTGAGTTTGTTTCCCCTTATTCAGTCTATTGCCGACCCAAGGCAGGCCTCCAGAGGAGAGATGCCTCTGGCAACAGTCGGAGACATTGTTACGGCAACAGTCGGAGACATAAAGAAGTAGATTTGGGTGTCATCAGCATACTGATAACACCGTGCGCCATGTCTCCAGATGATCTCTCCCAGTGGCTTCATGAAAATACATTGGAGACAGAATCACACCTTCAGGGATGCTTGATTTGAGTTTCCTCTTGGACAAATAACTGTCCCCAAGCAATACCATCTGGAATCTGCCCGAGAGGTAGGACCTGAACCACTGCAATGCAGTGCCCCTGATACCTAACTCCCTCAGGTGTTCCAGAAGGATACCATAGTCAATATTATTGAAGGCCGCTGAAATGTCCAAGAGCACCAACAGGGTCACACTTCCCCTTTCGATGCTCAGGTGGAGATCATTGACTAAGGCGACCATGGCTGTCTCAACATCGTATCCCGCCCTGAAGCCAGTTTGAAATGAGTGTAGATAATTGGATTCATCCAAGTCATCGAAATGTAGCCTCAACACAGGTTGCACATCAGTATGATCAAATGTAATGGTACAACCACTTCTTTAAGAGCAGTCTGTAGCTTTTCATGATCTATGCAGTCAAAAGTTTTGTTATAGTCTATAAAGCACATGCTAACTTTCTTCTTGCAAACAAGCTTGTAAAATGTGGACTAGACAAGGTAAATGTTATATGGACTTGTAATTGGTTGACTGGCTGCACCCAAAGGGTGCTCAACAATGGCTCCTTTTCATCTTGGAGAGAAGTGACCAGTGGGGTGCCACAGGGCTCTGTCCTGGCCCCAGTGCTATTCAATAGCTTTATTAATGACTTGGATGACAGTATTGGGGGCCTAGTTATCAAATTTGCAGATGACACAAAATTGGGAGGAGTAGCTAATACCCCAGAGGACAAGATCAAAATTCAAAATGACCTGAATAGACTAGAAAGCTGGGCCAAAGCTAACAAAATGAAATTCAACACCGAAAAATGTAAGGTTCTGCACTTAGGGTGGAAAATGAAATGCACAGATATAGGATGGGGGACATCTGGCTGAATGAGGCCACATATGAAAGGGATCTAGGAGTCCAAGTAGACCACATGTTGAACATGAGTCAACAGTGCGATGCAGCAGCTAAAAAGGCCAATGCAATTTTAGGCTGCATCAATAGAAGTATAATGTCTAGATCAAGGGAAGTAATAGTGCCACTCTATTTTGCTTTGGTCAGGCCCCACCTGGAATACTGTGTCCAGTTCTGGGCACCACAATTCAAAAGGGATGTGGAGAAACTGGAGCGTGTCCAAAGGAGGGTGACTAAAATGGTTAAGGGTCTGGAAACCATGCCCTATGAGGAACGACTTAGGGAACCGGGGATGTTTAGCCTGGAGAAGAGAAGGTTAAGAGATGATATCATAGCCATGTTTAAATACTTGAAGGGGGAGCAAACTTGTTTTCTGCTGCTCCAGAGACTAGGACCTGGAACAATGGATGCGAACCCCAGGAACAGAGATTCCACCGCAACATTAGGAGAAACTTCCTGACAGTAAGGGCTGTTCGACAGTGGAACACACTCCCTCAGAGAGTGGTGGAGTCTTCTTCCTTGGAGGTCTTTAAGCAGAGGCTGGATGGCCATCTGTCAGGGATGCTTTGATTAGGAGTTCCTGCATGGCAGGGTGTTGGACTGGATGGCCCTTGTGGTCTCTTCAAACTCTATGATTCTGTGATTCTATGATTCTGGAGAACCCTGGTGTGTGCCTTTATTCAGCATATGTTTGTAATGTCATCCCTAGTGCCTCTTCCTTTCCTGAATCAAGCTTGCCCCTCTGGAATATCTTGCTTTATATACGGTAGGAGTCTTTGCTACAGAATTTTGAGCATGACTTTGTTTGCTTGGGAAATTAACGCAGTGGCTATATAGTTACTGCAATCATTTCTGTGTCCTCTTTCGGGGATTTGGAATGTATATTGTATACTGATCTTTTGCAGTCTGTGGGCCATTGTTTTGTTTGAAAGTGGGATCCCTAGCCTAGATGTGAACCATTCCTTAGCTAGGAAGTTAGTTCATTTGTAACTTTTTTCATAGCAGCCCTTAGTCTTCAGAGGCGGGTAATTTTGGAGGGACATTCTAGGACATGGAATGAAGGGTCCATCAAAATATATCCATTACTTTCCCCCACAACTTAACAGATTTTTCTTATGTCTTATGTTGATTTTGTTCATCTCCAAGATGGAAATTCATAAGCAGATTAGAATGATTTCGGAACCTTTGTTGCCATGGCAACACTGTGCCGCAGTTATATGTCTTTCCTTCAAATCTTGATTCAGAGGTGACTGGTTATATTTATTCTTGTCCTTTGCAGAATCTCACAGCATGATGGAAGAAAAGAAAAATGAAAAAAATTCTCATGAAGGTACAACAAAATGTTAGGTTAGAGCATCTTGGCAAAAAAGTTATGGTGGCCTGAACCAGTTTCTAAGAGTGAGGGCTTATGTGTGTTTCAGGGTTAAATATATTATCCTGTTATAAAAATGTCTGAGTTCAGAGTTGTATGAATTGGTAATTTTATAATGAGTCTAGCTGCTTTTTCGTGGATATTTGCTCCTGCTCTTCCCTCCCATATGTGCTACAGCATGGTATATTCAAATGTACACAGTTCAAGAAAACAGATCCTCTGATTTGTATCATTCCCAAAGGTTGCCAAAGTAAGAATCTTTTATAATATGAAGAGGTATTGAAAAATTCTTGACCTGAACTGCTTCCCAAAATCTAAGGGTAATTTTGTCACCGTTGCTTGAAAGAGTGCTCTTTTGTATTGTAAACTGCCAATCTGCAGTAATTGCAGCTCTAATTTCTTATTTTTTTTTTCAGTCACTGATAGAACCATGTCAGTGAAAAGTGTTGAATTTTCAAGTACTAAACTCCATGAAGTTCCTGTTCCTGCAAGAGAAAATTCCAAAGAAAACCAATGAGTGTAAGATGCAACTGTTGAGTGACAAGTGCCCAGCGTGGTGTGCCAACTTGCAGCATGAAGATTTTGAGACTGAAGATGTAGCAAGGTATGGGAGGCTTTCAGTAGTGTTGACTCCTGAAATTATCAAGCATGTTCATGACCTAATTTTGGCAGATCAGCAGATCTCAGTTAAAATTGTTGCCAAGACACTAGAGATATCCAAAGAATGCAGTGGGGTTTATAATTCATGAGCAGTTGGCTATGCAGAAGCTGCCAGCCAATTGGTTGCTGAAATGTTTGAGTGCTAACCAGAAACAAAATGAAGTGGATACCTCCAAGCTGATTTTGCAGCATTTTGAGCGATCTAGTGTTAATTTTTTGGAATAACTCATCACTGCTGATTGAACATGGTTACATCAGTATTACCCAGAGTCCAAACAACAATCTTTGCAGTGTCAGCACTCAGGTTCTCCATAACTGAGGAAATTCAAGACTCAAAGGTCAGCAGGAAAAGCCATGGCCACAGTTTTTTGGGGGATAAGGAATGTATTTTGATCACTGAGTATCTTCAGAAGGGCTAAACTGTCAATGCAGAATACTACTCTAACTTGCTATGCAGATTAAATGAGGCATTGAAAGAAAAATGTTGAGGGAAGCTGCTAACAGGTTTGGCAAGATGGTAGATGTTTTGAAGAATTTGGGTTTTGAGTGCATAGACCATTCATCCTTCTCACCAGATCTTGTCGCATATGATTATTTCCTGTGTCCAGGCTATATGTTGAATAAGCACTGAGGGACTGACTGAATGGGTCTGATTGGGACTAACCAACAGGATTCCAGCTACAGTTTTCTATGCATAAGATCTTAATCATTTCATACAGGTGTTCAGTTTGTCTTGCAAGACTGACAGGATTGCAGAGGTGTGTGTGTGGGGGGGAAATGTCCTCTTTATTCTATCATCTGTTTGCCTGTCTGCCTGGTGATACCTAGGTTTTTAGCTGAGTTAGCTTTCAAAACTGAATTTATATTTAATTTGCACTAACTAAATCTCACATAAATCTCTCTCTCCCACACATTCAGGCTCTGAATTCTTTTTCATAGTGATGAATACAATATAATAGTGATTAATACACAAGCCTCTGCTGCATTCTTTATTTTCTGATACTCATCAGATGCTGCCAACTATCTCTTCTGCCTTCAATAGTTCACTAGACACTTTTCACTAGACATAGTGTTTGTGGCACTTTTAATACATCACATGGTCTTCAGATTGTGACTCTTCTTGTCTGGTGATGACATTATTGCAGGGAAAGTAAGTATGCTTCCAAGACCAGCCCTACCATTAAGCAGAGTGAGGCAGCCATCTCAAGTGACACTTGCTGGGAGATATGCTGGGAGCTCAGGAGGACCTCATTTGTTCTTCCTGAGTTCCTGGCCCTTTCCTTTGTTTCACATAGCCCCCAAACTACCTTGCTGTCCTCAGGTATGGTGGAAGATCCTATCCCATTGCAAGGCCAAATGTAAGATTTAGCTGCCAGTCCACTTGGGTTTTTGTATATGGGAGGGATGGGTGGACTACATCATCCTTTGCCTCAGGCAACAGAAGGGTTTGGACTGGCCTTGTGTTCCTCTTCAGAGTGAAATGAACTCTTTAAGACTGGGAGTCAGATCTGAACTGAAATGACTCCTAGAAGAATCAGATAGAAAATCCAACATCTTGTTTAATCCTTCTAAAAATAAAAATAAAAATAAAAACTACTTAATAACAAATGGAGGTGACGTGACCTATCAAGCACACTCTTCTGTTGAGTGGCCAAGAATACAGGATAAACATGAAAAGACTAATAGGGATGCAATAAGTATGCATGGTTTTCATTTCCAAGGAAAGAAAGAAGCCTATTCACAACTGTAGATAACAGCTCCAATTATAGCACTAGGATGCTAATTAGTTTTCATGGCTCTGTGAAAGAGAGGAAAAACTGCTCACTTGTTGCACAAGATGATGTTGTAGAGCAGTGGCTGAGGTATAACACTGCTGGAAATCCATTCTCCCAAGTCTTTATGCTGTCAATGTTGTCAGGAAGTCTTTGTTCACATTTCCCGTGTTGTAGTGAGCCAAGCATCACAGTTTTTTGATTAGCAAGAATAGTGACATCATCTACTACTCTGCTCTGGCTTCCCTCTGAGCTTAGCTGCAGTCCTCACAGAAACTGGGGAGAAATGAATGTTCCTAGGAATAATATATTGTTATGAGTCCTCCCTCATGTAATCCAAAGTCTTGTGGGGCTCTTGGATGGGCAAAAGCCCATAATTTTAATAATAATATTTTATTTATAGCCCGCTCCTTTGTATCCAATCCAGTTTTATAAATGACCAGCCTTTGGTGCAGATCAATACTCTATGAACTGTTTTCTTCCTCTGGTTTTGGACCCTCCTTGAGAGCTTGACTCTAGGTACTAATTGAATTAACCAATTAATTAAATATGTTGATTCTATTAAAGAGATCATGAGTATGGGTTTGCAGGCGTTTGGCAGAGCAGTAGAGGGCAGGAGGTCTTGGAGATATCAGCAGGGTCACCATGGGTTGAGATTGATACGAAGACAGTTAATTGCAACAACCAAAATCCTACCTTTTATCATGGGATGCCAGGGTGATGTGCTGATAAAACAGCAAACAATTTCGAACAGTTCCAGATTAAAATAATAAAATAGTTTATTAAAAACATATTAAACAAGATACATTAAATTTTTTTAAAGCAAATTAAATTTCAAAGATTTTTTTAATGTCATGTCAACTTGGCACTGGAAAGCAAGAAATGTAGGTGCCACTCAGGCCTTTAAGGGGAAAGCATTCTACAATTGGGGTCTCACAACCAAGAAAGACCTGTCCCACTCCCACACTGTATTGGCATCACTGGTGGGAGACAGAGAAGGGCCCCTCCTGCAGATGTCAGTCAGACACATAAAGGAAGAAATGCTCCTTCAACTATCAAGGTCCCAAGCCATTTAAGGGTTTAAATGTTTGCACAAGCACCTTGAGTTAAAACCAATACATGACACCATATCATTGGCCTGGAACAGACAGGCAAAAGGAAGAAGCTTCTGACTGCTTTGGAGGTATGGCGTCAAATGGCGCACACCTCTGACATAGCCCAAAGTCTCCCCAAAACTGCTCTCCTTTGGACTGGAGCAAAAAAGAGCCAGGATAATCTGGTTCCTGGCAGCATGGGTTGGGGCCATTGGCTGTGGCCCACTTGTGGTTGGTGCACACCTGATCCACTTGTGGACAGAGCAGAGTCAGGCTGCTCTTTCTTGCCCATCTGCTCTGGCCCATAATGAATGCCTGCACTTGAAAATACATTGCTATATCAGTTTATCCTTTTTTTCCCACAAACAGTGAACTGTTTGGCTTGGAGTTGTGCAGTTGGAGAAGCAGTTGGGGTGGGGGTTGGGGATAGGGAGGTGTGCATAAGGATCTAATTCATCACTAAGTTTGTTCTCAAAAGTAGCAGTGTGTAATTTCAGCAATTTTCTTCCTGCTGTGAGAAAGTCTTTGAAAAAGACACAGCTTTCAAAGGCGATTCATAATTTTTTTTTTGGAAAAAAATCCCACATGGTTGTTCTGAGCAGAAATCAGCATTTTCTGCATGGGACATGGCCTTTTCCATGTGGAAAATAAATATCTGAATGCAGAAATATTAATTCCTGCACACACACACAAAATGCTGTTTTTCAGAACAAATACTATTTTTCTGTAATTGGGGAATCTATTTTGCATAAAATTTGCATATGGTTGATTTGCATAGAATGCAGCATTTTCTGTGAAGGAATTAATGTGTCTGCATTGCAATATTATTTTCCACACAGAAAAGGATGTTATCAGTGCAGAAAATGCTGATTTCTGCAAATAACAACCACTTGCAAATGTTGCACAGAATATGTCCTGTATCGCAAAGATTCTTCTCAGCCCAGGATTCTTCTTGTCATAGTTTTTCAACAGTTAAAAAGCTTTTAAAAAACAATTTCTCAGACATTTTTCTAATATTCTTTCAATTTGTAACTGTGCAGCCAAACAGGGCATTAAACTGGTAGGTAGGCAGGAAGCAGTGTTGTGTCAATGACATTGACAAAGAGTGTCAAACATTTTATAGTATCCACTGCTATCCTATCCATCCCTGGAGCAACAATTGGGTAAGGCTTAGCAAGAACAATCGCTTCAAAGTAGTATGTGGGCAAGTGTTGCCAGATGTACACTCTTCCTGCTGGCATGTGACTAGTTCATTGCCTTCTAGTTCATTGCCATCTCTGTTCCTGAGATTTGATTTGGAGAGGCTGATTTTGAAGGGTCTGTAGTAGTATAATAAATAATAATAATAAAACTTTATTTATATACCGCCCTTCCTACGATCAGGGTGGTGTACAACATAAGAAATGAACATACTAAAATGGATAAAACAGTATTAAAAACAATATAACAATATGACAATTACAATAGCAGCATGTCAGGGCCTTGAGTAAGTAGGGGGAGGGGGGTCACAATGAGGGGAAGGTATCAGGGGTATGCTTGTTCAAACAAGTAAGTTTTGAGACCCCGTTTAAATGAAGCAAGGGAGGCGGTCAGACGGAGCTCAGTGGGCAACGAGTTCCAGAGGCTAGGGGCCGAGGTGGAAAACGCTCTCTTTGTAGTTATTGATAATTTAGCCTCTGGAACTCGGAGTAGCTGTTGCCCAGTAGATCTAAGTGTGCGGGGCGGATTATATGAGGAGAGACGGTCCTTCAGGTACTCTGGGCCCAAGCCATTTAGGGCTTTATAGGTGATAACCCCAGCACTTTGTACTGAGCCCGGAAGCGAATAGGCAGCCAGTGAAGATCTTTCAATATTGGTGTTATGTGGGAGGCCCTGGGAGCACCAGTGACCACCCGAGCTGCCATGTTCTGCACTAATTGAAGCTTCCGAGAGTGATACAAAGGCTGCCCCATGTAGAGCGCGTTGCAGAAATCCAACCGAGAGGTTACGAGAGCGTGTACTATGGTTTCAAGGTCCCTCCGGTCCAGGTAGGGGCGCAGTTGGCGTAATAGACGGAGCTGAAAGTCTCTGATTATATAGGTACTTTAGACTCCCTGATTCTACAAATGCCCTGGAGGATGCATCTTCCCAGTTTTGTTCTTGTATGCCTTCAAGTCATTCCTGACTTACGGTGACTATCAGGCAAACCTATCATCAGGGCTTGCCTGAGGCAAGAGGACTCTCCCTCCACACCAACTGCCATCCTCTGCCTAGGGAGGGAGAGAAGAGGCAGGCCCAGCTCCATCAGGGCTTGCCTGAGGCAAGAGGACTCTCCCTCCATACCAACTGCCATCCTCTGCCTAGGGAGGGAGAGAAGAGGCAGGCCCAGCTCCATCAGGGCTTGCCTGAGGCAAGAGGACTCTCCCTCCATACCAACTGCCATCCTCTGCCTAGGGAGGGAGAGAAGAGGCAGGCCCAGTTCCACCAGGGCTTGCCTGAGGCAAGAGGACTCTCCCTCCACACCAACTGCCATCCTCTGCCTAGGGAGGGAGAGAAGAGGCAGGCCCAGCTCCATCAGGGCTTGCCTGAGGCAAGAGGACTCTCCCTCCATACCAACTGCCATCCTCTGCCTAGGGAGGGAGAGAAGAGGCAGGCCCAGTTCCACCAGGGCTTGCCTGAGGCAAGAGGACTCTCCCTCCACACCAACTGCCATCCTCTGCCTAGGGAGGGAGAGAAGAGGCAGGCCCAGCTCCATCAGGGCTTGCCTGAGGCAAGAGGACTCTCCCTCCATACCAACTGCCATCCTCTGCCTAGGGAGGGAGAGAAGAGGCAGGCCCAGCTCCATCAGGGCTTGCCTGAGGCAAGAGGACTCTCCCTCCACACCAACTGCCATCCTCTGCCTAGGGAGGGAGAGAAGAGGCAGGCCCAGCTCCATCAGGGCTTGCCTGAGGCAAGAGGACTCTCCCTCCATACCAACTGCCATCCTCTGCCTAGGGAGGGAGAGAAGAGGCAGGCCCAGTTCCACCAGGGCTTGCCTGAGGCAAGAGGACTCTCCCTCCACACCAACTGCCATCCTCTGCCTAGGGAGGGAGAGAAGAGGCAGGCCCAGCTCCATCAGGGCTTGCCTGAGGCAAGAGGACTCTCCCTCCATACCAACTGCCATCCTCTGCCTAGGGAGGGAGAGAAGAGGCAGGCCCAGTTCCATCAGGGCTTGCCTGAGGCAAGAGGACTCTCCCTCCACACCAACTGCCATCCTCTGCCTAGGGAGGGAGAGAAGAGGCAGGCCCAGCTCCATCAGGGCTTGCCTGAGGCAAGAGGACTCTCCCTCCATACCAACTGCCATCCTCTGCCTAGGGAGGGAGAGAAGAGGCAGGCCCAGTTCCACCAGGGCTTGCCTGAGGCAAGAGAACCCTTGTTTATCCACTTTTGTAAACCGCTTTGATCTTTTTTGGAAAGGCGGTATATAAATAAAATAAATAAATAAATAAATCATAGGGATTTCTTGACAAGATTTATTAAAAGAGGTTTTACAATTACCTTATATTAAGGATGAGATGGTGTAACTTGCCTAAGGTCACCTAGTGAGTTTTTGTTGCCAAGTAGAGATATGCACTCTGGGAGGCCAATCCTAGTCTAACACTCAGACCACTACACCACACTGGCTCTAATTTTCTCAATTATTAGAGTATGCTCTCTTCTCTTGGTCCTGGGGCATGATGGGGCTCACAGTAGGGTTGTTCACCTCCAAGATGTTCCTATCCAGTCTTGCTTCTGAAACAATGTATTTTACAACTTTCCTCCACTACAAAAAACAGTCACAGAGGTCCTATGCTGGCCAAATTGTGACAAATTAAGCTGGCCAATACAAAGTTCCAGGAACCAGTTTATCACACCCTTTCAAGGGAGGAAGGACTTATGGTCCCATTAATTTGCACAGTAGCAATCTCTAGTATTGGAAGGAAGACCTTGGCACTGGTGGCGTTACAGCTTCACAAAGTGAGATGCTCATCTATTAGACCCATGAATCTTCCATTTGCAGAGACAGTATAGTCCTGATTATTATGCATTCTGTACAAATATAGTGGTCCCTCCACATTTGCTGGGGTGAAGAATCCCCATAAATGTGAAAAAACCACAAATTAAAAAAAAACTATTTTTTTTTTTTACCTAAGAGAACACCTCTCTAGGAATCTCCAGGTCCTCCAGCAAAGCTTGTTTTCTGCTGGAAACAAAGCTTGTTTTCTGCTGCTCCAGAGACTAGGATGCGGAAAAATGGATGCAAATTGCAGGAAAAGAGATTCCACCTCAATATTAGGAGGAACTTTCTGACAGTAAGGGCTGTTCGACAGTGGAACACACTCCGTCAGAGTGTAGTGGAGTCTCCTTCTTTAGAGGTCTTTAAGCAGAGGCTGGATGGCCATATGTCAGGGATGCTTTGATTTGGAGTTCCTGCATGGCAGGGGGTTGGACTGGATGGCCCTATGATTCTAACTCTATGGTCATCATTTGCCAGAGGTTGATCATATAACCATGCTGGATGACCTACAAATGCCTAGAGAAGTGTTTTCTCTAGGAACTTCTAGGTTCTCCAGCACAACTCTACAGTCAACTGCTGGCAGAGTTGTGCTGGAAGACCTAGAGATTCCTAGAGAAAACATACTAATCAAAACTGCAAACAAATCAAATCGGCAAAAGTCAAAGCCACAAATGTGGAGGGCCAATTGTAATAGAAGAACGTCCTTTTGATTCCCTGCTTATGGACATCCCAAGGGCATCGGGCAAGGATATGCTAGAATCCAAATGCTAGGTGACCCTTAAGTCTCATGCAGGGATGCATGCATGCCTGTGATCACCACCTAGTATAAAGAATAGATGGATACCTTTGGAGGGAGGATGGTAACTCAAAGGTGTGAATCCTATTGATTAGTCTCAACTAGACCCATTGAATCAATGGACGAATGATAAGCCAACACACAGGTACATCCCCTTGATCCAATAAATCTACTCTAGTTGGGATTAGCCATAGAATTCAGACTGTGATCACCTCCAAAATGAAAAAATGAAAATGAGGATGTTCCATTTCCATAGTCACCACTTGCTGAACCCATATCTCTGTCCTCTCAGACAGCAATTGAAATGGGAGTGGAAAATTCTAGTTAATACCCAGGAGGCAAAATTTGGACCAAGATTTGAACCTGTAGTGGCTGATCCCTTCTTTATGTTTGTAAGAAACCAGTCTGACTGCCAAGCTTTTTTCTCATTTAGCTTGTTAGCTCTCTGATTAATCTATTTGTTGGGCAATCTACTGATTAACTCATTAGTGCTTCCGACCCAAATCAAACCCAATTTTAGGCATCAAAATGTCATTAAATGGCTTATTGGGGGTGGGGAGGGGGTAGATGGCTTTTTAACCTGCATATCTGTTTAGTAGTTACAATTAAAATGAAGCTTGTCTGATTCCAACTGGTTTCTGTGTTCAAGTATTTCTGTTAGGAACAGAGCAATGATTATTTTGCATAAAAACATTCCTCTGAGTACCAGAATGGGTGCACACCAAAGCTACAAGTGATAGAGTGGGGGAGGGAGAGAATGGGAGAATGTTAATTACATTTTAATTATGAAAAATGAGCTCACATTGACTATTATTTCCCACACCAGCCACATGGTGGCAATCATGTTCTTTGCTACCAAATTAATGATGGATAGATCACAAGGTCACTTTGTGAATGGAGAAATATTTGCACCTATCCTGCAACTGGGATTCATTCCGCCTCCTCCTGCTCCTTCTGCTCCTCCCTTTTCGTTTCTTCTTCTGTCTGATTTCTCTTATTTAGCAGTGATGAATCATGGAATTTATCATAACATCCCTCTGTGCCTGATTTCTGCTACTGTTAATCTGATTCCATCCCTTTATTCCATTAGCTGGCCTTTTGGCAATCTTTTTTGTTGTTGTCCCCTTTTGGTGAAAGAACCCTGATGAAAGTTATCCTGTGATGTCATGTTAGCATTCATTTCAGCTAAGTGCTTCATTTAAGATTTGTCAGGATACTTTTCATGGACTACAGGTATCTGATAGAATGGCAATTGATAAACATTAAGACCTGCATATTAAGTAGCAAAACTCACCCTGTGGTTTCATAGCAGCATTGCTGGGCTTGTCCTTGAGGGGCTGGAGGCAGCTATTTAATATTTAACTATCTCTTTGAGTGTTTCCTTAAAATTTATTTACCTGGGAAAGAAGAAGCATCTGGCTTGAGGGAGCAAATCAGGGTTTTTTCCTATTCTGTCTCCTAATGTGTTCATAGATTTTTATTTTTATTTTTTTGCAGATCATCCCCACATATTTTCTGTGATGAGATCCCCATTCTCTGCACAAAACCAAGGTTCCTGACCAAACAAAACTGTTTTCCATGCAAATTCTCCCCAACTTTGACAACAGGTTAATTTTGTATAGACAAAGTCCAAAACAATGAAGAATTTCACCGTATTAAATGTCCTCAACGGAGAAGCCCTAACAGTCAGGAACTCCCCCCTCCAATTCCTTTTAATTAATAATTTACTTTTGAGTCAAGGATTGGAAAAGAGATGAATTATCTTTATATCCCTAGCCATCTGTTTGGTCAAAACACCAGCAGAAGTGCTTATTTTTAGTTACAATTGCTCTTCAACTTAAAATTTGCACCTCCTTTATTTCACAGATTTACTGCTGTTAATGAAGCAGATGTGTTCTGGGGCATTACTTCTTTAACAGAAAATATGGTATCAGAGGCAGAAATAACATGGAAAGACTAAGGATAGCTTCTGCACCACAAAAAAGAAGAGCTGTTCAGCATATTTCAGCACATTTTTAAAAAAACAATATGCGTATATAAAATGAAACAACCTAGTCAGGTAAGCCTTGAATAATTTAAAATGTATGAATGTTCCAGAGATCGATTGATGGCTTCTTCCCAATCACATCTATGGATGACATCTTCCACTAGCCTCCACTTTTCTTATGATTTCCATTTTGGTTGCCACATTTACAGATCTATGTTTTATTAACAGCCAAAGTACTCCTGAAGATGGCTGTTCAACCCCTGCTTAAAGACTTCCAATGAAAGAAAGTTCATCCCTCCAGGTTAGTCCATTACACAGTTGGAGAGCTCCTACTGTCAGGAAGTTGTGCCTAGCATCTAGACAAAATTTCATTTCTTGTTATTGGAATGTCCTAGTCTCTGGAGCAGCAGAGAACAAGCTTGAGATGTTTAAAGATCGCTATCATATCAACTCTCCACCTTCTCTACTCCAAGCTAAACATATGCAGCACCATAAATCAATTCTCATAGGAAATGATTTTCAGACCTTTTATCATCTTGGTCACTCTCCTCTGGATGGTGTCAATGCATTTCGCTCTTAGTTTCCACAACTGGCTATTGGCAGGCTTGAGGTCTTAGGAACTATAATTCAACACCAATAGGGGTCCCAGTTGCACTCTGCCACTGCACCACACTAATTAAAAATATTTTATTTATTTAAATGATCGAAGTTTGGATTTTCTAGGTAGCCACATTCCAAAAATGTCATGTGCAAACATCAGAAAACCTGAAACACAAGATCTAATCAAAAGTCTAAGTAAATGTATTGAATCACAAAAAAATCCCTAAGGGTTGTTGATGGTGGTGGTGGTGGCCTTCAAGTCATTTCTGACTTATGGCAACCCTCAGGTGAAAGACCCTAAGGTGAAATATATTAAACTGGAATGTGTATTCAAATTCTTTCCAACTTATGACATCCCAAAGATGAACCTATAAAGATGTTTTCTTATGAAGATTCTTCAGTGTTTGCCATTGCTGTCCTCTGAGGCTGAGAGTGAGTGACTTGCCCAAGGTCACTCATTGGATTTATATGATGGAGCTGGGATTTGAACTCCGGTCCCCAAAGTCATAGTCCAACCCTCAGTCCACTGTACTATGCTGGCTCAACTTCCAAGTGTTCTTGATTCAGTACATCTACTCTAGTTGAGCTATATCAATTTGGTATAGGCTAATTGAGCAGCAGATTAACAGTAAAATCTTGTGATACCTTCTAGATCAGCAAAATTTATTAAATGAGTTTTCACAGATTGCAAACAATTCCATCTGATGAATTGAGTTGAAATCCACATATGGTAATGAGTTAAGATTCCACAAGATTCTCTGTTGAGCCCTGGTGGCGCAGTGGTTAAATGCCAGTACTGCAGCCACTCACTCACAAACCACAAGGTTGTGAGTTCAGTCCCAGCCAGGGGCTCAGCCTGCCATCCTTCTGAGGTCACAAAAATGAGTACCTTACAGTTGTAAACCACTTAGAGATTGCTTAGTGTGGAATAAAGCGGTATATAAATGAAACTGCTATTGCTATTAGCTATAAATATGTATTACATGTATGGGTTTGGATTTGCATACTATTCTGTAATAGCAGATCTGTATGTCAGCGTGAACAGGAGATGTTACCTTATATAGAATAGTGACCCATTCCATATCCTTATTAGGTCCATGTGGATATGTGGTGAGCCATTCCTGGAAAAATAGGAAATTTGGCATGGCTTGGGGGTGAAGGTCCTTGAAGCATTTATGGGCTGTGCATGGTCCACATTCTGCACTTTATCCACCCCTCCTTTATCCCAAATCACCCACATTTACACTCATTTTACACAAAGTATTTGTGTAGCTCAGTGGTAGAGCACATGTTTTGCACATAGAAGGAACCAAGTTCAGCCTTTGACCTCTCCAGTTAAGCTAAGCAAAAACACTATCTGAAACCCCAGAATGCTGTTGCCAGTTAGTGCTGCCAGTACTAAACTAGATGGATGGATTGTCTTACTCAGTCTAAGGCAATGGACTGTTTTCTATGTTCACAATTCTTCCTCCATTACAAAGTGCTAATACCCCCAGGAGGATGCTACCATTCCCTTCTCCTGACCATATAACCTGTCTTTTGGAGCAAATGGCACCACTCTGCTTGCACAAAACTTGCAAAACTCTAGACAACATAGTCTTTGGGATTTAAAAAAAAGCAGGGGAAAGTATCTAGATGTCACAATATGGGCAGAGTTTCTTCATTCCAAGAGTTCTGCCCCCTCCCCCTTGAGGATGAGTAGTGAAGCAGTAAAGATAATCTCCCGTTCCTTTGTTTTTCTGACAGCATGATTGCAGAGGCTACAAAGCTTCTCTTGTGGTAAAGTGCTTAGCCACAGGCAAAAAGGGTCTCATTGCTTTTCGCACAGCTTAGATGTGCCACGAGAGTGATAATAAGATTAGCTCCCAGAAATGAAAACATTTGACCTCTGTCTTTGCTACAAGACTTTATGCACCAGGGAAGTGTTAATAGTATGTCTAAATCCACCTGTCTTTAAAAGATTACGTGCCAAAGGAATCCGTATTTCCTTCTTGCAGGCCTGGGGCAACTGGGGAAAGAGAATATTTTGGCATAAAGCCCTCCAGTCACAGACTGGCCTTTTGAAAGGGACTTCCTATCTAGCACCCATATGTGGAAACATTGGCTGGAATATTGTTGGTGTCATGTGTCAGTTTACTTGCACTTGCAGTTATACTTTTTTGGCCACTGCACAGTGGATGGGTTCACTTCATGGTTGTGTAAGTGAAAGTCCAAAAGTGTCACAATTCCACATGTAGTTGCTCTGTTTTGGATAGATCACTGTCCATCAGTGCTTTCAACATAATATTCAATTTAGTGTGGACTGTGAAAACAGCTACTGTTTCTCTCCTTGCCTAGGAACGAGAAACTAAGGATCACATTGGCAAACTTACAGTCAGCTGTATAACATCAAGTTATTTTAGCAGAACTTTGTGGACTAAAATTCCCAGAATCCCTCATCTAGCATGGGGTTTTACTCCTTAAAGTAACATTTTCAAAGTCTGGCAAGTTAGCATGCCTGTCTTTGCTCCTCTCCCTTGTGTGTTCATTCAGAACTGGAACTCTAGCAAAGAAATATAGTGACATAACCAAGAGATCCAGTATGATGTGGCAGTTAAAGCACTGCAAGACTCTGGAGAACAAAATTTAATTCAATGGAAACCCACTGGGTGATATTGGACAAGTGACACTTCCTCAACCTCAGAAGGGATGGTACAGCACAACAACTATGTGATTGTAGAGCATGAGGTAGAATCACAGCCATAATGTGACCATATTGTGTGCCTTCAAGCCATTTCCACCATATACCAATCCTATTTTGGTGATAGGTTTCAGGACCTCAGATAGTTCCTTAGTTGTTGTGTGCTTTCAAATCATTTCCAACTTATGATGAGGTTTATTATGGGGTTTTCTTGGCAGAATTTGTTCAGAGGGGGTTTGCCATTGCCATCCTCTGAGGCTGAAAAAGTGTCACTTGCCCAAGGCCATGCATTGGATTTCCATGGAAATCAAACCTTGATCTCCTAGGTTGTATTCCAATGCTCAAATTGCCATATCATGCTTGCTCTCTGGGTTATGTTACTACAGTCATATTCTGGTGCTCTGGTTCTGAATAAACACAGATGGGAGAGGAGCAAAGACAGACGTGCTAACTTGCTAGACTTTGAAAATGTTACTTTAAGGAGAAAAACCCCATACTAGCTGAGGGATTCTGAGAATTGTCGTCCAAAAATAACTTTTTAAAGTTTTTCTAAAATAATGTTAAAAATAGCTATTTAAACTTCTGGTGTGAGTAAGATTGTTGTTTAGTTGGTGCTTGACAAGAACTTTCCAAAATTCTCAAATAAATGCATAAATGCAATGGAAAGAACTTGATTTTTTATTTTTTATTTTTTTAAAAAGAAATATATGTGACAAAAAGCAAGAATGGAGTACTGTAAATGCTCATACATGAGTATAGAAAAAAGTCTAGAAGTTTTAGTAAAAAGTATGACCCAGAAACTTATCCATGGGTCAATGCAGATATTGTACTTTAACTCTTATAAAAAAGGACCCATCCCCTGGTGACAGGCAAAAGTGTAATCTGACTTGGAAGCACTGACCCCCTTCTGTCTCATCCATCCAGCCTTTAGGGTGAGCACAAACAATTATGCCTGCTGGAATTTTGTAAGTTCTTTGGCATAATTTCCTGTTGCTTCATTCTTTATATCCTTTATTACATCCCCTGAGTTTTACCCTCAGTTTATCCATGTTTTATATCAAAATCCATAATTTTGGCTCCAAAATATACCCTGGATTTATACACGAAGTCAACTTATAGTCAAGTATACATGGTAATTAGTCTTAAAAATCTGGCCTTAAATCTCACTGCTTAATGAAATTTATGATGCTGAGCTAGGATCTTAAAAGTCTGGCTTTGGATCACACTGCTTAATGAAGTTTATGATACTGAATTAGGATTTTCACCACTGATGCCACGACTGCTATCCTTCCTTGTCCTCTTCCTCCTCCTGACATCTTTAAGAGCTAGTTGGACAGTCTATAGAAGTTGATAGCAATATAGCAATGGCATGTCTATTTCTATATCACTTATCAGTGAACTCTGCACTTTTTAAATAGTTTCAAATCTGTAAACTAGTCCCCCCCCCCAACAAGCTAAATACCCATTTAGCATTTAGGTGAGAGAGGTGGGGTGGTTTGAGCAACCATTTACATTTGTATTCCCCTTTATACTGAACTAAGCACTCTCTAAGTAGTTTACAATCTATAAGCCAATTGGCCCCAACAAGCTGGGTACTTATTTTACTGACCTACAAAAGGATGGAAGGCTGAGTCAACCTTGGAGCCCTCTGGGATTGACCTCACAACCTTGTGGCGGCAGTACCGGCATTTAACCACTGTGCCTCCAGGACTCCCTTTGTATTGAGAATACTAGTTGAATCAGTTATATTTGATTACATGTTACCTCACCATTCAATATGTTGGAGTTTACCAACAGGATTCTAGTTGGAACTAACCACACACAGTTGTGCATTCTTAGACTGTCATTGGTGTCTTTGGTGTACAATTGTTTCCCCCCACTGTGATTGCAGAAATAACTGCTTTGCACTCCTATTACACAGTGAAATGATAAGCAGGTACTTTGATAGATACACAGTTAGTGGCACAAAGGTCAGCAGAAGAGTAAAGTAATACTGTATAACCACTGTGTAGCTACAGAAATGTAATTTTACATGATGGCAACACAATGTAGTATCTCACCCTTGAACAATACTTTTGTAGGGCCCTGGACATTTACAAACAGTTGGTGCTTTAGCCTGAAAGAAAGATTTTTTCCTTTTTTTCTGAGACAGGAACTGTTTCTTCTTCTTGATCATCATCTTCATCATCTCATTTCTTTCTTCTTTTCAAAAACTGTTTCATATATATTGAGAGAAACAGCTGAGAGTGCCCAGAACATTTTTACAAAGGCCAGCATTTCTCTGGGCACACCTTCTCATGTAGAGTGCTCTCTACTTTGGTTTAAAGTGGTATCTCTTATCTTTGCTGTTGCTGTTACCATTGAAAGAAACCAGCATGGGGCCCTGAAAGCCTAATGTACACTGACTGGGAAAGAAAGCCTTCAAATGTATATTTGTTCACAGGTGCTATTATGACTTGAATACGGGCATGCGTTTTCTAATTTCACAGCTTTTGTATGGATGGCCTTCTCCATCCTGTTCCTTCCCCCAGTGTTCTTCTCAAAGATGTTAACAACAACAAAAATTCCCTCAATAAATGCTTGAATATTGCAGGTACATGGTAAAATCTCTCCCTTTCCCTGCTCTCTAAATCTTATACATACCAGCAGGAAAGACTCATTCCCTCCACATTTATGTTATTACAGGCCAGAGCATGTAGTGACAAGGGATAATGACACATTTCTATAAATGCTTCATGAGACAGCGGCTGGTGTTGGATGCAGAGAAAACTGGAATTACAAAGAGGTGTGCGTGTGCATGTGTAATGAATCATTTCGAGTTTACAGCATGCTACCTGCGGTATATACTCATGTATAAGTCTAGAAATTTTAGTAAAAAATTGACCCAAAAAATCTGGGTCAACTTATCCATGGGTCAATGTAAGTACTGTTCTTTAACTCATATATATTTGCTCATCTGTCCAGCCTTTAGGGTGAGCACAAACAGTTATGTCTGCCAGAATGTTCTGAGTTCTTTGACATAATTTCCCTTTGCATCATCCTTTACATCTTTTGTTATTTGCCCCTAAGTTTAACCCTTGACTTATCAATGGGGCATATAAAAATCCATAATTTTGCCCCCCCCCAAACCTACCCTCAACTTATACATGAGGTCGACTTACAGTCAAATATATACAGTAGTTAAATAAATCCCTTAGTAGGAAATCAGGGGCCTGGTCCATTCAGTTCAATGTTTTTCCATTGTGTTCAGCTGCATGCTCTTCCATCTCAGTGAAACTGATGGGATCTCAGATTGCTTAATTGCTTAATTTCAGCTGGATCATTCAATTGATTTCATGTTTTCAGGCTCAGAGTGACAAGCTGGATACTGGATATTTTTCTTTAAATAAACAGTGCTAGAAATCCTATATCATTGTTCTGTTGTGTAAATCTGCACATGCAGAATTATGCATTCATTCTATTACAAAACCATTGTGCTGAATAGCAACAGGGGACAACTGAAATGACATCAACATTTCAACCAAATGCACAACCAACTACATTTGCACCTCCATGCAGAATGCTCATACGTGAGCAATGTCAAATTTACATTCACTATGTACTTTGACCATCTTTCTTCTCTTTTATCCTCCCTTCTTTGGCCTCCCTTCCCCTTCTGCATCTAGTACAAGCTTTTGTTGTTGACTTTCAAAGACCTCCATGGACTGGCCCCTCCTTACTTGTCTGAACTTCTTTCTCCTCACACTCCTTCTCTTCCCCTCCGCTCTGGTAGTCAAGTTCTCTTGTCCCAGCCGAGGATTTCCATTGCCCTGTCCAGGATTCGTCACTTCTCACTTGCTGCCCCTCACTCCTGGAACCTTCTTCCCCCCACGAACGCTTCATCACTTCTCTAACCAGTTTCAAAACTGATTAAAAGATTATATTCTTTAGGGAAGTGTTCCCAGAATTGCGCCATCTGCCCCAGGATGCCTCATTTTAACTATGTATTAAGAACCCTAACCCTCCCTCCAGTCCATCTGCCTTGGTGCAAGCCCCAGAGGGAGAGAAGAACCACTGGACCTCATCCCCCTTTCCCACCACCTTCCCTTCTCTTTTTGTTTTGTGTCTTTTAGATTATAAGCCTGAAGGCAGGGAACTGTCTAAATATAAGATTGTATGTACAGCACTGTGTAAATTTACAGCACTAAATAAATAAATAAATAAATAATTCATAAAATCGTAGGATCATAGACATAGAATCAGAAAGTTGGAATAAAACACAAGGGCCATCCAGTCCAACTGCCTGCCATGCAGGAACGCAACAAAAAACTGAAAAGTACATATTCACAATAGAAGAGTAAAAGGAAACGAGGTCCCACATGCTGTTGATGGTCCAAAAACTTTATTATCTTAAAAAGCTTAACACATAATCAAAGCATCCCAGACAAATGGCCATTCAGTCTCTATTTAAAAATGTTTAAAGAAGGAGATTCCACCACAGTCTGAGGGAGTGTGTTCCACTGTCAAACAGCTCTTACAGTGAGAAAGTTCTTTCTGAAGTTGAGATGGAATCTCTTTTCCTGTAGCATGAATCCATTCCTTCATGTCCTAGTCTCTAGAGCAGCAGAAAACAAGCTTGCTCAAGCCTCAATATGACATCCCATCAAATATTTAAACATGGTTATTGAGTCGTCCCTAAACCTTCTCTTCTCTTCTACCTAAGCCATTCCTCATACAGCATGGTTTCCAGAACTTTCACCATTTTGGTTGCTCTTCTCTAGACACTCCAGCTTGTCCACATCCTTCTTGAATTGTGGTAATCAGAACTGGATTCAATATTCCAGGTGAGGCCTGACAAGTAGAATAGAATGATACTATTATTTCCCTCAGTCTAGACATTATACTTGATGCAGCCTAGAATTGCATTGGCTTTCTTAGTTTTCTTAGTAGAAGTTAAGGTCATTCTGAATTCTGATCCTGTCCTCTATGGTACTAGCTATCCTTCCTTGGTGTCATCTGCAAATTTGATAAGCATACCCTCAGTTTCTTCATCCAAGTCATTGTGCATGCACAAAGAGCTCTACTGACATTGGACTCACTAGCCACTACTCCAATTAACAATCCATCACTCTAATGGCCTAAACCCTGATTTCCCACTCCAGCTTCCTTGAACAGCTGCTGCATACTGTAGGCCTACTTTTCAGTTTTTGATTGTGTTACTTGATATGAAAATTTGTGGTAGAAGTTCCTGATTCAGAAGTGTACTTTCCCAAGGTTCGCATTCTCTCCTAATCAAGGATACAGGACTTTTGGCTTTTGAGGCAGACATATGCAGCCACTCAATCAGACTGGTGGCAGCATCCTGTTAGTGATATGTAGCTGAATATGTATGGCTTATGTGCACAGATGGCTTTTTTTGGATGAAGACTGAGGGACTGTACAAACCGGCTATTAAGGCTGGGCTGGGGGTGGAGTTGGGGCGTGGCGTCCACATGATGCACACCTCGACTCTGCCCCAGGCCGCCATGATACCATCAGCCACACCACACGTCACACGGCATCATGGTGCTCCTCTGGCGCTGTTTCCAATGATGCAGTGCCAAACGAAAAGCTGCACACTGCCAGCTATGTCACCCTTTCCAGGGCGCAAAAAGGAGCTGCTTTTTGCGGCTCGTTTTTGTGCTACAGAAAATTGTGATTGGGGCCATGACATGTAGTTGCCATGGCCCCGATCCGGTGCTAAAAGGGGCGGCCTGTTGAGCCTGATTCTCTACCTCTTTGTCATTGTTAGCTGCCTTCAGCTCAACTTTGACTTAGGAATTAGAAGCCTTAAAGTCACCCTATCCTCAGCAGTTTGCTCAGCTCTTGCAGAGTCAGGGCTGTGGCTTTCCTGATTGTGACTATCCATGCAGTTGTTCTCTTTTCCTACTTCCTTCAACCTTACCAGGCATTACTAACTTTTGTAGTGAGTCATGTGTTTTCCTGATATGATAAAAGTAGGACAGTATTTGTTTAGTTATCTTGTCTTCTGGGGATAGTTCAGGCTTTATTCACTTTAGGAAAACATTTATTTGTCTTTCTAGCAGTCCACAGTATCCTCAGCACTCTTCTCCAACACCACATCTCAAATGAGTTGATTTTCTTCCTATCAGCTTTCTTTCCTATCTAGCTTTCCTCTTCAGAGGTCAAGTCCTGGAAAAGTGTGCTGCTGCTACTGCATATTGGGAGCGGGGAGGAGGAATAGAGAGAGAATGCAATTTGGATGATGAACATGTAGTAGGTCTGGGACCTGTAGAAAAGGAAAAGGTGATTGTATGCTATATGTGAGTGCACTTTCCTTCCTCTCCCTAACCTAACATCAGCTGCTTCCTTTTTGTTTGGATTACCTAATCACCCTTACCATCCCCATCAGTAAGCACAGCTATAGTAGATTTGGCCAGGGGGAGGACACAAAACTGCATGGTTAGAACATTATGCTCCATTTGTTAGATGTTGGATCTCTGCCATGGACTCCAATTAAATTGAACTGAATATACATTTTTCTAACCCTGGAACAGATTGTTATGGGTAAAGCGATAATCAATTTATAACCTATCTTTCTGCTAGGTGGACTGGGGGATTTGAATACAAACTTCGGAGAGATACATACTTTAAATTTCCTTCCCAATAAGAAAAACAAAAATAGGGATCTTTCGGCTAAAAATATAAAAGCACAAGACAGGTCTTTATTGATCAGACTGAAGGTTTATGCAGAGTGTAGAAAAGAGAATACGGTTTCCAGACTCACCCCAGCAGTACAGACAAAACATTCAAACAATCAAAACCAAAGTTACATTCTGAAGCTCTGAGTCTACCTTGTTCATCATCCCATTTTCCCTCTGACTGGATGTATCAGATTAAAGACTTATTTTTTCACACAAATTTTAGAACATCTTTTTGTTTATATAGCAGATGCACCCTAGTTTTATACTGTCAGTTTGATTGGACAGGAAGTGCTGAAATGCTCGATGCCACATCTTTGAAATGATGTCACATATACTTTCCTTCATTATGCATGCTCAAAATATCACACTTTGAATTTTCAAGGGGAGGAGTGGCTCCACAACCAAGATGCTACATTTCTGCATTAAAAAAATGGTAAGAGGTTACCACTAGTTCATTTTTTTTATTTTATTTTTAAATATAAATAAACAAAAACATAAAACATATGAGCAGAGAAAAAAAGGGACAAAGCACAACAAAACCATTTTCAATAATACACGACAAAGCATATAAACTATAACAGTATAAAAATAAACATATCAAAATTTTTTGATTCTAGATAAAATTACAAACCTCATACATATATAACCTGTTTATACAATAACAATAAACACAAACACATACAATACTTCCTGGGTTTTCAAAAAGTCAATACATAGTAACTCTTACACAGCCAGGCCTAGCCAAGATTTAGAATGCGGATCTTTAACCTTAAGGTATCCTACATAAGCATAAAGAAAAATAGAAGGAAAGGGACAAGGACAGAAAAAAACAACCCTTCACTTTACACTGTAGCTTAAGTATAAATCATAAACTCTCCAATGTCTTTATTTTGTTTCTTAATCAAATATTGTTGTAATGGAGCCCAAGTATTTTTATTTCTTTCCCAATCTTGGTTTCCTATTCCTAGGAATAGGAATAGGCAGGTTTCCTAGACAGGTTAACTTGTCTAACTGCACCACAGAGGACAGTTTATACAGCCAGTCTTCAATTGTTGGAATGGCCTGTAATTTCCACTTACTTGCATAAACTATTCTTGCGCAAGTCGTCAAACAGAAGATAAGTTTGCCGAATTTCCTTTCGAGTTCCGGCAAGTGACACATACTCAATAAATAAAAGGTTGGATCAAAATTCAGATTACATTGTAGTATTTCTATTATCTGTTTATGCACCATATGCCAATACTTTTTAGCCACCTTACAACTCCACCATACATGGTAGAAAATTCCCACTTCATGTCCAAATTTTCAACATTTGTTAAATGGTTAAAACCACTAGTTCATTTTTTGGGCCAGACTAATCTTAGTGTAATGTAGGGATATAATTATTTTCCTACTTAATTCTCCAAGGAAGCACCAAGTAGTTTTTTCAGTTTTCTTCCTGTTGCAATAAAGTCTTCACACACTGTGCAGCACATTCCCTCCTTTCTATTCCCCCTTATTTTATTTTTAATGCTTTGCTCTTTTTATTCAGTAGAGCATTCTACACATATGCATTTTGTGAGCATGAATGTGTGGAAGGGAGATTTTAGCCCACACCTGCAAAATATAATTTGCCCACTATGCAAGAGACTGGAAAATTTATTTTTTGGACTACAATTCCCAAACTCTTGGAACTGTAGTCCCAAAGAGTAACCTTTCCTAACTCTAACCTTTCTTTGAGCGGGTGTCAAAAATAGTGTAAGAAGAGAGATCCAGTGTAGTGGTTTAAACACTGGACTAAGACTCTGGAGACCAGGGTTTGATTCCACACTCAGGCATGGAAACCCACTGGATGACCTTGGGAAAGTCTCACACTTTGAGGACCAGTAAACCCCATGATAGGTTCACCTTACATTGGTCAACAGTTGGAAATGGCTTGAAGGCATACAATAGTCACAGAGTAAAAATGGGCTGGAACAGACCGACAAGTTAAGCCATCTCCCGGGCATCTTGAAAGTGTGGTGTTTACATGCTGCACACTCCCAGGCCATCAGGAAGCCACCTAGATGTTTACATGGGGCTGGCTTCATGATGCTCCAGTAGTGCCGTGTTTACACACTGAATGGCACTGGAGTGTCATGAAGTCAGCTTCCAGCCATGGCACAGGCGCAAAGCCAGCTTTTTGCTGCTTCTTTTTTGGGTGGCTTCAAGGTGGATTGGAGCCACAATGTGTGGTTGCTGTGGCCCCAATCTGCCTCCAGAAGGGGTGGCTTCAAGCCACCCCTTCTCTGGTCTATTTTAGCTCAATAACAGAGTAATATTCCATTAAAAGAACCTTCTTCCCCCACATATATGCCTCATCACTTCTCTAACCAGGTTCAAAAGTAAATTAAAGACTATATTGTTTAGGGAAGCCATCTGCCACAGGATGCCTCTTCTTAACTATGTATTAAGAACCCAAGCCCTCCCTCCAGTCCATCTGCCTTGGTCCAGGCCCCAGAGGGAGAGAGGAACCACTGGACCTCATCCCCTTCCCACCACCTTCCCCTTTTCCTTTTGTGTTGTCTTTTAGACTGTAAGCCTGTGGGCAGGGATCCGTCTAACTATAAGATTGTATGTACAGCACTGTGTAAACCTACAGTGCTATATAAATAATAATAATAATAATAACAACAACAACAACAACAACAACAACAACAACAAAGCAAATCAATTAGTCATTGTATTGTCTCTGAAACAAGTAGTGGTGGCTGGCAGATTCCATGTCAGTGGGGCACTAAATCTGCTCCCAGTTTTAGCCTGCACTTTAAAGGAGTTATCCAAATGTCTGAATCCTTTCATGCCAATACATTCAGCACTTTGGATACCTCCTTAAGTAATTAAGCAAAGTGTTGCTGCCTACTGAAAAGTAAACAGTGAAAGCCAGAAGAAAGCCAGGAGGAAGTTTCTTTTACAACCCTTTAGCTAATTTTCTTCACTGTGAGAAGAAAAGCCTCTTTCTTTCTTTCTTTCTTTCTTTCTTCCCCTCTTACTATAATACTGCAGAATCAAAACCACTAACTGGCTATCTTTAAAAGAGGATTAGACAAATTCATGGAAGGAAAGGACCATAAATGACTCTTTCTTATGACAGTTAGATGTTACTGCATGCAGTGTTAGAGGCAATATGCCTCTGAACATAATTTGTTAAGAAACATGAGGAGGAGAGGTGAGGTTATTGTAGGCATCTGGTTGGCATTGCTTGGAGAAGAAGGCTGGTCTTGAGAGGCTTTTGGTCTGATCTAGCAGAGTTTCCCAATACCAAAACAAGATAATGCCCTGTCAACTCAGAACCCCCTACCCATATTAAAACTGGAAGTTATGGAGTTGAAATAGATTAAACAATGAAACTTGGATTGATGCATCCACCACAGAAAATGAACAAAGTTCACAGCCCTTTGATCAACCCTTAAGGTACCCTCCCCCCAAAGTAAAGACCCACCAGCTGGAGTTTGCCACTCAAAAGTTGAACAATAATCTCATTTCATCCATATTCATTGGGAAAATGTTAATTAGTTGAATAAAACAGAGCTATCTATGGTGGTATCATTCACTGATGTACAAACAGAAAGAGGCAAGAAAAGAAAAAAAAAGATCTCAGTTGTCACTGCTTCCCTGTCTACCCGAGGCTGGATGCCATAATGAGTACCTTGGCTGCAAATCTCCAATGGACTATGTGTTGCATTAGGTTTCAGAAACTCATTACTGTAGTCTCCTGATGTAAATATTGACTTTCATCCACACTCTCCATGGGCTAATCCCTCTTGTCATCCACCCTGCTCCCCCTAAAAAAATATTGTTCATATGTCTAGCAGATATGAGTCATGCTTTCAAGGCAGAAAGGTATACAGAGATGTAAGTCGAGTCAAGACAGAAAAGCTTTGCTGACAGTTGGAGTCTTGCTGCCTGAAGACAAAAGCCTAATTCAAATTGACCACCTGCCTTTGAATAACTATAAAAAACAGACAGGAAGAAAAAATAAACCTAAAGTGAGAATTTGCTTTTATTCACAAGTGTCAAAGATTACCTTTTATGCCTTGGCAGAATCACTGCGATGACACATGTTGTGCAAAGCTCAACACATAGCATCTGTTGTGTTTACTGAGTCATGCCATTGTGAAGAGTCGTCAGCAGAGTGAAGGATGGGAAAGCATAAAGGCCAAAACTCTTGCCAATGACCTTGCTGTGAGGCAAAGTGACAACAACTATAAGGATTGTAACATGAAAACTTATTGTGAAAAGAATTGTCTACACTGGTACTCCTATCCAGTAGCAGATGTTGGCTTCCATGCCAGGAGGGTGATGAACTTGCTCTAGCGTTTACTCTGAACTATAAAGGACCTTCTCAAGGTGGCAAACACTATCCCTCAAATAGGCTAAGCACCTGAACATCCAAACCCAGATGTGAATATTCCTAGGCCCCTATTTTTCCCATGAAGGGCCAGAGACACATTTCCTCAAATCCATGTTCCACACTTCTGCTGCAGTGACAGAGTTGTGTCTCCATTTTAGACTAAGTTCCAGTGGTGAAATGAAACAGCCTACTCCATGGCATTTAGCTCCTTGTTTTAGGGATGAAGATATATGATAATTTTCTTCCCATGGTGAGATTAAATGAACTTTCCTCCAAAGTATTCTTTGAGCATTTGAGCTCCCTATATTGAACATTTGTTGTGGAGGAATTATTCTGTAGAGAAAACACATTTTTAGTGCAAAACTCTGCTTTCTACACAAAAAAATAGGTTTTGTGTGCAAAGAACAGTGTTTTCTGCACAGAAAACTCATTTTTAATTCAAAAAACAATTTCCCTCCACCACAGATTTTTCCTACATGTTTTCTCTCACAGAATAATTCTACCACAGATTCAAATGCCATTCAAATGCCAGGAGAAAATTATCCAAAACTATCCAAAATTCTTGTCAGACTTTTGTTGTTCCTGATAGGATTCTCTAACTGTTGGGGAAACTGTTTTTTGTTTTTTTTAATCATTAACAAATGATTATGATGAGTCTTTCTACCAATAATTTAGATTGCCTCCAAACTGCCTCCCATGTAATTTCAAAGGTTAAGAATCAGATCCAGTTTGGGGTTTTTTTTCCAGACAGCTGATCCCATGGCTACATCTGCCCATAAATTTCCCATATAAGAAAAAATAACAAGCATAGGTAGAGTGGCCAGATGAAAAATAACTGAAGATTGTTCAGCTCTTTTGTAAAAGACACCAAAAAGGCTTAGGTACCTTTGGCAGCTGTGTAGTAAAAGAAATTTCAGTATGTATAGCTTCAAGAAGTAGGTGGTATAGTTGTTTGAGTGTTAGGCTAGCACTCCAGGAGACAAGGGTATGAATCTCCACTCAGCCATGGAAACCTCCTGGGTGACTTTGGGCAAATCACACTCTCTCAGCCTCAGAGGGAAGCAGTGACAAACCCCCTCTGGACAAATCTTGCCAAGAAAATTCCATGGTAGGATCACAGTAAGTCACATATGTCTTAAAAGCCATAACAGTAACAGCTTCCAGTATCACCCTGGTGAAATTGTCTGTTATGTAATGAGAGTGGAGGGAGAAAAAAAAAACCCAGTAGGGATATAATTTTATGACTGACCATTCTAAGGTCAAGAGATACAAAAAATATTTGCAAAAGTTCTTGTCCTTGACAAGAAAGGATGTCCTGCCTTACCAAGACACCCCAATGAAAAAAAATGTCACCCTCTGTGAGTAAAAGCAAAAAGACTAGCACTTCCCCCCATCCACAGCAACTATAGTAAAAAAAAATGTATTTTTGTACAAGAAATGTTCAAATTTATGGGGTGTTTGTATAAAAAGCAAATCTTAAGGACCCCCCCCCCCAAAGTTCTAAAAGTTTAACATTTTAAAAAAAAGAACAAAAGCCTCATAATCTCACTTCATAAGCATAAAATGTTGAATTTCTTTTGAATTTAATAAGTACCCTCAACATGTAAAGGGATCTAGTCCAAAATTCCTGCAACTTCTTGTCTGATCTTTGAGGCTTCAGAAGGAGCCACTACACCTGCCTTTGTGATGAACACTCAAACCACTAGACCATGATGGCTCTTTGTACATAGAGAGGTGAAACTGTATATGACACTAACATAATACCAGCCAGCACCAAAATCTTGTTGAACTGGTCTTTGGTTCAGTGCTCTGTTTTTCCAGTAACTTAAGAGATTACTCTGGGAAGCCCACAAATAAGACAGTAGAACAATCTTCCCCCTGAGTGTTTGTTGCAGTGGTCCCCAAACGGTGCCCTTCAAGAGATTTTTGGACTTCAGCTCCCAAAAGCTTCAGCCATGTTGGCCAATAGTCTGGGATTCTGAAATCCAAAATCCCTTAAAGGACACAGTTTGAGGACTACTGGTTTATCTGCATGGCAGATAGTGGCTCTAACATCAATGAAGAAATTTAAAGGAACCATCCATGGTGCCAAATCTAGTTTGAGGAAGGGTTTCAGGATGTGGGATACCACCTTTAATGTTTCAACTAAAATCTGGATTTGATTCCCCATCTAGGAATTGGCGTAACCAGCAATCCTTGGTTTCCTCCAATAACTAATCCTTAGAGTCATGTTGCCTCTGACCCTGTAGATATTTAGCAAGTAATAGCCTCACCCACCATGAATCAGTCATAGTCTTCTTCTCATGTTGTCCAAATGGTAGCCATTGTGACAACCTATGGTACTGAATTCCTTATTTCCCATTCTAATTTGAATTCATTCATTCATTCATTCATTCATGCAGTCATTCATTTAAGAGCATTGCTTTACTGCTGACTAGGCAAGGTTCTCTGAGTAGTTCACAAAATAAGTTTAGGAGAACAAAATACACAAATATTATAAAACATGGTGTACAATTTGTTGTGAGAGCTAGTGTTGTGTCTTAGTTTGAGTGCTGGGCTATGACTCTGGAGAACAGGGTTTGAATCCCCACTCAGACATGGAAACCTAGTGTCAGCCTCAGAGGAAGGCAAAAGCAAAGTCTTTGACCAGATCTTGCTAAAAAAAAAAAAAAAAAGTCCTACGACAGGTTTGCCTGAGGGTCACCATAAGCTGGAAACAACTTGCAGGCATACAGCAACAGCAACAAGAAAAACAACATGCTGTATTGTCTAGTTGTCATTTTTTGTTTTGTTTTGTCAAAGTTTATTTTATTCATAGTTTAATTAGTTTTTAAACTTTTTGCAAATTAGAATCATACAAACAATTGTATTCCCTGGAACCATGTATGGGTGCAAGAGCTGTATAATTAAGAAGATCGATAAGAAGAAAATAAATTCATTTGAGATGCAGTGCTGGAGAAGAATGCTGAGGATACTGTGAGCAGCCCTCCCTCTCCAAATCAAACAAATGGGTCCTAGAACAGATCAACTGAACTCTCCCTGGAAACCAAGATGATCAAACTGAGGCTGTTGTACTTTGGCCATGTCATGAAAAGTCATGACTCATTAGAAAAGACAATAATGCTAGGAAATGTGGGAGGAAGTAGAAAGACTGCATGCTAGATGGATGGACTCTATTAAGGAGATTACGGGTATGAATCTGCAGGAAGCAAGCAGAGTAGGAGAGGATAGGGAGTCCTGGAGACATCTCATTCACAAGGTCACCATGAGTTCTGATTGACTTGAAAGCAATTAACAACAACAATTTTTAAAAGTTATGTTTATTTTAATTGCTGTAAACCAATTTGATTCTCAAACTGGGATTAAAATGGGAATGGAATGATGATGATGATGATGATGATAATACATTTTTCAGCTTAACTGTGCCAAATGTTGATATCACACCCATTCTCTTTCTCTCCAATTAAAATCCTATCATGTTTATTATATATTCATTTTTCTTTTATGGACCTGGATCCTACTGATAGTTCAATTACAGTAGATGAATAACAGGTAGTGCAGACTATATTTTAGAGGAAGGAATTGGCAAGCCATCTCTGAGTATTCCTTGCCTAAGAAACCCCCTGAAATTCATGGGGTCACTTCATGTCAGTAGAGGGCTTGACACACAGAGACATATTAAATCAATTGTTGAAGGTGAATCAATGCCTTTGTAAATCCCATTGATTCAGTCAGTCAATTTCAGCTAGGATTCAGGCTTAATCAGCTGCCATTGCAGGCTGTTGCTATGCACAAAGGCAAAATATAGGTATATTTATATTTACATAAATACCTACCTTGATCCTCAAATGGGAGAGGCGGGATACAACTAAATATTTATTATTACTATTCTGCACCCTCATTGAGGATCTACAACTTCTACAGCCCTCTGAGTTGCCAACTACAGGTCATGGTTAGCATTAATATGGCCACAATTCAATCTAGATAGTTACAAGGCAAAAGTGTAATACTGCAAAACACACTTCAAAATAAAGTGGAATCATGCAGCTTTAAATGACTCCATGATGTTGTATTACTGGAAAAATGGCAACATCATCTTGCAATTGGAAAAAATGTGTTAATGCATCAAATGTTTTTTCCTTCCCCTTTAAGATGTTCCAATAGTTGCACTGTGCTCTCACCATTTTCTTCTCTCCAGAAAGACAAGCCTATTTATTGACTGAGGAAATATTGAGTACAGTTGGCCCTCCTTTTCCATGGACTCAACCATCCATGGTTTGAAAATATTCAGTATTCAAAAATATATAAATTCCAAAAAGCACACCTTGATTTTGCTGTTTTATATAAGAGACACCATCTATAGGTGAGGTAAAACTGGAAAGATCAAAGTAGTATATAGTAGAGTTTTTAAACATAAAAACAACAACATAACATTTACACCAAAGACTGATGGCAGGGCTGATGACCAAGGGAAGTGATGTAAAATTAGTACATTTTCAATACTCACCAAAAATTAAAGGTTGTTGGAGCATGATGTATTTTTGAGGGAAAGGTATTCCACTCCATGGTATCACCTTGCTAAATACTCTGCTTGAAAGTCTCATGAGACTCTCATCTTTTCATATGTATCACATCATATGTGTCACATTATAGAGCCCTGGTGGTGCAGTGGTTAAATGCAGCCACTCACTCAAAACCAGAATGTGGCAAGTTCAAGACCAGCAAAAGGGCTCAAGCTCGACTCAGGCTTGCATCCTTCCAAGGTCGCTAAAATGAGTACTCACATTGTTGGGGGCAAGTAGCTTACAGTTGTAAACAGCTTAGACACTGCTTAGGCAGTAAGAAACAGTATATAAATGAAGCTGTTTGTTATGTTTGATCAGGTATTTTAATGGTGGTAATATTTTTATTAAGTTTCTGTGAACACAATCATCATATCAAATCCCATATAAAACATACTCAATGCGCCCATGTTATATGTGGGCATGCCATATGTGGCTTTCAGATTATGCTGAAATCTGTGTGCTGGTAGTGGCATTGGGGCTGGCGACCATGGCATGAGCATTGCACTGTACTGCCGGCACAAGCCTCATTGTTTTCAATGGGGCTCAAGCATTCGCGGGGTGGTGGTAATCCAAAATGGATCCCTTGCACAAGGGAAGGCCCCACTGTATACATAAATGCATAACCAATTGCAAATTATTACTAAAACCCCCATTACTTAATGGATAAGAGCCAATATTGACATCACTATCAATTTTGGTTAAGTGTGGTAATATATGAACATCATAGCTAGTTTAACTTTGTGCTTTGTGAAGATACAGTTCCTTTTACCTTCCTGAATCTTTGCCCTCAGCTTAACTGGATAACCCCAGGTTTTAAAGTTATGAGAATGAAGAAAACCTCTCCCAATCCACTATTTTTATGCCATCCATTATGTTTATACTCTAATGTCATGTTCCTTTATTGCCTATTCCTCCATAAACTAGCCCTTCAAACCTTGTAGTATATCCTGACCGGAGGGAGGGGGGGTGTCGCTCTAGCCCCTTTTTCTAATATATTAAGTCTTTATTCTTAACTGAACCTTTGGAAGATAGTAGAAAGTACACAATTACCTGCAGATAGCAACAGTGGAGTTCTGTTGCATTTCTCAGTACCAAAACATTCCCTTAAGTTTAAGCAAATCTTTCGGTTTGTTCAGAGTTAAGCCCAGATCTCTTGCTGTTGTAACATAACACATGGGGCTCATTTGCAACAAACATAACAAAAGTCTGGGAAGTCAAAAGGAACAGGAAGCCAATTTTCTCCCCTTCCTGTCATCTGCTTACCAACTAGGACGATAAATTACCAGCATTTGAGTCCTTTCATAAAGCTACTGGTTACAGTGCAGAGCTTGATGTTAACAAATGAATAGCTGATGCAAAGCAAAGTCACTGGCGTAAGACATTTCCAAAACCATTTGTAAAAGCCCTGAAAATCCTTAGATTTGCCTCTTCTTGTTAGAGCTACATTTAATTCTACTAGTTGAAACCCAAGTGTTATTTTTCTTTTGCCTTTTACTTGAAAAAAAATCAACAACAAAAAACTCAAGACCCGCTGCCAAAGAAGCAGGTGCAATTATTTCATGGTAGTTCATCAGTTTCAAGCATGGAATACAATTGTTGTTGTTGTTGGGGTGGGTTGCTTCTGCGTCCCCAAGGCATGTTCAATGGTGCAGCTGTTAGACTTGGAAGCTGATGGCTGTTGGTAGAATAATTTTTCATCAACTTAAATTTAGCAAACCTTTTATCAGCTCAGGAAGGAACTGAAACAATTGAGAATAAAAGGTTTTCTGAATAAGCATAGTGGGGGACCTTCCCTTTTAAGCTTCTTCTTTTGGGGAACAGAAGGGCTCTTTCTATTTGGGAACCTACTGAGATCTGCCACAAACCTATGGTTGGAAGAAATGAGAAAAGATGAGTTGTTGTTGTTAATTGCCATCAAGTCAAATTTCACTTATGGTAACCCTATGAATGAGAGATCTCCAAATCACTCTGTTATCAACAGCTCTGGCTCAGGTCTTGCAGACTCAGGGCTGTGACTCCCTTGGTTGAATCTCTCTGTGTGCAGGTGCCTTCAGGTAACCTATTGACTTGTGATAAACCCATGAATTTCATATGGTTTTCTTAGTCAAGGAATTCTCAGAGGTGGTTTTGTCAGTTCCTTCCTCTGAAACAGAATCTACAACACCTGGTATTCTTTGGTGGTCTCCCATCCAAGTATTAACCAGGCCTGCTTACCTTCCACAATCAGACACGAGCTGGTGTCTATCTACTGGAAATGCAATCTTCTATCTTACCAAGCCTTGTACCTTACCAAGCATTATGCAAAGTATGACACTCGCTTTAGTCTTCTTAGACTACTAAGAGGCTTCCATTAAAGGCGCATCAGGGACATCACATGGAGGAGGCAAGTGTCCTCCTCCAGTCATTAAAATGTTTCATTCGTGTGTTTGGTCTGTGTGTGTGGGGAGATTATCACACCTCCATGTGCTTATCCTTATCTCATAGGTAAACAATAATGGACGTGTCATTGGGTATTAATAGGAGTTTCCGTTATTACCCAATGATGCATCCATTGCATCCATTACTGTTTACCAACAGGATAAGTATGCAGGGGGTATGATAATCATCCCCCCGATCACACAAATGAAATGATTTAATGATGGGAGGAGGACGTTTTCCTCCCATGTAATAATCTCCTTAGACTGGTGGGTTGGTGAATTTACTCCAAGTTTTACCAGAAAAAAATTAAGAGTTATCTAAGATGCTGAATTTATTTGGGACTGAAAACTCCATAAAGCTCCTTCCAAGTTTGTCCTATATGCCAACCTTCTCTGCTGAGACAACACAATGATAGAAGGGCTCCCCTTGGAGGACTGATTGGCAAAAACATTGATTTCAATTAGTGAAAACTTTGGCCCTATACAGACTGGCCTGAAAGGCTGGCTTGTGGGTGGAGTCAGGGTGCTGCGTCCTGATGCTGGACACGCTGACTCCACCCTGAGGGTGTCATAATGCCACGCACCATTCCAGTTGGTGTGCGGCATCATGGCACTCCTCTCGCATAGGGATGCCATACAGCGACACTGATGCAACTATGGCGGCTTTTGGAGGGTGCAAAAAGGAGCTGCTTGTTGAGGCCCCTTTTGGTGCCCTCCTGAAGCTGGATTGGGGCTGCAGCATGAGGTTGTTGCAACCTCGATCTGGCCAGGAAAGGGCCCCTTTGTTGTTCTTCAAGGACTTTAGGCCTCACTGATTGATTACTCTCAAATACTGATATACATAGTTTCAACATTTTTAGTCTTTTAAATCTGTTTTAACTCAGATTTAAAAACTAAACTGTGTTTAAAATGTTTTTAGTATATTTAAATTATTTTCATTGTTTTAAACTGTTTAAACTTGTTGTAACTTTACTTGTAAACTGACCTGAGATCTTTGTGATATAAGGCAGAGTAGAAGTATTGTAATAAATAATCAGGCTCAGGGCAGATTCACTGACATAGGAGGCTCCAACTTCCACTGGGAACATGTGTTCTGGTTCTTAAATGTTGCATTGGCAAACTGGTAGAAGGACCTTTTTGTTCTGGCATTCCAGTGGCAGCACACATTTTGGAACTCCCCTTGAATTTCTTATATGTAACATTGTAGAAATAACCCAGTTTCCTGCAGGCAAAATCACCTAATGCAAATAGCTCCAAAGGTAATTAGTTGGGCCGGCAATGAGGGCTGCATCTGTATTGCAGAAATAATTCGGACTGATACCATTTTAACTGCTATGGCTCAATGCTATGAAATCTGGGAATTGCAGTTTTGTGAGACATTTAGCCTTCTCTATCAGAAAGCTCTAGTGCCACAACAAACTACAGTTCTCAGAATCTCATAGCATTGAGCCATAGCTGTTAAAGTGGTATCAGTCCGGATTATTTCTGCAATACAGATGCAGCCCTCATTGCCAGCCCACCTAATTACCTTTGGAGCTATTTGCATTAGGTGATTTTGCCTGCAGGAATATGATAAGCTTCATATAGGAAAGAGAGATAGAGAGAGAGATGAGAGAGAGAGAGAGAGAGAGAGAGAGAGAGAGAGAGAGAGATCATTTTTTTAGATTAAAATGAGCAGATTTAAATAGATGAACTTAGTGTTTGTCTTTTAGCTTTATAATTTAAATGTGAGAATATGTAAGGAGTTATTTCAGGTTGTAAGAGTTAGTGCTAGTGGCTAGTTCTGCTATTTCCAAAGTGATGTGGATGATATTTCGGTGAGATTATACCTGCTTTACCCCTTCCCCCATGGAGATAGCTTTCACTCCCTGCCACCTGCAGACTGTGAAAATTAAAACAAGGACATACTTAATCGCTCACTGGGGGATTGAGACTTTTGGGTAGAAACAGTGTAAAAGCTTAATCGCAGAAAAATCTTGCCATGAATATTGAGACAAGCCACATTACTCCAGAAGTTTTTTTTTTTTTTTTTTTTTTAGCAAATTTCAACAAACAACAGAAGCCCTTCCTTTTCCAGTAGGTATGCTGTATTTCCAGCAGGAAGTAAAATAGCAAGGGCCATCTTTGTATGTGTAAGGAAAAAAATAAATAAATTTAGGTTCAGTCTCCCTTATTGGGATTTCCAAAATATTCCAAAATCCAAAATTGCCCACATGAGTGGAGGAGACCTTTGCTTTCTGATGAACGGTGTATGCAAACTTTGTTTCACGCACAAAATTATTAAAATATATTGTTTATAAAATTAATTCCAGCTTATATGTATAAGGTGTATATGAAACATAAATGAATTTAATGTTTAGACTTGGGTCCCATTCCCAAGATATCTCACTATGTATATGTGAATATTACAAAGTCCCAAAAAGACTGAAATCCAAAACACTTCTGATCACAAGAATTTCACTAGATACTACTCATGCCCATTCTATGAGCACCTTAGCCAGAAACAGTTCAGCCCTCTAATCTGGCAAACCTCCTGGAGGAGGTAAGCTTTGCTCCTTCCTTTTCTTTTTTGCTGTGACTCTCAAGTAAAAAACAGTAACTTCCCAAGGACACATCACACTGGAATAAAGCAATTAAAAAGTCAGCTAGTAAATACTGAGAGAATAAAGAGATGCTCAGGGCTTTGGAGGATGTGCATTTGAGATTTCAGCAGCCTAAATCCAATTGTTAGACCACACTGGAGTAGACACATTGAAATAAAATAATTTATCTGCATGTTGGTTCAGTGTCATTTCATACTATATAATTCTTGCACTTTTGTTCCACTTTAACTGCCATGGCTATGGAGTTCTGGGAATTGAAATTTGTTTGGCACCAGAGCTCTCTGACAGAAAAGGCTAAATATCTTACAGAAGTACAATTACCAGGATTCCATAGCACTGAGCCATGGCAGTTAAAGTGATGTCAAACTTGATAATATCTGCAGTGTGAATGCAGCCTAAGAGATCATATCTCCAAATAGGCTTTTAAGATATTTGAAGGAAAGCTTTTTCTTAGTCCTACCACCATCTCAGACCTGTCTAGTGAGGGTTTTGAAGAACGTCTTTTCAGTGGCTGCTCCCAGACTGTGAAATTCCCTTCCACAGGAGGTCTGGTTAGTCCCCTTCTTGCTCTCTTACCACTGGCAGGCTAAGACCTTTTCTTTGACTTTTAACCATATGGCAACTTAGTGTTTAAAAAGTGGGATGCTCTGTTTCACCTCTTTTATCTTAAATTATGTTTCAAATGTATTTTAAACTATTCTAACCGTGTACTTGTTGTTCAAGAATAGTGCAAGAGATCCTAGCTGATTCCTTTAGTATGTTCCATTACTAATCTGGGTTGGGTTCATGTTCTAGACATAACAGAGAGGATAGTTGTTGTCATTATAGATTTATCCCAACATACATGTTACACCCACTGTTACGAGCTTCCTGGTACCTGAAGGACACGAAACATAAAAAATTATCTTTGTGGTCAAAAGAAAACTGTGTAAATAGATGTCAGCATCAAGTTTTCTCAGTTTCTACATTTTTTAAAAAAAAGAAGGAGGCAGAAATGAACACTGCTGTCAGTTTGAAATGAAGTTTTCAGAGACAGTGACCCACTTTCCATTTCCCCCTTCTGTTAAGGCTGTTAAGATGAAGGAGAGGTAAAAAAAAAATAAAATAAAAGAGAGAGAGAGAGAGAGAGAGAGAGAGAGAGAGAGAGAGAGAGAATGGTTTCTCCTGAGAGAAACTGAATATGTTTTTTTCCCTATCTTTGAATCGAGCTGCTCTCTTTGGGAACAAGATTTTGTACTCGGCAACTTTCAACCTTCATTTGCTCTCCATCCTGTGACTACGCAGGACATGCAATGGGGTGCTGAGATGCAGCTATATTTATGGGACTTAAGAGGTCACCTGGGGCTGACCAAAGGTGAAAGTTTCTTCCAGCCACCTTTTGATACCTTCTAAGAGTCTTATGTTCTGTCTGATGTGTGGAAGCAGTGCTGCATAACGGCCTCTTCTAAGAGCTTTTCATCTCTCTTATAAAGGCATGAGACGATAGGAAGAACAATTGAGGGGTGGTTTATTAGGTAAAAAGGAATAGAGTTCCCCAGCCCCCTAACCTTATTCTTACTATTTCCTTTAGTACGGAATATTCCTCACTAAATTATTGTTTGGCATACCTCTGAAAGCAAGGAAAAAATGATTAAATATGGGGGGGGGGGGGGGAATACAACACAGATTTATCATGAGAGAAACTTGACAGACAAATTTGAGAAACAATGTAGTATAGTGGCATGAGTGTTGGATGTGGACTTTGGGAGACCTGGCAGGGGGTTGGATTTGATAGCCCTTGAGGTGTCTTCCAACTTTATGATTCTATGAGAGCAGGGTTCAGATCCCTGTTCAGGGCAAGCCCCACTCTCTCAGTCCCAGAAGAAGGCAATGACAAACAAATGAACAAATTTTACTAAGAAAACCCTGGGATAGGTTTGCATTAGGGTCACCATAAGTTGGAAATGACTTGAAGGCACACAACAACAGCAACAATTGTTGGAAGATAGCTGAGAGTGTTAATGCAAGGGATAAAAGTGCATATATACCTTTACATATGCAATGCAAATAGGAAATGTAATGCACAGAACTTGGTTTCTGCATCACTGGTCCAAAACACCCTGCAGAAATAGCCCAGTTTGAGACCGCTTTAACTGCTCTGGCTCAGTGCTAGGTGATTCTAGGAACTGTAGTTTTGTGAGATATTTAGCTTTCTCTGCCAGAGACATTTGGTGCCACAATAAACCACAATTCTCAGGATTCCCTAGTGTTCTGGACTACTGTTTGTTTAACCAGTAGGGCTCCCCCCCACCCACTAGCATGCTTTGGATAAAATTGGGGTAGGGAAGGAAAAAAATTTCTGTCCTCTATTGTCCCTCCAATCTCATTCATTGAGACATTTGATACTCTTGAGACGCCCACTTTCCCAATGTTAGTTAGAGCCATTAATGTCTAATGTTTTAATGTCCAGTGTTTTAAATCTTATCCTTAGTTTAATTTATTTTTAAGGGGTGGGAGGGGAGACCAAATTGTTATTTTAACTGTATGTATTTTCAAATGTTGTACTCCGCCCCGATTGCTCACCCAGAGGGGCGGAATATAAATAATAATAATTATTATTATTATTACTAAAATGATCCCAACAAGAGAAAGAGAAAAAGAAACTGGAATGTAAAGAAAGAGCCGCACTTGCTTTGAGGTAGATTCATAGGCTTCTCCAAACTCTAAGCACAGTTTAGTTTCCCTCCCTTGGATTTCTAACTGTCCAGCTTCTTGTTTAGAATTCAAGGATGTTGAAACATGGTAATTGGGAGATTCATAAAAAAGGGAAAGAAGAAAGTGAGGAAGATGTGCAACAAGAATACAGAAGGGGTATCAGTAATATTCGCCAAAAACACTCTGAGGCATAGAGGTGCATAAGAATCAGAGAGGTGCAAATGTGGTGCGCTAAACGTGGGTGGTCCTCCTTTTCACGGCTGGCAATGGCAATTATTCTTATGTATTTCAGGGTAGATAGAGAATCATCTCAGTCGTGTACATCTACAGTCAGCATCGATTCACAGATGCATCACCATGTCCACCTGGATTGAAGTGTCTAGATTTTTTTTAAAAAAAATCATCTGGGACCAATATTATTGGGTTTCGGTTCCTTTTTTTTTTGCTTTTGCTTTTGCTTTTGGCTTAGCAATAGGAAAATGGTGCTTGACTCTTAGGTCTCCCAGTTCATATCCCAAACCATCAGACAATGCGCTTGGTTTTAGGACCAGAGGCATCATAAGGGAAGTGCAGGGGATGTGGACTGCACCAGGTGACACCTCAGGTGGATACAGGGCAAGTAAGAAAGGGAGTTGTCTCTTTTTCTCATCCATGCAACAGCCGTGCCAGACCCTGAATAGCCCTTCGGGAGGCTGAAGCACTGCACCTCTCGGTAGCGACCACTGCTGGGGGCAGTGCCTTTTATTCAGAGTCTGGCATGGTTTCTGAGTGAGCAGCCTTGTCAGACCCCAAATGGGCCATCTGTAGGTTGCAGTGCCATCCCCCTTAGCAGCAGCCACTTCTGCAGGGGTACCTTCCATCCAGGGTCTAGTGCAGCTGTCATGCCAGACTCTAAACAGGCTGTCCAGAGGCTGCAGCATCAACCCCACTCCCAGCAGTACTGTTCCTAGATAGATAGACAGAGGTAAGAGTCTGGCATTGTTGCTGGGTGAGCAGCCTTCCATTCCATTTGGAGTCTGGTGTGGCTGCTGGGTGAGTCCTGAATGGGATATCCAGAGGCTGCAGCAGTCTGGCTGGATATTGGACAGCCATCCAGGGGGACAGGTGAGCAAAATAGAGGGAGGGCAGGGAAGAGCAGGGCAGTCTGTGCCCACCACCACAGCCCTTTCCAGGACCCACACCAGGTGACACCAAGCTAAGTTACACCACTATTTGGGACTGTCCCAAAGGTCATCCCTGCAAGGAAACACCCCTGATCACTGCTCTTGTCAGAGCATTTGGTTATTAATTCATAGGTTATACTTTTCAAATAGTGCCAAAGTGATGTTCAGACAAAGGCCTCTTATCAAAAACTGTTAAGGGAAGGGTAACCATTTTTGTTGTTATTGTTGAACTTGTTGTTATTGTTATGTGCCATCAACTGTGCTTCAATGTACAGCTATTCTATGAATAAAAGACCACCAAGAGACATAATTAATAGATGCCTTATTAAGTTCTTGTAAGCTTTGAGTTGTGGCTTCTTTGATGGAATCTTGTAGTCTTCCTCTGTTTCTACTGGCTTCCACTTCACTGAGTATTGTAGTTTCTCACAATAAGTCATGCCATCTCATGACATGAACAAAGTACCTTAGTCATTTTGTGTCCTGGGCTTTCTTCATGCTTGCTTTGCCCTTTGACCTATCGATTTGTCCTTTTGATGGCCCATGATATTTGTAGAACTTTCCTCCAGCATCACATTTCAAGCAAGGTGTTGTTTTTTTCCCCCTGGATTGTCAATTTTCTTCACTGTTCAGCTAATTCATCCATGTGTAGATATCTTGAATATTATAGTGTGAATTATTCTGGTGTCAGTATTCAATGATATATCTCTGCACTTGAGGACTTTATGTAGTCCCATCATAGCTGCCCATCCACTTTCTTAGTCTTCTTCTGATTTTGATTTATTTATTCAATATTTATTTTTTTTTAAAAAAAAAACACCTAAATGCCAGATAGATAGAGATGGATAGGATCTGCTGGCTTCAGCTACAAGACTGAGACAAAAACTGCTGAGGAAGATGGGTAGAAGATGGTCAGATTTTAGGCAAGGAGGTGATAGATTGGAAAAGATAAAGAGGGAAAACATCAGGGACAGCGGTGGCATTGGGGTGGTAAATCCACAGTGATTTTTAGAAGACTGTTTGCTGGCAGCTATCCGAGGTGCTGAACTGTATTCCAAAAATAGATTCATCACCATGGATAGCTCTTGCAAAATGCTCCTGTAAAAAATAGCAAGGATCCACTGCTTAGAAACACTAGAACCACTGGCTGCCACTGAAATTTAACTTAGCTGTTTCTAATTTTACTGTCTTCTGCAGGCATACAGCTCCTTGTGCAAGATAAAGTGCTCTTCTCCACTTCCAAAAGCATGCACTTAGAATGTCTGTGCACACCTGTAGCTGGAGAGGTGGGTGGGATCGGGGTGAGTGCATTATGGCCAGCAGACGTGATAACAGTATGGGGTGGGGCTAGTGCATGTGGAAGCCTCACTAATGTATGCTTTCAATGTGCAGATGTTCCAACCTTGCTTCAGAAATTCAGAAGAGAAACTGGGATGGCAATCATTCTAAAAGCTCTTTTTGAACACTGGTAAACAGTAGTTCCCCCACAATGGGAGTGCTTGTTGAAGCAACATCATCCAGGTGGATTCCAACCTTGTCAAGTTCCTTGCATGATTTATTACACTCAGAAAATACTCCAAATCCAACATCTGTAGGCATTATCTTCCCCACCACCTGGGCTGATGCTCCTATTTTCAGTTAGGAGTTCCTGTCTTCACTGACAAATCTTGGGGAAACAATGCCAGGATGGTTTACAGAAAAATAGATTAGGCGTAACATAATCCATAATATATAACAGAAAAATGTCACAAAAATTCCTCCCGACTCTGCTTTGTGCAGGTCACTGAGCTATTAAAAAGCAAAACCCTTCAAGGTAACAGCTTACATTCAATTTTTGCCAACTGTTTGGTAGAATAAGAAGCTGTCAGACCTGTTTATCACCATTTACTAACAGGTGTGAACTAATGTTTGTTAATATGTATTTTATCCCTCTGTGGTATCTCACACTCTCCTGGTTCCATTAAGGCTGCTAAGCAAGCCAGACTTGCCATGGTATGGTGATTGGGGGAGGGCTGCATTTTTATTTTATTTTTTGCATACTGATGTTGAGTAAAGTTTAACACTGATCGGTTCCATCCTGAAAACTGACCAAGCAGGAGAAATAGTCCCCCCCCCCCCCAATTTGTAAGATATTTAGGAAAATGAAATATCATGATAACCAGAGCCTGGGAACTTACTTTTTTCAACCACACTCCCAGAATCCTCAAGCCAGCATGGTCAATGGGCTGGTGAAATTCTGGGAGCTATATTCCAAACTTAAGTGTTCTGTGCTCTTGTTGTTGTTTTTCTTGGCAAGTTTTTCTTGGCAAGTTTCTTCAGAGGGGAGTTGCCATTGCCATCATCTGAAGCTGAGAGACTGTGACTTGCCTATGGTCACCCAGTGGGTTTTTATAGACAAGCAGAGATTCAACCCCTGCTTTTCAGAGTCATAGTCCAATGTTCAAACCACTACACCATGCTGGCTTTAAGCTCTATGTCCTCACTGCTTTGTAATTTATGATTATTGAAATGGTGAGGTTGGCTTTTTTCTTATGGTTCCGTTCTAATAACTCACCAGAAATATCTGCAAGATGCATGGGCTGAACTGTCCTTGGAGGTCTTCCGTCCTTGGAGGTCTTTAAGCAGAGGCTGGATGGCCATCTGTCATGGATGCTTTGATTGGGAGTTCCTGCATGGCAGGGGGGTTGGACTGGATGCCCCTTGTTGTCTCTCCCAACTCTATGATTCTATGATTCTAAAGGCATCATATGATTGGTCTGCTATTGTCACTCCTCCATGGGTGTTCATGGGACTATCTTGAACAATAATTGTACCAGTGGCCCAGTGGCCATGATTCTGGTGGCTTGGATGGAATTGCAGAAGAACAACAAATAGAAATAGATGGATAGATGGATGGATTATTTATTTATGGTCTGTATACCCCGCTATTCAGCCTTAAAGGCTATCAGAGCATAGTTCTTTGTGGGTTTTTCAGGCTATGTGGTCATGTTCTAGAAGAGTTTCTACCTGATAGTCTGGAATGGGGAGGAGGGTTCATGGTTGAAGGTGTTCTAAAGAAACTCATCAGGTCTCCAGGAGCAGTAATTGGTCCTTTTTTAATGTGAAAAATATTGGGGTCAGGCAAGATATTTGGGGCTGACTTAGGGTCCACAAAAATGGGGTTGGAAGCTGCCATTGGTCCGCAGGCTGCACTTTCCCCACCTCTAGGCTAGGACATGCTAGGAATGGGCCTTTAAAATGTTCTTTGTGGCCTCTGCAACTATTATAGAATAGTCACTGCCAAACAGATGAGGCTACCCAAGCACTATGAGGAGCAGGTTGTGACTGGGAGGTTTATTCCCAGTTGTTTTTTAAGGATCTGTGACTCTCAGAGCATAACACTTGCATTTCTTTAACACAGCAACTTGTGCACAGCCAATAAAGCTGGTCCTTTGCCCTGTTTTGAAGCAACACCAGATTAATATGAATTAAAATACAATTCTCATTTGCAGCTTGCGTGCCAAAGATGAATTCTGCTCACAGGGACAGCGTAGTGTCACAACAATATGAATCAAACACAGCTTTGGGGGTGAGAATAACTAAGTGGATTTGTTTACATACATTAAGTTTCTCCTTTGGCAGATTTTGTTTTACCCTGTGGCAGATGAGGAATCAAGCTAAGTATGCCACATTTTCCAGTTCTAATATGCCATAATTATGCTGGGAGGGACATGGGAGTGTGGTGGGGGGAGACCGTCTGCCAGCCTAACGTACTACTTGCAAGCAAAAGAACAAATGTTTGCAAATTTAATATCAGGGTTATGTTACAATTTTTAGAGCTTTCCCCATCCAGCAGCAAGTTCTCCATAATTGATGTTAACTCTGTAGTGATTTGCTGTAGTACTTCACAGTATTCAGATTACATGATATGCATTTTCCTCTAAAAAAGATCAGTGCCACTGTAGCATTGTTGCTTTGTGCTTTCGAGCTTATAGGGACTCTAAAGTGACCCTAATCACATGATTTTTCTTGACAAGATTTGTTCAGAGCAAATTTGCTTTTGCTTTCCTCAGAGGCTAAGGGTGTATGACTTGCTTGAGTCACCTAGTGGATTTCCAAGGCTGAGCTGGGATCCAAATCTTGGTCTCCAGAGTTGTAGTCCAACACTCAAACCACTACACCTCACTGGCTCTTACAGCACATTATGCATCGTATTTGTATGTTTTGTTCTCCTATTTTTATCTTTTGAACTGCCTAGAGAACATTGGCACTTCAGTTGAAATGCCATCCATGCAGAGCCTACATAAATGGTCCTGTTTGTGGATTACAAAAATAGCTGTTGGGTATATTTTGGTAATGGGAGAGGTTTGAAGGTCTCTAATTTCTTGTTTTGGAAAAGAGGGAGACAACGGCTTCTTAACAATTTGCCTAAATGAAATTGCCCAAGGAAGGCTTTCCTGTCAGTAGCTGAGGCAACTGCCAGAAATCCTGACAATACTTCAGCTAGGGCCATTTCACATGGCACATTTATAGCGTTATGAGTCCAATAGTAACATCTTATGGAATACTAGGGTTTGTGGTTTGTTGAGGCACTCAAGCTGTCTAAATGCTCCTCCCTAAATTGCAAATCTAGGAATGTTATAGGGTGGAACCAATTAAAGCAGAATCTGCTGTGCCAGAACATTTCATAGATCTACTGCTGCTGAATAGCTAGGTTCCCACCTGATTACCCCCCACCAGTTTCTCAATCCACTTGCAGCAACCCTGATTGCACATCCATATCTGCTTGTGCACATAGACACCAACAACTTACTTTGTTGCCTCACTGGTTTTATAAGAAAGAAATCTTCTTCTGGTTCCCCATACCTGGGTTTCAATACACTTGACAGAGAGATCTGTTGTTTCCTAAACATCTATATTTAAAAGTTCTATAGGCCCCATCTCATTAGTGCTGAAAGCAGCAAGACTTTAATTGGTACAATTATTTCTGCCTCCATCAAAGATTAAACATATACCTTGTAATAAGCACACCTATCTATTTTGATAGTTTTGAAACCACCATTGGAATAGGTTTCCTTCTGTTACTTATTTATGGGTGTGTGTGCTAACTCAGTTTTGGCAATGGGAAGGGGAAGAAGAATGATCACATGGATGGCTGTCTTATTCTGTATCTGGGAAGATAGAGAGCATTTTCCTGTCTTTTCCAATGGCACAATAGTAACAATAATGATAACTTTTAGCAATGACTAGTCTTGTTATTTTTCTAGACTGAAGTAAAAATAATAAGTAATAGGTAATCAAAGTAATAAGTACAGTACAGTAACCTTTTAAAAAGTAATATGCTAAGTTCTGACACTTCCACACCAATCATTTTTCATGGGCCTTCCCCAAAATTGGGTCTAAAAGTTCTCATATGAAGCCCAACCCTATTTGAACTTTTGTACGCTTTTAACCATATGTGCTTTTATTGTTATTCTCTCTTTTCTGTAAGCCACTTTGATTCCGAGTTTAGGGAAAACAGAAATGGATGAATGGAATTCTGGGGGAAAATGTGACCTGCCAGAAAGAAGATGGGGGGGGGGGGAGAAAAAAGAGGAAGAGACAGAGAAGGAGGAGGAAGAAATAAGCAAATCATAGGTGTTATTGCTGCTGCTGCAGAAGCCCCTGAACCAAATTGGTGAACCTCATATCTCAATTCACCCTTTTAAAATGTGTGTCTGCACCAACTGTTGGGTTGGAGCTTGGTCAAATGTGTACATTACAAGTTATGCTGATGTGTTTTCAAAGTGTTTATTGTTGACTGAATACTTAAATGTGAATTTTATGGGTAATCCCAATTTGAACAGGCAAACCGAATCAATTGCTGAATAACCTGTATATAAATGCAATTGATTTAATTGATATACTCTAGTTTGGACTACTAAGGGAAGTCAGGCCTTATTCATTTTTGAATGGATTAAGGATTGAGGTATGAATAGAAGGAATAATTATTTCAAACTGGGCTGGGATAGCATGCCAATACATGGAAATAAGTCATACCTAAAGCCAGGGTAGGTAGGAAGAAGCAAACTATGGTTGTATGGCCACATGGAAAAATAACTTCTCTCCTCCCTGACAGTGTACGTTACGTATGTGACCCATATTAATCCAAATGGCTAGTCAAATACAATTGGATTTAAATGCTAAGCAAAAGAAGAGAGGCTAGGTCAGCAAAACTGCTCATTTGATATCTTTTTCCATGAGCTATGGAGATTTCTCTTGGAGTACCTCATTATGGGATGCATAAGTTGCAGCTTCCCTCGATCATTGGAGAAGGGCAAAGAAAGTCATAAATGTTCTTCTCTGCTCAATGATCCGCAGAGTCAGAGCAATATCTACTGCAGGCAAATTTCAAGGCAGGGATACGCTGAGATGTACAGCACAGCAACCACCTTAAATGAATTTAGTTAGGGAAGTGAAGTGTTCACTGAAGCAGTCAGCAAGGTCAGGTGTGTGGATGTAGAGGGGCACAATTCTCACTGAGCATATGAGAGGTCCAAAGTTCCATTTGGGGGAAATGCTGTATGGGCCACAGCCTAGCAGCAGAGTGCAAGGGGAGGCCATCTGTGCCCTTGGGCCCTATTTCAGAAGACCATCGAAAGGGGTCAATTTATATTGGTAAGAAAAGTGAACTTTATCTCCACTGGCAGCCCAGTGGATGGAGAGGAAGAGTGGGAGAGAAGGAGAAAAGATCAGCAAAGAGAGAGAAGTAGTGGTAGAGAGAGGGGAGATGGCAGAGAAAGTGAAAGTGAAAGAAAGAAAAGAGAGTGGCAGAAAAAAGGAAAGTCAGAAGGGGTGTCAGAGAGAGTGAGAGAGAAAAAGGAGAATAATTAAAAAGCAGAAAAAAGGGGAAATTAAGATTGGAAAGATAAAGGAGAAAAGAAAAAAGGGAGAAGACAAAGGAGTTTAAAGAAGGAAGGAAAAAGAAAAAGAAAAATAGAGACAGCAGACTTATGTGTAGGAAGACTAGAACACACAAAGAAGGAGAAAATGTTGGAAAGATATAATTTAATTGTGATTTTTGTTATTTTTTGGTAAAGATGTAATGATAAAGTGGATAATACATGTAAGATGCCTGTAATTGATGAACGAATGTTAAATAAAAAAAGAGAGAGTGAGAGAGAAAGGGATGCGAGAGAGAGTGTGAGAGAAAGAGTATGAAGGACTGGTAGGATGATAGAGAAACAAAAGGGGAAAGAAAGTGGCATGGAGAGAAGTGAGAGATGGAGAGAAGGCAGAGAGAATGAGAAAGAATGAGGAAGAAGGAGAGAAACAGAGAGAGAGAGATGGGCTGGCAAAGAGAGTTCTGAGGGAAGAAGACAGACAGGGATAGTAGGATTCAAACATCATCAATTGTCTACTAAAGACAATGTTTTAGCTTCCCAGGTCACCATCATGCAGTCTTCATGAGTTCCTTGACATTAAAAGAAGAATCTTCTTTACTCCTGATGTATAGGGCCCCAATCTCAATGGGAACTCTGGTAGGAACTGCAAAGAAGGGCTTCTGCCAATTAGACTTAGCCACTCAGAAGCTAATACTGAGCTAGATGGATAAGTGATCTCAACTATTCTGAGCTGTATCCCTTTCCTCTTACAATAAAGGCACTTTATAGATTCATGCATACCCTCCAATTCTTCTGATTTGTCAAGGGCAATCCTGATAAATTCTCTGCCATCACATTTTTCTTCTGCTTTGACATGTCCCAGAGTTTCTCTCATCTTCCTACTTTTCTCTTTGTCCTCAGTTTTTTTCAGTTATTGCAAATTGAGTTCAACACACATACATAGTTTGTGCTCAGTTAACTCAGCAGAACAGAGAGGAAACAAGGGGGAAATCTTGTCCTTCACAGTAGGCTCGGGCAAAGGCAAACTACTGCAGACTCCCATAGCTTATCTGTTCTTGCTCATTAATAACTTTTTCCACCTTGACCACTATCTAATATTGATTGACCACACGTTTCATCTGTGAGATGTTGGAGGGTATATTTGACATGATACTTCTTTACATCAGGGAACAGCTATAGCTCAGAAACAAAGCTCTCCATGAAGAAGCTCCAGCTACTGTCCATGAAGAAGCTCCAAATTTAATCTCCTGTCCAGAGTTTCTCAAACAGCAAAGCTAGAAAATGTTTCCATAGAAGGAAGACCTCTCAAGCTAGAACAGGCACACTGGGAGAGATGGTTTGGTCTTGTGATTTACTTAGTATGGTGATTTCCTTTACTCATGTCCATCTGCATAATGTTTCTTTGGGGAATACAGGGCATACTTTGGGTTCAAGTAACTGGGATATTTTCCAGTTGAGGAATGTCAGGATGGACTGTATAGGATCACACTCTCTTCTTTTTCATTTCAGTGGGGCTTATGCAGGACAACCCCTTCACAGAGACTGTCCATTATTTTTAAAAAAGATTGTTTTCAGCAACAGCTGGATTCTTCTGACACTTGTGGTTTCTAGTACTGTAGTTTATGTAAGTGCTAAGCCTATTAATCTCATTAGGTATGCTTTATTAGCTTACTGAAGCCAGTGCAGGTCTTTGATTCCAAATTTCTTAATCTTGCTGGCCACTGAGTACTTAGATAAAATATAAAATAAACCCATCTTATTTTAGTAGTGCTGGCTTTACCATTAGTCAGAATAAGCAGAAAGCAAAATAAAATCAATTCACTCCAGATGTGGTGCTGTAGAAGAGTTCTGTGGTTACTGTGGACTGCTAAAAAGACCAACGGAATGGGCCCTAAAGCAAATTAGGCCCAAATTTTCCCTAGAATCAAAGATGACTAAACTGAAATTGACATATTTTGGCCATATCATGAGAACAAAGGACTCACTAGAAAAGACAATAATGCTTGGTAAAGCTGAGGACAATAGGAGAACAAGACCATATACCATATGGAAGGATTCAATCAGAGAAGCCATGGGCATGAATCTGCAAGAGCTGAGCAGGGTGGTTGAAGATTGGGTGACTTGGAATGGACTTGAAGGCAGTAAACAACAAAAACAAAGAATAAGCAGACACCTCAGGCAGCAGATGCTGCCCACTGCCCACCACTGATCTCCCAGGCATGGTGAATTAAGCTGTATTTGGTCCAGATGAATGTTAAGGCCTAAATCCAGTTCATAGTCCCATTGCCACAATTCTACAGTTAGTTCAATGGGTCTACTCTATTTCAGACTAACCAAAAGGACTGAATGGGGAATAGATGGTGGGTGCCATTTTGACTTTTGCTTCAGCAAACTGTCTAGGAGAAATCCTGGTTATTAGCAAAGAGATGGCTCAGGACTGGAAACAAGGAAGGATTGTATATAGTTAGGGCTAGCAACAAAAAGCCTGAGGTCCAGGCCTAGACACCCTAGAAATACTAACATGCTTTTCAAGATGTCATCCCAGATGAAAAAAAGTGTAACATTTTTGGATTAATGCTAGCAATTGCAATAGCAGTTTCATTTATATACCGCTTCAAACAAGCTTCATTTATATACCGCTTCATACCACCTAAGGAGTGTCTAAGCGTTTTACAACTGTAAGCTAATTTGCCCCAACAATCTGGGTACTCATTTTAGCGACCTTGGAAGGGTGCAAGCCTGAGTCAAGCTTGAGCCCTTTTGCTAGTCTTGAGCTCACAACCTTATGGTTTTGAGTGATTGACTGCAGTACAGGCATTTAACCACTGCGCCACCAGGGCTCTTCATACCACACTATGCAGTTTCTAAATTATTTACAACTGTAAGCTAATTGCCCCCAACAAACTGGGTACTTATTTTAGTGACCTTGGAAGGATGCTAGGCTGACTTGACCCTGAGCCCCTGGTTGGGATTGAACTCTGGTTTATGAGTGAGTGGCTGCAATACTGGCATTTAACCACTGTGCCACCAGGGCTCAAACACCCCTAACCAGCATGCTCAGTTGTAGTCCCTTTTCCAAACTCAGAAGAGTATATGCATGCTGGAGCAGATGGGCAGGAAAAAGCAGTTTGATTCTGGGTTTTATGAAAGCAGGTCAAAATCCCGCTGTCTGTAGCGCCTGCTCCCAAGGTGGTCCCAACAGCCATGGGCTGTCCACAACACATGGCATCCAGCTGTGCTGTGCAGTTATTTTTTTTTTTGTTGCTGCCTCCTCACCATGCATACACACTGTCTCACAAACACATGGCCTGCAACCAAATTAACTCCTCCTTCCTGCCCAGATGCCATTCCATTGAGCACCCACCCATATGAGTAGCCACACAATTGCATGTGTGATTGGTGTGCCCGATGATAACATTGGCAAAGCACCAATATGGAGGCCCCCCTCCCACATATATGCCCCCTTCATCCCTTGCCTTGTTGGACTGTCTCATTTGTGTATGTTGTAATTATATCCATTGCATTATTGGTGATTGCATTTTTGCTTTGCCACGGTCCCATACTGGTGCTGGACTATTTATATGCTGGTGAGATGATGCACATTTTCCACCTCAATTCAGAATATCCCAACTTCCTTTTGCTCTGGAGCATGGCTTTGTTTCATTTTCCACTTGCTTTTACCTCATGCATTGTCTAAATGCCCCACCTACGAAGTGGTTAAATGTTGCTTTATTTGCAGACTACTCCATAGAAATAATGGTGTTTGTTCCTGTTGTATTTGGGATGAAGCAATGCCCCCTGGTCCTCTTTCCTCCTATATCTGCTGCTTGAGACAGTTACCTCTTGCTGCTTAATGGTAAAACTAGCCTGTAATGATGCAAGACTAGAGTTTAGATCTTGACTAATTTATAAAGGCTGCTCAATAATGCTGATATCAATATATTGATAATTGTTTTAGCTAATAGGTTACAAAAAGTATTTTCATCTTTGTTAAATCCAGACCAGATGGGATTTATCAAAAACAGGAAGGTAGCCAATAACATTTGGTTGGTTGTAGACTTGGTTGCTTTAAACTTGGACAGAACTGATCAACTAGCCTTTATTTCTTTAGGTGCTGAGAAGGCCTTTGATTTAAAAAATTACTAGCAATTTATTCACAGTGTTGCTGAATTTGAGTTTTCCTTAAAATATTTTTGAAATGTATACAAATTTTATATTTGGCACCAAGATCAATGCTTTTTTTCTCATTTGTTTTTGAAAAAAATTGAAATAGAGTACATTTATCTTATCTATAAATAAATATGATATGAGAGATTTACAGCAACAATGAAATAAAGAGTTGGAATATCCAGTTTTGATGAATCAATGGCAGTTTTAACTAGATCTCCAGATACATCTTAAATAGCAGAAATTACTCTTTATAGTAAAGTGCGCCTGCACCATATGCAGTCACCCTATAACAGCTTCAAGCTTAAGCTTAAGCCACGTGGCAATCATCATATGGCACATATCTCATGGTGTGCCCCATTGTTTTCAATGGGTTGTGAGCATACGTGAAATTCCCCATCTGGAACGGATCCCTTGTGTAAGGTAAGGGCCCACTGTATATTGGTTGCCACAATGTCTCTTCAGGAAAGAGCTTTCTAAATCAGCAAATGTTGGAGATGTATACTTCCTTAATGCATATTTTTGAGTTGTCCCATAGTAGCTACATTTTCAGAGGATGAAAAAAAAAATGATTTTGGAAAGCTCCTTGATATTCAGAGATGTGTATCTTCTTTTTAATTATTTGCCTGTTTCTTGAAGATTAACAAATGACCAGTGGAAATGGATTTCTTTCTACCCTGTTAACTGCTAACATATTGATACTTGTTATGGAAAATATATGTTTTCTTCATCTGTGATTCAATAGACAGAAGATCTAGCCATGTTTACAACATTTGTAGGAATGATGTATAGACAAAATTTACAAATGGGCTTATATTTGGACCTTTTGTCTGCTTATAACTAATTTAGTTATTATTCCTCTTTTTGTGTTCTTATTTTCCTGCTTTTGTTATACAGGAGCATTACTGTATGTAACTGAGATCCTTTTTGACATGTAAATAAAAATTATTTAAAACTTTTTTCAAATAATGATGATGATGATGATGATGATGATGATGATGATAACAACAACATTTATTTATAACACCCTTTCCATCAACTTCCTTGACTCACAAGATTTGTGTGAGAATAGAATGGGAGTGAGGAGAAAAGCACCCAGATCTTTAAAGGATGAGTGAGGTGAGATCACAGAAAGAATATTTCACCAACTTTTCCACTGACAAGAATCATAGAGTTGGAAGGGGTCATATTGGCTATCAAGTCCAGTTACTTAGTCAGTGTAGGATTCCAGCTAGAGCATCCCCAGCAGATAGCCGTTCAGCCTCTTTTGGACAACACCCAGAGGAGACATCCAGAGAAGGAGAAGGCTATTGTTTCCAGAGAAGGCTATTGTTTCCATTGGAGAACAATAAGAAAATTTCAGTCTCTTAAAAAACCCAAACACACACACATAGACAGAGGACTGAAGTTGCTAATGAAACACACACACTGATATGATGCCATCTGAAAACTGCACAGTCACTGGTCTTTAAAAAGAACCAGAAAGCCATAATTTTCCAATGGCCTCAATTATGACCATCTGTGCTTCTGTAACATTCTTATACCAAAGCGTTATGATGTAATCATCATCATCATCATCATCATCATCATCATCATCATCTTCATCATTTTGTTTATTTTGGAACACAGCTGCCTGTTCACATTGAGCCTAATAGAAATGGTGATCTAAGTGTCAAGCTTTAAACTACAGGAAATTGGGAATGTGGTAGAGCATTGGTATAATCAAGCCAGGAAATATATGATACACAATTTTCTGCTGCTATGCAAAATGTTGCTTATTTCCCCTGCATTATTCTATCTGTCTGCTGTTGTCATTTGGGATTCACTTCATTCCCTCTATTGTCTGTTATCTGGCCACACTGTAAAGAAGGATGGGCTAAGGGTGGCCAGTGGGGTCTTTGAGACCCCTATGTGTGCCCCTGAAGCCCTCCAAAGCTCCTAGACCCTTCTAATTGTTCAGGGTTTTTATGAATGACTTTCAGGAAGTTTTTATTTTTGTCCCAAACTGCCCCAAAGCCATGATGACTGCTAAAAATGTGGCAGTTTCATTTCTCCAACCCACCAGAGCCCCACTAACCTTCTCCCAAAAGGAAAAAAAGCCACCTGTAAATTGCCCAAATTGCTGTCTGAAAATAATGTTATGTCATTCTGTGCATGCTCAAGCACACTGGAGTGGCCTGGCAGGTGAGCATAGGGTTTGGTAGGAAGAAGGCCCTTGCTCTTGTTCAGTTGTGCACCTCATGTCTTAGACAAGGTGCATAGTTTATGCGCCCCTGAGGGCACTGTCTGGAGGCCCAAGGACTGCATACCTTTGATGGACAAGGCTGAAAGGTGGTAGTGGGAAGGTCTGACTTGGGGTGCATCTACATTGTAGAAATAATGCAGTTTGACACCACTTTTAATTGGATCCAGGATCTGCAGTTTTGTGAGGCACCAGCACTCTGATAGAGAAGTCTAAAGACCTTGTAAAACTATGAACCCAGAGTTCCATAGGATGGAGTTATAGCACTTAAAGTGATGGCAAACTGACTTATTTTACAGTGTAGATGTACCCTGTACAGTGTCTTGTGGTGGATGTGACACTGACTGATTGTGCCTGGTTTTGCTTCTCCTTCACCTTTCTCATGTGAGGAAAATGAGGGAAGAGAGAAGAGACTGAGCTACCTGCAAGGCTGTTGCTCAGTTGCAGTCAAGAGACAGCAAAGTAAGTGGAAGTGGGTTTGAAGAGGGGAGGTTCCTTATACAAAGAACTGTAAGGCCTGGAGGTTCCCCATTCCTGGTTTAGGGTGCATGCATGACCTGCATGTCTGATGCAGCCTCTCATGTATTCATGAATGAATGCATGTGGGGTAGGGGGTGGGGAATCATGCCCAGAATTCACACATGCTACACACCAGTGCATCTGCTGGCCATGTGCACTGACAACCATAGGCAGCATGACTGAGAAGTGGGCTTACGCACATGTACCATAAGGCTCCTTTGTGTAATTGTCCCCCACCATCTCCTCAGGTGAATGAAGTTACTGAAAAGCCAACTTATATCTGAGCAATCCTCCTAAGTCCTGTTCAGATGTTGCTTGTCCAAGGCATTGTATTCACCATTACCATGCACAGATGTGAGTGCTGGAGAGTGAAAGAATTGGATAGAAAGAAAATCAATTCATCTGAGATGAAGTGTTGGAGAAGAATGCTGAGGATACTATGGATGGCCAAAAAGACAAACAATTGGGTCTTAGAACAGAAAACAGAATTCTCTGTGAAGCCAAAATGACTAAACTGAGGCTGTCATACTTTAGCTGCATAATGAGAAGGCATAACACATCAGAAAACACAATAATGCTGGGAAAGGAAGAGGTCAGTAGAAAGACTCAATCAGAGAGGTCATATGCCTGAACCTGCAGGACCTGAGCTCAATGACTGAGAATAAGGATTCATGGACATATCTCATTCACAGGGTTGCCATGAGTCAAGGCCAACTCAAGGGCAGCTAACAACAATAACAAATGATTTTGTTTTCCTTCTGAAGAAGAAAATTTCATGTGGGACACTTTCCACTTGAGCATGATCCCTGGAAAGTCAGTGTAGAATTTTGGACTGGAAATGACCAAAATTTACATTTTTTAAAAAATGTTCAGGACAGAATATTTTTTTCTAAAAAAAAAAAAAAATGAAAATTAGAGCAATTGAAACTGATCTATTCTTTCATCAACATCTGGATTTGAATATCTAACTTTTCCAATACTGAATTAAAAATGTCACCTCCATTTTTTTTCCAGAGAGGTTTCCATATCCAATATCCAGCTGAAACATAGCCCCTTCTCTGCTGGAAATAGCTGTAGAGTTATTGAATTTGGACAATGTGTGGTTGAGGGAGTTTTCAATTTCACGCTGGGTTTTTTATAAAGACTTTAGCTATATTTGTAAAAATCTTCTGATACTGGATAGGAAGAACTTAAAATAAAAAACAATCAAATTCTGGAGAAAGAGAAATTGACCAATTTCCCCATATCTACCAACATCCCAGTAAAGCTGTTGTAAATGAATCCTATTTTCAGTGAGCTAAGTTACCATCTGGAAATTATTTTAAGTAAGCTTTCTTCGACATTCACACATAGGAATAATGCTGGACACTGAGACCAGATGCTTTTCGATTCTCAGGGGGTGGATTTCCACCTGAGCCTTCTGTGTTCCAAGGAGCTGTATAATCTGGTGCTTCTTTTGTTGACTGGTTTACATAATAGCTGGGGAAATCAAACCTTAGGAGCTTCTAACCCCATGAGTGCCGCATTAATTCAAATTCTGTCAAAACTCTAGAGAGCTGTATTGTAACAAATCTCTGGCTGAGATAATGATTGACTTGTAAATAAACAAATGCAGGGAAATGCAATTCAAGAGCTCTTTCCTTCAGTGGAAATGGCTGTTGAAGAGCTGCCCTGACCTAGAGGAAAGGACTGTATTCTGTAACTCCAAGAAATCACTGCTTGGGAAGTTATTGGCTGGCTGGGGATTCTAGAGTTGTAGTTCCATGGAGTAACTTTTTCAAGCCCTGATGCAAACAGACCCATTGTGGAAAAAATGAGGGCTGAATGAAAATAGCCTTTGAGTGGTAAAAAAGGGAAATGGAGAAAATGGAGATCAGCCATAAATTGGGGGATCAGCCATAAACATACCCTAGGATATTAAGATTCCATTGATGTCAATAGAACTTTTCTTTCTATTCTCAGTTCTATTGCCAATTAAGAATTGCTTTTTTAAAAAGCATATTGTCACTGAGAAGAAAGAAATTATCCCTTTCTACATGCTGCAACCCCCACCACACAAATGACAGTCTTGATATCTCCATGGCATACTCTCCAGCTATCCTGATTTGGCAGAGATAGTCCTGGTAAATCCTCTGTCATCCCACTTTTTCAGCTGCTTTTAACATATTACAGTTTCTTTCTGCTCCTCCCACTTCCCCCTTTGGCCTCAGCTTTCCTCCATTGCTACAAACTGAGTTCAAAGTGCCAAAGTAATTTCTATCCAGTTTACTCAACAGGTGGAAGAGAACAGAAAGAGAGGAATCTTGCCCTTCTCATAGGCTCAGGAAAAAGCAAATTTCTGCAGCCTTCCTAGCATTTGTGATCTTTCTCATTAATTACTTTTGTATCTTTACCATGTTCTGGTGTTGCTTGGACATACATGCCCCAGTTTTTTTTCCTATGAAAAGTTGGAAAGTGTTTCATGGTAACAATAGGAAACTTTTTACTATAGTTATTTCACACTTTGTAGTTGTTGTGGGCCTTCAAGTCATCCCTAACTTATGATGACCCTAAGATGAACCTGTCACTGTCCAGCTTTTACATCTGTATGTTGTGATGGAGAATACAATGGCTTTCACAATTCTAACTTTAGTGCTCAGTTGTATATCTTTACATTTTATGATTTTGTCTAGTTCCTTCTTAGCTGCCCTTCCCATTCCCAGTATTCTGATTTTCTTACTGCCTCTTCATTCTGATCAGTGTTTGATGCAAGGTACAGGAGCTCTTTAACTATTTCAAAGTAGGCTGCATCAATAGAAGGATAGTGTCTAAATCAAGGGAAGTATTAATGTCATTCTATACTGCTTTGGAGGCTTCACCTGGAATACTATGTCTAGTTCTTGACACCACAATTCAAAAAGGATGTAGACAAGCTGGAGGAGGGTGACTAAAATGGTGAAAAGCCTGGAAACCACATCATATGAGGAGAGACTTAGGGCCTTTAAGAAAAGATCCAGCCTTTTGAAAGCTGTCAAGATTGCTGATATGCTGGATTTCCTCTGGCAGTCCAATCCACAATTTGAGAGCGGCAGATGAAAAAGCCCTCTGGGTAACCACAGCCAACCTAGTCCTGGTGGCTGGAGTAAATTTTTCCCAGAGAACCTAAGGCCCGATACAGACGGGCACTAAAAGCATTCGCATGCTCACGAACCCTAACGTGTAATGGTGCCACTGCCATTACATAACGCCGTTTAGACAGCGTTCGTAATGGTGGCGCCACAGCTGCGCAGCTGCTAGATGCAGCTGGGCAGTTGCAGTGGCAGAAAGGTGCCCAATGTTGTTTTTTCCTCTATTCATGCAGCAACTGCGGTGCAAAAAAGGAGCGCCATTTCCCCGCTCCTTTTTTGTGCCACATCTGCACTGCAGCATCTAGCTGCTGCAGCGCAGTTGCTCCGCAAAAAGGGGTAGCGCCAGACCACTCCTTTTGGGTGGTTTGTATGACCCCTTTGTGTATGGAATGAATTATATGGAAGGAGGTGATCTCACAAGTAGGCTGGACCCAGGCCATGAAGGGCTTTAAGCTCCCTGGCATCATTCCAAGGTCACTAAAATGAGTACCCAGCTTGTTGGGAGCAATCAGCTTACAGTTATAAATCACTTAGAGTCTGCTTAGTGCAGTATGATACGGTATATAAATGAAGTTGCTATTACTATTCTTCATCATTTATAGGTTTTGCCATCTTGAAGGATAATGGAGCAGAAGACAGAATAGGGGAATTTCAGCACAGAATAAGTAAAGAGATAGCGCAGGAAGACCTGGTTAACCAAAATGAATATAAGTTTCCAGGACCAGATGAACTACATCCAAGGGTATTAAAAGAACTGGCAAATGTAATATCAGAACCACTGGCAATAATCTCTGAGAACTCATGGAGAACAGGAGAAGTCCCAGCAGACTGGAGGAGGGCAAACGTTGTCCCCATCTTCAAAAAGGGAAAAAAAGAGGATACCAACAATTATCGTCCAGTTAGTCTGACATCAATACCAGGAAAGATTCTAGAGAAGATCATTAAACAGAAGTCTGTGAACATTTAGAAGGTAATGCCATAATCACAAAAAGTCAACACGGGTTTCAGAGAAACAAGTCATGCCAAATGAACCTGATCTCTTTTTTTGATAAAATTACCAGTTTGGTAGATGAAGGGAATGCTGTGGATATAGTATATCTTGATTTCAGTAAGGCCTTTGACAATGTTCCCCATGACATTCTTGCAAACAAGTTTGTAAAATGTGGGCTAGACAAGGTAACTGTTACATGGATTTGTAATTGGTTGACTGGCCGAACTCAAAAGGTGCTTAACAATGGCGCCTTTTCAACCTGGAAAGAAGTGACCAGTGGGGTCCCATAGGGCTCTGTCCTGGACCCAGTGCTATTCAACATCTTTATATTGATTTGGATGACAGAATTAGGGGCATACCTATCAAAATTGCAGATGACACTAAATTAAGAGGTGTAGCTAATTCCCCAGAGGACAGGATCAAAATTTAGAATGACCTGAATAGACTAGAAAGCTGGGCCAACGCTAACAAAATGAAATTCAATGCAGAGAAATATAAGTTTCTGCACTTAGGGTGGATAAATGAAATGCAGAGATATAAAATGGGGAAACCCTGGCTGAATGAAACAACGTGTGAAAGTGATCTAGGAGTCCAATCATAGAATCATAGAGTTGAAGAGACCAGAAGGGCCAGCCAATCCAACCCCCCTGCCATGCAGAAACTCCAATCAAAGCATCCCCGACAGATGGCCATCCAGCCTCTGCTTAAAGACCTCTAAGGAAGAAGACTCCACCACACTCCAAGGGAGTGCGTTCCACTGTCGAACAGTCCTTACTGTCAGGAAGTTCCCAAGTAGACCATAAGTTGAACATGAGTCAACAGTGCGATGTGGCAGCTAAAAAGGCCAATGCAATTTTAGGCTGCATCAATAGAAGTATAGTGTCTAGATCAAGGGAAGTAATAGTGCCACTCTATTCTGCTTTGGTCAGGCCCCACCTGGAATACTGTGTCCAGTTCTGGGCACCACAATTCAAAAGGGATGTGGAGAAACTGGAGCGGGTCCAAAGGAGGGCGACTAAGATGGTGAAGGGTCTGGAAACCATGCCCTATGAGGAACGACTTAGAGAGCTGGGGATGTTTAGCCTGGAGAAGAGAAGGTTAAGAGGTGATATGATAGCCCTATTCAAATATTTGAAGGGATGTCATATTGAAGAGGGAGCAAGCTTGTTTTCTGCTGCTGCAGAGACTAGAACACGGAACAATGGATGCAAACTGCAGGAAAAAAGATTCCACCTCAACATTAGGAGGAACTTCCTGACAGTAAGGGCTGTTCGACAGTGGAACACATTCCCTCGGAGGTTGGTGGAGTCTCCTTCCTTAGAGGTCTTTAAGCAGAGGCTGGATAGCCATCTGTCAGGGATGCTTTGATGGAGAGTTCCTGCATGGCAAGGGGTTGGACTGGATGGCCCTTGTGGTCTCTTCCAACTCTATGTTTCTGTGATTAGCTACATGCAACCATTTTCATCTGTCAAATGTGAGGGGTTATGACATCTTTGTCCAGGAAAGCGACCAGCAGCCAATAGCAACAGCCTTAGTTACCAGATAGTGAGTTGCAACCAAGACACAGAGTTTGAGGCAAGTCAGATCCAAAGTCTATAAAGCAAGTTCAGAAGTGCAAAGAGCCAGAGTTGTGAGTCAATCCAATGGCTGAAGAGCTCTGGTGGCCCAGTAGTTAAATGCCTTCACTGCAGCCACTCACTCACAAACCACAAGGTTGTGCATTCAATACCAGCCAGAGGTTCAGGTTCGACTTAGCCTGGCATCCTTTCAAGATTGCTAAAATGAGTACTCAGCTTGCTGGGGGCAATTAGCTCACACATTCTAAACTGCTTAGGGAGTGCTTTAGTGCACTGATAAGTGGTATAGAAATGTATTTTCTATTGCTATACAGTGGTCCCCCGGGTTACGAAATTAATTCGTTCCGCCCCCTTTTTCGTAAGCCGAAAATTTCGTAACGCGGGGCCTATTTCCAATAGGAAATAGGTAATCCGTTCCGGCCGGCCGGAGGGGAAGGGAAATCCCTTCCCCTCCGAAGCCTGGCCTGGCAGGGGCCTCCTGGCTGAGGAAAGGAAGGTCCTATCCGGTGGATCGGGCCTTCCATTCGTCACCCGCGGAGGCCCAGGCTGGCTGGGGAACGTTCGCTTCCCCAGCCAGCCAGGCTTGAGTCCCTTCTCCTCCGAGGCCAGGCTTCGGAGGAGAAGGGGCGGCCTTGGGTCCCTTCTCCTCCGAAGCTAGGCTTCAGAGGACAAGGGGCGGCCTTGGGTCCCTTCTCCTCCGAAGCTAGGCTTCGGAGGACAAGGGGCGGCCTTGGGTCCCTTCTCCTCCGAAGCTAGGCTTCGGAGGACAAGGGGCGGCCTTGGGTCCCTTCTCCTCCGAAGCTAGGCTTCGGAGAAGAAGGGGCGGCCTTGGGTCCCTTCTCCTCCAAAGCTAGGCTTCGGAGAAGAAGGGGCGGCCTTGGGTCCCTTCTCCTCCGAAGCTAGGCTTCAGAGGACAAGGGGCAGCCTTGGGTCCCTTCTCCTCCGAAGCCTGGCCTCGGAGGACAAGGGGCGGCCTTGGGTCCCTTCTCCTCCGAAGCTAGGCTTCGGAGAAGAAGGGGCGGCCTTGGGTCCCTTCTCCTCCGAAGCTAGGCTTCGGAGAAGAAGGGGCGGCCTTGGGTCCCTTCTCCTCCGAAGCTAGGCTTCGGAGGACAAGGGGCGGCCTTGGGTCCCTTCTCCTCCGAAGCTAGGCTTCGGAGGACAAGGGGCGGCCCAGGCTGGCTGCGGAACGTTCGCTTCCCCAGCCAGCCAGGCCTGGGCCTCCGCGCCTATCGAAAGGAAGGCACGATCCCATGGATTGTGGCTTCCTTTCGTTAGGCTTGCCCCCCAAGCCCGGCTAGAGAAGGGAATCCTCCCTTCTCTAGCTGTGTTTGGGGGGCAAGCCCGGCTAGAGAAGGGAAGCTTCCCTTCTCTAGCCGGGCTTGCCCCCCAAGCCTAACGAAAGCAAGGCACGATCCGATCGGATCGTGCCTTGCTTTCGCTTCGGGGCGGAGGCCTAGGCTTGACAGGCTGGGGAAGGTCCCCAGGCAGCCAAGCCTCTGGGCCTCCGCCCTGAATGGAAAGCAAGGCACTGCCTTGCTTTCTCTTCGGGGCGGAGGCCCAGAGGCTTGACAGGCTGGGGAAGGTCCCAAGGCCGCCCCTTGTCCTCCGAAGCCTAGCTTCGGAGGAGAAGGGACCCAAGGCCGCCCCTTCTCCTCCGAAGCCTAGCTTCGGAGGAGAAGGGACCCAAGGCCGCCCCTTCTTCTCCGAAGCCTAGCTTCGGAGGAGAAGGGACCCAAGGCCGCCCCTTGTCCTTCCCCAGCCTGTCAAGCCTCTGGGCCTCCGCCCCGAAGAGAAAGCAAGGCAGTGCCTTGCTTTCTCTTCGGGGCGGAGGCTCAGAGGCTTGGCTGGCTGGGGACGTTCCCCAGCCAGTCAGGCCTGGGCCTCCGCCCCGAAGCGAAAGCAAGGCACGATCCGATCGGATCATGCCTTGCTTTCGTTAGGCTCCCAGGGCCAGGCTTGGCTGACTGGGGAACCTTCGTTCCCCAGTCAGCCAAGGCTGGCCCTGGGCGCCTAACGAAAGCAAGGCACGATCCGATCGGATCGTGCCTTGCTTGGCCTCAGAGAAGAAGGGACGGCCCCGCGATGGCCGTCCCTTCTTCTCCGAGGCCACCGGCGGAGGAGAAGGGACGGCCATCGCGGGGCCGTCCCTTCCTCTCTGAGGCTGCCGGCAGAGGAGAAGGGACGGCCATCGCGGGGCCGTCCCTTCTTCTCCGAGGCCGCAGGCCTTTTTTCGTATCCCGGGGATACGATCGTAAGCTGGGGCCATTTTTCCGGCCCGGCTCTTTCGTATCCCGGGATTTTCGTAGCCTGGGGGATTCGTATCTCGGGGGACCACTGTAATGGTCAGTGTTCCAGAGAGCAGCAATGTCAGGCAAAGTTCCAAAGATCCAATGTGAAGAAACAGGCAAACAAGGCATCTACAAAGAGAGTGCTTTCCACCAAAAATGTCAGTTAATCTCTGACAAAGTCTTGGCATTCTTCCCAGGCTTTTATCTCCAGCACTTCCTAGTGCAGCTGCTCCTTAATTGCTTGACATTTTGTATAAAACCTCTGAGATTGACACAGCCTCACCCTTTCTGCCCTATGCTGGTTGTAGGTAGGCACAGGTAAATTTGCTTTCTCTTTCTCTTTGATGCCCAGGTTAGCAGGAGGCTCTGCTGCCTGGTTTCTGGATGCAGCAGCCACTGCAGAACTGGGACCAGGCTGAGGGTCAAGTTCCTCCACCTCTCTTTTCAATTCTGAGTCCTTAGCTGGGCATGCATCCAGGCTGGCCATGACAATCAAGGATAACAAAGAAGGATTATGTGTATGCAAAGTAGTCATTTGGCAGCAATGTTTAAACTAGAATAAATTACAAATTGCAGATTTGATGTTTTCATCTGTGTACATGCATGTTCCACATCAAACTGAAAGATTTATTTTTAAAATACCCACACTGAAATTCATGTGTATTTTTGTATGCCATTTTCTTACTTTATCAATGTACACATCTTATGCATTTCCCTAATTGAGTAAATTCTGTTTGTATGCCTTTTCCCAAATACAGGGATTTTTAGTCATGTACACTTACTTATAATTTGAAAAAGAATAAGAAAGGCATCTGATGGTTATGGTTTCTCCTCAATGACAGTAAATGGAAAGATAGTTCTGTGCTTCATTATGAGAGTGGCACGCTACGATTTGGATAAACTTATAAAAACATCTGAATGCTTATTTATTTTTCATCCCTGTTCACAGATACATGTACATACTGAAACAAAGCATGCCGGTCAATCCTTCCACTTGGGTCTTGTTACCCAAAGGAAGGTGTGTGGAGGGGTTTCCCATCAACTGTCAGCTTAACTTTAAATGTTGGGGGAATTAGCTTAAGCTTTGCAAAATACCTTTGGATCCTTGGGAGCTGTGCATACTGGTAATAACTGAGGAGGACTCCAGGTTTGTGTGAACTATGAAGGTTTTATTTAGAAATATGCAAGGCTGCAATCACACATAAGACAAAAATCCAAACTGACACAACATTCAGAAGGTATTCAAATAGGAATATGGAAATGTGATAGTGGAATTTGTGGGATTTGAAGAGGGATAATAATTATCTGTCTGAAGAAAGCAGGAGTTACTCAGCTTGGGGTCTGAGGGTGACACAGTTCACACACAGAGCACAGACTGGGGACTATGTATGTGTACTATTTTCATGTGACTGTGTGTACAGAGGCTAAGTTTGGGGAACAATATTTATATGTGATAACTAACTTCTGGGGTGTGCTTGGTGATTTCTAGCAATATAACAAAGCCTGGATGGCTCTCCTAGAATCAACAATGGGATTTTGGACTGGTTGATGCCTTTAACTTTAGGCTAACAACAACAACAAAAAGTGATTGGATAATAATAATAATAATAATAATCATCATCATCATCATCATCATCATCTTTATTTTTATACCGCCCTTCCAGCGATCAGGGCGGTGTACATCATATACAGTACAAAGTTAAAAACAAACCAACAAATGCAATACATAATTAAAAACAATCACAAGATAAAACAATGTTATTAAGCAGCAATCTGGCAGTGGTGGCGATGTGGTGGTATATCAGATGTATGCTGGCCAACACGCAATACGGGGGGGGGGGAGGTCACAATGAGGGAGGAGGATATCAGGGGTACGCTTGTTCAAACAAATAAGTCTTCAACCCCTTTTTAAACACATTAAGGGAGGTGGCCAGGCGGAGCTCGACGGGCAGCGAGTTCCAGAGGCTGGGGACCGAGATGGAGAAGGCCCTCTTCATGGTAGTTGATAATTTAGCCACTGGAACTCTAAGCAATTGTTGCCCAGAAGATCTAAGTGCGCGGGGCGGATTATGTGGGGAGAGGCAGTCCTTCAGGTACTCTGGGTACCTCTGGATGAGGACAACCCCAGGGTGGATAGAAAGGGAAGCTGACTGGAAGAAAAGCAGGAGGTAGACAGAAGGGGCTGGCTTTGGTGCAATGAGACCTCTTTTGTCTCTTTTTGAAAGAAGAAATGCAAAAGGCCCTGGGGTGAGGAAGTAGTTAGCACATCTATTTAGCTTTGATTGCGTTACCTGGATCACACACATGCCCTTGGGTCTTTGTTCTTTTCTTGTAATAACTTCATCTATTTTTCCAAAAGGTCATTGTGACCTCTTAAAACAAGCCGGCTCCAGATATGAAATATCAAAACATGGAGACCCCAATGCAGCATGGTGTATGCAGGGTGTACTAATATTCTGGAAAGAGTGGAACAAGACAAGTGATGCTAAAGGAAGAAGTGGGAATATGTGCAAGTACTTACAGAGTACATTATATACTCCAACTAAAGATGCTCACACTTACCATAAAATTAGTTAGCACTTACTGCACACACCATAAGTGTTTCTGATGCACATTTTCTATCAGACAACTCTATAGATAAATATTTATATGTACTTATCAATGGCATGCTAGGCCTTTCGCTGAATACAGCACTGTAACTCACTCGAGGCAACAGCTCTGGTGTCAAAACAAGAATGATCTATTTATCAAACTGGAAAAGTGTGTTAGGTGACACCTCTCAAGGGACAGTGTATTTATCATTTAGTGCTTCATTTTATGTTAATATGCATAATAAAGTCAATCAAGCAGATACAGGTAATTGGCCATCAATTCCAGTTGCTTAACTTGGAAAGGAAAGGCATGCATGAGGAAGTCTGATGCACATCTGGTACTTCAATTGATTCTTTCCTCCAGAGAAGGGTGAGCTCTCTGAAATTGACCTTGTATTAATATGGATATTATCCAGGTTTTCTGGAGGAGGCAGGAACAGTATATTTTTTTAACCAATCCAGAAGCTCAGAAAAAGTCACCGACTCATTCCTGCTACCCTTTGCTAGACTCACAAGCCTTATTTCCAGTGTCCCAGAAGCTGGTTCTCACCTTCCATTCAACTTTGTTGTTTTTATATATGTGGACTGCAAAGCCCATCAGGACGCACACATTTGTTCAACACTCTTGCCTAAATTCTGTAGGCATCCTATGTTGGTTTAACTACGCTAGTGGACATGGTGGTGACAGGAACAAAAAGGCTGTGGAGGCAAGTGGGTGTGAAAGGATTAACTGATCATAGAAATAGGTTGCTTGAAAATGGCAGGTTTTGGCTTAAATCCTATTGTTGAATCACAGAATCATAGAATCCTAGAGATCACAAGAACCATCCAGGTTAATCTCCTGCCATGCAGGAAGACATAAGCAAAGCACTCCTGGCATCCAGCCTCTGTTTCAAAACCTCCAAGGAAGGGGACTCCACCAATATCTGAGGCAGCATATTTCATTCTTGAACAGCTATTACCATCGGGAAGTTCTTCCTAATCTTTAGGTGGAATCTCTTTTCCTGTAGTTTGAATCCATTGCTCTGTCTCTATCTTCAATTTGATACCTTTTAAAATATCTGGACATATCTATCATGTCACCTCTTAACCTTCCCTTCTACAGGCTAAATAATACTCAGCTCCCTAAGTCATTCCTCATAAGGCATAGTTTCCAGACCTTTCATCATTTTGGTTGCCCTCCTCTGGACACGGTCCAGCTTTTCAACATCCTTCTTGAATTGTGATGCCCAGACATAATATTCTAGGTGAGGTCTGACCATTGATATAAATCAATGGGATTTATATAAATACTGACTCACCATTCAACAACTGATTCAATAGGTCAACATTACTTGGGACTTCATATAGCATTCAGTTGTTTGTTTGCCTTCCTCACCATTACTGCACATCTCATCAACAAGTTTCTGATTGCTGTCACCAGCTTATCAGGGCAACTAAGTTGGAATCTAAGTAGAAACTTCCCTCCCCTCCTCTCCCCTCCTCACAAGAACAGGGTGAAAACTGAAAGAAAGACAGGGTGCATTTTGGAGTGCAGGTGCTGACAAAATGGCTTTGAGAGATAACAAGATCTGATGTCATTTGAAATGTGGTGCTGCAGGAGAGTACTGCAGATACTATGAACTGCCAAAAAGACAAATAAATGAGTCCTAGAGCAAAATCATGCTGGAACTCCCCCTAGAAGCCAAGATGACTAACCTGAGACTTTGAACATATCATGAGAAGACATAGCTCATTAGAAAAGATAATAACACTTGTGATGTAGAAGGCACTAGGAAAAAAAGGAAGACTATATTACAAGTGGATAGATCCAATCAAGGAGGCCAGGAACCTACATCTATAAGGTCTGAACAGGGTTGTTGATTACAGAGTGACTTTGAGTACTCTTATTCATGGGGTCACCATAAGATGAAGTTGAATTGACAGCTGTTCACAACAACGACAAAAATCTGATGGGGATAGACCTTCTGTGCCATCTGAATTGGGGAACAAGTTGAGCATTTTGAAAAGTTCTCCTCTTGTTAGACTATTATGCTCACAACTGAGGAAGATTCAAGATAACTTTATTGGCATCTCTAATTTTCATGGTATTAAAAAAAACCCATAAAGATTAAAACCCTGGTCAACATTCTCAACACCTTGAAAGGTAATTCTGTTTGACAAAGTGGCCATGGAGAGCCCTCCTGGACTTTATGTCCTGTTATGATTTGCTGGTTTTAATCTGTGCTGCAGTTTTCTTCATGTTTTCATTGTATTTTATTGTGGTGGTATTACTTTGATGGATTTATGCACTGCCTTGTGTGTTTTTCTACTTTTTTGGATATTTTTCATTTTAACAGAAAAGATAAACATTTCTTAGGTAAAGAAAAACAACAACAAATTAAACCCTGCACCTGCTCCCAAACACATCACTTAGAAGTATGCCCTATGGTTTTCATAAGTTAACATTGCATTGTTTAAATGCATTGCCTTCTATCCATCCTGAGGCTATTGCCATTACTTTCATTAAGGAAAGCAACTGCTACTCTGGGTCAATAAACTGACCTGTCCTAGACACCATTTGTGTCCTGAGGAAAGAAGACAGACTTTGTGACTTCTCTTAAGGAAACATTGAATATGAACCCAACTTTTCTGCTTAAAATGTCTTTGCAGCTTCCTGCAGTAATTCTTGCCTTGTAAAGAGGTAAGCCTAGATAGGTTTGAGATACTTTCCAATTTTACAATTCTATGACACATTCAGAAATTTGTCTGAGAGCTTATCTATAAATGGGAAAAGTCCCTGGACATTTCAAGACTTTCCCATTCTTTTTATTTTGATTTTACCTGCATATTCACAGTTTTGCATCCAGTTTTTAAAAAAATATTCTGGGTTTCTCTATCTTCCCTCAATCTTGGGTTCAACTTCTTTCTCACATATCATGTTTTACATCTAAACTCAATCAATGTTTCAGAAATTGACTTTTACCAGTTTCCACTGAGGCTTTCCACTGTAGAAATAATGCAGTTTGAAAGCACTTGAAGTGCTGTAGCTCCATCCTATGGAATCCCGGGATTTGTAGTTTTACAAGGTCTTTAGCCTTCTCTGCCAAAGAGTGCTGGTGTTTCACAAAACTTTCAAATCCCAGGATTTTGTAGTATGAAGCCATGGCAGTTAAAGGATGTCAGACAGCATTCTTTCTATAGAGTATCTGCACCCTGAGATCCCTTTGGGGAAGTGACAAGAAAATCACAACAGTGGCCAATAGTGAAGAATAATGGGAGATGCAGTCCCCAAACCGGAGGGCTACAGTTGCCCAGGCTAGAGTGTTGGATGGAGACCTGGGAGTTTTAGTTTTACTCTCTTTTTCTTCCCCACTTCTCTCTTTTCTTTCATCACAAAGGACAGCAAATGAATACAGAAAACTAGTTCCCAGGATTACTATTAGGACAAAAAGAAAGTGGTACCATATTAAAAAGTGAGGTGGGGGGTGATGATGATGATGATGATGATGATGACGATGATGATTCCTGGAATCAACCTGGAAGTTGTATATTTTCCAAAGCCACGTAAATGATGTGGTTGTTATTTGACCTCAAATCAACTTTCAGTTAATGGTGAAGCTATGAATGAGAGTCTTCCAAGACCATGTCATCAAATGCCCAGTTAAAGTCTTGCAAACTCAGGGCCATGGCTTCCTTGACTGAATCAATCCACCTGTAATCTGCGTTGAGGAAAATTTCAAAAGTAGTGCCGGAGAAGAATTCTACAGATACTGTGGGCTCCTAAAAAGACAAATAAATCAGCCATAGAGCAAACCAAGCCCAAACTCTCCTTAGAAGACAAGATGACCAAACTGAGTCTGTTGCACTTTGGACATATTACGAGAAGACACGACTCACTTAGAAAAGACAATAAGGCTTTGTAAGATAGAAGAAAGACGAAAAAGAGGAAGAGCGCATTACAGTTGGATAGACTCATTCATCATGGTTGAGTTATACTATGATAGACTATGATGCTGGAAACCTGGATTTGTACCCATGCTCAGCCATACAACCCACTGGATGACCTTGGGCAAATCATATGCTCTCAGGCTCAGGGGAAGGCAATGACAAACCTCCTCAGAACAAATCTTGCTGAGAAAACCCATTGATAGGGTTGCCTTAGGGAAAGGACTTGAAGGCACAACACCACCAAAACAAAAGATTCATTTAAGGAAGCCATGACCCTGAGTCTGCAAGACCTCAGCAGAGTTGTTGATGGTAGGGTGACTTGGAGACCTGTCATTCATAGGGTCGCTATGAGTCAAAGGGGCTTTCTAGATTGGCAAAAAGAACTGTGTTCATGGCTGCATGAAACTCTATCCTTTAGATGAAAAAAAGGGAAAGTGTGCCATGAAAATGCTTTTTTTGCGTTTTAGGGGAGAAGAAGCGCCTTTAAAAAGGTGCTGGTTTTCTCAGCTTCTTTTTTAAAAACTGCGGAACAGCGCAGCTCCATCTAAAGGCTGTGGTGCAGCTGCTAAGCATTAAGGAAAAGGCAACTTCATGTCACACTTTCCTGCCAATCTAGAAAGCCCCAAAGTCAACTTAGAATCATAGAATCATAGAATCATAGAATCATAGAGTTGGAAGAGACCACAAGGGCCATCCAGTCCAACCCCCTGCCATGCAGGAACTCCAAGTCAAAGCATCCCTGACAGATGGCCATCCAGCCTCTGCTTAAAGACCCCTAAGGAAGGAGACTCCACTACACTCCGAGGGAGTGTGTTCCACTGTCGAACAGCCCTTACTGTCAGGAAGTTCCTCCTAATGTTGAGGTGGAATCTCTTTTCCTGCAGTTTGCATCCATTGTTCCGCGTTCTAGTCTCTGCAGCAGCAGAAAACAAGCTTGCTCCCTCCTCAATATGACATCCCTTCAAATATTTAAACAGGGCTATCATATCACCTCTTAACCTTCTCTTCTCCAGGCTAAACATCCCCAGCTCCCTAAGGCGTTCTTCATAGGGCAAGGTTTCCAGACCCTTCACCATCTTAGTTGCCCTCCTTTGGACATGCTCCAGTTTCTCCACATCTTTTTTGAAATGTGGTGCCCAGAACTGGACACAGTATTCCTGGTGGGGCCTGACCAAAGCAGAATAGAGTGGCACTATAACTTCCCTTGATCTAGAAACTATACTTCTATTGATGCAGCCTAAAATTGCATTGGCTTTTTTAGCTGCCGCATCACACTGTTGACTCATGTTCAGCTTATGGTCTACTTGGACTCCTAGATCCCTTTCACATGTGGTCTCATTCAGCCAGGTGTCCCCCATCCTATATCTGTGCATTTCATTTTTCCGCCCTAGGTGCAGAACCTTACATTTCTCTGTGTTAAATTTCATTTTGTTAGCGCTGGCCCAGCTTTCTAGTCTATTCAGGTCATTTTGAATTTTGATCCTGTCCTCTGGGGTATTAGCTACTCCTCCCAGTTTAGTGTCATCTGCAAATTTGATAAGTATGCCCCCAATTCTGTCATCCAAATCATTAATAAAGATGTTGAATAGCACTGGGCCCAGGACAGAACCCTGTGGGACCCCACTGGTCACTTCTCTCCAGGATGAAAAGGAGCCATTGTTGAGCACCCTTTGAGTTCGGCCAGTCAACCAATTACAAATCCATGTAACAGTTAACTTGTCTATCCCACATTTTGCAAGCTTGTTTGCAAGAATGTCATGGGGAACCTTGTCAAAGGCCTTACTGAAATCGAGGTATACTATATCCACAGCATTCCCTTCATCTACCAAGCTGGTAATTTTATCAAAAAAAGAGATCAGGTTCGTTTGGCATGACTTCTTTTTCTGAAACCCATGTTGGCTTTTTGTGATTATGGCATTGGCTTCTAAATGTTCACAGACTCTCTGCTTAATGATCTGCTCTAGAATCTTTCCTGGAATTGATGTCAGACTAACTGGACGATAATTGTTGGGATCCTCTTTTTTTCCCTTTTTGAAGATGGGGACAACGTTTGCCCTCCTCCAGTCTGCTGGGACTTCTCCTGTTCTCCAGGAGTTCTCAAAGATTATTGCCAATGGCTCCGATATCACCTTTGCCAGTTCTTTTAATACCCTTGGATGTAGTTCATCTGGTCCTGGAGATTTATATTCATTTAGGTTAACCAGGTATTCCTGTACTACCTCTTTACTTATTCTGTGCTGAATTTCCTCTATTCTGTCTCCTGTTCCATTATCCTTAGGTTGAGCACCCTTTGCCTTTTCTGAGAAGACTGAAGCAAAGAAGGTGTTGAGTAATTCTGCCTTTTCTCTGTCCCCTGTTAGCATTTTGCCATCTTCTGCACGCAGTGGCCCCACTGTTTCCTTCTTCTTCCTTTTGCTGCGGACATATCCAAAAAAGCCCTTTTTATTGTTCTTAACCTCTCTAGCAAGCCTGAGTTCATTCTGCGCTTTAGCTTTTCTGACTTTACCCCTACATGTGCTAGCTATTTGTTTGAATTCCTCTTTCGTGATTTCTCCATTTTTCCATTTCTTATACATGTTCTGTTTAAAACTTAGCTCAGTTGAAAGTTCCTTAGTCATCCATCCTGGCTTCTTGAGACATCTTCCATTTTTCTTCCTCATTGGAACTGTTTGAAATTGTGCCTTCAATATCTCCCTTTTGAGAAACTCCCATCCGTCTTGAACTCCCTTTTCTTTTAGTATTCCTGACCATGGGATCACTCCCAGTATTTCTCTAAGTTTATTGAAATTAGCTCTCCTAAAGTCTAGAGTGCGTGTCTGACTATGCCTTGCTTCTCCCTTCCACTGTATTATAAACTCCAGGAGAACATGGTCACTTCCACCTAAGGATCCAACCACTTGCGCCCCATCAACTAGGTCTTCCCTGTTGGTAAAGATCAGATCTAAAATGGCTGATCCCCTTGTTGCCTCTTCCACCTTTTGGACAATGAAATTGTCTTCCAGGCAAGTGAGGAATTTGCTAGACTTTGAGGATTTGGCTGAGTTTGACTTCCAGCAAATATCAGGATAGTTGAAGTCACCCATCACTACTACATCTCTCTTTTCTGAGTATGTGATTATCTGTTCTAGAAAGGCATCATCCAATTCCTCTGCCTGAGTCGGGGGTCTGTAGTAGACTCCCACAGTAACATCCCTCTCCTTTAATTTTTATCCAGATGCTCTCCACCTGGCTTCCAGTATTGACTTCCTGCATCTCTTCACTGGTGTAAATATCCCTGATATTTTGATATTTAATATTAAAATTAAATAAAATGCAAACTGAATTTTAATTTAAACATCACACATACACCATTAAACAGGCCCCAGAATACTTCTGGATTTTTTTTTTTAAAAAAATAGTTATATATTTGCTTGTATTATCTCTTGGCCTGGCTCTTTAAAGGATGACTTGCAAGGAGTTACAATTTAATGTAATACATTCTGTTAAATTTCTGAACTGAGACTACATTCACTTTGAGAAGAGGTAGGCCAGTAAACCATTTAAATGTAAGGAAAAATGTTCTGTTGTATCATCTGTTGTGTGTGTGTGTGTGTGTGTGTGAGAGAGAGTGTGTGTGTGTGTGTGGGGGTACTTTCTTACTGAACTAGAATTTCACTGAATTTTCCAACCATAACTATATGTGGTTTAAAATTATACTGGGAAAAAACATAACCTTTTATTCCCATAAAAAAAATATAACCTGTTCTGCAGAGTCAAAGGGAAACATTGTTGTAGCTATCTGGGCCATTTGCATTGAAATAGGATGGACAGGTGATTGGCAGTGAACTGAGGGGAGAAATCTTGGCCATAAATAGCCTCCATTTTGCAGAAGTATCTAAATTTGAGATTCATTCTGGTCTATTTTAATGCAAACAGCTCTTATACAAAAGCAAGCCAGTCACAAAGACAGTGGGGAGGGGGTTCTCTCTTGAGGGAAGATATCTCAGTGGAATTATTCCCATAAAAAATTATTTATCACAGTTTCCCATTAGGTATCAACTTGTAACGTCTTCTCTTTCTGTCTTTTAATCCTCCTCTTTCTCACATACACACAACCATCAGGTGACTATGTATTCATTAAGGGAAGTACAAAAATCTGAAAAAGAATCCATCTGATTAGGTTTCAGAAGTAGGCACACTATCATGCCAAAGTAACTTTTTCTAATTAAGTATTGAGCACTCGGCAGATTCTACAAAAATGGCATAACAGATGAAAGGAACGCATTAGAAATGCAAAGTGAGACTTTGAAAATAAATGTTGAAAGACATGCTAAGTACAATTAGACTCCCTCTCTCCTTCCTCCACCTTTTCTGCAATCCCACAAAAGAAGACATCAATGCGAAGGTGACGGAAAGAGTTTTGGCTACAACTGCAAACGAATAAATAACCCACAACCTGCTCTTCTGAATAGGGTGGCAAAAGCTGCTTCCACATTGTAGAAATAAAGCACCACTTTAACTTTCGTGGCTCAATGCGATGGATTTTTGGGATTTGTAGTTTGATGCACCCATTTTTGTCTGTGTTTTTGTTTTTAGCACATCAGAATATTATTTTAATATTTTAGCATTTTATAGTGTGGTGTTCTATCGTTCTTTTTGTATTGTATATGTGCTGATGTACTGCCCTTTGATGGAAAGGGTGCTATATATAAATGTTATAAACAAGCATTATTAAACCCATAGCATTGTCATGGCAAAGTGTTTTAGTTCTGCAATGTGGTAGCAGCGAAAGACCTCTTCAGCAGAAGTTATTTGAATAACAGTGGTCCCCCGGGTTACGAAAGTAATCCGTTCTGGATTACTTTTTGTAACCCGGAAATTTTCGTTTCCCGGGGGACCACTTGCTTTGACGGACCGTGCGGCAAATTTAAAGGGGTCGCGCGGTTTTTCCTTTTCGGATCCCGGGGTTTTATTCGGATCCCGGGGCCGTTTTTGCAGCCCCGGTTCTTTCGTTCCCCGGGGTTTTCGTTCCCCGGGGTTTTCGTAACCCGGGGGACCACTGTACTGGGCTGTTTTGCATCATCTAATACTAGCAGAACTACACCTTTTGGCTTTCTGGTCCACTGACATATGTCTCCATGCTTTGGTAAACTTGGGACATCTAATACCATGTTGAGTTCCTTCCCTCCTTACAACTTACTCTGTTGGGCACAGAAAATCTTGGTTGATCATTATCTCTCAACCTGAACTTCCAGTTGGTTGGAAGCTCTGCAAAAAGAACCTTTCCAGTAAAATTGTCCTTAGCCAGATTAGTGGAAGAATCTACTCCTGTGAGAGCAGTGAATCAATTCTTGATTTTTATGACTTGCATGGGAGTTCTGCGAGAGCAAAACCTCTGATGGTTTAGGGTCCAGCTCTGAGAGAACTGTTGTATAGCACCAAGCTATATATGCCATTAGTATAATTGCTGGTTTTTATTGTATTGATTTTCAGTTTGTTATTTTATCACACCCACTTTCTTCTTGCAGCCATTTTCTTCTTCCCTCACCCTCCTTTATTAGATCAAATATTTCATTATGGACAAGTACTGTATGTAAAGCTAATTTTATATGTTTTACAAAGCAGTCAAAGCTTGTTTCTTTTTCTGCTAAACCCAGTTTGTATATGGGTAGGCACAGGACTGGTTGTTGTTCAACTTATGCTTTGCCAGTTTGATTACTCTCCTTCTTTCCTTCCTTAATTTATATACTAGTTATATCCCCTTTCTCCCAATATGGGACCAAAGCTAGCTCACAAATTGAGTTAAGACAAAATAAAATTAAAGTGGTAGATAATACAGAAGTTGCATTTTTTAAATTAAAAAAATCCCATAATTAAACGAACTATCACTTTGAGTTCAGCAAGACTGGAGAATTTTCACCCTTGTCTTCTGGCCTGGAGCTGATGCTGTTTTATTTGTGATTTTTTTTGCCACTGTGAATCCTGAACTTTTTTATCAGCATGACTCTACTCCTAGTGTCTGTTTCCCTATATTAGATCAGGATCCCCACAGGAGGCCATATTGAGGCTGTATTTGTAAACTAGATATGGCTCCATGCTGGTGCCGCAACAATCTAGATTTCCCAGAATCCCATAGCATTGAGTCATGGCAGTTAAAGTAGTGTCAAACCAAATTATTTCTGCAATGTGGATGCAGCCTAGGTTAAGAATCTGTAACTGCAATACAGGATGCCAGCCATTCTTTCCATTTCTATGTGTGGTATTTCATTTTTTCACTGGGTGACCTACTTAGCAGCTGCTGTTTTATAAATACATAGGCTCATACATAAGGAATGCCTTTGACATGATGGCATTCAGGAAATTAGAAAAGGGGTGCCACTGAAAGTTTCAAATAAATGTATTAAGTTTGTTAATAAAGAAAATAATGTTGTTTCATTAGCGTAGTTGATTTCACTTGTTAAATATAATTGTAGGAGAGGGAGAAGGCAGAGTGAGTTAGCTAGCTAGCTAGCTAGCTTCTACATCCTCCTTTACCCTCAACCTGCTACATTTGGTATGTCCCCAAATCATCATTCCCAGTTTCATACATCTGATTTCAGCCCTTTCAACAATTGTAAGTTTAAAAAAAGAAAGTAAATGTGGTACTTAATCATTGGCTTAAATTAATCCTGAAGCAGACTTAACAGTGACCCTAGAAACCAAAATTGAACAGAAACATCCATGTATTCACCCCACCCCACCTCCGTGTTGTCAATTCCTCCTAGTTAACTTCCAGTTCTAAAGACGATGACTTCTGTTGGAAGCCCCTCTTACATTCAAGGCAGAATGACTGAATCAGAATGCAGTTGGATTGGCAAAGTTACCCAGTTATATACCATAAGTCTCAGAGATCTAAGTGGCAGAGGTTGTCTAAGAATAGATAAAATTAGCCAAGTGCAAGGAGCTCAGTGCATACTACCTGCTTTTAACAAGAGGCAGGAGAGTTCTCTTGTTTTGTGCCTAATTACCCTTTATTAAACTTCATTTCTGTATGTTTCTGATGGAAGAAGACACATGCATTGTGCTATGTCAGGTCATGTCAAGTTGCATCGAATCATGTGATATACGATCGTCTGATGCAACCCGACACAGCACATATTAGTGCCAATGGATAAGCTGAAATGCCAAGCCATTTTCAATAAATAGAGCCCAGTTTAAGTCAACATGAACCAGATGGGGATTTATTCTGAAGCCCTGCAAACATGCCAGTCAACCAAGGGAGACAGAAACATTTTATCATTCTCTCTCTCTCTCTCTCACTCTCTCTCTCTCTCTCTCTCTGGGGGTGGGGTGGGGTCCCTCAGTGTATTCCATTAGTGGTTTTAGGTAAATGCCATAAAGTATTCCAATAGCCCCTTTGAGACTGAGAAAATGAAATTTCTAGCATCTGTTTTTATGGACTTAGCCTGCTTCATCAGATGCAGACTCGCCGTACAATTGATAAAGTGGTCTGAGTCCACTTCTGCTAGAAAGTTCTTCTCATTTAGCTTCTAAAGTGCTATTGGATTCTGTTATAGCATTTTATGCTAAAACAGACTAACATGGATATCTCTTTGAGTAATACCACCATGAGTAGGAAAACTATGAATCTATCAGCAACACCTGATAACTATCTTTAATGGGGAGACTTTTTATACTGGTCTGTATATGAAATCTTTTGGGAATATACTAAAGTGCCATTCAGCACACAGAGTCATCTTTTAACCTAGTTTGGAGGGATTTTGGGGGGAATGTGTTTCCAATTTCATATACTTCTGCAAATTTGGAGGTTCAAGGCATTGCTTTTTGGCTACAACATAGCAAACCCCATGTTCAGAATTAGATGAAACAATGCCCAGAAAGACTGTAAATAGTTTCTTTATTACATTATGCCCTTTATTATATTATTTTATGTCTGCAGCAGTGTGCTCTAGGTCTCAAGTTGGGATGGGTATTGTGCAAGGAGGTAACAAATATCTTCTTTGGTAATGGTAAAAAAAAGGAATATGCATGTGTAATCTCAAGTTATGCACGCTGGTGTCACCAACAGTATTCCAGAACCCCATGCGGATGTTTGAAAGCACATATGCATATCTGAGAGCCACTATGGTGTAGAGCTTGAGTGTTAGATTAGGACTCTGGGAGACCAGATTTCAAAGCCTGCTGGAAACCCATTGAATGACCTTAGGCAAGACATTTAAATATGGCTATCATATCACTTCTCAGTCTTCTTTTTCTGAGAGAGAATTCAGAAACCTAGCCAAGTTAGTCTGGAATATCAGTATGGAATACCAGTATGCAGCTGAGGGAGTGGAGCAAGTCTAGGAATGTTACAGCTTCTTCTGCACAGTTCTACCAGATCTACTTTTTCTGAGCATATACAGGGTAGCCATGTTGGCCATACAGCAAAGTACAATAACAACCAAAATTCACAAAACAGTGATACCTTTCCTGGCGAACCCAAATGCACAAAACACATGATCCAAGCATTTGAAAGTTGAGCTTCCAAAGCTTGCATCATTTATTTTGTGCATTTTGGTTGGTCAATAAAGGTACTGTTTTTTTTTGGTTTTTTTTTAATTTTGGATGTTATTGGACTTCTTTTCCTGAGGTTAAACATACCCAGCTCCTTAAAATATTCACACAGGGCATGGTTTCTCTTGTATGCCCTTCTCTGGACACATTCCAGCTTATCAATGTCTTTTCCACAGTTTTCCAGGAGAGGTTTCACCAAAGCAGAATAGCATGGTACTATTACTTTACCTGATGCATAAACTGTTCTAAGTTGTTATAGCCTATTATTATTATTATTATTATTATTATTAATATTTTGCCACTGCATCACACTGTTGACTCGTGTCTACCAAGATGCCTAGATCCTTTTCACATGTGCATGTGTCAGCCAGCTTAGATTTGCACATGCAATTTTCCCAGTCGAATATAGTAGCTTACATGTATCCTTGTTGAAATTCATTTTGTTAGTCAATGAACTTCCAAGTTTATTAAGGCTGTCTTAAATTTTGATTCTGTCTTCTGAGGTGGTAGCTATGCCTCCCAGTTTAGTGTCATCCAGAAAAATGATGAATCTGCCCTCTATTCTATTAAATAATCCAAGAATAGTATGTCAGGGAGATAGATAAGCTATCCTCATTTCCCTGACATGCTAATTGTCTATGTGGGGAGGAGGGCTCCCCTTTTATATGAGAACTCTTAAACAGGCAACCAACAAATGGAAGTTCAAAATTTAGAAAGTCCTCACGATTCAAAATGATCAATGCTTTTTCTTCCGAGAGGCAGTAAAACAAAACTACACCAGGAAATGTTCCCAGCTGAACGGCTCTTCTTCCCCTTTCCCTTTCTGTCTGCTTATTTAACAGGTTCCTCTGGATAGGTTTTATTGCTCTTAAAGTAGCTAAGGGGTTGTTTTAAAATGGAACTGTTCCTCTTTTGTATTCAATGGCTAGCAAAGCTGAGGACAACCAGTCCATTAAATCTTTAATTCCCTGAGACTTACAGCTTAAGTAAGCCTGACTGTGAAAAGACCCTTTAGAGGATGAACAGCTAGTGCTTAAAGAAAGTCACACACTATTCAAGAAGAAAACATCATGGGTGAATTGTTTTTGGGGGGGAGGGAAAGTGGGGGTGGTAAGGATAAAATTCCCCATCAGGGATGATTTATTCCAGCCAAGCAGTTTAAATACCAGCAATGCATTCTTGTCACTCTGTCAGCTGTCAAAATGTCTTTGGCCTCTTATAATCACTTGTTTCAGTGCTCACTGTCAGCTGCTATCAATCTTTGGAATAAGCTCTATAAATATATTAAAAAACCAAATAGTGCAAATGGCCACCAGCCAGGTCAATGGTTAAGTGCAGTTTTTCATCTAATGCCATTGATTGTTTTCAATCGCAGCATGAAAGCATGTAGAAAAGCGGAGGGAGACATACACATGGAAGTACAAAGCAGCAACAACAAAGATGAATAAAGAGGAGTCATCACATCTTGCTGGGAAGGAGCGCATGGCCATTCCTTCTTCTGGAACTGAAGAAATGCGCAACTGTGCTTGATCAAGTGACTGTGTGCCACTAGAGGGCAATAGAGATAGAGATGTATACTTAGGGTAGGGCTGTGAAGAAATCTTGCTAAATTGCTCATTCTTGAAGACAAAGGAACCCGTTTTATTTTATTTTATTTTATTTTAGAGATTTGTAAATGGGATTCAAGGTGGTTTACAGGAACTGAAGAAGATAGAACTAAATACATTGATTACAAAAGTTAAAAAATAAGGAAATACAGTATTACTAATATTAAAACATAAGTTAAAAACAGCATAGTTTAAAAAAAGGGAAAACCATTAAGACATCAAGACAGCACACCGCACTGCACAAGTAAAATTCATCCACCAAAAGCCAAATTAAATAAAAATGTCTTTGACTGCCAGCAAAAAGGGAGGGGCTGGCCTGACCTCCCAGGGAAGGGAGTTCCATACTCTGGGAGCAACAAAGGAAAAGGCTGTGTGCATTTGTTTATGTATTGTTACATTTGTTATATGCAAGATACAGATGGTAATATGGATTATTATACTTCTCAACCTAAATGCTGTATTTTAAACCAACAACAACAACAACAATAAAAAACATGTCTGTAAAGGTGGTGGGATGTGGGCTTGAGAGAAGGCCCTCCTCTGATGATCTTAGTGCTCAGGTTGTCTTGTATAGGGAGATACTGTCCTTGAGATAGTCTGGATCCAAGCCGTTTCATGCTACATAATTTTGGGATTATGATTCCACTTGATCTGCCATGGTTCCATCCAAGTTTAGGAAGGGACTTTTTTATTCTTAGCCAGAGAGCTATTATTGCTTGCCAAACTGCAAATCTCATAATGCAGCCATGACAGTTAAATTGGAATCATAGTGCTATAATTATACAGCATGAAAGGGCTCAAGCTGGACTGGCAAGCAAAGGCAACCTGTCAAGAGATTGTTAACGCTTGCAAGAACTCCTACTCAGGGGCAATAACCAAGATGAGGGCTTTGAGGTTGAGGTTTCTGCAATTTGTGCAAAAATGCCTCTGGACCACAAAAGAGTAGGTTTTCCTCTCCCTTTGTGATAATAATTACACAGGCAAATAAACACACACACACACACACACACACATACAGAGAGAGAGAGAGAGAGAGAGAGCCACCAGAGAAGGAAAGGACAAAAAGCTAAAAAGATACAAACCACCAATTTGATGCATCTAATTTTTAAAAGGATATGCAATAGTGCAATAGGTGGAAAAGTTTATCTATACAATTTGTGCAGTTTCTCTTTGTATGCAGTTTGTGCAGGTTATCATTTGTGCACAATTTGTGCAGAAATAGATCTTGCAAATGTGAAAACTCTCGTATATCTGACAGAAAATCTCTTGCCACTTTAGAACATGCGGAGAGCTATGTCGGTTCAGACCAAAAGCTTGTCTTGTCTTACAAGCTGTTTATATAGTGGTCAACCAGCTGACCACAGGAAACCTGCCAGCAGGATCTGGGTGTGACTGCATTCTCCATCTTGTGCTTCTCACCAGTGGGTATCTAAAAACATACTGTTTCTGACATTGGAGGTGACATATAGCCATTATTATTATTATTATTATTATTATTATTATTATTCCTTTATTTATATAGCGCTGTAGATTTACACAGTGTTGTACATACAATTTTATAATTAGATGGTTCCCTGCCTCAGGTTTACAATCTAGCTATCCTGACTAGTAGACATTGAAGACCTTATTCTCAGTTTTTCCAAACCCTCTTCTAAGCCATCTAAGTTGGCAGCCATCACAATATTTTGTGGCAGTGAGTTCCACAGTTTAACTATGTGGTCTGTGAAGCTGTACTTTCTTGTATCTGTCCTGAATTGCTCACCATGCAGCTTCAATGGAGGATCCCAGTCAGTTCTAGTATTATGAGAGGGAGAGAGGCATTACCCTATCTACTTTCCCCATACTATGTATCTCCCCTTATTAATAATTTTTCTAAGCTAAACAGTCCCCAAACATTATAAACTTCCCTTATAGGGCAGTTGTTTCAGTTTGTTGGTCATTTTGGTTGTTTCTTTCTGCATCTTTTTCAGCTCTGCAGTATCCTTTATTAGGCATGTTGGCAAAGTACACAGGATTCTCTAAATTTTCAGATAGTTGACACTACACCATTTGAATCCCACTTTTTGACTGTCATGGCTCTGTCCTGTAGAATTCTGAGATTTGTAGTTTGGGAGGTATTTAGAATCCTTTGCAAGATATTGCCAGTGCTATAGTTTAGGAAAGGGGAATTGCAATTCATAGGATTTTCTGGGATGGAACCATATTTACTTCAGAGTAATGTCAAGAGATGAGATTTTATATCCCATGTGTCAAAATAACTTTGCTGGCTTTGGAGCCTTTGTGAAGATGGGCTGCATTATTTGTTCCTCCACCATAGGCAGCAAAATATCTTGAGCCCTATAGTGCCCTGTCTCTATCTAACTATATCTAGTAGCTCTCCTCCATTGTTTTAGCCCTCAACAGATATACTCACACTTTGGTCTCAGAAGATAGCATCTCAATCTGCTATCCGTACAGACATATTGCTACAGCGCTCTTGGCCAAAACCAATAAAAGCATCCAGTGTGTTATGCCAACAATCTGTTTCCTGGGGACCAAAGTCTATGGCTGTAACACTGCTGCAGCCCAAGGAGAAAAGAGTTTTAATATCCAGCTTCATATGATGGGGATTACTAAAATGTCCTCAGCAAATAGATTCTCTTTGTCTTCTGAGATTTGCCACTGTGTTGTAGCCAAAGCTCTCTGACTGATGGCAGACAGTGATTCATGCCCATTGCTGCATTCTGTTGTGGTCTGAGTAGCTAACAGCATGATGCAAAATGACAGGTTTCAGATAATCCAGAGTCAGTAATTGTAAGGTGATGTTTTCCTCCCTCCTGGATTGATTAGCCATCAAACTCCAGACCAAACAGAATTCTTAGTGCTTTGGCGTTCTCCACATTAGTTCTGGCAGGTGCTTGTCTACTTGGGAAACTCTAGAAATGACTCATATTTTAAAAAAGGCTGTGCCAAATATCGACCACAAGTAAGAAATGAATTGGAGGCAAACAACAACAATAATAACCAGCTTTATGTGCCAGAGAGAAAGAGATGTGCTAGGCATAACTGTAAATGTGAGAGGTCATTTTTCTGGGGAGAAGTTCCAGAAACCAAGGGGTGTGATTCTAGAAAGTGCAAGCATGTTTCTAAATTAGCCCAAGTAAAGCCATTATTAGTGTTTCCTTTCCTTTCTTTACTTAGATAGGCCTTCTTTGTTTGCCGGTTCTTTCTTGTTATTTTATTTGGTGCCAAACCAAACGTAGGAGGTCACAAATGGGACAGTGGGAGCCATTTGTGGCCCATGGGCCATACAGTTCCCACACGTGTTCCATGCTATATGATTCTGAAACAGAGGAAAAGAGCAGGCAGACAGGTCAGAGTCCTTTATAGCTAACTTTTCTCTTCTCTTTGATGAAGCAAGGCATCCTTGTTTCCTAACTTCGCTTTCCTTCCATCCACATGAAGAACCCTTATTAGACAGAAAAGCAGGATGTGTCATCATGTGCGTGACTCTCCCTCTTCTGCCCTGTGGCACTGTGATGCTCAGTGTACTGAGGTGCCAGAAAGAAAGGATATTCTTGACATGGTTCTACATATTGAAAGAACTGGGTCAGAGATTGTTTTTAGAAGCATCTGATCATATTTTGTTTCCAAATGCTGCTCACAGAAATGGAATGGAAGCTTGAGCTTCACCAACCTTGCTCAGGTTACCCACCTTTATTCTGAGCCAACAGTATCTTGGAAGCACTCTGGCTTCCTTGAATCCCAAACTTCCTAGTCTGTGCCAGAATTTGGAAAAGTTGCTTTGGGAAATGACAACATCCAGAATCTCTGGCCATGCTGGTTAGAAATTCTGTGAGCTTAATGCTCCCAAATAAACTTACCATGCTGTGATGTATATGGATTGCAATGGACAAACTAGTCTCAGTCTGGAGCCCAGAGTCAGGATGCTCCCCCTGGCATTTGGCACGAGTTACACATGAGTAGGGCAAAGTGCCACAGTGTTATGTAACAGCTGTCTTCCAAACATTTCAGATGGCTGGAAGTCAGACAAAATGAATGCCCAGAAGCCTAGAACAGGAACCATATGGCAAGGAACTGAGTAGATCCAACTTCCACAACAGCCCAAGGGTCTTACATTCCCTGGCATCAGAAGTTTTCCTTGCACAGATATCACATGTCAGAAGCAGTGCTACTTTCTTACTGACTATCACTACATCCATGAGACACCAAAGAGTGAACAGGAACTAGAACTCAGAAAAGTTACTTCTTCTTCTTCTTCTTTGGAAGACATCTCCTAAACTCCCCCCTCCCCCCGTCAGCATGGGGAATTGTGGGGAGCTGTAGAAGCCATCACACAAAATACAGCAAGTCCCATCGACTGATGTCTTTAAAACGTTGGGCCTGGCAACAGAATTGTCAGAGGGCAGAAAGCAGATAATAAGAGAATGGTTGTAAAACAACAACAACAACATGCAGACTCTTCACTGAGTAACTGTAAATTTACTCACTAAAGAAAAGGTTGTTGGTTTCTGGGTATGTTTGAATTGAGGGCCAGCTCCCCCCCAAACAAACAAACAAACAAACGAAAAGAAATTGACAAACTGGATTGTGTCCAGAGAAGGGTGAAAAATTATCAAAGGTCTGGAAACCAAGTCTTATGAGGAACGACTGTTTATGTTTTGCTTGGAAAAGAGAAGAGTGAGAAGTGACATGATAGCCATCTTTTAATATCAGAAGGGATGTTATGTAGAAGATGGAGTGAACTTGTTTTCTGTTTTTTCACATACTAGAATATCAGCCAGTGGTTCAAATTATATGAAAAGGGATTCCAATGAAACATTAAGCAAAAGATTTGGCTGGAAGTGATGCTTGCCAGTGAAACAGACTGCTTCAGCGTGGAGGGTATGGGATGGTGGACTCTCCTGTATTGAAAATCTTTAAACAGTAGTTATATGGGAATCTTTCAGGAGTGCTGTAGTTGTGTATCCCTGATTGACAAGGGTTTGGACTAGGTGGCACCTGTGGTCTTTCCAAGATCATATGATTTTGTCTATGAAATGACATGGAATCGTAGAGTTGGAAGGGATCTCATGGGCCATTGAATCCAACACCAGCAAGTAGCTTTCCAGTCTCTTTTTGAAGACATGTAGAGAAGGAGACCTGTCCACCTCTCTGGGCTATTGGTTCTATTGTAAAACTGCTATTTTATGGCTACATGCATGAGTGCTTTTTAATAATTGAATCAGCTGAGAGAGGGGTGATAATTAATGGGATCAAAGCTGGCATGAATAAGGAATTCCCTTGTTATCAAGCTCACAAAAACCCTCTTTATTTTCATGCCAGATGAGGAAGAAGGATTTCCTGTTATATCCCATGTACCTCTAGAATGATGATAATAGTTGTTTAAGAATAAGCTGAGCAAACATGGAGTGAGACAGAAGCTCTGAGGCATCCGTATGAATAAAAAAGACAGGGCTCCTGTACCTTTAACAGTTATGTAGAAGAGGGACTATGGAGGGAATGCTCTGTTAAGCTATACTTCTTGCAATTCATTCTTCCATGCTTCTCCTAAAGGTACAGGTGTCATTCCCTTAAAAAAAATATCTGGACATTCTGCCACTCACTAGATTGTGGCTGCATTCTTTGTAGGAACAGCCTGCCAACTTTCTTGGGCTGTGGAAAGCATTAGCAATGTTGATGGTGACCCAAGGCTACCAATTGGGTTGGTGATTTGCCCCATAACTGTGGAGGAACACAGCTGCCTTGGGATAATTTGACATTAGGATGCCATTTTGGAGGGGCAAGAGAAACATTGCAATATTTGCAAATTTGCAACAGCATAACCTTTCATGCATCATAGATTACTATGAAAACATGGATTCTAGTTTATGAAAGCTTATGCCATAACTCATTTTTAAGATGAGTAATAATAATATATTTTGTCTTTTTTTTTAGGTGGACTTGATCCCAGGTCAAATGCAAGTTTCTGTACATATCATAAGTCTCCTGCTGGAATCAGAGGAATCCAGTATAGATGAGTTTGATTGTGAAGAGTTTCTGAAAACTCCAGAAAACTCTTTCCCTGAATCTGAGAAACTGATGGATGAAACAGCTGAGGTTTCTTCAGTAGCACTTGATGGATGCTGAAAATACTATTCCCCAAGGTCCAGCTAAGAGAACCTTCATAGGAACTATCTATTAAACAGATGGTGCTAACTCATCAAACACTGGGCATCTAGAGGCAGCCACCTATGAAACCCATAGGGTCTGCTGGGAATAATTGTTGGCAGCTCTTCAATCTCTGTGACTGGCCATGCTTTTGTATTTCTGTTTTTCAAAGAATTTCATCCTTGGACTGACTGCATATAGCAGCTTCTTGTCTCATTGCCTTCTGGCTTTGGATATCTCAGCCACTGTCTTTGGGTTCGGACTTCTGAACTGGATGTATTATTGTCCCTGCACCTCCCTTCATCTTCTTGGATTACCTGTGCATGACCTGAAGTTAAATGACTTTCTTATATCTGCTTCCCTTAACTTAATCTGTTTCTTTGGACATGTAGGCATAGGACAGTAGGACACATAGCAAATGATGACTGGTACCCTCTGTGTCAGTGGAGTGGTGAATAAAGACCAGGTTTTAGTTAATCTTTAAGGAAGCTGTTCATGGTGTTGAACCTGTATTAGGTTCAACATGTTGAACAGCTCCATCCAAGCACAGATTCAAATTACAGGAAAAAATATTCCATCTAAACATTAAGATGAACTTCCTGTTGATAAGAGCTTTTCGATGGTGGAATATGGTGCCTCAGCATGGGGTGGAGTCTCCTTCTTTGGAGGATGCTAAACATAGGCTGAATGGCCATCTGTTGGGAGTGCTTTGATTGTGTATTCCTGCATGTCAGGGTGTTGGACTGAATGGCTCTTGAGATCTCTTCTAACTCTATGATTGTATGATTCTACAATTAAACCCCAAAATGGATTTGCTGCCTCAGTGACATGGAAATTGTCACCTGCCACTGCAAATAGACTAGTTAAGCAAGCTGAAAACAGAAGCAGAACCAGGGAATAAATGCTACATCTTAGGTCAAAATGCCGCAACTTACCACAGAAAAGGTCAGCCCAAATGGCAGTAGATACAGAGGCAAGCTCAAGCCAGGCAAAGTCAAAGCACAAAAATGACAAAATAGCTAAATAGCAAGACAGTTCTACAATAGAAACATCATTGTCCAAAGTCAGGCAACAGACAAGCAGTTGCAAAAATTAAGCACAATTTGGAAAGTACCAGCTGGCAGTACCAAGTGATTATCCAAGATGTTGCTTCCATCAGCCTTGTACTTCTAAGACTAGGGCATATGTTGCTGACTTGTAAGGGTTCAATTCAGAGCTAAGATGGAAGCATCATGGCAGCTACTCTCCGTGAGAGGAGAAGATGTCTTCTGAAGAGATGCCCTGCCCCTGAAAAACTCCCTGTAAAACCAAACAGTTCACCTTATAGCTGCAACTGGAAACTGAGGTTGCTATCACACTGCAGCATTAATGCAGTCTCACACTGCTTTAACTGTCATGGCTCCATCTTATGGAAGCCTGGCATTTATAGTTTATTGTGGGACCAGAGCTCTCAGCTAGAGAAAGCTAAATATCTCACAAAACTACAAATCCCAGAATTCCATAGTATTGAGTAATGGCAGTTAAAGCACTGTCAAACTGCATTAATTCTGCAATGTAGTTGCAGCCTATGTCTTCGGTTGTTTTCACAGTTTGATTCTGGAGCTGAGCTGCTTCTACTAGGACCTGCAGGTGTATCCAGCTCTTCATCATCCTCAAGTTCTGGGTATTCAAGTTCATGGAATCCTACTGTGAATCCATGACACTTTGTTACATTTTTTGCAATAGACCAATATGTCTTTTGTCTACGTTTATGGAACTCATCACACATAGCACTTCAGTGTTTTAAGCACTCGACATAGATTGACCCAGTTCAGAGTTAGCAATCAACAGCCAACAAACCAAAAATAGGCCATTTGCACATGCTCTCCCTCCTTGCTCCTCCCTTCCCACCATGTACCTGCTCTCCTTCACTTCCAACATTATTCTCTTCATAAATCAAGTTTCATGTCTAATTTGTAAGTGGGTTAAACCACAATTTCCTGGTTTGTTTGTTTATTTATTGATTTAAATATTTCTGTCTTGTCCTTTATCCAAAGATGCCAGAGCAACTGACAATAAAATCAATGTAAAACAATAAACAATTACAAAAGACTAGCATATATTAATATTTAATCTAAATATATTCTTGGTTCAAATGTCCCAAGAAATGGTTGTTTAACAAGACAAGGTAGAGACAATAAAGCTGGGCTGGAAAGTTTGCTTGTTTGTTTAAATTAAATTACCAGTCACAGAATTCATAAACCGTGCTGAGACCATGCTGCCTGGAGTGTTCTAGAAGTTATGGTTAAAAAAAAGTATATTTTTCAGTCACTGAACTAGGCACATAATGGAAAGAGATGTGGGTACAGCAGCAAAGAGAACATGTCTCCTCTCTCTCTGATAAATATTTGAACTGGCTCTTTGTCTTGTAATGTTCCTTACAATAACCATCCACAATTTCAAATGGAGGAGACTCAGGCTGCTGATACACTGCAGAATTAGGCAATGCAACACCACTTTAACAGTCATGACGCCATCCTATGGAATCCTGGGATTGGTAATTTATTGCAGCACCAGATGTCTCTGATACAGAAGGCTAAACATCTCACAAAACTATAAATTCTGGTAGTCCAAAGCATTGATCCATGGCAGTTAAAGCATTGTCAAACTGCATTATTTGCAGTGTGGCAGCAGCCCAAGCCTCACAGAAGCTTGGTTTACATGTCTACCACTATCCTGGAGGCAGATGACAAGCCAAAGAGACTGTTGGTTCTATGTAAGAGGGCCACGATGCAGATAGGAAGCTTGGTGAATCCCTTACCTATTCTAACATTTAGAAATCCCATTTCAAAAATCTTTACTTTCCAAATTATAACCACATGAGGTATGTTCAAAATGAAATATTTTCATCGGTTATGTAACCGGTTATAACCTCTATTCCTATGTGATTTACAATCCCTGCAAGTACTTGGAACTCGGTATTTTCTTAAATTATTCATTGGAAGTTATTTTATGCCACAAAATTCCTTAGGTATAGATCATAAATTTAATTATGTGCATAACCTATAATTTCAAGATTGGATGGCTAGACTTTTTTTTTCATTTGAGAGACAAAAAAACATAATAAATATTCTAACCTTGACAGCACCTGTATTTATTTTTCTTAAAATGATTTGCTCCCAATCTTCCCCCCCTCTGTCTTCCCCCTCTCTTTTTCAGGTAATTAAACACTGCTGAATGCAGAATGAGATCCAGTCTTTCAATAATTCATTGTATATTGAAACGACAAGCTGTAGCCCTCACTTGTTGCCGGTAATTATAAAGGCATAAAATTTTAATTCAGATTATGTTTAATTGGTATGTTTGATGCCAATTATTGTGCCAAAGCATCCTTGCCTCTTACCTTCTTGTTTTTAACTCTTGAATTCAATTTGAAAAAGCTATCTTAAAACAAATTGTAATTATGCAAGATGCTACTGAAAGTGTTAGGTAATTGTATCTTAAGACATAAGCAAAAATGTACCATAACAAAATTGTCCCTAGAGGGTAGTGATTATTAGGGGTGGGGTAGGGGGTAACCAACTGCTTTTTATATAAGTGCAGTTGATTAAATCAAGAAAGCAAGAGTCCTGAATTTGCAAAACTTACACAATACTATTGATAACCAAGGCTCTTGGAGGTTTATTATTTGAAGTCACAACTATGTTGAAGTCAGTTGGGTGGCAAATAACAGCAACAAGAGCAAATATAAAACAATTGGGAGAGATATAATCCCTTGATTTCCACTTCCTTCACCTTCTTTTCTAGTACACAGTTGGCTCTTCTCTGAAGCTCCATAGGGATTGGCAAAGAATCAGAGGCGGATATGTTCCTCAATCCAAGTGGTAAAATCCTCCTGGTAATCCCCCTTCTGCTACATTAAGGCATTTGTAGATCTGGACTGGCACTGCAAACATGTCTGGCATGGTCAAATGCCCCATATCTGTTTCAAAGTTCCCTGCCTGGGCATATTGAAGGCGGAAACACTGATTTTATTTTTCCCTCATCCCTGAGCAATACTGGTTCCCTGAGCAATCAACGGGGCTGCTGGTACTGTAATATTGTTTACCCCTAATCATTTGCTTCCTGCAGTGAGGGAGACAGCAATCCTGGGATCTTCTCCCACCGAACTGGGGATGTTTAGCCTGGAGAAGAGAAGGTTAAGAGGTGATATGATAGCCCTGTTTAAATATTTGAAGGGATGTCATATTGAGGAGGGAGCAAGCTTGTTTTCTGCTGCTGCAGAGACTAGGACGCGGAACAATGGATATAAATTGCAGGAAAAGAGATTCCACCTCAACATTAGGAGGAACTTCCTGACAGTAAGGGCTGTTCGACAGTGGAACACACTCCCTCGGAGCGTAGTGGAGTCTCCTTCCTTGGAGGTCTTTAAGCAGAGGCTGGATGGCCATCTGTCAGGGATGCTTTGATTTGGAGGTCCTGCATGGCAGGGGGTTGGACTAGATGGCCCTTGTGGTCTCTTCCAACTCTATGATTCTATGATTCTATGATTCTATGATTCTAAACAGAGGCTGGATGGCCATTGTCAGGTATGCTTTGATTAGGAGTTCCTGCATGGCAGGGGGTTGGACTGGATGGCCCTTGTGGTCTCTTCCAACTCTATGATTCTATGGCCTGATCTAGACTGGCAAAAAGGGGTGTGTTCATGCCTGCATGAAAGTGTGGCCTTTAGATGACTTGCAGTGAAAGTTTGGCATGAACACACTTCTTTGGTGTTTTAGTGGGGAAAAAGCAGCTTTAAAAAGGAGCTGCTTTTCCCCACTTAGTTTTAAAAGGGATGTAACTATGCAGCTGCATCTAAATGCTGTGATGCAACTGTGCAGTTTTTTAAAGCTCCCAAACCCTAGCTCCAGCCCTAATCCGAACCCTAGACATGCCCAGTAGGGACTCTGGGATGCTATAACTGTTATGCAACTGTGCATAAAATGTCAATTCACTCATAAGATAAAGAAGTTTATTCATAAAATAAAGGGGTTCATTCATGGTCCACCAGTGCAACTGCGCAGTTAAAAAAGGGAAGTGAAACTGCAACAGTAATTTGACAGATCTTCATAACTGCACAGTTCATGTGAGATGTACCTGCACAACTGCACAGTTCACAGCCAGCAATACAATTGTCTGTATGGTGTACTGGTGCAACTGCGCAGTTCGCAGCCAGTAACAAACAAACAAACAAAATATATATTAAAGGTTCAATGCGGCCAAAAGCCCTGTTCATTGCCACCCGTGCAGCTGCTCCATCTATCATCCTGACAGCTTCCAATGTAGTGGCTGAACAAGAGACAAGACTTCAGATAAGTCATCTCCACACCCCTTCAGTGTAGCTGCCCTAAACCATTTAAATACACTCCTGGAACCTGCAGTGTAGCTGCTAAGCATTTGGGAAAATGCAACTTCATGTCGCCCTCTCCTGGCAGTCTGTAAGGCCCCTATGATTCTATGATTCTTGTAATGGTCCCAGACAATGCTGACTCTTTTCTGTGGTGACGCAGACCGCCTGCCTTCCAACATACACCTAAATAACCATCACAGTGACTGGGGGAAAACTGGGAGAAGAATATGTTTCACCACCTACAACACACAAAGACTCATTATACAGATAAACTAACAAGAAAATAAAACAGAAGATTAATTTACATTGTTCAGTGGGACAAGAAGAAATTAAAGAAAGACTCTGAGAACAATTGCTAAACCTCACCACAGTTCTTTCACAATCAACTATTAACAGAAAATAAAGACATGCCAGAAGAGACTATGTACTATGTACCTTCCACAACCTCACATAATCTTTCCCCATAAGTACTGTAATTGGAGAGTGTTGGTGAGATGCAATAAGCACAGCCCTTTCTTATGTTATCCAAAAAGGTGGGGGGGGGGACATGGAGTCCCCACCAACAGTGGCAGCATCTCGTTGTTGTTGTTGTTTTGGAGGGGGGAATTATTAGCCTAAAAGGAGGCCTAAAAGAGGTGAGTAAATTAAGTTAATCTTTTCACCTATGCATACCAGTTATAACTGTGGAAAAAAACATGCCCAATGCTAGCTATCAAATATAAAAATATGAAACTTCATATTCAGCTAAAGGGGTCCAGGGTATGCTGATACCTATTCAGCTGATCATCGCACTACATTCTCATACTCTGATCACGCTCATATTGGAGACGCACCATTGAGCCCCCCCCCCTTTCATTTCTGAAGTCCAGTTTTCCAGATTGGTCCAAAGGATTTCAGACTGTCATGTTCTCCTGTGAAATCCAAAGTAATACTGTATGCTGGAGAGCTAATACAAATTCAACTGAATTGGGCCAATTCACTTCAGGATTCAGCCAAAGCAGTTCAACACTTCTACTGGTAATCCATTGCTTGCAAGTACTGCCAGCTCAATATTTCCTTTTTCTGGTAACAATGTGGTGGTGTCTATGGCCGTGAAGATGGAACTTGTGCCTTCAAGGTGGTGGTCTTGCTTGCAGATGTACTTTCTGGATGAATGTGTGGATTTATCCAGTGCATCCAGTATCATTTTGGATGTGTTGTTTCTCTCTCCTTCCACATGGCCACCAATAACTGAGGTAAATATAAAAGGAACAATTTTGATACAGCTTTAGGGCTTGGTCATATTTGCACTGATGTAGCAGTATTGAGGCTTTACCTCAATGAAAAACTGACTTCAAAATGGAGAAATCACAATTTTCAGATGAATTCTTTCCAAAACCTACTTCCATAATGTTTTTCTATCTTCTGTTCATCCCTTATTACTCTTCTCTCTCTACTGTCCCTCAGTTCTATCCATATCGCCAAACTACAGACTACACGTTGCTTGGAACCAAGAATGGTGTCTTTTCAACCGGGTATTGTACAGTAATGTAACACAATAACAATGGTAATAATGATAATAAACACCTAACAAGTGTTCCAAGGGGAAAAATGTGTGCCAGAGAATAATTTGGGTGACAGCATTTGACAAAGACTTTTGTTACCTAAGATGTATTTTATATTTATTTGCTTGCTTTGATTGGAGAATAGTCACAGTGTGGAGTATTAGAAAAGGACAATGAATTGCAGAGACAGGAATGACTCAACATAGGAAACAGAAGAACTAAAATATGTGTGTCCTCCAATATGTGCATCTTGTCTATCCAGATGAATACATTTTCAATCCTGGGGATTAGGTTAGGGATGCTGTGGTGATTTGTGATTAGCAGATTCTCATGCAAATATTTAATATCAAATCTTGCAGAAATGGGTGTCCTTGGTATGCCATAGGTCTAGAATTTTTTAAAACAAATTCAGTAAGAATGAAAATAAATCTGCAAATAATCTGCCTATACAGACAGTTGCAAACGGGTTGCATCAACATATGAGGAAGGAAGCATGCTAACCTCACAGCTCCCTCTATGACTAGTTTGATCTGGATCGACAAATCCACATTCATTTTTATCTATGCTCCTCCTACAACTGTTCTGGGTTGTCCAGAGGTCATCCGGGTGCTGGAGTACCTGGGGGAGTTACTGGGTGAACATCTGTCAGGGATGCTTTGATTGTGAGTTCTTGCATGACAATGGGTTGGACTAATGACCCTTGGGATGGCTTCTACCTCTACGACTCTATGATTCTATAACCACAGCAGTGGGAAGTGAGATTAACCCACCCATTCCACCATGCCAATGGGCTGACATAGATATTCTTGCAGAGTATTTTGTTAAAATAACTATTCACAAAACTGCTAACTGTATAAAGTTTGACTTTTTTAGTTTTCCCCTAAGTAAATAAATAACAGTGTGTGAGACAAACAGAGAGAGAGAAGAGAGAAGTGCATTTCTTTCAGACACTGAAAACACCGATCAATTTTGTGTAGATCCTGGTTTTAAAAAGGAGTTGTTGAAAACACTTATTTAAATTTATTCTCATCCTTCAACCTTTTTTAAAAAGTTCAAACAGCTTCCACAAAATCATGATAACACCAATTATAATGCTGTTATATATCTGTTAAAAGATGTGTCAAATAGGATCTATCAAGTAAAAATTAAACATTCTGAATATGTTTTTTAAAACAAAACAAAAAAAAATCAATTAAACACTGTGAGAGAGGTTTAGCAGTACTAGACCAGAACAACCTTATAAACTGGATTCATTCCAAGGCAAAATGGAATAAAAAGTGCTTTGCTAGAAACTTAAGTCTTTGAACGAAAAGCATCAGCTCAATTGGCCTTTGGTGGGCATTTTGAAATCAGGAATGGTCCTACTATTCTTGGGCTGCCTCAAGCAGCAGATTTGGAATATCATGAAAAGTGAGCAAATTGTGAATTTTCTGCCTCTCCAACTCTATGATTCTACGATTCTATGATTCTAAGATGCAGTCCAGAAAGTAACATTTCCTGTGGGATACATCAGATTTATGTGGTAAAATCTCTCCAACCTCCGAGGCATGATATCATAAGCAGAAGCTTCAGGGAGTGTGATGGGTCTCATTGCACAGGGCTCAGGGGTGGGAAGGGGCTAACCTCATTATTCTGAAGTACCCCACTTGTGTTGCAGACCTCAAACAAACAAAACAGCTCTCTTGAGTTTAAGGTGGGTTATGCAGGTCGACTCTTTAGCATATTTGTAGTTTTGGATGTGATGAAGCCTCTCCAACAATAATAATAACTGTACAACAATCCCAAGCTTTGCATCAGCAGCTAGCCTATCCTCTGGAAGCTGTCTTTCACATCTTCTTCAAAAAGCATCCTGTGGCAGCAGCAGGACTGAAAAAAGAACTTCTTGCAAAGAAGTAGCCATGTAGGTGAGCTCACATAGGAGGATATGGTCCTTCAGATAGCCTGAGCCTGATCTGTAAGTCATCACCAGTATTTATTATACCCCAGTATAGAACATCAGCAGCACTTGCTCCCTCTAACCAGCTACTTTCAGCCATCTGCACAGTGGCTCCACTAGGGTTGGTGTCATCTGGTGTGGATCAGTGGTGGCAGCAATGGACAGCTCCCTCCCCTCCCCCAGCCTCACCTGGTCAGCCACAGAAAGACCTAGATATGGGTGGGCAAGGAAGCAGAGGGCCCCGTTCCCCCTTCTCTCCTTCTGTCACACCTGCCCACCCAGCCAGGCCCAGAAAGACCCTCCTTCTCTCCTCTGCTTTGTTCACTCTGGATAGACCTGGAAAGACCCAGATGTCTGGACAGATGGGCGGGCAAGCCAGTGGATGTCCATCCTTTGTTCCCTCCTTCTACCTTGTTTGCCTGCCCAGCAAGCCCTGGAAAGACTTGGGTGGCTGGACAGATGAGTGAATGAACCAGTGGACTGCATTTGCTTCACAGAAAGAAAGAAAAAAGCATTTCTGATTTATATTATTTTTTCTGTGTAAAATGCTGTGTCCTGTGCAAAAATGTATGAACCTTCAACAGAATAAGTCACCAACTACATTTTATGGACAGAACAGGATATTTCTGTGCAGAAGTTATTTGGTGGGTTTTTTTTTCTTGACACAGAAAAAATGCTCTTCCCCATGTGCCTATTTGATACAGAATAAGTTCTGAACTGCAAGTAGCTTCCAAAAAGGATGCAATTTTCAAACATTCTTGCACTGGGAAGAAAATTACTGAAATTACGTGTTGCTTCCATCAAGAATGAAAATAAGCAAATTACTTCCCTACTCCTGGCCACCACTGAAGCCTAGGCATCCAGGATTTTGTGAAACTGAGGCTGAAACCTTGTGCTGAGAGTGAAGGAGTGGAGGAAGCTGACACATGTGACTGCCCAATCCTGGGACTGAAGCCCACGCATTATCAGATATAAGTGCAGCAAGGTTTGACCATAGATGTGCCTTCTCTGCTTTAATTCCACTTTTTAGCCTTGTCTAATAATCTCCTATGAATCCAGAGATCAAGGTTCAATTCCCCAATCAGCCATGGAAATCCACTGGGTGATCTTGGATGAGTCACAAACTTGGGGAGTCGCACACCCTCAGCCCAAGAACCCCATAAAATCACCATAAATTGAAAATGGCTTGAATTTGCCTTTCTAGGTGCCTATAAAACTTTCTAGGTGCCTATAAAACCTATTGCTGCGATGTGCTGCATGCAGTTGATGCTTCATCTGTGTCCTTGGTCACAGATAGCTCAGTCACATATTCCTCCTTAAATTAGCAATTAATATAAGATCAAAAAGACCAAAATATTAACAGTAGTCTTTTTAATTTTATATTTATCATTTTCCCATCTATTTTTTAAAAACATAATCTTTTTCTTGGTGAAAGCCCATATTCCCAACTGCACGAAAACCTGTTTCCTACTTCCTGCTTTATTTTCCTACAGTACAAAATGTGTCTGGATACGATTAGAATAATGTCTAACTCCTGCCACACACCTAAAATCATAGAAAAAAGGAGGATAATTATGCATGGAAAGCTCTGAACTGATGATTTGCATTTAAAATTAGGTACAACACATCTTTTCTGTGCACCTTGTTTTGCCCTGAAACAGCATTGTTATAAAACTAGAAGTTGATTTCTAACAATTTCTAATTTCAGATAATTTTTTGGGAGGTGCTTCTTGGTAGAATCATAGAATCATAGAATCATAGTGTTGGAAGAGACCACAAGGGCCATCCAGTCTAACTCCCTGCCATGCAGGAACTCCCAGTCAAAGCATCCCCGACAGATGGCCATCCAGCCTCTGAGAGAAGTGGAGGAACTTGACCCTCAGCCTGGTCCCAGTTCTGCAGTGGCCGCTGCATCCAGAAACCAGGCAGCAGAGCCTCCTGCTAACCTGGGCATCAAAGAGAAAGAGAAAGCAAATTTACCTGTGCCTACCTACAACCAGCATAGGGCAGAAAGGGTGAGGCTCTGTCAATCTCAGAGGTTTCATTTGACAGATGAAAATGGTTGCATGTAGCTAATCACAGAAACATAGAGTTGGAAGAGACCACAAGGGCCATCCAGTCCAACCCCTTGCCATGCAGGAACTCTCCATCAAAGCATCCCTGACAGATGGCTATCCATCCTCTGCTTAAAGACCTCTAAGGAAGGAGACTCCACCAACCTCCGAGGGAATGTGTTCCACTGTCGAACAGCCCTTACTGTCAGGAAGTTCCTCCTAATGTTGAGGTGGAATCTTTTTTCCTGCAGTTTGCATCCATTGTTCCGCGTTCTAGTCTCTGTAGCAGCAGAAAACAAGCTTGCTCCCTCTTCAAGATGACATCCCTTCAAATATTTGAACAGGGCTATCATATCACCTCTTAACCGTCTCTTCTCCAGGCTAAACATCCCCAGCTCTCTAAATCGTTCTTCATAGTGCATGGTTTCCAGACCCTTCACCATCTTAGTCGCCCTCCTTTGGACCCGCTCCAGTTTCTTCACATCCCTTTTGAATTGTGGTGCCCAGAACTGGACACAGTATTCCAGGTGGGGCCTGACCAAAGCAGAATAGAGTGGCACTATTACTTCCTTTGATATAGACACTATACTTCTATTGATGCAGCCTAAAATTGCATTGGCCTTTTTAGCTGCCGCATTGCACTGTTGACTCATGTTCAACTTATGGTCTACTTGGACTCCTAGATCCCTTTCACACATAGTTTCATTCAGCCAAATGTCCCCCATCCTATATCTGTGCATTTCATTGTTGCGTCCTAAGTGCAGTACCTTACATTTCTCCGCATTGAATTTCATTTTGTTAGCGTTGGCCCAGCTTTCTAGTCTATTCAGGTCATTCTGAATTTCAATCCTGTCTTCTGGAGTATTGGCTACCCCTCCTAATTTGGTGTCATCTGCAAATTTGATAAGTATACCCCCAATTCTGTCATCCAAGTCATTAATAAAGATATTCCCAGGACAGAACCCTGTGGGACCCCACTGGTCACTTCTTTCCAGGTTGAAAAGGAGCCATTGTTGAGCACCCTTTGAGTTCGGCCAGTCAACCAGTTACAAATCCATGTAACAGCTACCTTGTCTAGCCCACATTTTACAAGCTTGTTTGCAAGAATGTCATGGGGAACCTTGTCAAAGGCCTTACTGAAATCAAGATATACTATATCCACAGCATTCCCTTCATCTACCAAGCTGGTAATTTTATTAAAACAAGAGATCAGATTTGTCTGGCAAAACTTGTTTCTCTGAAACCCATTTTGGCTTTTTGTGATTATGGCATTGGCTTCTAAATGTTCACAGACTCTCTGTTTAATGATCTGCTCTATAATCTTTCCTGGTATTGACGTCAGACTAACTGGATGATAATTGTTGGGATCCTCTTTATTTCCCTTTTTGAGGTCCTCCAGCCTGCTGGGACTTCTCCTGTTCTCCAGGAGTTCTCAAAGATCATTGCCAATGGTTCCGATATTACATTTGCCAGTTCTTTTAATATCCTTGGATGTAGTTCATCTGGTCCTGGAAACTTATATTCATTTAGGTTAACCAAGTATTCCTGTACTATCTCTTTACTTATTCTGTGCTGAAATTCCCCTATTCTGTCTTCTTCCCCATTATCCTCAGGTTGAGCACCCTTTGCCTTTTCTGAGAAGACTGAAGCAAAGAAGGTGTTGAGTAGTTCTTCCTTTTCTCTGTCCCCTGTGAGCTTTTTGCCATCTTCTGCATGCAGTGGCCCTAATGTTTCCTTCTTCTTCCTTTTGCTTTGAACATACCCAAAAAACCCTTTTTATTGTTCTTAACCTCTCTAGTCAGCCTGAGTTCATTCTGCGCTTTAGCTTTTCTGACTTTACCCCTACATGTGCTGGCTATTTGTTTGAATTCCTCTTTTGTGATTTCCCCATTTTTCCATTTCTTATACATGTTCTGTTTAAAAACCTAACTCAGTTGAAAGTTCCTTTGTCATCCATCCTGGCTTCTTGAGATATCTTCCATTTTTCTTCCTCATTGGAACTGTATGAAATTGCGGCCTCAATATCTCCTTTTTGAGAAACTCCCATCCGTCTTGAACTCCCTTCTCTTTTAGTTTTCCTGACCATGGGATCACCCCCAATATTTCTCTAAGTTTATTGAAATCAGCTCTCCTAAAGTCTAGAATGTGTGTCTGACTATGCCCGGCTTCCCCTTTCCGCTGTATAATAAACTCCAGGAGAACATGGTCACTTCCACCTAAGGATCCAACCACTTGCATTCCATTGACTAGGTCAACCCTGTTGGTTAAGATCAGATCTAAAATAGCTGATCCCCTTGTTGCCTCTTCCACCTTTTGGACAATGAAATTGTCTTCCAGGCAAGTGAGGAATTTGCTCGACCTTGAGGATTTGGCTGAGTTTGGCTTCCAGCAAATATCCGGATAGTTGAAGTCCCCCATCACTACTACATCTCTCCTTTCAGAGTGTGTGGTCATCTGTTCTAGAAAGGCATCATCCAATTCCTCCGTCTGACCAGGAGGTCTGTAGTAGACTCCCACAGTAACATCCCTGTTGTTTCCCTCTCCTTTAATTTTTATCCAGATGCTCTCCACTTGGATTCCAGTACTTGTGTCCTGGATCTCTTCACTGGTGTAAATATCCCTGACATATAATGCTATTCCTCCTCCTTTCCTGTTTGGCCTATTTCTCTTAAAAAGGTTATATCCCTCTATTTCTACATTCCAATCGTGAGACTCATCCCACCAGGTTTCAGTGATGCCTATTATATAATATTTGCTTTGTTGTGCTAGGAGTTCAGGTTCATCCTGTTTATTTCCCATACTCTGTGCATTAGTGTAGAGACATCTAAGAACATGTGTTCCCTTTACTTGCTGCCTGTGCAAATTTTTTGCTTCCCACTGTTGGGTCCTTGCACTTTTTGCCTTGTTCCCTCTATGTCATTTTGACTATTTTCTCCAGCCCTTTTGCCTTCCAGAATAATGTCTCCCTCCCCCATATAACTCAGTTTAAAGCCCTCCTGATCAGATTTTTGAGACTATTGGCAAAAATGTTTTTGCCAGCTGGCGTGAGAGGCAGCCCATCCTTTGCCAGATGTCCCTCCTCATGGAACCGCAGCCCATGATCCAAGAATCCAAAGTGTTCTTGGCGGAACCATCTACGGAGCCAGTTATTCACCTCTGCTATTTTCTTCTCCTTTCCTGGACCATGCCCTTCTACCGGGAGAAGAGATGAGATGACAACCTGTGCATCCATCTCTTTCAGCTTCCTTCCCAGAGCCTCATAATCCTTTATGATATTCTGAAGGCTGTGCCTTGCAGTATCATTGGTTCCCACATGAACCAAAAGAAAGGGATAACGGTCAGTAGACTTGACAAGTCTTGTCAGCCTCTCTGTCACATCACAGATCTTTGCCCCAGGGAGACAGCACACCTCCCGAGACATCTTGTCAGGCCCACAAACCACTGCTTCTGTACCCCTCAGCAGGGAGTCCCCCACGACCACCACATGCTTCCTCTGAGGCTTAGCAGTGGCTGTTCCCTTTGGTGCTATTCTCAGGCTCCCCTGCTCTGTCCCTGATGTCTGTCCCTGCTGCTTTTCCTCACCATCTCAGATAACAGAGAGAGATTGAAAGCGATTCTGTAGCTGCAAGCTCACAGAATGAACCGTGGTTTCCCTACTTCTGTGTGTAACATTCCTCCAACCATCTACTTCTTTTGTGTGTGAAGTGACCTCTTCTTCCCCAGCAACTTCCTCTGTGTGTTTCCTGTCCAAGACCGTCCGGTCCTTTCTGTTCAGGAGAACCTCCTGCTCTCTGTGATGCTGAAGTGTAGACACCTGGGCCTCCAACTGCTGAACTCTCTCTTCTAAGAGGGCTACCAACTTGCACTTGGTGCAGGTGAAGTTCCCCACATCTATAGGCAAGAAGACAAACATCCCACAGGTGTTGCAGGTGACTGCAGCAGGTCCCTCAGTGTCCATAGTGAGAAGTCTTAAGGAGGCACTGAAACAAGACTGTGGGCTTCTCCTGTTAAACACCAGTGTAAAGAATCCCTGTGTGGCTGGCCTTTGTCCCCAAGCTCTGTTAGTGAGTTCAGTCAACTGGGCCTATAGTTATCTAGAAAGCTCCTGGCTGCTAGCTCCTTCTAGAGGCAAGTCCCTGATTCACTTCCTCTGAATCCCCACAGCCCCTTAATGGAATAGTGAGAAGAAAAGTATAAATATTGAATGAGTATTGAATGTATAAGAAAAGTATAAATATTGAATGAGGTCTAACTGGTGATGAAAGATCAGTCTCCAGCCTCCAAACTTGCCCACCTCTGACCTAGATGGACCATTGGTATTATCTGACAAGGAAATATGTATTCATAGAACTGGAATATCGGTGGGCCTCAACTCTGCAAGTCTGATACTTAGTCTCGTTGTGTGTCTTCACTTCATTTCTTACTTATGGTGACCCTAAGGTGAGACTGTCACAGGGTTTTCTTGGCAAGATTTGTTCAGAGGAGAGTCCTCTAAGGATGAGATAATATAATAATAATAATAATAATAATAATAATAATCTTTATTTGTATAACGCCCTTCCTGCGATCAGGGCGGTGCACAGCATTTTTACAATTAAAAACATTCCAACAATACAATAAAAAACATTACAATAAAACAGCAAATAAAAGCATTATCATCCCAATGCAATGTACAATGGTTTATTCCAGCGGCTTATCTGGGGGGAGAGATAGCAATAACAGATGGCAGTCACGAATAAGCCTGGTTAAACAAATATGTTTTCGGCTCCTTTTTAAATTGGGGGAGGGAAGTAATCAGGCGGAGCTCAGTAGGTAGTGAGTTCCAGAGGCTAGGGGCCAAGGCAGAAAATGCCCTCTTCGCCGTAGTTGACAATCTAGCCTCTGGAACTGTTAGAAGTTGTTGCCCTGTAGATCTAAGTGTGCGGGGCAGATTGTATGAGGAGAGACGGTCCTTTAGGTACTCTGGGCCCAAGCCATTTAGGGCTTTATAGGTAACGACCAGCACTTTGTACTGAGCCCGGAAGCGAATAGGCAGCCAATGAAGATCTTTTAATACAGATGTTATATGGCAGGCCCTGGAGACTCCAGTGACCAGTCGTGCTGCCATATTCTGCACTAGTTGTAGCTTCCGAGTGTGATACAAAGGCTGCCCCATGTAGAGCGCATTGCAGAAGTCCAACCGAGAGGTTACCAGAGCGTGTACTACAGTTTTAAGGTCCCTCCAGTCCAGGTAGGGGCGCAGCTGGCGTATCAGCCGAAGCTGAAAACAGGTGCTCCTGACCGTCGCATCCACCTGAGAAGTAAGATGGAGCGACGAATCAAGGAGCACCCCCAAGCTGCGTACAGTGTCCTTGACGGGAAGTGTGAACCCGTCCAGGACAGGTGGAACCACCTCCATCCCTGGGCCGGGCGAACCTATCACGAGTACTTCCGTTTTCTCTGGATTTAGGCTGAGTCTGTTTTCCCTCATCCAGTCCATTACTGATTTCAGACAGGCCACGAGAGGAGCGACGCCATCCCTGGTCACTGCATCAGTCGGAGACATAGAGAAGACTATTTGGGTGTCATCAGCATACTGATAACCCCGCGCCCCATGTCTCCAGATGATCTCTCCCAGCGGTTTCATGTAAATGTTAAAGAGCATGGGGGACAGAATGGCCCCTTGAGGGACCCCAGAGGTGAGGGCCCTCTTATCGGAGCACACGTCCCCCAGCTGCACCATCTGGAACCTCCCAGAGAGGTAGGACCGGAACCACTGGAGTGCAGTGCCTCCGATTCCCACCTCCGCCAGGCGTTCCAGAAGGATACCATGGTCGATGGTATCGAACGCCGCTGAGATGTCCAAGAGCACCAACAGGGACACGCTACCCCTGTCGATGCCCAGACGGAGATCATCGACCAGGGTGACCATGGCAGTCTCAACCCCATGGCCAGCCAGAAAACCGGTTTGAAATGGATCTAGAAAATCTGTTTCATCCAAGATCGATTGAAGCTGGATTGCAACTGCCCTCTCGATCACCTTCCCCAAAAATGGCAGTAGCGAAACTGGCTGATAATTATTATAAACCAGGGGGTCGAGGGAGGGCTTCTTCAATATTGGTTTTATTGTGGCCAATTTAAGGTGATCGGGAAACTGTCCCTCCCTCAATGATGTATTAATAATCCGGTGTAACAAAGAAGTTACTACCGGGCCCCCCTGTGCCACTAGCCATGAGGGACAGGGATCGAGAGAGCAGGTTGTCTTCCTAAGACTTCTAAGGATCTTGTCCACATCCTCGGTACTGACAGACTCAAACTGATCCAGTACAACTGAGTCCACGGAAGCTCTGGACGCCTCTATTCTGGTTTCTGCTTCAACCCTGGCATCCAGACCTTCGTTTATCCGAGAGATTTTATCTGCGAAGAAGTTGTTAAACTGGTCACAGCAGGCCTTAGTAGGTTCAAGGATCTGGTTCGGGGCAGGAGGGAGCTGAGTTAGCTCTCTCACTACCCTGAACAACTCTGCTGGACGCGACTCCGCGGACGCGACACGAGCAGCATAGAACGAATTCTTAGCTGCTCGTATCGCCTCTCCATAGTCCTTCAAAAGGTGGTCTAGGAAAGCCTTGTCGGATAAACGCTGGTGTTTCCGCCAGGCGTGTTCTAGTCGTCACAGAGCCCGCTTCCTGGCCCGGAGATCTTCCGTGTACCAGGGCTTCTTTTTGGAAGCAGGTCTGAGAGGACGCTTGGGAGCGATACTGTGTATAGCCCTAGAGAGATCCGTATCCCAGGTGTTAACTAGGGCATCAACAGTGTCGCCGTCACTTCCAACCATATATCCCTCTAGGGCTTCTTGGAACCTATCAGGTTCCATCAGCCTTTGAGGGTGGACCATTCTAATAGGTCCGCCACCCCCGGGGGGGATCTGGGTTGATGCCTTGATACTTGCCTCCACCAGGAAATGATCCGTCCATGACAGGGCAGAAATGTTAGTAATTTCCGCCCACGGAGTATCCATGTCGGTGCAGAAAACCAAATCAAGAGTATTCCCCGCAAAATGCGTTGGACCCGTGACAAGCTGAGACAGGCCCATGGCAGTCATGGTCTCCATGAATTCCCGAGCTGCACCTGATGGAACTGCATTGGCCTCGAGGGGGATGTTGAAGTCTCCCAGGACTAAAAGCCTGGGAGACTCCAACACCAGCTCCGAGACCAACTGTGTCAGCTCGTTAAGGGAGTCTGTTAGCGCACGGGGTGGCCGGTAGACCAACAGAATCCCTAGACTGTCTCTAGCCTTCAGGGTCAGGTAAATACACTCGATATAGGAAGTCTGACGAACATGGTTCCTGGTTAGAGACAAGGCTCCTGGTTAGAGACAAGGCAACACCCCCCCCCCCCGCCCACCTAACCTGCTCTGGTCCTTCACCGAGTACCTGGAAGGGAGGGCTTGGGCCCACACAGCTTCCCCTTCAGGCCCAAGCCAGGTCCCAGTTATGCACGCCAGGTCGCAGTTCTTATCCTCTATCAAATCATATAAGGCGTGGGTCTTGTTCTTAATGGACCTGGCGTTGCACAGGAGCAGAGACAGGGTTTGTGGTACGGCTGGAGTGACCCTCAGGTCCCTTTGGTTAGGAGAAGGGCTGGAAGAGGAGATAGGTATTAAGTATCGATCTCTTCTTCCCTTAGAACACTGGCCCGTACTCCTACCGTCATACCTCCCCTTGCCCCACACAACTTGAATAGGAGCTCCGCTTAGATCATTCCCCCAGTGGGTTTCCATGGCTGAGTGGGTTTTTGAACCCTAGTTTTTCAGGTACACAGACCACTATATCACATTGTCTCTCAAAGTGTGATAAGCTTGTTCTAATTCTAGCACAAGAATTTTTTTAGAGAATTTTGATCCCTACCCCCAAACCTTGGAATTGATGGATGCAACAATATCTGGCATTTCTGAGCCTGGCAAAAAGTCACATAGAGCACTGCGTTCTTGTAAAGAACTTGCTCTGATTTGATACCATGAGATCCTTTTTGAAAACCTGTCCCCACATGGAGACATCTCATCCTTTCTAGGTTCACATGTTGGAAAGAATCTGTTCTACGGTTGCTATAGAAATGTGAAAGTAATTGCTCCAGTTATTTCATATAGTTATTTTGACCAAACAATTTTTTAAAGAAAAAAAGCATGTTAAAGTTAATAGACCAGAACAATGTAAAAGAGAAAAATGGGAGCTAAATGTGTCAAAATGCAGATGATTTCTGCCTTCTGCATGTATTTTCACTTTGCTCAAAAACTGAACCATCCAATCCTATGCATGTTTATCTAGATGTCAGTTCCATTGAAATCAATGATTACCTGGATATAGGATTCCACTCTAAGGATCTTTCAGAAATCAGTTTTGTACTAGTCTGTCATAATGTCTCAGAGAACAAGTATAGTGTGGTTGAGCCTGTTCCTCAAAATTTTGGAGTATACATCTATAGTCCTCCAAACTAGCTTTGCCAAGGTCCACTAGAGTTAGGGCTGCCTCTTCTTTTCCCCTCAATACACTCCTCATTGTTAAAAGCTACATGAAAGGCATTCACAATCTGGTTCTCTTTCTTCTCTGAAAAGCTGTCGTTTTGCAGTTGCCCAGTGCAGATGGCTGAGAATTTCATTTCGCTTATATTTCTAATAAGAACATACCAAAATCTGAGGATAGCTGCAATGTAGATATTTGCAGATTTGGGACTTGACAGAAAGAACTAATGAATTTATCTATATATAAGGAAGGCTACTGTAAGACTGACTAAAAGGATTTAGTCTTTAGCTTGTAGAATTGCTTAGGAGTGACTTGCTTTTGTATTTTAAGAAAAAAAATCTTCAAGAATTCTGGTAGTCTAATGATTCTGTGATTTTTCTCTTTTGCCATCCCTATTAGCATGAGGCTTGGCTCACTTCACTGAGTGTTCTGAAACTTTTTACTCCATTGACGTCTTCCTGCCTTGTACTTGCTCTCTTATCAGGAAACATCAGTCTAGACTGGGAGAATTGATCTGCAGGGCTGCAGTGGGGATAGTGCTGCATTTCACAGAGACTTTTTTGTGGGTGGAATAGAAGGCTTGGATGTTTAGTTCTTTTCAGTTGTATTGATTCTGAATGTTTCAGGTGAACTGACCTGATTACAAAGAAATGAAACCTTCTTCTGTGCCATGGGAAAATCCAAGGTTTCCCATTGGAGTGCCAGAGGTGCCTTGCCTCTGATTACAGGGTGAAAAAAGAAATATTTTGCCTTATATCAACGTGTGTATTAGACTTTTGTAAAAATGTGTAAAATGCAGTTTAAAGCCTCTTTCAGTGCTTCAGATAATACTGGTGTGGGCAACATTATCTCAAACCAGCTTTTGCATTTCTTTTTGCACACATGCTACTGCCTCTTCTGCCAATGCCAAGTTTTCCACTATACCTCCAAAATTTGGCAACCTGGGGGCAAAAAATTTGCTAAATGTTATTATGATGTTATTGATTTTTTTTTTTTGAGGTGGGAATGTTATTATGATTATTGGATACACTGCGGTGGTTCCAAAACTTTGGTCCTCCAAGTGCTTTGGACCTCAGTTCCCAGAATCCCTAACCAGCTTGGCCATCTGTCAGGAATTCTGTGACCTGAGGTCCAGAACATAGAGAGGACAAAAGTTTAGGAATCACTATGATAAACTATGGTCAAGTACAGTAGATGTAATAAGGTAAAACTCTGTTGGGAGCAGATATGAATATAGAATATATAATGTGTGTGTATAGCGGTTAGTCAGAGTGAGAGTTTGTTAATGTTCTGATCAGGAGTTAGAGATAATAGGAGAGTTAGTCATTGTCAGAGTTAGGATATGAACAAGAGAGAAAGAGAGAGAGAGATTGAGAGAGAGAGATGTTAGAGTAAATAAATTTCAAAAAGTGAAGCTTGATTTTGCCTTTTTATATAAGGGACACCATTTCACTGCACCAGTATTTAACAGGACTGAGCATCAATAGATTTTGGTATCCATGTGGGGGTCCTGGAACCAAATTTCAGCTGATGCCAAGAGACCACTGTATTTGTGTGTGTGTGTGTGCATGCGCGCACACGCGTGTATGCATGCCTTCAAGCTGCCTGTTGATTTATGAATTTCATAGGGTTTTCTAAGATAAGGATTACTCAGAGGTGGTTTTGCCAATTCCTTCCTCTGAAATATAGTGTACAGCCCCTGGTAATTGTTGGTGTTCTCCCATCCAAGTACTAACCAGGGCTGACCCTCCTTAGCTTCCAAGATCAGATGGGATCTGGTGCCTTTAGAGTAGTTAAGTTATTTAGATGTATTAAATAAGTAATACTTGATGGTAATTCAATGAGGCTTTCTAGATTGGCAGGAAAGTGTGACATGAAGTTGCCTTTTCCTTAATGCTTAGCAGCTGCACCACGGCCTTTAGATGGAGCTGTGCTGTTCTGCAGTTTTTAAAAAAGAAGCTGGGAAAACCAGCACCTTTTTAAAGGTGCTTCTTCTCCCCTAAAACGCAAAAAAAGTGTTTTCATGGCACACTTTCTCTTTTTCTCATCTAAAGGCTAGAGTTTCATGCAGCCATGAACACACTTCTTTTTGCCAATCTAGAAAGCCCCATTGTTTGCCTAATAAATCATCTTTGTACTTGTGCCTTTGAGAAGGGATATTTGAAAGCTCCAGTGCAGACCCACTATGCCTGTAGTGGCAGCAGGTAATCAAGGTTGATAGTGTCCAATGAAGAAATTAAAGGAGTAAAGTCTTGTGCAGGAACCACAAAGGCATCTAGAAGGTCCCCACAGTTGATGGCATAGTGGTGGGACAGGACATTGGTGGCAAAGGTGGGGATAAGTGGAAGTCCTCACAGTTACCTTTAATCCTCATTGCCAAGGATGTGGCATTGTATTCCACTGGCCATCATATTTTGCTGCAGAAACATTTTATCCTGCACAGTGTTTCTACAGCATTATCACATAATTGTAAACACTATCTCCAGATTTCAGCCACTTGCCCTGGTCACTTTGTTCCCAGAAATAAAGCACAGATAGAATGGAAAATACAAATTATTGATTTCAGCATGGTTTTGAAGACTTGTGCTTGTCTCTGCAGTGCGATAAAAAAAAAGTCTCATGCCATTTTTCTGCAGACCACAATGAAGTAAAATAGAAGTGACATAAACTGGATGTCAGTAAGTTGTCCCCATTCAGAGAAAATAAAAATATCTTCAGTAGCATTTGAAGGAAGGCAGAATCCCCTGGAGTTAGGAAATATGACACGGTGATAGCATTATTTTATATTATCTGATTTTATTTTGCATTAATTTCCCAGCTCTGTTTTTTTCAGCAGAACACAATTGATTCTTTGCATATGCTTATGTGTCCCCTTCCCCACAGTCATATAAGGTATACTTACTTGCAATACACGAGTTCTCTTGGAGTCACGAGTGCCCCACAAGTCACTTGTGTGATTCCACAAGCCACACAATGCAAGATTTTTTTCCCTTCAAGTGTGGACAAGTTAAAATGTGGAGTACAGGGAGCAGCCTGGACTCTGCTTTGTTGGGAAATGTGAGAGATATTTGTGGGTTGTGCAGAGTAGTTAAACTTGGCAAAGAGATAATGAACAACAACCAGTACCACACCCCACCACAGACATCACATGCAGGGCCTACCAAAGAAAGAAAAGAAAATCAAGTTTCCTTTTCTTTGGTTAAATGACATTATATATAGAGATTTCATAATATCTTATGCCAGCAATATATTCAAGTCTTTTGATCCAAGCCTCAAGTCAAGTATCAAGCTTTGGAAGATACTTTCCAGTCAAGTCTCAAGTCTAGTCTCAAGTCTGAGAGCCAACTTTAATAGAAAGAAAACAGGAGACAGGGTGCATTTCTCAGAGGGGAAAAGCAAACATGTTAGGCAATGGCCTTCAGGTGGTGGTTGAGGTCCATTCAGCAGCTTGTCTCCACTGCACATCAGAGGAGCTGCAGAGGAGCCTAATGTGCAGTGATGACAGGCTGCTGAGCAGACCTCAGTCCCTGCCTTAAGTCAGAAAATGGCGGGTGAGGAAAGGTAAGAGTTTAGAGAAATTATTCCAATGGGCTCAAGTTGGACTTCCTTAGAGTCCATGGCCACTACCACCATTTCCACCATCATGGAGCCTTTTCCCTTCCTCTGCTCCTGGAGCAGACACTTCCTATGGTGGCATTCTTGCCCCTGTCTCTGGCAGGACACTTAAGAGACAGGCTCCTCATACCAGGAAGGGTCTTTCACTCTCCCCTTCCCCCTTGTTCTCAGGGCTCGTCTCGCCTGCTGCTTGAAGTGAATGATGCCAGGAGGTCACTAAAAATATTCAAGTTATGAGTCAAGTCAGTGTGTCATTTATTGCCAAGTCAAGCCCAGCTCGAACCATTGAAGCAACTTGATTCCAAATCAATCTACTTGAGTTTGTAACAAGTGCTCTTCAGACATGGAGGAAAGAGAAATGCAGACTACAGAATGGAGGTCTAACTGCAGACTAACTTTTGCAGGAGGATACAGGCTGAGACCAACCAATAGGAAATGGCATGTCCACATGTTATGCCTAAACTCTTAGAAATGCAGCCTAGCAACTACTGACTGCATGTGTTGCTGTTCTAAAATGCTTTGCTCCTCTTTGTTGCTCCATTCAGTATCTGCAGTGGTTCCTCTATACATGCAGGACATTGCTTTGGTACTGTAATCAGTGAGCATTCAATATGAATGCACAACCCTCCCTGCTTACATACTCAGTCTATATCCTGTTCAGTTAAAAATATCAAAGAAAACAAAACAAATATATTTGACTCATCAGAATTTGAGTATGGCAGAGTGCAGAGCGATGAAGGAATCAGTCCTGATCTGATCTGATAATGGGCACGTGAGAATGTCTTTGCCATCCTTTCTCATTTGCTTATTTTCCTCTTGCAAAGATATTGGTTTTTATATATATTTGCTGTCTACATGCCTGTATATTTCCCCCTAGGGCTGTGGTTTCTGAAGGAAGCTGGGTTTATTGTCCAGTTTCACAGCTTCTCCTATGACCTTCCTTTCATGCCTTCTTTGAGAGACCTCCTTTCACTGAATTTGTCATTAGCAACCAAGCCTATAATACACTTTGAATGGAATTCTATTTTCAGTGCTCAGAGGCTAGAAATTTACCAATCAGGGAACTTCAATGGTGTGACTTGAATGTAACCATAGATGATGAAGTTCCAGTCCCCTGCCTCCCATCTCTTCAAAAGACAACACCCCCGTATCTTTAAATCTTAGATCTCACATTGATGCATAAAGCAATGCACTTTCTTAGTAGGCACTAAAAATGAAAATATAGACCTGGCAGTATAGTGGGCTTGGAGTGGAAGTGGGAAAAACTCTTGCAGAATAACCTGACCTGGATTTTTTAAAAAAAAAATCTGCAAAATGAATTGGATAGGCCAAGAATTGAAATGGTGCCATATAAAATACATACTTTACCCCTGCAAACCTTGATGCTTTTTTATTTTTTGCATTTATGCAAGTGTTTGAAAGATTTATTCTCTCAATTACCAATCGGAGGGACTCATAAAGGTAAAGGCAGTGAAGCATGCAGGATTAGGAGTAGTTTGTGAAGATGAATGTACACCCAGTGGAACTCCTGTGCATCAAACAGCCCTATTGAAAATCCATTCTTGGCACACAAATGATGGTTGACAGTCAGAATTGCTCAAAATGAACCATTCTGATCAAAGGAGGAGGAAGGGAAGAAGCCTCCGTAAAACTGGCTTTTGTTAAGATGAAAACTAAGGAAGAGGTTTTCAAATCTGGTCTATTTAATTGTATAGCAAATATAGCAGACTAACAGGACCGTCACAGCATGAAGATCAGCACTTACTGAGTAAAGGTTTATTTGATATGGACTATACGACTGTTAGTACAGTTTGTCCTCCATATCCACAGATTCTTTATCTATGGATTCAAGCATCGGTAGCTTGAAAATATTTTAAAAATATATTAAAATTCCAAACAGCAAACCTTGATTTTGCCATTTTATATTAGGGGCAGCATTTTCCTATCCCATTGCATATAATGAGAGTTGACCATCCACAGATTTTGGTATCCATAGGGGATCCTGAAAATAAACCTCAGTGTATACCAAGTCCCAACAGTATTTCTATTTATATCATATTTGACTTAAGGGTTCTGTGGCTTGTCTTTCTGAACTATCTTGCATTCAGAATACTCAATAACACTCCTCTTCATGAATCACAGAAACATAAAAGGGTTGGAAGGAGTCACAAAAGCCTTATAGTTAAAATCCCCTGTCATGCATGAATACACAACTGCAGCACTCCTGATAGATGACCATCCAATCTCTGTTTAAAGACTTCCAAAGAAAGAGAGTCCATCATGAGATGTAATGAGGGGACAATAAGAAAAGTACAGCTGTGCAGATTGTTCTTTAATTTTGATTTTTGGGTCAAAAGTAGTACTTTATGGGGGTTAAACCCTCTCCCCCTCCCAAGAATAGTCACCTGTTCACAGTCATTTCAGTGGTCATTCTTCCTCCGTATGTTCTTGCTACACAACATTTTTCTTCTGCTTATTGCTTCTTCTTTACTTTCACATGGGTGATTCCAACCAATCTGGGTAAATGTAATAGCCGGAACCTACATCAACCTGCTAGTCTCAAGAAGAACAGAGCTATTGAATCAACTGTTAAACTGTATGTCAACACCTATCTAAACACCACTGATTCAATGCACCTGCTCTACTTGCAACTTGCAATTGGATTTAGGCTCATTTTGGTGACAGCACAGCTGAGCATAGCCAAGAACAATTGGTTATATGATAGTATCATTGAGGGCAAGTTGAAGTCAGCACTTTTTGGATAAATTACCTGTTCACTCATAGCCATCAGGGGCCCATTTTAGATTGGCAAAAAGAGGTGTGTTGAAGGCTGCATGAAAGCCCAGCCTTTAGATGAGAAATAAAAGGGAAAGTGTGCCATGAAAACGCTTCATTTGTGTTTTAGGAGAGAAGAAGCACCTTTAAAAAGGTGCTGCTTTTCCCCGCTCCTTTTTTAAAAACGGCAGAACAGCGCAGCTGCATCTAAAGGCTGCGGTGTAGCTGCTAAGCATTAAGGAAAAGGCAACTTCATGTCACACTTTCCTGCCAATCTAGAAAGCCCCACTGTATTCAGGATGACATCTCAACACTATATTCCAATGCTATATAACAAATCAAATACTGTTACATAACAATATTAATCAAGATAAAGGAACTTGCACAGAACAAGTTCCTAGCAGACTGTGCTCTTTTTTTTATAGTTCTTGGTCTTATTCAATAGGGAAAATGATAGTCCTTATCATCACTGCACCATAATGCATATCTTTGTTTAGTATCAGCATACTAATTTTCAGCACAATCCTGTTTCTCTCTATTCAGGTGCATCCCATTTTTTGTTTGTTTGTTTTTTCCTTGTCTGGGTCTTGTCTAATAGGTTTTGGGCTGCAGCCCAATTTTTTTTTTACAGGCCCAGTACGGCCTTAGGTTCATGTAAGCTACCTTTAATTTCTCATCTGTGAAATTGCAGAATTTAGGACTAGATTAACTGGTTATATAAATGACTGTTTAGGAGTATAGATTTTACTATTTCTGAAGCAGAGCATGAAGAGTAATTATTTACGGTAGTAGTAATGAAATCCAAAAAAGTAGTTACCATTATAATTAGAAATCTAATAACAGTTAGAATTAGAATTTTGATAAAAATTAGAATTAGAATTTTGAGAGCAATTAGAATTAGAATTTTGATAATAATATTTTTTTTATAATTAGAATTTTGAAAAAGTAACCTAAACTGGTAAATAAAGGAGATATTACCACACTCTGAGGCAGTCAGTACATTCCACTATCAAACAGTTCTTAACATCAGAAAGTTCTTCCTAATGGAATCTCTTTTCCTGTAGTTTGAATCCATTGCTCCATGTCCTACACCCAAAATGCATTGGCCAAAAGAAGTGGCTTCCAGCCAATTTGGAGTGTGCTGCTCAGATGATGCCTGTTCCCCAGTGTCTGGAAGCCACTCTGACACAACAATTGGGTCCTTTTGACAGGATGAAAAAGGAGCTGGAATAATTTAGATGTTGGCAGTGGCTGGTTTGGGAGCAGCAGCCCACTTTGGAAGCAGGCCACGCAGTTGCTGCCGTCCCAGTGTGATCATGGCCCATTTGTTCCATACTCAATATGACATGCTTTCAGATATTCAAACATGGGTATAATGTCACATTTTAACCTTCTCTTCTCTAGGCTCAACATACCGAGCTCCCTAAGCCACTTCTCATAGAGCATAACTTCCAGACCATTTACCATTTTGGTTGTCTTCTTCTGGACACATTCTTGAATTGTGATGCTGAGAACCTGACATAATATTCCATATGTGGTCTGATGAAAGTAGAATGGAAAGATACTATTACTTCCGTCAATCTTGACACCATACTCTGTCCTATTAATGCAGCCTAGAATTGCACTGGCATTTTAGTTGCTACATCACACTGTTGGCTCATGTTGGACTACTAAGAGCCCTAGATCCCTTTTGTATGTACTGGTGTCAAGCCAGGTGTCACCTTCCTATATCTGTGCATTTTTTTCCTGCCTAAATAAAGTACCACATTTCTCACTGTTGAAATTCATTTTGTTAATTTTGGCCCAGTAATCTGTTAAGGTCATTTTGAATTTTGATTCTGTTGTTTCCTAATTTGGCGTCATCTGCAAATTTAATAAATATGCCCTCTATTCCATCATCCAAGTCATGGATAAAAATGTTGAATAGCAGTGGGCTGAGAACCCTGTGGCACCCCACTAGTCACTTCACTCCAAGATGAAGAGGAGCATGCTACAGGCAATGTGAGGAACAGCTGTCCAAAAGTCATAAATTTCTGAACATGCTGTACACATTGATCTGTTCCTCCATTGCCTATTGGACAGAATGATACTTGGAGTATCATGATGATGAGAGCATGTGCAAGTTACCTGTATGTTACCACTATGTCCTACAGCAACTGCAGTCATCTGTGGAACAAAGGTGGAAGTGTTATTTAACTACTCTGAAACAGCATGACAGGAACACAGAAGCACATTAATCACTGTAATGATTCCAGGGCCCTGATCTACTCAGTTGCCAAGCCAACTAAAGCTCAAAGGTCTGTCAAAATGAAAGGGAGTCACAGGTGCACCAAAACAATGGTTTATTGATCATATGAAGGTGTTAAGTGGCATGCAGCAATAAAATCGAAGGCAAAGGCTGTGAGGTGTCATCCCTCCAGTTGATCAAAGCAATCCTTTGTTCACTGGAGTCTCCAAGATGAACAACAAACTATCCCAACAGATCAGTTCCTGTGCTGGAGTATGGCCAATTTAACCCACATTCCCCTGTAGCAATAGACTAAATATACTGATTTTTCTTGGTCTAGAAATATCATTCCCCCTCTCCATTTGGAAAATGCTGATACTTTTCCAGATAAAGTGGGAAAATATCACCCATCCTAACAAAAGAACAGTTTTCCAGGCTTTCTAAGACTGAAGTATTCTTATCTATCCCACCATCTGATAGAGAAACTGCAACTACTGAAAACCACTTTTATTATTTGCTACAGGCCTGCTTCATTAGCTAGTAAATGTCCACCCACTGTGTTATGTATTCCTTAATATAGGGTGACTGTTAGAGCTAACTATCACTCCTCACCAACTCTTCCAGAAATTCCAGGCCCCTACAATCACTCAAGACTGCAACATGATGTGAGAACATCCATATGGATATGTATTTATGTATACATGCACCTTTTCATCAAGATTGAGATTCAACCTTTCACATTAAAAAAAAGGTTACAATTAAAAACTTACAAAAAGTAATATTAAAAACAATCTATGGTTCAAAACTATGAGCCATATTAAAAAAAAATACACTCTGAAGATTTTTTTAAAAAAATAACAAACAATACAACTTGAAGCCACACAGCACCAAACAGCCCTTTAACAAAAAGCTTTCAGTTTTGAAGGCCCGTCTAAATAAAATGGTTTTTGCCTGTCAACAGAAGAACAGAGAGGAATGGGGCATTTCAGGTTCCTTAGAGAGGGAATTCTGGAGTCTACAGAGAGATACTGAGAAGGCCCACTCTCATATTCCCAACAGCTGTACCTGTGAAGGTGGTGGGACTGAAAGAAGAGTCTCTTTGAATTATATCTGGAAACAGACTAGCAGTCAGTGGAGCTGTTAAAAGAAGAGAATTGTATGATTTCTGTATCCACACCTATTAGCAATCTGGCTGCAGCTCTTTGTACCAACTGATGTTTCCAAACATTCTTAAAAGGCATCCCCACACAAAGTGCATTATAGTAATTCAAATGGGATGTAAACAAGGCATTTGTCACCATGGCCAGATTAGGCATCTTCAGGAACAGGTGTAATTGCAACAGAAACTTTAAGTGTGGGATAGGCCATTGATTCAAACAGAATTGATGTCATCTCCTACACAATACATGGGGGGAAAATTAACAGTGTTAGCATCAAGACAGCAAAACCCTATCAAGGAACTCCGTCTGAAAAAAAGAAAATGAAAACATGTAAGAACAGAGCCAAAGCACCAATGTCTACTCTAGCCCAACCTAGGGATTTTCTATTAGCACAGGAGGATCTCCTATTAGCTCCAACCAACAAGATAATGATGATGGGAGTTGCATTTTACTGTTGGGGGCACATCATATCCTGTATAATGAGTGCACATACAGTGGGTTCTTGTTAGCCACTGGGGTTTGGTTCCAAGACCTCCTGTGGATAGCAAAATCCATGGATGCTTGAGTCCCATTAAATACAATGGCCCAATGAAATGGTGTCCCTTATATTAAATAGAAAAATCAAGATTTACCTTTTGGAATATATATATATATATATATATGGAATATTTTCCAAGCTGTGCATGCTTGAATCTGTGGATAAAAAAATCCGTGGATATGGATGGCTGTCTGTATTCATTCATTCATTCATTCATTCATTCTTGACCTGCAAAGAGACAAAATGTTGACTATGAATGTGAACTAGTACTGATGTCTGCACAGTCTGATGATACTATTGGCCCGAAAAGGGTCAATAAGTTCGGTAATCACTTCCATGACAATGTGAATTAATATTACAGTTCCCAGCACCTGATAATTACTGTTCTGTTCTGGAACTGCGTATAGTTCCAGGACCTCCCAGGATTTTGGTGCTGAACACGAACTCACATTATAGCTATAAGACAAAGTTTATTGGTGGTATATGATGTGGCAATAAAGCAGAGAAAAATCAACCCCTTCCACTGATGGAGTCCAGCATCCTCTCAAAGTCAATGTTAGAACTGGGCCCCTAAACCATTGGATTGCTGGCCAAGGATTTTTTAAATATTCCTGGCCAGCAATCCAATTCCCCATGGCTGTCTAAACAGGGAATCCCTATGGCTGTCTAAACAGGGAGTCAGTAGGCTGCGGTGCACACCTTCAAGTGTGGCTGATTGGAGCTGGATGCCCACGGGTTGTATAATGCAGATGCACACAAAGACAAGCAAAGTGTGCAAAAATGACATATCTCCCTACAACACAGGAGCAAACAAAGATAATCAGTATGCAGGAATGACCCATCTCCCCCAATACGCATAGCTATGAGAACTGTTCAATCACTTCCCAAGTCTGTTACCAGTTTTTACATCTTTTCCCAGTCAATTGCCAAACCAATGCAAAAAAGTATAAAACAAAGCCACTAATAGAAGTTAACCTTTTCTATTCCATTGCACATTTGTTAATATCTGACTATGATGTTAACAAGGACTCCAAATCCCATTTGCTTGGTGGCAGAAGCTCAGCTCACTACAATTGTAAAGGTGCTATCTGCTGTGTGAACCTCCTCTAGCTTTTAAATAGGTCATGTTCTGGGGGAAAAAAAACCCACCTCAAGTGTAGTTTAGCTGCAAACTACCAGAGTTTATCTGAGTAGAACTGAAATAGGCATGGAAGCATTTCTATTTTGCATTCTATATGCAAACTCTATATGCATTTCAGTATGTATTTCTTCCTAATATACACATGCATTAGCATCTATATATGCTAATTTATGTTGTTTGATATACTATTTTCCCTAATGTATCTGCTCCATACTTTATTCCCTAATGCATGTATTATTAATTGGAGATGTGTATTGCAAAATTTGGAGAGGTGCTTTGACTGGGAGTTCCTGCATGGCAGGGGGTTGGACTGGATGGCCCTTGTGGTCTCTTCCAACTCTATGATTCTATGATTCTATGATTCTATGATTCTAAAAAAGATAGGTTTGTTCTTGCTTATGCATTAGTTCAGCAAATGCAAATTAGGCCAGTTGGTATTAAAATGCAAAGCCCATCCTTAGATCAAAACACTGGAGAAAGAAAACCTGTGTGATGAGATGACTCTTACAATTAAAAAAAATGTTTTAGTAATACAGATGAAATTCCTTATTTCTTCAGTATTAGCAGTGACACAAGTTTCTATATCCAGGTCAGACTTATTTGAAAATACCTGAAAATGCAAATCCAGACCTGAGCAACATGAGGCGCTATAGGAATGGGCCCACTTTTGCTAGCTTCCAATGGAGGAGAGGTCAACATTGATGGCATCAGATGCTACATGCATTGATGCCAGGCATGTGGGTGCAGGTAGAACTAGAGACTTTATAAGCTCCATCCACCTCACTTTACTTCCTCTTTGGAGTATGCTTTGAGACAGAGCAGAGTGGCAGTGGAGAGAAAATGGCAGCATTGGCAGAGAGGAGAGGATCTCAGTAGTTTTCTTTTTTTCTTTTTCAAAATATATTATTTACAAAACATATGAAAAAGCATTATGAATGTTTACAAAAAAGAATTAGAGGTTAATATATCTCATTAGCCTCTAAAACAAAAGATACATATGAAGCAAAATAACTTCCCACGTACCCATAATATCTGATCTCAAATCTAATTATAATCAGTAATACTCATTTTTCCATAGCCAAGTAATAATAATAATAATAATAATAATAATAATAATAATAATGTTTTATTTATAGCCCGCTCCTCTGTATCCAATCGGAGCGGGTTACATCAATTAAAAAATGCAAGATAAAATATACATGACCCATACCCAACCACCCACCCCTTAAAATTAAATTAAACTAACATCAATTAAAACGACATAATAAAAATTTCAATTTAAAACGGCAACCCATTGCATAGAGATCAGGGTCAAGATGTTAAAGTGCTAACGGGAGAGCTTAACCCAAACAGAGCCAGGAGGTTAAAGACTTTCTGGGAAGGCCTGCCGGAAGAGATGCATCTTCAAGGCTTTTTTAAAGCAATCAGAAGATGTAATAAGACGCATCTCGTCCGGCAGGTCATTCCATAGCCTGGGAGCGACAGCCGAGAAGGCCCTCTGGGAGGTCTGTGTCAGCCTAGTCTTCATAGGCTGCAACAGGTTCCTCCCAGAAGACCGGAGTGTGCGGGGGGGGGGGTTCGTATGGGAGGAGGCGGTACCTCAGATAAGATGGACCCAAGCCATGTAGGGCGTTAAAGGTTAAAACCAACCCCTTGTACTGCGCTCGGAAACTAATCGGCAGCCAGTGGAGAGATTTGAGCACCGGTGTTATGTGCTCTCTCCTTGATGTTCCCGTGACAAGCCTGGCTGCCATATTCTGAACTAATTGAAGTTTCCGACTTATGCACAAGGGTAGCCTCATGTAGAGCGCATTACAGAAGTCCAATCGTGAGGTTACCAAAGGGTGTACCACTGACTCCAGGTCCTTCGGCTCCAGGAAAGGGCGCAGCTGGCGGATCAGCCGAAGCTGATAACAGGCACTCCTGACCGCCGCATTCACCTGACTAGTCATGTGAAGCGACGAATCAAGGAGTACCCCCAGACTGCGAACAGGGTCCTTCAAGGAGAGTGTGACCCCATCTAGAACCTGGCTTCGGCCCTGTGACAGTTAATACCTCCATTTTGTCTGGATTGAGCTTCAACCTGTTTTCCCTCATCCAATCCATTACTGCCGTAAGACAGTCATTGAGAGGAGAGACGCCATCTGAAATCTGGGCCGACGATCTTGTCATGGAGAGGTAAATCTGAGTGTCATCAGCATACTGAAGACACTGAGCTCCATGCCTCCGAATGATCTCACCCAGCGGCTTCATGTAGATGTCAAACAGCATCGGGGACAGGATGGCGCCTTGAGGGATGCCACAATTAAGCTCTGTCTTAGAAGAGCAACTGTCCCCGAGCCTCACCCTTTGGGATCTCCCGGAGAGAAAGGACCGGAACCACCGGAGCGCAGTGCCTCCGATTCCCAACTCTATCAGTCAACCCAAAAGGATGGGATGATCTACCGTGTCAAAGGCCGCTGAGAGATCCAAGACCACGAGCAGTATCCTCATTTCCACAAAGTATTTAACAAAAAATTATCTATGTCCATATTTCAGATGTTGCTAAAATGAAATGTTCATATATTAATCAATGACCTGCATATATATTGCTTTTTCTTAGAGTATAAAAATATTAGTGCCCATTCCTTTGTGATTTAAGCATCTGGTTAATTTATCCATTTCAGACATTTCATATAACTTCAACCTCCAATCTTCTATTGTTGGTAGGTTTTGACATTTCCAATATTGTGCGAGAGCAATCTGACTGCTGTTATCATATAAAATAAAACACGTTGATACTTCCTTTCTGTGAGTGGTGGGATTTTACTTAACATATTTAGTGGGTGAATTTTGGGACTCATTTCATATAGGATCATATCAGTTTTCAAGGGGAGTTAACAGAGAGAGGGTTGGATCAGGTGGCTGGATACTTGACTGCACAGCTGAATGATTTTATGGCAGGGGGGCTTGTGGGAATGGGCACACTTAGGGGCAGTTATTGCTTTGGGGGATTAGAAGGTTTAGGAGCAGTTACATTTGTGTTTTTGCATAGTGTCATTGACTAATAATAATAATAATAATAATAATAATAAATTTTATTTATATCTCCCGCCTCTCCCTATGGATCGAGGCGGGATTACAACATAATAACTTTTCTTTGGAGTGATTCAGGTACTATTAACACATTGTTTTGCCTCCTACTCCTGATTTGTTATGCTCCCTTATAAGGTCCTTGGAGGGCTCCTAAAGCCTGTCTAGGCCTTGTCACAGCCAGGTAGCCTTGGTTTCCTACCGTGGCATCTCAGGCAGGTGGGTAGGTCCTGCTAGGCATGCCTCCTGAACTCCTGCACCAAAGGAGCTCTGCAGGAATGGCATCATCAATGGACTCTCCTTCAGATAAGACAAATGATGAAGAAGCTTGTATTTACGAGATACTTTTTTGGGAACAATCCCCAGAGGTGACACTGTCAAAATGGGTACCGATTCTTCTCTGTGTCCCAACACCCTCACAGGTACATTTGTTGGGAACATGGGAGAGGGCCTTTCAGTGGCTGCCCACAACCTCTGCATCTCCCTTCCTAGAGAAGTCAAACTGGCACCCTCCCTACTTTCTTTTAGCAGACAAACAAAGACTAATCTATTCCAGGAAGCTCCCGCCTGCCAGATCCATTCCCCCATTACCAGAATCTAGAGTTACTTGCCCTCTGGCATGCTCCAGAAAAGTTATATGAGCTGTATGAGTATTGTTAGTGTCAAAAGTTCCACCCCAAATAGACTCCAACAATGCAGAGTCATTGACCCTGCCCACTAGACCCATTGGAGCATCTTCTACTTACCCAGGCAAAGCAACATCATTACCTCAGCTCTATTTAGTGAAAATCTATTTAGTGAGATTTCCCTTACCTTCAGATCTGGTTTCCTGTTTAGCTGAGTCTACAGACTGCTTAGGGGGAATCCAGGTCTCCTCAAAAGCTTCAGGGCTGCCCAGGATAACAAATAATCCACCCCCTTCTCTGAGTCTGGTCTCACTATGCCATGGTTGGTCAGCAATATACATCGCTATGAATCAACTATCAATTGACTCAACTATCAATTGTGGACCTTATCACACTAATTCAGAAACAGGATTTAAAGTAGATTTAAAGTAGAAAGAACCCACAAATGCAGGAGGTTTATCACACGATGTTTCTGCAAACCTGAAATAACGTGAAAATAAAGCAAATGTAAAGGGGAGAAAAATTAAACCTTTTTTTACTTTGGGAAGTTCCCGAAAGTAAAATGGTGTCATTTTTCTGCCCTTTACGTTTGCTTTATTTTTGCATTATTTCAGGTTTGCAGAAACATTGTGTGATAAACATCCTGCATTTGTGGTTTCTTTCTACTTTAAATCTACTTTAAATCCTGTTTCTTAGCAGGATTCCTATATGTGTCCATTGGTAAATTCATATTTCCAAGTGATAATCTTGGCAATCTTCAGCTAAATGCAGACATTCTTTTGAACACTTTAATATCTTTCTAGGCCAGGTACAAAGACTGAGTGAGCTTGTTTTGGGGATCAAACATCTACTAAATTGCCCAGGGACATATTTCCCCAAAAGGGGGGTGGTGGCTTGGGACTGCCATCAACTATGTCAGCATCTTCTTCAATGTTAGGGGAATTGCTTAGCTCAATGAGGCTTGTGGCCCAGGATAGAGTGAAAGGACTGATAGGCCTAGCAACACCATCAGGCATGGCCTCAAGTGGAATAGCCCTCCCTCCATGCTACACTGTCTTGCCCAGGAGGGAGTGAAAGGAAAGGCCAAACTCCATAGGGCCTGTCCTGGATTATGAAGCAGAGCCCTCCCTCCATGCCATCTGCCTTGGTCCGGGCATCGGAAGGAGAGAAGAACCTTTGGACCTGATCCCCTTCCACCAACATTCCCTTCTCCTTTTGTGTCGTGTCTTCTTCGAATGTAAGCCTGAGGGCAGGGAACCATCTAGTTGAAATAATGATTGTAAGCCGCTCTGATAGCTTTTAGAGCTGAAGAGTGGGGCATAAATTATTATTATTATTATTATTATGAGAGGTTGGGTAACTTGAAGATCATTGGGGCGAAATAGATTAGCAGGAAAAAGTGGTTTGAAGCTGCTTTTTCCAAAGCCACATTGAAACCCCACCAACCTCACTGCCAGCTCCCAAGGCAGCTGGAGTGCTTCTGTCATGACCACATGATATGGCTTCAAGCCAGGAAGAAGCAGGAAAAAAGCTGCTACATTTTGAAACCATTATCTCTGCATAAGGCACCTAGAGGGCACTTTCCTGCTGGCTTCAAGGCATGTGTCATCTAAATGCCATGCCTTCAAACCAGCTTGAAAGCACCTCTTTTTGTCTGTCTGTTTAGCCGCATTTTCACCTATGTAAACCAGTGCTAACTGTGGGAGGACTCCAGGTTTGATAAATATAAGAAGGTTTTTATTCAGAAATATGCAATCAACCACACAATAGCAATTCAAACAGAAATACTATACAAAGCTAACCAAAATAGAGATATGGAAATTCGATAGTAGAAGCCTAGGATAATAGAAGGGGTAATGTTTACATGTCCTGAAGAGGAAACCACAGAATGCGGGGTGTGGCTCGGTGTCAGAGGGTGACACAATGAGGTGGAAAAGGCTCTCTGTGCTTACACAAGGCTAGAGCTGGGGAATGGGATTCTGGAGTGACTTATGGCCTCAACCTTGGAGTAACAAAAACAGAAATTGGATTTAGGAAATAAATAGATGGATAGGGAAGTTGACTGGGAACACAGCAGGAAATAGATAAGAAGTGTGTTCTTGTTAGCCTTTCCCTTGATCTCCAGTGCAAGGGGATATGCAGAAAGCTTGGGCAGAGAATGTAGTGACTTAGCTTTTGTCTTGGTACTACCTGGGTCCTTCACATTGGTATCATCTGGGTCAACATGGCTTTCCAAGGGAAAGCTTCCTGGTGTTTTAAAGGTCATGGCGACCTCTAAAGAACATGCCTGGCTCCAGATATGAAAATATGAAACCTCATATACAGGGCAGGCAGTGTTGGGTATTCTAATAGAGAGTAGGTGGATCTGTTGGTATGAGTGGAGTAAATCCACCCGTTATCACTGCTATTCATCCTACAGCAATGATGGTGAATCTTTTAGAGACGAAGTGCCCATACTGCAACCCAAAACTCACTTATTTATCACAAAGTGCCAACAGAGCAATTTAACCTGAATACATGGGGGGGGGGGGAGAAGGAAGGGGAAGAAGAGGAGGAAGGGAGGACACGATGGACAGGGTGGAGGAAAAGGAGGGAGGAGGAAGAAAGACAAGAAGGACATAGTGTGGCATATGCAGGGGGGAAAGGAAAAGGAGGAAGAGGCAGTGGACGTTCCTAGGGGGCCAGATTGTTTTGAAAATGAAGGTGCCTCCATTTTAAAAATGATTTCCCACACAATCCGGATCTCTCCAGTAATGAGTTCTCACTACCAAAGATCCAGATTGTTGCAGTGCTGTGAAAAAGATGCAGTAGGTAACCATAATAGGGTCACCTTAGAGTCATCATAAGTCGGAAATGACTTGTAGGTACAGAACAACAGCAAAAGAAAGCCAGTGTGATGCTCTCTTGGGGCAACAATGTGCTCTGAGTGTCTCCTCTGGCACACGTGCCATAGTTTTGCCACCACTGTCCTACAGCTTTTCTGGGTTGTATGAGAGCATCCAGGTGTTGCACCCTATTCCTGGCAGGGGTTCAGTACCAGGACAGTTCCCATACACAATCCACACAATTCAGAACAGCCATAGGAGAAGCTGTAAAAGTAGATTCACTATTCCCATTGAAGGAGCTCCAGTGTCCATACTGTTACATACTTTTTCACTTTGGACAAGATCCAGATCCCAGACCTCAGTCAACAATGCTCTTCTTATTGTCAAGGTCTTGCTCTAATTTCAGGTTTGATTGAGAAGATTATTTACATTGGCACTAGGCCCATGGGCATTTGAATTAGTTGGATGCATATGTGGGTTTTAAATCCAGAACTGCAGTCCCAAAGTTTAGTAATTCTAACCAAAGACAGCCCTTCCAGCATTTTGGATCAAGCCCCATATAAATGTTTGTTTAAAATATGCAGGCTCCTAAGCTTGCTATCCCTAGCATTTCATTCTCCCACAGGGCTTCGTTATTACTCACATATCTGTTCTTTCTGTCAGTCAGAAGACAATTACCCACAAAGAACAAGGGACCTATCCACCTGTATGCACAGGTAGTTACCGAAGGACTCTGTCTGCATGTCAGGGGAAAAAATGGTCACAACAAGCGACCTGATGAAAAGCAGCAAAGATAACAGACCCTCTCAGGTCCTTCAAGGACCCTGAGGAACAAAGGTGAGGAGAGGAAAGGGAACTACTGAATGTAAAGCAGATTATGCAAGCAAAGAAGCTCCATCCACTTTGCCCAAAGTTCAGAAGAGCCCTGTCAAAGGATGATGAACAGCTTTCTGCCATTTCCCTGCTAGCCTGAGCAGGAGCCCTTTTGCCTATTGCTGACAGAGGAAGACAGTAACAAGTCCAGCCTCACCTAATAAATCATTATGGGAATCTTGGACTGCCAAGGAACAAGTGGCAATTCTACAGCTGAGAAGAGGGAAGGGGGAACGAGCATAAGGTCCTTTTTGTCAGCCCAGCTGAAACAGAATTACAGAATCTGGATGTAGATTATTCATTCTATGAATCTATTAATATGTTTACGTTCCACCCTACACTGTGAGATCACAAGGTGACATACAAGTAAAACAGTTTATAAATATCAAACAATTCCATATTTAAAACAATAACCTATTATTATGATATATATTAGTATGATATATATTAAAATTTTTAAAAGTGGGACAGAGGTAGCTTTGGTCGCTTTGGGATGATCTATGACAGAGGGAGTAGGTCACTGTTAGTGCATCTGGCCCTCTCGATAGCATTTGATGCTTCTGGGCTGCCTTTCTGGGATGGCACTTGGAGGCCTTTATTTACAGTGGATAATTCCTTCTCGGAGGAGCAAACCCAGAAGGTGGTGCTAGGGGATTTTTACTCCTTGGCTATCAGCCTGTGAGATTCCAAAGGGCTCTGTTTTTAACATATACATAAAGCCACTGGAAGAGGCTGTCTGGAATTTTGGGCTCAGATGTCCCCAGTATGTTGATGACACCCAGCTCTATTACTCCTTTTCATCTAATTCCAAGCAAGCTGTTTCTGTGGTAAATCAGTCCCTGTAATGGAAATTAGGTAAGTAGGGAAGGAAATCTGTTTTTCAAATTTGGTAACCTGTACTTAGGACAAAATGCTACTATCAGGACAGAAGCAACCAAATTGTTTCCAATTAACAAGGGGGTCAGGAAAGTCTGCATTTTATCACCATATCATGAAAATTGAAGGAAAATTTAAAAAAATTAAGATATGCAGATGACATCATATTACAAGCAGAAAATATAACAAGTTCTATGAAGAAAGTTGAGAAAGAAAATGTAAAGGCAGGCCCTACATGTGAACATTAGGAAAACAGAAATAATGACCACAGGTGACATAAATAACATTAAAGCAGATGAAGAATTCAAAGATATAGCTGTGTTATCCATAGAATCTGTATGTGGAGAGATCTGTTAACACGTTTGAGACTAACTGAAAGAAAGAAGTTGGCAACATGAGCTTTCATAGACTTCAGTCTACTTCCTCAAATGCATATAAGATACTAAAATAGTTCAAGATTTCCTATACTTTACCTCAATCATTAATCAGAAATAAGAAAGATTCAGTCAAGTAAGCCATGATCCTGAGACTGTAAGACCCGAGCAGGGCAGTTGATGGTAGGATGACCTGGAGGATCCTTATCCATGAGGTCACCATAAGTTGAAGTTGACTTGATGTCAGTTAACAACAACCATAAAACTAAACTCCGTTAGTGAATATAGAGCAGATACAGATCATAACTCAAGGTTACAAATCTGTAACTGCAAACCTGAATGCCAACCAACAATTATGATGCAGGCTGCTGCCACACTGCAGAATTAATGTAGTTTAACAGTGCTTGAACTGCTTTGGCTCCATCCTATGGAATCCTGGGATTTGTAGTTTGTTTGGCACCAGAGCTCTCTGATAGAGAAGGCTACATATCTCACCAAACTACAGATCCCAGAATTCCATAGCATTGAGCCACAGCAGTTAAATGGGGGTCAATCTATATTAATTTTGCAGTACAGATGCAGCTAAAGTCATTTTACAAGACAGTTTTTGGGGGAAGGGGGAGGTTGGCAGTTACAAACTTTCATCTATAGTAATTCAGGTATGGATTGTGTGTTAGCGTAGGCAGCACATCCCAGTATACTCCTCTAGGGTAGAACTGTGGCAAGTTACTTTTTTGGACCACAGCTTCCTAAATTCCCTAGTCTGGCAGAGGTTGGTGTTAGTTGGGCAGTGAACCCACTAGTCAGAACTTTAAAACTGCTAACCAAGGAGCCAAACACCAGCTGCCAAATAGATTAAGCACATTGGATGATTACTCTGAAGTTCAGATTAAAATCCAGAGCAGATTCACTATAGGAGTCACCAGGCACCACTGCTAATAACACTCCCAAGTATATATCAGTGGGAGCAGACTAAGGCTCAGATAGCTATGAAGCTGCTGCTTTTGTTTCACCTATCCTAATGAGGTCAGACCAATACCACAATTGTGATGGAATAACAAGGAAAGTGCAACAAGGGATGTAGCTTATCTTGGTGTAGTGTTGGACTAGGACTCTGGAAACCAGGGATCATATCCCAGCTGGGCCATAGAAACCCACTGAGCGACCTTGAGCAAGTCATATTCTCTCAGCCTGAAAGGATGGCAATGGCAAACCCCATCCAAAGAAACTTGCCAAAAAGACTCCATGGGCCTTAGGGTCACCATGAATTGGAAACAACAACAACAACAACAACATTTATTTATATGTCCCGCCTCTCCCTACGGATCGAGACGGGATTACAACGTGATAAAAATACAAAGTAATAAAATCAATAAAATCAATATAACATTACCACAATTTAAAAACAACTACATCGACAACAGGTACATCACAATAACTGGGAGGGTAGCTCTGATTCAGTGGGGAGTTAGATAAGATCAGGTGGATATGTCCGCCGGAAGAGATCCGTCTTCAATGCTTTTTTGAACGCCTCCAATGTAGATATCAGACGGATCTCCTCTGGTAGGTCGTTCCATAACTTTGGAGCCATAGCTGAGAATGCTAAATGAGACGTAGATGTTAGTCTCGTGTGCTTGTAATTTAACAATTTCTTGTCGGTTGTCCTTAGAGTGCGGGGCGGATTATGTAGGGAGAGGCGTTCTCTCAAGTAACCTGGGCCTGAGCCATATAGGGCTTTAAAGGTGACGACCTGAATTTATTGATAGGAAGATATGAATTAATTCAGAAATATCAAAGTTATAGTTGAAAAGAAATAATAAGGAGAAAGTCTAAAATATACATTCCATCGCTAATATAAATTAGAAGGAACTAAGAGAAATGTTGGCAAGATATTGTATTATATATTTTCTTGGTTTTTTTTCTCTCTCTCTTCTCTTTCTCTCTCAATTTCAAGATGTTTGAAAAATAGAAAAATAATAATAAATTATATGGAATGTAAATCAAAATAACAGGAAACAAAAATAAGGAACTGGAAAAAGAAGGAAGTAAAAAGGGAAAAGAAATTACATGAGAAGCTAGAAGATGGAAGATAAGGGAAAATTACATGTTGGTATATATTATAAGCAGAAATGTATATTATGATTTTATGAGTTGTATTGTATAAATATTTGATTTTGTTTTTCTGTTGTTGTCATATGTATGTAAAAGTTATTAAAGATATTAATAAAAAAAATAAAAGTGACGACCAACACTTTGTATTGCGCCCAGAAGCAAATTGGCAGCCAGTGCAAGATTTCAGGATGGAGGTGATATGTTCCATCCTTGAAGCCCCTGTTAACAATCTGGCCACTGCATTTTGGATCAATTGAAGCTTCCGAACCTGGTACAAAGGTAGCCCCATGTAGAGTGCATTACAGAAATCTAAACGAGAGGTTATCAGTGCATGTACTACTGTTTCTAGGTCCTCCTTGCCCAGGTAGGGACATATCTGGCGTATCAGCCGAAGCTGATACCAGGCACTCCTGGCGATCACCTCCACCTGTGATGTTAACTGTAGAGACGAGTCCAGGAGCACCCCCAAACTACAAACCTGGTCCTTTAGGGGAAGTGTGACCCTGTCTAGGACTGGTTGATGAATCTCCATCCCCCGGCCAGGGGAACCTATTACGAGCACCTCCGTTTTCTCTGGATTCAATCTGATCTTGTTTTTCCTCATCCAGCCCATTACCGAGTCAAGGCAGGAGTTCAGAGGAAAGATGCCATCCTCAGTCACTGCAGCAGTTGGAGACATAGAGAAATAGATTTGGGTGTCATCAGCGTACTGATAACACCGCACCCCATGTCTCTGGATGACCTCTCCCAGTGGTTTCGTGTAAATGTTAAATAGCATGGGAGATAGAATGGCACCTTGAGGGATGCCAGATGTCAGCTCTCTTTTACGAGAGCAACTATCTCCCAGCTTCACCATCTGGAACCTACCTGAGAGATAGGACCGGAACCACTGGAGCGCAGTGCCTCCGATACCTAACTCCTCCAGGCGTTCCAGAAGGATACCATGGTCAATGGTATCGAAAGCCACTGAGATGTCCAAGAACACTAACAGGGTCACACTTCCCCTGTCCATGCCCAGACGGAGGTAATCAACTAAGGTGACCATGGCCATCTCAACTCCGTAGCCCACCCTGAACCCAGTTTGAAATGGGTCTAGATTAATCGGCTTCTTCCAAAACTGCCTGGAGCTGGTGGGCAACTGCCCTCTCGATCACCTTGCCCAAGAATGGTAATAGGGAGACAGGTCTATAGTTGTCTCTTAACAGGGGGTCTAGGGAGGGTTTCTTCAATAGAGGCTTAACCACAGCCTGCTTGAGTTGGGATGGAAATTTCCCTTCCCTGAGGGACGCATTGATGACACGTTGAAGTAGTGTCACCACTGCATCCCCTCCCTGCACTGTCAACCAAGATGGGCAGGTATCGAGAGGGTACATTGTCCTCCTAACGGATCCAAGCAGCTTGTCCGCTTCCTCAGTACTTACAAGCTCAAAGTGATCCAGTCTAACTGAGTCCACAGAGTCACTGAACACCTCTCTCGCAGTTTCTGTTACAATGTTGGCATCCAGACCAGCCCTTATCTTAGAGATTTTATCAGCAAAAAAGTCATTAAATACGTCACAGCAGGCATTTGTTGGTTCTAACAGTAGATTCGGGGTGGGAGTAAAATGTGTTAATTCTCTGACCACCCTGAAAAGCTCTGCTGGACGAGACTCCGCCGAAGCAATACGAACAGCATAGAACGAATTCTTTGCTGTATTGATTGCCACTCTGTAGGAACTAAGAAGGTCTCCAAGGAGTGTCTTGTCGGACAAACGTTGGTGTTTCCGCCACCAGTGCTCTAGTCGTCTTGCAGCTTGCTTCATTCTTCTTAAATCTTGGGTGTACCAGGCCTTTCTATTTGAAGCGAGCTGGAGAGGATGCTCGGGAGCGATACTGTTTATAGCCCTGGTGAGGCCATGGTTCCATGTATCAACCAGGGTTTCAACAGAATCGGCATCTACTTCAACCATATAACCCTCTAGGGCTTCTTGGAACCTTTCGGGTTCCATCAGCCTTCAAGGGCGGACCATCCTAATAGGTCCTCCACCCCTGAGGTAGAAGGTAGGTAGGTAGGTAGAAGCCTTTAACTGCAGTTTGACCAGGAAATGGTCCGTCCATGACAGGGCAGAGGTGGTGATAACCTTTGCCCATGGATTTTCCTGATCTGTGCAGAAGACCACGTCGAGTGTATTACCTGCAGAATGTGTCAGCCCTGAGATCAGTTGGGACAGGCCCATGGACGTCATGGAATCCATGAACTCCCAAGCTGCACCTTTCAAATTAAGCAAGTTGGACTGGAAGGGGATGTTGAGGTCCCCGAGGACAAGAAGCCTGGGGGACTCCAACACCAACTAAGAGACCAACTGTGTCAGCTTGGCCAGGGAGTCTGTTAGGTTATGGGGTGGACGATAAACTAACAAAATCTTTAGACTGTCTCTGGCCTTCAGGGTCAGGTAAATACACTCGACAAAAGTCGTCTCATGGACAGGTCTCCTGGTCAAAATGATGGAACTCTTGTAGGTTAAGGCAACACCTCCCCCTCGCCCACTTCCCCATACCTGCTCCTGAACAGCATACCTGGCTGGGAGGGCCTTAGCCCAAATCACGCTGCTATCTTCGCCCAGCCAGGTTTCTGTAATGCAGGCCAGGTCTTGAATGACTTGAAGGCACTCAACAACAACAAAATGGGAGAGAATTCTGCTTTGGCCCCATGAAATTTTCCCTCACTGCCCCAATTCTAGAATTGCAGTAACATAAAATTTCAGTTGAGCATTTAAAAATACAGTTTAGGCATCTAAAGAAAAGGTGTAGGCAAAGGTACCAAGTGAATATGAACCCAGCAAATATGAGAGTCCTATGTCTGGCCAGTTTTCAATATGTCACTCTCTGCAATGGTAAAAATTTGGAGATTGAAGGAAAATTTCATTGGAGGGCAGAATTCTTTTCTTTTCTTTTCTTTCTTTTTTATTTTTTTGGAGTGGGGGGATGATCTTATTTTGCTCAACCCTGATCATTCCACCTGTCGTAAGATTGCTTCAGGCTGGTTTGTGACCGATATAAATTAATTGAGTTATCACTCCAGGACCACTTTAGCAGTTTCAGCCCAAGTACATCCTGAGGATATCATCAAAAAGTCCCAGGACTACAAGAAGATTCTATACCAAAGAGGTCCATATTGTAATTAATCAGAAAGATAGGAATCAGTTTGTAGGCATCTATCAGGCATGCAGGTAATTAATTAATTTGCCTGGATTAAATGCAAAATAAAAAGCAGGGAATACTTCTTCTAGCATAAATGAGTCATCATCAGTTTGAAGGAACTTCCTGTTTCTTCTGCCTCAGTGGAGACCATTTTGGCTGCCTCTCTATTTTCAGATGTTTATTTATTGTGTGGAATAAAGGACAAGAGTTTCAGTATCTGATCCTTGACACGGCTCCAACGAACACACTGAAGAGTCTCGTCCAATTTGCCAGCACGGCATGAAGGAAGGAACAGTGTGAAGCAATTAACCAAAAATATATGATTGCTTGCACTCCTGCCGTTCTCGAACTAATACTTCAAACATTATTTCACTTGGCTACGTCACCCTCCCTATTTATTTATTTGTTAAGTTTCTTTAAAAACAAATTTGATAAGCTGTAGTCCAGAGCTGATGAGTTATGAAAATGGAGCTTTCATTGTCATTTTGTGTCTCTGAGGAACTACCCCTTTATTGCCCTGGTAGTTCAGATTATGGGCGTGCAACATTGTTAAAACCATAGATCATGCACAGGAAAGTAATAACTTATAAGTAAAGTGCCAGTTTTCAATAATTTAATGGGGCTAAGGAGCCTTTATTTTTTAATGTTAGAGTGAAGGCCCATTAGAAAACCTGGAGTTATGCCCTCTTTAGCCATTATCCCCCTGCTGTGTCTTGTTATGATTGTGTGAAAGTACATGGTGTGCAGTTATATTACCAATGCACTTGGTGAAGCACCTGCATCAGAGAAGACAGGCTAGGAAACACACACACATGGCAGTTAGATCTTTATGGTCTTTTTTTTTTTACAAGAAGACCAAGAGAGAAAGAAAAATAGCCATTAGCCCAGGTGTTTGTGAGGAGTTAATATTTTCTTGCCCAAGTCACTAGAGGATTCAGTGGAAATGTGAAAGGGTTTCCTCCAAGGGAAAGCATGGAATAAGATTAAGGGTTTTTTTTTTAAATGAATGCTTTGTTTTTTAAAAAAAGGATGAAATGCTAACCTAGAACCCTTAGTGACCAAAAAGGGATCAATAAAAATGTGACTTTTGGCCAGAAAAAGTATCACATTTATGGTCTGGTCTGCACTGGCCAGAATACCCCAGGAGCTGTATGGAGTATTCTGGCCCTAGAGCTGGCTCGACATCCCCTCCCCTCCCTATTACTTTGGGCACTCTATTGCAATGTCAGGTGTCTGCTCACCTGTGTGACCCACTGTGTCATCCAGCATCTCCACCACTGGCACAAGTCACTTGTCCTGAGATCAGAACAAAGCACCCAGCATTGATCACATGGCTGAGCATTTGTTCTGACTTCAGAGTGAGCGACTTCCACCAGTGTTGCCATGGCCAGGTGGCAAAGTAAGATACATTATAAACAGCACCCAGCATTGCAATGGAGGGCTCTAAATCTGGGGAAGATCTGGAGCAAACAGTGAGGTTTTTTTAAAACATTGTTTTAACTGGGGTATATGGTAGGTTCAGTGCTGAACTGGCTGGACATTGCCCAGACAGTTCAAACCAGAACCTGTGCAGAAACTGAACTGCGTAGAAGCTGTTCTGTTGTTGCAAGCTGTTGTTATACAGTGGAAAGGTGAAGCTAAGCATAGTCAGACACGCATTCTAGACTTTAGGAAAGCTGATTTCAATAAACTTAGAGAAATACTGGGGGTGATCCCATGGTCAAGAATACTAAAAGAGAAGGGAGTTCAAGATGGATGGGAGTTCCTCAAAAGGGAGATACTAAAGGGACAATTTCAGACAGTTCCAATGAGGAAGAAAAATGGGAGATGTCTCAAGAAACCAGTATGGATGACTAAGGAACTTACAACTGAGCTAAGTTTTAAACGGAACATGTATAAAAAATGGAAAAATGGGGAAATCACCAAAGAGGAATTCAAACAAATAGCCAGCGCATGTAGGGATAAAGTCAGAAAAGCTAAAGCGCAAAATGAACTCAGGCTTGCTAGAGACGTTAAGAACAATAAAAAGGGCTTTTTTGGGTATGTCTGCAGCAAAAGGAAGAAGAAGGAAACAGTTGGGCCACTGCGTGGAGAAGATGGCAAAATGCTCACAGGAGACAGAGAAAAGGCAGAATTGCTCAACACCTTCTTTGCTTCAGTCTTCTCAGGAAAGGCAAAGGGTGCCCAACCTAAGGATGATGGGGCAGAGGACAGAATAGGGGAATTTCAGCACAGAATAAGTAAGGAAACAGTACAGGAATACCTGGTTAATCTAAATGAATATAAGTCTCCAGGACCAGATGAACTACATCCTAGGGTATTAAAAGAACTGGCAAATGTAATATCGGAACCAATGGCAATCATCTTTGAGAACTCCTGGAGAACAGGAGAAGTCCCAGCAGACTGGAGGAGGGCAAATGTTGTCCCAATCTTCAAAAAGGGGAAAAAAGAGGATCCCAACAATTATCGTCCGGTTAGTCTGACATCAATACCAGGAAAGATTCTAGAGCAGATCATTAAGCAGAGAGTCTGTGAATATCTGGAAGATAATTCCATAATCACAAAAAGCCAACATGGGTTTCAGAGAAACAAGTCATGCCAGACAAATCTGATCTCTTTTTTTGATAAAATTACCAGCTTGGTAGATGAAGGGAATGCTGTGGATATAGTATATCTTGACTTCAGTAAGGCCTTTGACAAGGTTCCCCATGACATCCTTGCAAACAAGCTTGTAAAATGTGGACTAGACAAGGTAACCGTTACATGGATTTGTAACTGGTTGACTGACCGAACCCAAAGGGTGCTCAACAATGGTTCCTTTTCATCCTGGAAAGAAGTGACAAGTGGGGTGCCACAGGGTTCTGTCCTGGGCCCAGTGCTATTCAACATCTTTATTAATGACTTGGATGACAGTATTGAGAGCCTAGTTATCAAATTTGCAGATGACACCAAATTGGGAGGAGTAGCTAATACCCCAAAGGACAGGATCAAAATTCAAAATGACCTGAATAGACTAGAAAGCTGGGCCAAAGCTAACAAAATGAAATTTAACACAGAGAAATGTAAGGTCCTACACGTAGGGCGGAAAAATGAAATGCACAAATATAGGATGGGGGACACCTGGCTGAATGAGACAACATGTGAAAGGGATCTAGGAGTCCAAGTAGACCACAAGTTGAACATGAGTCAACAGTGTGATGCAGCAGCTAAAAAGGCCAATGCAATTTTAGGTTGCATCAATAGAAGTATAGTGTCTAGATCAAGGGAAGTAATAGTGCCACTCTATTCTGCATTGGTCAGGCCCCACCTGGAATACTGTGTCCAGTTCTGGGCACCACAATTCAAAAAGGATGTGGAGAAACTGGAGCGGGTCCAAAGGAGGGCGACTAAAATGGTGAAGGGTCTGGAGACCTTGCCCTATGAAGAACGCCTTAGGGAGCTGGGAATGTTTAGCCTGGAGAAGAGAAGGTTAAGAGGTGATATGATCGCCCTGTTTAAATACTTGAAGGGATGTCACATTGAGGAGGGAGCAAGCTTGTTTTCTGCTGCTCCAGAGAACAGAACTCGGAACAATGGATGCAAACTGCAGGAAAAAAGATTCCACCTCAACCTTAGGAGGAACTTCCTGACAGTAAGAGCTGTTCGACAGTGGAACACACTCCCTCGGAGGGTGGTGGAGTCTCCTTCCTTGGAGGTTTTTAAGCAGAGGCTGGATGGCCATCTGTCGGGTATGCTTTGATTGGGAGTTCCTGCATGGCAGGGGGTTGGACTGGATGGCCCTTGTGGTCTCTTCCAACTCTAAATTTCTATGATTCTAAGCTTTAAAGTATAATCACCACTGATGTGAAATGGTAAGTAGCTCTGGCAAAATGAGGTCTGGGTGATACAGGCCATCGATTTTTTAAAGATAGGTGTTTACAGATGTGGCGGAGTGGGCATAGTGCACCTCTGGATTTTCTTTTGTGGCCAATGAATATCCCCACCAGTTCCCTGTGTGCCCTCAAGTCATTTTCAACTTATGGAAACCCTAAGGTGTTATGGAGTTTTCATGGGCAAGATTTGTTCAGAGGAGGCTTCATGTGTCTCACCCAGGGTCACCCAGTGGGTTTCATGGCCATGCAGGGAATCAGACCCTGGCGTACAGAGTCTCAGTCCTCCTGTCAAACCATGTTGGCTCTCACAAATTCCTTAAATCCCCCCAATTAAAAAGAAATGCTGGGATTTTAAGGCAATTTTGCCCAGATGACAAATTAATTCCTCCAAATGCATGAAAACAAAATATAACCTCATCCATCCCCACAAGAACCCCAGAATCCTGTACTACCCCCAAATATCTCCTTCTCCAGTCTCTCTCAAAATGGCAATAGGAAGTGATGAGTATCACTTCTTGACATTAAGAGGAATTTCCTGATGTTAAGAACTATTCGATAATGGAATAGATTCATAGAATAGATAGTGATGGTCTCTCCTTAATATGAGATTTTTAAACAGAGATTTATTGCCCACTCCTCATGGGTAATTTAGTGGTAGATTCAAAATACTGTTCTTGGCCTATAAAGCCCTTTATAATCAGGACAAGGTGGTTTTTCTTTTGTTTGGTTATGTTTTTAACTTTTATATGTTTCTGTATTCATTTTAAACTATTTTAACGAGGTTATTTTAATTGTTTTGTTTTAATTGTGACAATTTTTATCTTGTGAGCCACCTTGGCTCCCTTTTTGTTACAAAGGCATCATAGAAATGAAATAAATAAATAAATAAACTGAGAGGGGATTTGATTACATGGCCCCTGAGATCCCTTCCAAATCTATGATCCTATGATGATAATAGTCGATTCTACCACCTAACCAAAAATCTGCTTGCTCTTGAACTAAATAATCTCATTACTCTATATGCTGACTTTCTTGAGTTTACACATGTAAAGCTATGCAAGGGATGACACACCTTCTGAACAAAGTTGACTATTTTGTTGTTTCAGCTGAAATTATTTTCTTCCACCTTGGCAATAACTTCTGTAACTGTTGGAACTGTCAGAAAAGAAGGGAATGCAATTAATATTTTTGCCCCTGAACCTTTCATGTGGTCTCCTATTTTTCTGCAAAGAAAGTGGGGGGGGGGGGGAGTCATGACGACAACAGATTACCATTTACCAAAGAAAACAATAGAAGAAAGAAATTGCTATAATTGTTTTGTTCCTTAACATTTTTAACTCATTAGTAATGACAGATTATTATGAGAAGAGCACTTCCCACACAACACTTGCAACAAAAGACTTCAATGTTGGGTCTTAAAGGAAGGAGAATGACAACATGCAGTACCAGTTCTAATTTTACATTAGATTCCTGTGCCAGTGTGTTTACTCTGAACAAAGTTTTGTCTGTATTTCATGGGGCTTACATCTCAGTTGCTGGGAAATGCGAAAGAAATGTCATGGAACTCTCAAGCAGCATAATTAAGTTGACAAGGGAGAACAACAACTACGACCTACCTATATACTAAAGGTGTAGCAAAGAAAAACTTTGGGGCTAAACCAACTGGCATTTAATGCTGGTGCAGTGTTTAGGCACACTGCACTAAAGGAGTGCCAAAAAGTCACCATGGCAGCTGCAAGGGTGCCTTTTTCCTGGCGCTAAAAGGAGTGGCATTTTGCCATTCCTTGTAGTGCTGGCAAAGCACCAGATCAGGGCTGCAGTGTGCAGTTGCCACAGCCCTGATTCAGTGCTGAAAGGGGCAGTGGGATGCCGCTCCAAAGGGGCAATCTGTCGAGCCCCTTTGTCTTTTTGGTAGCGAGATCTTGTAGCACCTTTGAGATTAACTGAAAGAAAGGAGTTAGCAGCATGAGCTTTGGTAGACGTAAGTCTACTTCCTCAGATGCAAAGTAGACTAAAGTTTATGAAACCGCAGGCTGTCAACTTCTTTCTTTCAGTTAGTCTCAGAAGTGCTGCAAGATCTCTCTACGTACTGATTCTACAGACTAACACGACTATATCTTTGAATTCTTAATCTTTGTAAAACATAAATGTATCAATAAGTACAGTTCTTTTGCATAATCAAAAACATTGGGCCCTGCCACACTACACGGGTATAGCACAATGATTCCACTTTAACTGCCACATCAATATCCTATGGAATCCTCAGCTTTGTTGAGGTACTCGAGCTCTCTGACTAAGAATTCAAAATAAGCATCCCTAAACTGCAAATCCCATGACAGTTAAGTGAAATCACAGCTTTATAGCTATATAGCATGAAAAAGCCTCATGCTTTTATGGAGAAGAATGCTGAAAGTAAAAAATGGATGCCGGTGAGGGTAGGAAGAGAGTAGGTATGGTAAAACAAGCAAACAAACAGTAAGACACCATAATATGAACTAGTAATGAGTGAGTATATAAAGCTCTTGAAATAATGCTAACTAACCCAGCTATGGGCATACAGGAATGCATAATAGTAGATTCAATCTACTACTATCAGGAATGCAGCTTGTTTGCTATATTTATTTAGCTATTGAATTTACAACTCAAGCAAGCAAAGGAGTACAGTGATTATATGCTAGTACTGCAGTCACAAAGTTCTGATTTCGATCCCAGGGGCTCCAAGACTGACTCATCCTTCCATCCTTTTGTAGGCCGGTAAAATGAGTACCCAGTTTGTTGGGGGCAATTGGCTTACAGATTGTAAACTGCTTGGAGAGTGCTGGGTTCACTATGAAGTGGTATAGAAATGTAAATGCTATTGCTGGACCATTGAACTACAACTCAGGTTATTTAGCCCAGGTGGTCAAAATGATCACCTAGAGACAGTAGTTGATGATAGGCACCGAACCAAAACTCACATAGATATCAGGATCAGGGGCAGCATGAGGCATTAGGGCCTAGAACCCCTGACACCAATCACCACAACATCCTTACTTTTCTGTTTTCTTAAAACAACCACAGAGCAAGACAAATACACACATACCCTCCAGCATTTCACAGATGAAAAGTGGGGCACCTGTGGGCAAGCAATATCAGAGTGTGGTCAAGATGGCAAAGTTTATTAATGAGAATTTACAAGCTAGGAGAGGCTGCAGCAATTTGCTTTTTCATGAACCTACTTGGAAAGGCAAGGCTCCACAGCTTCTTTTCTCTCCCCGCCCCTCTGCTGAGTTCATTGAATATATTTGCACTTTGGATTCATTTTGCAGCAACTGTCACTTTGCACTGCCACTCTGCCTCCCACACCTTAACTTACCACTGTATGGAGAACCCGGGTGGACAAAGCTGGGAGAAATTACTTCCTCACATCTTTATTCAGCCACATCTCTGTAATACAAGCCATGTTGGCATGCTCATCCAGGATCAAGAGCTACATCAGTGATGTCTTTCCATTCACCAACCTGGCATTGAGCAGCAGCATTTTCAGCTCAGAGGGCCTGTTGCCAATGGGGGTCAATTTGGGAGTAACCACTACCCTGTGGCTCTCCCTTCTACCAGGGCTATAGTGCTGACTCCCAATACCATATCTTCCTCTACTCATTACTGTTATAATGACTGCCCCATGTCCTTCATATAGCACACTTTGCTATTAACAGGTGGCAGGAATTTTAAAAAGCTGTCAGCAACTTAGGTCCAGCGGTTAAATGCTGGTACTGAAGCCACAAGATTGTGAATTCAATCCCAGGGGCTCCAGTTTGACTCAGCCTTCCATCCTTTTGTAGGTAAAAAAAAAAGTACCCTGCTTGTTGGGGGTAATTGGCTTACAGATTGTAAACTGCTCAGAGAGTGCTTAGTTCACTTTGAAGAGGAATAGAAATGCTTAAACCACCCCACCTCTCTCAACTAAATGCTAGTACCCAGCTTGTTGTAGGCAATTTAAAAAGTGCTGAGTTCACTGATAAGCATTATAGAAATGCACATGCTATTACTATATTGCCAGAAACTTATATAGACTTGCCAAATAGCTCTTAGAGATATCAGGAGGAGGAAGAGAAGAAGGAAGGTGGTGGCAGCTGTGGTGAAAATCCTAATTCAGCATCATACTCAGTTTATATCCCCTTTCCCAGGGGGCAGATATTCCTGCTTGGCTATGCAGCAAGGAACTGGCTGGGTGCCTGGGTCTTGGTTCTGGGAGGGAGTAGTCTCACAATAGTCCACCAGGTAAGGTGAGTCCAGCAGCAGTATCATCAGCAGCAGCATCAGTGGCGGCAGCAGCAGCAGCAGCAGCAAGCTGGCAAGTGCTGGCAAATCTCTTCCTGGAGAATGGGGGTGACAGTTCTCTTTCTTCCATGCTGGCAGTGGTCTGTTGGGATTCCATTTCCCTTACCAGGTGCATTGTTCCACAGTCTACTGTGTATGAGTGCATCTACTTAAAAGTGAGTGGCCAGGATAGAGTAGGGATTCTGTTGGTGTACCACCCACCCTGTTCTTCAATAGTATCCCTTCCTGAGCTGGCTGAGCATGTCTTGACAACGGTGTTGGAATCCTCTTGGCTTATTCTGCTGGGGTACTTCAACTCAACATGTGGAGACTGCTATGTCAGGAGCAGCAGCTCAGTACTTCATGTCTGCCTTGACAGCTATGGGGCTTTCCCAATCAGTATCTGATGCTACCTATGTTGCAGGACATACTCTGATCTTCAGAAGAAAGCTTTCTCTCGGTCCTGCCACCATCGCAGGACATGAGAGAGAGAGTTCTTGGTGGCTGCTCCCACCCTCTGGAATGCCCTCCCTGCTTGGCTTTTGCCAGCAAGTAAAAACATTTTTATTCAGGCAGGCTTTTTAAAAGCATGACAAAGGGAGGAGGGGAGGAGGGGTATTTTTAAAAATTTTTGTATGTTTTCAATCTTAATTTTACATTGTTTTTAATTAGGTTATTTGAATTGTTTTTTTAAATGTTTTTAAAGTATTTTTTTTCTTGTAAGCTGCCTTAGGTCCCTTTTTTGAACACGTTGATTTTGCCCAGCCAGCATAGCCAGCAGTCATGCTGTCTGGAGGATTTGAGGAGTTGTAATACAAAATGTTGCATTTCCAAGTTCTGGAAGGAATTTCCATATTTAGAGGCTATATATCATCCCATCAATGAATATTATTCTGCAAAACTCACACAGATGTACAGCTTTGCTCTTTGAGCATTATGCCCCACTAAATAGCCCTGTGCTCTTGAACATGAGTACATAAAACATACAAAGCACGAGAGCAAGTCACGATTCATCTTCAAGTGCCATCATTGCCATTTACTGGGGTATCACATCTTGCCCTGACATGCAAAGCTTTTCCACTTTCTAACATAAATGTCTTTGCTTCTTGGGGACAGGTTTGTAACCTCTCAAATCCTTCCTCTTCTGGCTGTCAAGTAAATAATTCAGCATAGATGTCTCCTAGGTTTAGCATGCATTAGATAACAATGAAAATAATGAAAGATGTCATTAATTTCATATGTACTGGGAACACACCTCTTTCATCTATCTCTGATGCTCACAGATCCTGTAACTGTTGCTAGCGGTAGGCAAAAACATGGCATTGAAAGCCAAGCTGACAGAAAGCCCAAAGGATGAACACCTGACTCCCATGGTCTATCGATCAGTCTTTGTCTCTCAGTTTACATGAAAGAGTTGGGTACACAGAATATCCTCCAACTGTCTTGATTTGGCAGGGACAATCCTGATTAATCCTCTACCATCCCACTTTTCCAGCTCCTTTTTCCAATGCCCCATTCTCCCCTTTCCTTATCAGCTTACTTACATTGCTGCAAACTGAGTTCAAAGTGCAGAAGTGATTTGCACTCAGTTAACTCAGCAGTGTGGTGAAAAAAATCTTGTCCTTCTTAGTGGGCTGAGGCAAAAGCAAATTGCTGCAGGCTTTACTAGTTTGTGTGCTCTTTCTCATTAATAATGTTTGCCATCTCAATCATATTCTGATGTTGCCAAGTTGTCATCTGCTGCACAGGGAGAGAAAGGGAGGGAGGGAGAAAGAAAGAGAGATTCACATAATCTGAATATTTCGAATAGGCCTATTGTCAGAATGGTGTAGTGCTCTGAGTGTTGGACTACGATTCTTGAGACTAGGGTTCAAATCCCCACTCAGCCATAGAAATCCAGTGGTTGACCTTGGGCAAGTCACTTTCTCTTGGCCTCAGAGGAAGGTAAAGGCAAGCTCCTTCTGAACAAATCTTGCTAAGAAAACCCAATGATAGGTCTGCTTTGAGGTCACCATAAGTCAGAAATGATGTGAAGGAAACAGCAACAAGGTCTACTGGAAGTCCCTTTCTTTGTGTGTCCACAACTATCACTATCTCAAGAAAAAGAGGGAGAATATATTTGTTCATTAGTTTGTTTATATGAAGTCAATGTGGTATACCAGTTAGCGTGTTGGCCTGGGCTTTGGTCTGAACATCCTTCAACTTCCTGATTTTGTAGGAACAATCCCAATTAAACTTCTCTAATCCATTTTTGGTTGCTTTTGAAATCTCCTAGTTTCTCTTTGTTTCTCCTCTTTTTTCCCTGGCTTAATTCAGTTGCTGTAAACTGTGTCCCAAATGCAAAAGTAGTTTGCACTCAATTAACACAGCAATGAAGAGTTGAGTGTGTGTGAGGTCTTACTGTTCCCAGTAGGTGTAGGAAAAGGCAAACTTCTGCATCCTCTCCTAGCCCATCTGTGTTCCTTCTTATTAACAACTTTTGCCATCTTGACCCACACTCTTATATTGCTTAGCCATGTGTGTCCTGATTTTTGTCTGGGAAATGTTGGAGGGTATGGTCATGGCCAAGCATTGACTGCTGTCCAGTGGCACAGAAAAGCTTATTTGGTATGTAGTAGGCCCTGCTGGAAAATTTTGGTTTAGCAGGGTAATTCACAGCTGATCTAGGGGGATCTAGGAGTCTTAGGGGACCACAGGCTGAACATGAGTCAGCAATGTAATGCAGTAGCTAAGAAAGCCAATGAAATTCAAGGCTGTATCAATAGGAGTATAATGTCAAGATCAAGGGAAGTAATAGTACCAGTCTATTTTGCTTTTGTCCAGTCTCACCTGGAATACTGGTCCAGTTCACATTCCAAGAGGGAAACTTGGAATACTGTGTCACCACCATCCCAGAGGGACAAGGAAGATTTTTGCACTTGCCTGCATCACTGGTAAATGATTTCTCAAACATCCTCCAAAGGTGGCTGAAAGAGCAAAAAAGCCTCTGTGTGTGAAGGCTGGAAGTGCTCCTCAATTGCCATGGAAACAGATATGGCTGCAGTGTTATTCAAACATTGCAAGAGAAGCAGGGAAGGAGGCAGATACCCCCCTCCCCTTAATGCTAAGTTCATGTTAATAGGAATCTGTAACCAAAAGGATGAAAGTTCTGGAATCCATGCTGTATGGGGAGTGACTTAGGGAACTGGCTACATTTAACTTGAGGTTATCAGATGACATGATATACATGCTCAAATATTGGAACGAATGTCATATTGAAGATGGAGCAAACTTAGTCAAAGACTAGATTGCTCCTTCCGAGACTAGGGCACAGAGTAATAAATCCAAACTACAGGAAAAGAGATTCCACCTCAATGTAAGGAAGAACTTCTAGACAATATGAGCTGTTGGACAGTGGAATATGCTGCCTCAGAGTGTAGAAGGACACTAGAATTTAGTTCCTTTTTAGAAGGGCAACTGTCTCCAAGCATCACCATCCGGAACCTGCCTGAGAGATAGGAACAGAATCACTGAAGTGCAATGCCCCCAATTCCTAAATCTCTCAAGAGTTTCAGAAGGATACCATGGTCAGTGGCATCGAAGGCTGCTGAGAGATCCAAGATCACCAACAGAGTCACACTTCCCCTTTTGATGTCCAAATGGAGATCATCAACTAAGGTGACCATGGCAGTCTCAACTCCGTATCCTGTCCTAAAACTGGTTTGAAATTGATCTGGATAATCTGTTTCCTCCAAAACTGCTTGAAGTTCAATTGCCACAGCTCTCTTGATTAACTTGCCCAAGAATGGAAGATGGGAGTAGCCTGTAGTGATTTTTGTCCAGGGGGTCAAGGGAAGGCTTTTTTAGCAGAGGTTTAACCACTGCTTCTTTTAAGATAGATGGAAAGTGGTTTTCCCTAAAAGATGCATTAATAATGTAGCTTAAAAGCATCTTAGTAGTTGTTTATTATTATTATTATTATTATTATTATTATTATTTCTAGCCCACCCATCTGAACAAGCAATCGGGGCAGGTTACAGTAAAAGTTAAAACAGTGTTTCTCCTCTCTGAACGACCAGCCATGAGGGGCAAGGTTGAGAGGGCATGTGGTCTTTTTCATACTCCTAAGAAGCTTGTCCAGATCACCGATACCTACAGACTCAAATTGATCCAATATAACATTAATCAAGGAGTTGTTGAACACTTCTCCTATTGCTTCTGCAACAATGCCAGCATCCAAGTCAGCTATTATCTGAGAGTTTTTATATGTGAAGTGGTTGTTTAATGTGTCACAGCAGGCTATAGTTGGTTCTAATAGAGGGTTCAGGGTGGGAGGCATTTGTGTTAACTCCTTTACCACCCAAAACAGCTCTGCTGGACGAGATGTGCAGAGGAGAATTTTTTCTTGTAATCTTTTGACTCCATCTTCCAGAGAGCTTGCACTGGTAAGTGTGTGGATCCTGCCTCAAAGGCCCTATTTAGCCAGTGCTGATGTTATCAGCCATGGGACAATATGAATAAAATGAGGGCTAGGGACCCAGTGTTGTAGACCACCTGTAGACCACCAAGTATTAACCTGGCCCAATGCTGCTTAGCTTTCAAAATCAGATGAGATTGGTGTATTTGTGATATATTTGCCAATGCACTAATTTGAAGATTAATATGGGTTCTTTTTAGGATTTCCAATTTAGGATTATTATCCCAGAACCTGAGGTTTATAGGCCTAGGTAGGCCTGGTGATATTATTAAATATTATGCATTTAGTACAGCTTGTGAGTCAAACACAGAGACACACAAAACATATTTTCTGCTTTTTGGAAATTAGGCCAGAGGTCTTACGGAACTGTTCCCACAGCAAGGTAAAATGAGATTACTCCTTCCCATGTATTTAGGGAGCTGGGATAAGGGACATTTAATCTAACCTGCATGCTTCTAGCCAGAAGACAGATAGAGACCACAGTGGAAGGTGAGCCCTGGTGCTATGATGACTGGAAAAGATGAAGGAAGCTAGGTATGTAAATACATAACATAACCCACCCATCCCAGAGAGTCTTTGCAAGAAATCAATTAAGCCTTGCTGACTGTAGGAAGTTACTGGACTACTCTCTGACCTGGAGACTTGCACATAGCCCTTTCCTCTTGCCTGAAGCTGAGCCCACCCTGATGGAGATGACCAATGAAAACTGCAGACTCAGGACCAAAGATTTGGTAACACTAGTTTTCTTCCTGCATCCAGGCAAAAGTACAGTGTATGTGGACAGAATTTGGAAATCCTAGGTCAGAACATTCCTGTTCCTATATCAGCTGGGAGTTCTGGCTTGAGTATACAGTGACAGATTCTTAAATATCACAAACGGTCTAGGAGTTAACCAGCTTGACACTTACAATAATCTCTTGTTCTAGATGACCCTTGGATCTCATGGCGATAGGGACAAGAAGCTTTTTGCTTCAGCTCAAATAAGAGTTTTCAAACACATCTGCTGTGAAAAACGTCAAAGATTGCTAGTCATGCCAGATTATCATTACCACATTAAGCAACTCATGCTAGGGGGAGGGGTGTGCAGGTTAAACTTATCCACCATCTGCTTAGTTTTATTTTTGCTTGTTTTTGTTTCACTCTTCTCAACATTTAAAGTCCTATAATTAAATATAGAGGGTTTTTTTCCTCTTGTGGCAATTTTGCTTTAATTTAAAGGAAAGGAAACAAAAGAAAAAAGATCAGTGATCATCCTCAAAACTTAATTGAACTGCAAATTTTTACTTCAGTGTCTTTCACCTTCAGTTTATGATGGTTTTTATGCCTAGGAGAGTTTTGCAGTAACAAGTGAAGGAGTCCCACAACCACAACAGCACTTCCTCTGTTTGTGAAGTTGAAAGCTTTTATTGCTGGCATCCATAGATTTTTGTGGGTTTTCCAGGCTAGGTGGCCATGTTCTAGAAGAGTTTATTCCTGACATCTGTGGCTGGCACCTTCAGAGAATTCTGGCATGGAACTGAGTTGGGTTTTTATATATACTGTGTGACCCTGGGTAGGAATGAGTGATTTCCATGTTAATCTATGTATTGTTCTGTTGTTGATGGCAAGGCCTTAGGATGGGAGGATATGCAGAGGATTAGTATCTGCTTAATTAGTGATCATTGTCTGCGCAGTTCAGACTGAGTCAGTCAGAAAAATCAGCAGTAACAGACATTTTATAAACCATCCTGTGCATAAAATATTGTTTGAAAACACTGAAATTCTGGATCATGCCAACAACTATCAGGTCAGAATGCACAGGGAAGCCATTGAAATCCACAAACACCTGGACAACTTCAACAGGAAAGAAGAAACCTTTAAAGCGAACAAAGTTTGGCTACTAGTCCTGAAAAACAGCAAAACCAGGACTCAACAAATGCAAATGAGAAACCACCCAGGGTCAGGGGCTTTCTCAGCAGACTAATCACTAATTAAGCAGACACTGGGCCAAGACAGACTGCCCAAAAATGGTGGTTTGGAGTAGCCCATTTTAACTCCAGAAGGACGCCACAGCAGCCAAAACGTGCGGTGTTCCTCCAGAGTAAAAAGAACCTGGTTATTCTGGGTTCTCTTTGTGGCATGCTGTGTATGTCACGAGTGCACTGTTTGTGAACTCATGGCGTATGCAATGCGCAGTGACATGCAAATGCTGCACGTCCATTATGTCAAGATGGTGGAGCCTGTGTGGATGGGACACTGCCATATTGCCACCACTGTGACATGCTAGTGTTCTGGAGTGTGTGGTTGCTACGTGCTCTAGAACCGTAGTATTGACAGTGGCACACTGCTTTTGGCCCATCTCTCTTGAGCCATTAATCCTCTTTGCATATCCTCTCATCCTGAGGCCCTGCCATCAGCAACGGAACAATACACAGATTAACATGGAAATCACTCCTCCCTGCCCAGCGTCACAAAGTATATATATACCAAACTCTCTTCCATGCCAGCTTTCTCTGAAGATGCCAGCCACAGATGCTGGTGAAACGTCAGGAATAAACTCTTGTAGAACATGGCCACATAGTCCGAAAAACCCACAGAAACTTCCTCTGTTTGTTACATTGATGAGAATTGTTGCTGGCTGTGTCTTGTGAATCTTTGGCCCTAGTCAAATGTGTGGAAAGCAGACCTTATGAGGAAGGAGTGGGTATGTTTACATTGCAGAAGAGAAGACTCTGGAGAGGTGACATGATAGACTCTTAAGTATCTGAAGGGATGTCACAGAGAAGGCAGAATGCACTTGTTTTCTGCTGCTCCAGATCCAAAGCAACAGACCCAAAGCAACAGATCCAAATTGCAAGAAAGGAGATTTTGCTAAAATATTAGGAAGAACTTCCTGATGGCAAGAATTGTTCAACAGGGGAACAGACTGCTTCAGAGGGTGGTGGATCTGCCTTTTTTTTAGATGCCTTTAAACAGAAGTTGGATGGGCATCTTTTGGCTGTTTATTCCTGCATGGTTGTTTATTCCTGCATGGCAGAGGGTAGGACTATATGGTTCTTATTGTCACTTTCAGCTCTATGATTTTATTATTCTAGTCCAGTGGTTCCTAATTTTTTCATGTTCCAGATATTTTGGACTTCAGCTTCCAGAATTCCTGTCTGCTGGCCAAGCTTTTGAGGACTTCTGGGGGTTGTAGTTTAAAACACCTAGACTAGGGCCAAAGTTTGGGACTCATTGTTCTAGTCAGAGGGATCTGGTAACTTCTGTGTTTGGGGTGCAATTAATCCACATTGGAAATAAGTATGCAAAGGGATATTGAGGCTAACTGAGCAAAAGAAGGTGTAGCATACACTTTCATAGATTTGGTCTACTTCCTCAGATTGGATATGCTCTTTAAATTTCAGACAAAAACCTGAAGCACATTTCCCACACCACTACCATGGCTGCCACCAGCCCTAGGGTTGTATGCCTGTACAACTATGCATCAATGAATGCAACATCATGTTTTTTAAAATGTCTTGATGAAATATCTTTTTGCTTCCTACTCCTCCCAGCTGCATTGTGGAAGTAAATACCCATAAACCAGAGGTATTAGAATGACATGAATTTAATTCTGAAGGCAATCATTATTACTACCAACATTTGCAACTTTAAACTCTCATTCACCTTTCCTGGGCTGCTAAGCTCAATTATTTATCACACCAATCTTGTATTGCAGGAGTGTATCTTTTGACTCCATATAGCAAGACGGAAAAGTTTTGGGAAGAATGTGAATTAGGTTGGTGGCAGCAGAGCTGTGAAAACCTGCTGAGCCTTCATGGCTAGATCCCTGGTACTCTGGGATGTTGATGAATATGGGCCATTAGGAATAATACTTCATGCCATTACCAGCTGTGAGCATATGGCAGGAGTCACGGTGCAGCCAGGAAAGCAGCAATTTTTAAACCATTTCTGCTTAATGCAAACTTCATAAGATTAGCTCATGGGGATTTTACATAGACAAAACAAGGAAAGGATGTTACTGACATGAAATAATAATAATAGTAGTAGTAGTAGTAGTAGAGGGACAAAATAGCTAGTTTCCATTATTTTCTCACCAGGCAAAGATATTTTTCCTTATACAGTACTTTGATGACCAAATCAGATCATGGGCCAAGGTACTGTATGGAGGATATAATATTATATATCTTACATCTCCTGTCCAACCAGCACAAAATCCATCTTTTCTCTGCCTCTAGTCCACCTCCATGTTCAGGTATTTTTTTTCTGTAGCAGGTCACACAGTGACAGGTGCTATCCAGGATTCTGGTTGTCAGATTGAAAACTGTGACTAGAATTACTGAATTCAGTTACAAATGTGTAGAATTATGACTTTATAACTGATTTGTATTCACAATCCCTGTGTAGGCAATGTGTTTTTTTGTTGTTGTGTGCCTTCAAGTCATTTCTGACCTATGACAACCCTATCATGGGGTTTTCTTGGCAGGTTCTTCAGATGAGGTTTGCCATTAGCATCCTCTGAGGTTAAGATAGTAGTCTCCAAGGTCACCAAGTTACTTTTTATGGCTGAGCCAGAATTAAAACCCTGGTCTGCAGAGACATAGTCCAATGCCCAAACCACTACTCCACTACACCACAAACATATAGAGAGGTTAAATTCCACCAATTCTGATTTACTGAGAAGTCACTGTAAGCAAGGGGGTCTATTCTCCTGTTGGCATGGCAGAATAATCTTTCCACCTCCCTCTCCCAAGAGATCCCTGGTGCAAGGAAGAATTTCAACAGGGATCCTGATTCTGATTGTCACACTGAAGATAGTATACTGGAGTGTGTGTGGAAATGTCAATATGCTGAATCATGATCAACACGAAAGCCATGCTCTGTGTCTTACAGTGGTTCCAGGTATGTCAGAATTGGGGAATTGGGCCAGGAGATGTTTCTTAGCTTTGCTTCTAAGATGGTCATGTAAATAACTGATCTAGAACCTCAGCCTGCACCTTTAATGATTGGGTAGAAGATGGAATTTCAGCAGATGCTGTTTGTCATAAACCAGGTAGCAAGTAACACGTGCTGAAATTTCCTCCTCTGCACAGCCATTAAAGGTACAGGAGTCATCTCTAGTTTTCACACAGGGAGCCCTATCCAGGACCACCTAAGGATCTTATTGAGTTTCCTGATGATGTTGCTATTGCTAAACATCCACTTATAGGGAAATAGCTGGACATTTCTATTCTTCTCTTCCCCCCCGCCCCACTAGCTAACATGGCCATGTTGGGAGAAGCTGTAACAGAGAAATGGAGTGTTGAGGTGGATTTTGGTTGTCAGCATTTTTTTTTTAAGATGAGGGTAACATTTTAGTACCTTCCCATCCCTGCAATAAATAGTAACAGAAGCACAACAGAACAGAGTCCAAGAATCTTATTGAATGACAAATAATGCCAAGATGGAGTGGCAGAGAAGTGGCTTTCTCCTTGCCTCTCCCGCATGCTGTTGAGGAACTTCTGTTCTTTTCCTAAGGGAGATAGTAATAAAAGCATGTCTTTTGTCTTTCTGGGAAAATCCATTTGGCAAAAGGCATGCTTTTATGACCATCTCCCTCAGGAAGGAGAATGGAAGTGCTTCAAGAGTATACAGATAGGCAAAGAGAAAGCCTCATCTCTCTGGCTTTATTTTAGATTTCTTTTCTCATCTGATAAGGCTCCTAGTCTAATACTCAAACTACTGCACCACACTGGCTCTCTTTTATAGGTCCAAAACACACTACAGAAATAATCTAGTTTGAGATCACTTTATTTGTCTTGGCTCAGTGCTAGGGAATCCTGGGGACTATGATATATTGTGGCACAGGAGCTCTGACAGAGGAGGCTAAATGTCTAACAAAACTACAGTTCCCAGAATTCCCTAGCACTGAACTGTTGCAGTTAAAGCCATCTCAAACTGGATTTATGCAGTGTATTTTGGACCATAGTTACAACTACTGAAAAATCTGTAGTGGGGGTGGGGTTGTAAAGAGGAGTGAAATTCATTTATTGTAACCAAATGCTCTTCCATTATGTCTGACACCTTCCATCTCCTTCCCCTGCTTTATCCTTCCATGCCTCACAAAAATTCTCAAACACCCCCCCCCCCCCGGTTTGTTTTAAATGCATAATCTAGATTTGTCTGGTTGCACAATTTTAGAGTTGTTTTAAATGCAGAATGCCTCAACCCCTGCAGTGTCCAATTTCAGTGCTTTTATTTTTAATACAAACATTACCTAAGCACTGAATCATTAGTAAAGTGTAAAATGGTTTTGCTCAGATCCCACTGTCTCCAAATGTATCTTGCACAGGTTGGATAGGTGGGAGTAACAGTTGGCTCACATGAATCCTCTAGAGTACAGAGAAATGAGGAGGGAAAGAGTTTTGGCATTTTATGTGTGTTATTACAAGTGTGTGTGTGTGTGTGTGTGTGTGTGTGTTTGTGTGTGTGTGAGAGAGAGAGAGAGAGAGAGAGAGAGAGAGAGAGATTATGAGAGAACTAGAGTAACATAAAGTTGTTCACTATTCCTAAACCAGAAAGGCTTAATTTTGTTCTCAAAGAAGGGTGAGGAAGAAAGGAGATGATGTTAAAGAGATATGCAGTGGAATAGTTCTGTGGTGTAGCATCATTAGCCAAACCAATATCAGATTGATTGATTAATAATTATCATTATTAATCTATCCCAGATTAATCCCAATCTATTTTCTGCACCATCAAACATGCTTGGTTAAAACGCACCACCAAAAAAGCCATCTACACACATTGAACCCCACCATTTCACTTCAGTAATTCCTGCAGCTTCATTGTACTGGTCCCCCCTCCCCCCCCAAAAAAGATACACAAGCCTCGGAGATGGCTGAACATTAAAGTATTTATGATTGAATATAAATAAGTGAGGGTGTGGAATGAGGAGAAAAGTGGCGAACATCTTATTTTGTACTGTGCTAGGGGAGGTGGAGAACAACAACAAGATCTGTTCCACCCATTTATATGAAAGATAATCTCCTAAATAAAATCAGTGCATAATAGTGCACTTGGTGTCAAAGTCTGAAGTACAGAAAGTTCATCACATCAGTGTCAAAGAATCAGAAAATAAAGGTGGTTGCCCGTTTGGTCCATTGACAGCATTCTTTAGACCTTCATATTAAAGAGAAAGATCGAAACAGTCCTTTTATATGGGTTCAGCTCATACACCGAGAAGCAGAAGCAGTTGGTGGCTTTCATTTTATAGGTGAATCCACTCCAGGCTTAATTCCAAATTTTAAAGGCATCATCTCATTCTGATACCCAAATAGGTCCAGCAATTTGGAAAGCTGCTTTGAAGCTAAAACCTGAAGCAGATTCACCACCCAACTAAAAAGGATGCCACAAACCCACTGGGAAACCTCAGTTGCAGCCAGGATCCTTTCAAGGAGGCTGAAAAATGCTTTAACTGGAAGCATACAGAAACCTCTTTCAGATCGAAGGCTTTCATGTGGCCATGTTCTAGAAGAGTTCCTTTCTGACGTTTCGCCAGCATCTGTGGCTGGTATCAGATGCTGGCAAAATGTCAGAAAGGAACTCTTCTAGAACATGGCCACATAGCCTGAAAGCTCCACAAAAAACTCTTTCACATTGTTTCACTGAACATGTAGAGCACAGATGGAGATATCTGCTGGTTTGACTTTCTTCCACCATTTATATTCTTTCAGTACAAAATTCACTCAGGCCTGAAGATAGCATTTGTGAATTTTACTAAATTTTTCACAATTGAAGCATGTTGTACCTGTCTACCATATGTTTGTGGGCCTGCAAGATGCTCCCCTTGTACAATGGTGCCCTCCCTCCACAGATCCCTTCTATTTCCAAAGTGAAGACTCATGTGCAGCCAGTGCTATTCTTTTTATTATACTTGGCCTCCTTGTTTCTTCATAGAAGGTTGTTTTGCATATAGACAAGCTCTCTGCTGGGAAATTTCACAGGTAAGTATTCCTTCCCTAAGAAGACTGTCATCTAGGAGATTAAGAGTGAAGTTGATAACTTCATTATCAGCTTCTGTTTTTCACAAGCCTCTATCTCATATTGCTCCTGTGCAAAAGAGTTATCTATCCCTTCCCCAGCCTCTCGCCTGTTCAATATTTAGATTACTGTGTTTGATTCCAGGCTCAGCCATGAAACCCACTGGGTGACCTTGGGCAAGTCACATGCTCTCAGCCTCAGGGGAAGGCAATATCAAACCTCTTCTGAACAAATCTAGCAAGCAAACCCATGCTAGACCTTAGGGTAGCCATAACTCAGAAATGACTTGAAAGCACACAACAACAGCAACAAATGTTCTTAGCCAGCTTGCCTAAGCCCCAGGCTTCTTGATCTTTTGGCGGGACTGAAGTGCTTCTCTTCCCTTTAGTCCTGTTTGCTAGGAAGGAAGGTCTGATTTGTTTTAAACCTTGGAGCAGGGTGGTCAGAGGGAGACAGCCAGATTGGTTGCAGCCACAAACAGCATACCCGCTCACTGTCCCAATTTGTCAGGGGCAGTGCCAGTTAATTCTCTGCCACCCCATTTTTACAGCTGCTTTTAAATTGTCCCGATTTCTCTCTCCTCTTCCCACTTTCTCCTTTTCTCCCTGGCTTATTTCAATTGCTGAAAAACCTGAGTTCAAAGGGCAAAAGGAGTCTGCATTCATTTAATTCAGCATAAGGGAAAGGGGAGGAAGAGGGCCTTTTCCATAGCTTGGGGCAAAAGCATACTGCTACAGCTCTCACTGCTTGTTTGTTCTTCTTCATTAATTCCTTTGGCATTTTAACCACACTTTGATGTTACTTGTCCATGCATGCCACAATTTTACCCTGTGAAATGTTGGAGGCTTGAGCCAGAAGCTGGCTAGGATGCAGAAATTGTCTTGTAAGGGCTCCTTTGCTCCTTTTATATTCTATTTCTCACTCAAATTGGAGCCCTGGTGGCACAGTGGTTAAATGCTGGTACTGCAGCCACAAGGTTGTGAGTTTGATCCCAGGGCTCCAAGGTTGACTCACCCTTCTATCCTTTTGTAGGTCTGTAAAATGACTACCCAGTTTGTTGGGATCAATTGGTGAACACATTGTATACTGCTTAGAGTGTGCTAAGTTCACTGACATGCAGTATAGAAATGTTAAATGCTATTGCTATCAAACCCCTCCCTTGCTTGAATTATTTCAATGTGTTTGTTGTTTATCTTAAAGTTTTGCAAATCATCTTTGGTCATTATTTTTGTTTTCTCAATCTTCAACTTTAACCATGCCTTTTCACTTGTTTCCTTGACTTTCTTCAGTAATAATCCCAATTTTTTGCTGTTTTCTTCTCTTAGTATGGTATCATTTGCATATCTTGAATCGTTGATGTTTCTTCCTCCTGTTTTCACACCTGCTGCTCATACTGATATCCCAGAACTACAGCTAATGATGTTAAAGCCTCTTTCCCCAGCTTGGTGCCCTTTAGGTATGCTGGACCACAAATCTCATAATTTCCAGACAGAATGTCTAGGTTATGGAAACTATGGAATTTGTCATCCAACACTCTTGGAGAGCATCAGGTTGGAGACATCTGGTATACAGAAAATGGAATTATATCTTCTGATTCTCTAAGTTTAGACTGTTACTGTGCAATTTTAAATCAGAGTCAAAATCATTTTGGTGTCATAACTGTGTGCAAGTTCCTTTACACATGCAAAGTACAATAACATCCACAGTCCATAAAACAGGGATACTTTAGACCAACCAAAATGCACAAAATACATATTGCAAGCTTTCGAAGCTCCACTGGCTTCTTCATCAGGCAAAAGTGTTAAAAGTCATAGAGGAGAAAGGGAAAAAAGATGTAGAGTCAGTGTTTGTCATGCAGTTAGACTTATTTGGCTGCTGTGTGACAAACATATTCAGCTCACACTGGTGTAAACAAATTTCAGAAGTGTAAACCATTTCACATGTAGCTGTGTATTCTTGGATGGTACATCATTATGTACTAATGTATCCCTTTATTCACTGAGATTGCAGAACCAAACACAGTGCATACCACCTTGCATAAAAGGGCAATAAGCAAGTGACAATCTATTTGTTGCATAATGTCAGTACTCAACTGAATATGGTGCAGCACAACCACCATGTAACTTTGGAGCTTATGTCTTAATAAACTGATTTATTTCTACCTGGCTTAAATCTTAATTTGGGCAGCAGCCTATTATCGCAATGTTTTTGCTGTCTAAATTGGCGCCCGAATACAGCCCAGGTCCATTCCCACTTCCAGGACTGCTCCGGCGGCCATTTTCTTAATTCAGAAAACTCCTGGATACAAAAAGAGCCAGGGGAAGCGCTCTTGGAAGCAGGAATGGACCCATTATGTATTCAGGCAGCAAATTAGATGGCAAAAACCTTGCGATAATATCAGGATGCCACTCGAATTAAGATTTAAGTTGGGTAGAGGTAAATCGATTTATTAAGCCATGGGATAAGATCCTTTGTGAACATAGATTTACACAATGAAAGCATGGCATATAATCTTGGCCAGATCTTAAATTCTGGGGATGGTGGGACTAAAAAATTAACCAACACAATTGTTATTTCGCTTTGTTGATGTTGTAATGTTGTGTGCTTATACATCACTTCCAACTTATGGTGACCCTAACATGAACCTATCACAGGGTTTTCTTGGCAGGATTTTTTCAGAGGGGACTTGCCTTAATCCTCCTCTGAAGCTGAGAGAGTATGATTTGCACATGGCTGAGTGGAAATTTGAACCCTGGTCTCCACAGTCATAGGAGCTTATCCCATGTCTTAATAAATTGATTTACCTCTACTCTTCTTAAATCTTAGTTCAGTTTTTGCTGCCCGAATACAGCCTGGGTCCATCCTCACTTCCAGGAGCACTCCTCCTGACTCTTTTCATATCCAGAACTTTTTTGAGTTAAGAAAATCACCGCCTGGAAGTGGGGATGGACCCGGGCTGTATTCGGGTGGCACATTAGGCGGCAAAAACCTTGCGATAATATCAGGCTGCTGCCTGAATTAAAATTTAATCCAGGTGGAAGTAAACTCCATAGCTGCCTCTCTACTCTCTGCAATTAAAAGGCTGAATTTTGAAGTGAACTACAATTTAAACATAATATATTTTCTTCCATTGTGCTGTGGTTTCCAAAATGAAGAAGCCAGTTACTTGGCATGTATTAACACAACTTTGGTCAACTCAATGGGTTATATTTAAATCTTTGATCAGTTTTCCCCCCTATACATGTGCTGCATGATAAAGCCGGGTTGCCATGGTAATTACTTCCATTACCTCGGTGACAGCTTAGCTACATAATGTCATTCCTAAAATGATTCTGTCTCCTAAAACATTCTGACTCTCATCTGCTGATGGACCAATGTCTAAACACCATCCATCAATGGCCCAAAATGCCCTAAAGTCGAGAAGAAGGGAGACAGGGAGGGAAAGGGACTGGGATGGTAAGAAAAGCAACATTTCCCTGTGGCATTTAAAAAGTTCAGCTCAACAGGGAGCCAAAGAGATGAGTTAATTTTCTGAAGCCAACAGCTTGGTGATTGGACCAGGCAGAAATTCAGAAGCAGCCAGCTGCAGTGCCAACAGCAAGATAAAGCAAATGGGAGAAGATGGATGAACTGGACAGCCACTACAAATCCAGCTGTGCCACCGTAGATTTGGCCTCAGGTGCTCTGAGATCTGCTCCACAATCCGTTGTGTGGATCTGGAGAAAGAGTTTATGCAAAATGATGATTACCTAGGATCAGTTGACCAGTACAAGCATGTGCACCCCAAACACACACTACAACCCTGAATGCACACAAATATTCTCTGATTTTAAATGAATGAGCAGTTAATATGTTATGATTATGATTTCTTTCATTGTTTGGTATGCTATTGTTCTGTGCATTCAAGATTTTTCCAACTTATGGTGACCCTAAGGAGAACCTCTCACAGGGTTTTCTTGGCATGTTTTTTCAGAGAGGGTTTGCTTTTGCCATCCTCTGAAGCTGGGAGAGTGCGACTTGCCCAAAGTCACCCAGGGAGTTTACATGGCTGAGCAGGGATTCAAACCCTGCTCTTTGCTCTAACTACTATTCCAAATTTACATCCCACCTTTCTCCAAATAAAAAGATTCAAAGAGATTAACAACATTTTAAAAATTAATACAGATGATGAACAAAAGCAAAAAACATCAATAAAAGTATTATTATAAAAGCCATTTTAAAACAAACCATTTATAAATATAAAAGTATCTGTGAACTATGGACAAACTTTAAAAACAGTACCATACATCATTAAAAGCCCATCCCAATCAGTTTCTAAAAGTCTGATGGCATAGAAATATTTTACTTGCCTGTGGAATGAGAGGAAATATGGGCCCATCATGGTCTGGCAGTCTCTGATGGTACAACTTCCAACTATCCCAATTTGGCAGGGAAAGGTCCAATTGATCCTCTGTCATCTCACTTTTTCCAGTTGCTTTTAAAATGTTCCTGTTTCTTTCTCATTGTCCCACTTTCCTACTCCAAGCTCAGCTTACTTCAGTTGTATTTAATTAACCCAGCAGTGTGGAAAGGAGAGGAAGGGCCAGAATCTTGTCCCTTCCCAGAAGACTCAAGCAAGAGCAAACTGTTGCAGCCTTGCCCTAGGTTTTGGGTTCTTCCTCATTCATACCTTTTGCCATCTCCACCTCACTCTGATGCTGCTTGGTCACATGTGCCCCAGTTTTCATCTGTGAAATGTTGGAGGGTATGAGTTAGCATGGAGAGGAAATACCACCTAGGAATACTGAGTGCTTTAGACAGGCTCTCTCTCCTGCCCAGAACATACCAGAACTCATCTGATTTGGGGAGCTATTAAGGTTGGGCTCACTTAATCCATAGGTAGAAGGCCATGGGGGACGAGCAGGTTGGACTAGGAAAGAATCGAGCCTGATACCATGGAGAAAAATTGATGCCAATCAGAGCTAACAATACTGAGTTAGATAGACAAATGATCTGATTCAGTATGAGGCAGCTTCTTATGTTCCTATTTCAACCTTTGTAGGGTGATCTAACTAGCAGCAATGGTACGATATGTAGGCCAGAGGAAGTTGAGAGCCTTATAGGAAGCCAGTTTTTTGAAATATGGGCCAAAATCCTGTTGATTAATCTAAGTGAGACTCATTGAATCAATTGTTGAAGGCAAGGGGAACCTGTAGCACCTTTGAGAATGACTGGCGGGGGGGGGGGGGGCACTGGTAGCATAAGTTTTCAACAGATGCATGGCATGTAAATCCATCAGGTTTTCAAGACTCGAGTCTATGAAAGCTTATTCTGCCAGCATCTTTCTCTAAGTTCTCAAAGGTGCTACAAGATCCCTTTGCTTGGTGATTCAAACTAATATGGCTATATCTTTGAATTGTTGAATGATGAGTGTACAATTCATCCAATGAGTTAAGTGCAGATGAGCCCAATACACTATTGCTTAATGTAAGAGAAATAGTGCATGGTGAAATGGCTCCCATGTTTGAGACAAGTGTGTGACCCCATTGGTACAGTCTCTTTGAACAGTATCCTGTTCAATATATTACCTTTTCAGGGCTTCATTTCCATCCCCCATAAAGAAAATCATCTGAAAGCACAGGCCTCACCACATTTGCTGGCAAGATTGCTCGCCTACTCAGCAATCCTCGCAGAAGATAGGGAAGGTGATAATAAATGAAGACACACTCTGCCTTGTTGTATGAAAAATGCGATAAGGCACTTCATTAATCTTCCTGACATTTTCTGTGTTCAAGGCAATGCTTTCAAGTTGTCTCTTTAAAGATGTACATGTCTGGATATTATTTTTTTCTGGCCAGGTTAATTTATAAGAACTGGAGTGAAGAGTCTGCTATCCATAATTTATGACATGGCTTCTGTCTCTGATATTTGGGAAGGTCTTACAAACAGATCTGTAAATTTTTGCCAGGATTTATGCATTATTCACAATGACGAGCAAATGACTTTAGCAAATAATCCTTGCTCTGCAAATCACTTTGCTGAAACCATTTGAGGTAAATGTTTGCCATGTGCATGCTTGTCATTGGCTTCCTTAAATAAGATCTGGTCCCTGGGCATATGCATGGCAACTGATTTGAAAAACAAAACAAGACCTTATTGTGAGACTACTGTACTATGAAAGATCTTTCACAAGAGAAGCCTCAAACACTTACTTCTAATGGGCTGGATCACAGGTAAGTCAATGAAGCTAAAGTTGGTCGTGACTAATATGCTTTTTGGTTTCCATGGGATTTAAAGGATGAAAAAAAAAAAAACTCAACCATTTTCCATTTGTTTCTGTTACAAAATTGTAAAAAGAAAAATGGTAAGAACATGTATACTTAAAAAAGAAACTAAAATGGCAACAAATGAATTAACCTAAAGCAAAAGGGATGTTTCTATTACACTCAATTTTATTCTGAGGATCCCCTACTGCTGTAATTATTTTAAGGTGTAAAGCAGCTTGACACTACTTTAATGCCATGCTAAAGAATTTTGGGATTTGTAGTGAGATAATTAGCTTTTCCTTGTCAACGGGCGCGGGTGCCACAACAAACTACAGATCCCAGAATCCCATAGCACTGGTCTATGGAAGTTAAAGTGGTGCTCAACTGTTTTATTTCCGCAGCATGGTAGCAGCCTTAGTCACATATGCACACTTTATGCCTACTTATATCCTGCTTGAATGGAGCACAAGGGTTATTCTCTACCCTCTTGCTTCCAAATCACACAAACCCTAGAGTTAGCTGCCAATATCCATGGCATCATTACTTCAGGAAAGGAGGTGAATGAGCAGAGATAACCCCTCTTGTTTTTGCTTCAGTTCACTAGCAGGGGGAGGGAAGGAGAGAGGATGTCTTCACTGATGATGATGCTGTTCATTTGCTTCTCTCTAGAAAATGGCAGGTGAATGAGAGTCAGCCCCCTTTACTCAGTTGCTTCCTTCCTTCTCTCCTCCTCCCTTTAACACCTTTAGTAGCAGCCCATGAAACTCGGGGGCTTTCTGAGAGAGGGAGAAGGCATGGAGCTGCATGCACAGATGCTCCATATGAGCCATCTAGAGACGTATTCCTTATATCTGCTTTCTCATTTCCCAGTAGGAGAATCAGTCACCACACAGTGTTATCCATGTCTCACTTTTATTGTAAGGTAGAGCTGGGGGGAAAGTAGTTGGCCTTTCATTTCTAAAACCTTGCTGAGATCTTGAGAAGTTCTTGAGAAGGTTAGAAGGAGCTGCCCTTACCATATCAGCATGAAATGTACAGATACAGGATGGGGGATACCTGGCTGAATGAGACAACATGTGAAAAGGATCTAGGAGTCCAAGTAGACTACAAGTTGAACATGAGCCAACAGTGTGATGCGGCAGCTAAAAAGGCCAATGCAATTTTAGGCTGCATCAATAGAAGTATAGCGTCTCGATCAAGGGAAGTAATAGTGCCACTCTATTCTGCTTTGGTCAGGCCCCACTTGGAATACTGTGTCCAGTTCTGGGCACCACAATTCAAAAAGGATGTGGAGAAACTGGAGTGGGTCCAAAGGAGGGCGACTAAAATGGTGAAGGGTCTGGAAACCATGCCCTAAGAGGAACAGCTTAGGGAGCTGGGAATGTTTAGCCTAGAGAGGAGAAGGTTAAGAGGTGATATGATAGCCCTGTTTAAAAATTTGAAGGGGTGTCATACTGAGGAGGGAGCAAGTTTGTTTTCTACTGCTCCAGAGAGTAGAACGCGAAACAATGGATGCAAACTGCAGGAAAAGAGATTCCACCTCAACATTAGGAGGAACTTCCTGACAGTAAGGGCTGTTTGACAGTGGAACACACTCTCTCAGAGTGTGGTGGAGTCTCCTTCCTTGGAGGTCTTTAAGCAGAGGCTGGATGACCATCTGTTAGGGATGCTTTGATGGAGAGTTCCTACATGGCAGGGAGTTGGACTGGATGGCCCTTGTGGTCTCTTCCAACTCAATGATTCTAACTCTTCCAACTCTGTGATTCTATGATTCTAAGAACTATTAGACCCGATCTCCTTCTCCATCACCATTTTCTTCTCTTTTTGTATTGTGTCAAAGGGTCCTTCCTTGGAGGTCTTTAAGCAGAGGCTGGATGGCCATCTGTCGGGGATGCTTTGATTTGGAGGTCCTGCATGGCAGGGGGTTGGACTGGATGACCCTTGTGGTCTCTTCCAACTCAATGATTCTATGATTCTATGATTCTATGTCTTTTTAGATTATAAGGAGGGCAGGAAACTGTCTAATTAAAAGATTGTATGTTCAGCGCTGTGTAAATTTACAGTGCTATATAAATTAAGGTTAATAATAATAATAATAATAATGGTGGGGATAGCCTGGAGCTGCTTACTCTGGCTGACAAGAAATGTCCAAGACTCTGGTCTCAGGGCAAATGCTGCCTAGCTATGCTACAAATTGAGATGGAGTTGACAAGTTCTGGAGATACTACAAGTTGAAGCCAGGATCTTAGCCATGCAAGACATATCCTCTGCCACTGAACTCTGCCTCCCTTTCCACTACTGCTGATGTATGACTTTTTTATAATCTCCTAAGAACTTCATTAATTATGGATTTAATCTCTCCCTTACTAGTGACACACTAGATTTTCAAAAATGTCAGTGCTGAATAAGTAAGTCATAAATCCCTGCACCCTTCCCTGGAATCCTCCTCACTATCCAACCAACTTCGTATTAATTTCAGGTGCCTCCTGAGAAATCAGTAGGACCCAAAGACCCCATCCTGCTTGTTATTGTTGCTCTTGTTCTGTGCCTTCAAGTCACTTCTGACTCATTGTGACCCTAACGTGAACCTATCATGGGGTTTTCTTGGCAAGATTAATTCAGCAGAATGGATGCCATTGCCTCCTCCTCCTCCTCCTCCTCCTCCTCCTCCTCCTCCTCCTCCTCCTCCTCCTCCTCTTTCTTTTACAGGTTTGTCTGAGTCAGGATTCAAACCCTGGCCTCCAGTGTTGTAGTCCAATGCTCAAACCACTGCATCATGTTGGCTTTCCCAAGCCTGCACTCAAAATCCGCAGACTCTCAAGCCCTTGTTCTCCCCAATGGCAGCCCTAGCACATGGCCTTGCTGCCATTAGGTACAGCACCTGTTGTCCCATAGTGGCGTGTGCACCACCATTGAAGACAATGGAAATTAATGGTGCCATGGCTGCATGCATATGCCACAATGGGAAAATGGGAGCTGTCCCTAATGGTGGTGCAACAGGCTTGCCATCCACGGATGCATGGATCCACAGATAGCAAGTCTGTGAATACTGAAAGGCAACAGTTCCATTTGTCTATTGCCACCCTGCTTCTGGATGACCATTTCTTTGTTAGGTTGATGGCTGGCAAAGCGGCAAGGATGGTTAAGCAATGGCAAGTCAATATGTCAAGAGGGCCTCCTAAGAGCAGCCCTGGTGGCGCAGTGGTTAAATGCCTGTACTGCAGCCACTCACTCAAAACCAGAAGGTGGCGAGTTCAAGACCAGCAAAGGGCTGAAGCTTGACTCAGGCTTGCATCCTTCCGAGGTCGCTAAAATGAGTACCCAGATTGTTGGGGGCAAATAGCTTACAATTGTAAATGAAGCTGTTTGTTTAACAAATTGTAAGCCGCTCTGATAGTCTTGGCTGAAGAGCGGGGTATAAATAAAAAACATTATTATTATTATTAATAGCTGCAGATCTCCTTTGAGTAGTTTGAATGACAAGGCCACCAGAATTTTTATGAAGAATTAATACCCCACCTTTTCCCCAACATGGGATGCACAGCACTGTGTAAATTTACAGTGTGATATAAAATTAATAATAATAATAATAATAATAATAATAATAATCTGAGATGGTGCACAACCTTTTAAAAACACAACTAACAAGTTTTTAATACAAAAGGCAAAACACAAATCAAAATTCCATTTAAAATAAAGCTAAAAATTCAGATGAATTGCAGTGTTTTTTTTTTTAAAAAAACACATAGTAAAATAGAAACAACACCGCTTTATTAAAAACTACCTCTGCCACAACATATTAAAAACCAAAAGCTCCTTAATTTTTAAATAAAGATTTTTACCTCCTGGTGAAAAACCAACAGGAACTCATCCTATTGCAGCTTCTGAGGAAGACAGCTTCACAGCCTGGGAGCCACCACCAAGAAGGGTCTCTCTTGTGTCTTCATCAGAGGTGCCCATGATGGGAGCATTTTGAATTCTGTCCAGAGACAGATTGGCATCCAGCAGCTCTGTTTCAACAAAGGAGTTACATAATCTCTATAACTTGCTCCGGTCAACATTTCTTGACCTACAGAGGTTTCTGATCAGTTTGCAATGGCAGCTCTACAGTCTTACAGTAATCCAACTGGGATGCAATCAAGGCATTTTTCCCATGAAAACTAGACTGCATCCGTACCGCAGAAATAATCCAGTTTGACACCAGTTTAACTGTCATGGCTCAATGCTATTGAATTCTGGGAATTTTTTATTGTGGTACTAGAGCTCTCAGACAGAGAGGGCTAAAAGTCTCACAAACTACAATTCCCAGAATTACAGAGCATTGAGTCATGACAATTAAAGTGGTGTCAAACTGGATTATTTCTGCTGTGTGGATAGCTCCCTAGTCATGTTGGCTATATGTTACCCCTGTACTGTCCATGTACCAGGGAACAACCCATATTATATCCATGCCCAGCTTGTGGGCTTCTCGTAAATCAGAGACAAGAAATGTGAGACCCTCCAGAAGTTGTCAGGCAGCAGCTCTATTCATCCCTCACCATTGGTTATGCTGACTATTGATACCAGGAGCTGCCTTTTCACAACAACTGACTTTACAGTGGAAAACAGAGGGATGATGTATGAACAGCAATGGATAGGGAGATCTGTGTATGAATCTGTGTGCATTCATGTAATCTGGAGAGAAAGGAAGGGAAGAGAAAGAGGAAGAGAAAGAGGTTAGCAGAAGGCAGTCTTGACTATGAAGAGGCTCTCCCTGGAGGAAACTGAAGTCAGCAGCAGAACCTGACTGGAATTTGGTTGGTACACTATGTTGGCAGTGTACCATTCAAATTTGACTAAGGTTAGGCTGTAGTGGGAGGAGGAAAAGGGCACAGGTGCAGAAGGTGTGAAGGAAACAAGGCAAGGGCATGAAGGGGGCAGCCCAGAGGCTACACATGGATGATGATGATGATGATGATGATGATGATGATGATGATTGATCCCACTTTTCTCCCAAGATTGGGGCCCAATGCGGCTTGCTGTCTAAAAAAACACAGTGCAATCGAAAAGGTACAAAATTGACAATTAAAATGGTGTTAAATTATTGCAATATTTAAAAGATCATTCATTTAAAAATAGAACACAATTTTAAAAAAGATAAATTTGCTCAATACAAGCCATACACTTTTAAAACACACACCAACCACAAGTCTTTCTTTTTTTAAAAATGTCCATTTTAAATGCCTGTCTAAACAAAAAGGTCTTAGCCTGCTAGAATAAGACCAACAAGGAAGGTGCCATTCTGGTCTCCCTGGGAAGGGAGTTCTACCATCTAAGGGCAGCCACTGAGAAGGCTCTCCCTCAACTCCTACCAACTGGTCTCGCGTTGGTGGTGGGATGGAGAGAAGGGCCTCTCCTAAGGATCTCAGAGCTTGGGCTGGTTCGTACAGGGAGATATGGTCTGCCTGTATGTATCCTTTTGTAGCCCCCAAAGTCCCTATAAAAACTTCTTTAAAAATAAATAAATAAATATAGCAATCTTTAAAAAGATGTTGTTTTGCCTGAAAACTATACAGGAAATCCTCCAGATGTGTGAAAATATTGGGAAACATCTCACCCATACAACACCCAATGCCCCCATTACCCAGTAAATACCTCTTTTTTTCTTTGTTGTCCCTCGCAAAATGGCAATAGGAAGTAACATGACACCTCCATTTTGAAAAGGATTGCAAAAGAAAATGGAAGTATTTGTGCTTGCTGTATGCTTGGATGTACACGGGAGTTTTGCCCACCAAGGATTCTGGTTAAAAACTGGCCCTTGCTTGTCATGTTGTCATGCACCCTTGAATTAAGGCATTGGAAGTGGCAGCATTTGTTTGCTGTTCCTTTCTCTTTTCTGGTAGTGAGCTGTTGCTTTGGTCCACTGTTGTTCTACTTTTCATATTGTAATTAGAGCAAATACCAAAGTTCTCACAACATGGGAAGTAAAATACCTTCACAAAAGTTACATGCATCCTTTCAAGCATGAAGGTGAGTGAAAAACAGTTACTGGTGAATGCTAAGTGGTTTCAAATTAAGCAGGGAGTTAAATTTAACAGCCAACCAACTTTTCACCAACAACCACCAACCAAACAATCAATTGATTACCAAGTAGTTTGCTTGAACATGGCACATCCATAACCTCACTGAGATGTGGCATTCTTCTGACCCTAATACTACATTGCAGATGGATATGGAGAAGAAACTCATTCATTACAAATTTCAGGTTATTAGAAAGCAGAAGGAGAAATACTGTCCTAAATCTAGTCACAATCAGAGTAGATTCATCAAAACAGTGAGAACTAAACAAGTCATCACTTACATAAGTTTAAATGCACACCTGGATTTAACTCCATAGCTACTATTCTTGGGCCAGCAACCTGACTGTTCATGAATACTTGAGAGATGATAGCTCAGCAGAATACAGTACAAGTGGAATAAGGACAATGATGCCATTGGATTACACTGGAAAGTGTTAGAGCATTGAGTTTATTTTGTAGTTTACATTAGTCCCTGTTGCAGTAGAGCATATCTATTGCCAATATTTGATAGGGCCATTTTTTTTTCCATTAAGAGCATATCTGTACACAACATGGGTATAGCAGTTTGATACCAGTTTAGCTGTCATGGATCCATCGTGCAAACATTTGAGATGTGTAGTTTGATGAAGTACTCAAATATTCCGCTCTAGTGTTGCAGTTCAAGAGAGTGGGGTAAACTGTTCTAATACTGAATTCTAAGTATTTCATTTTGAGCATTCAACAGGTAGGGCTTGGTGTCCACCATCGCTACATCCCTATGCAGTCATTTGCTGGCATGATGAAGAGTCCAAATAAAGGCGAGAGGAGATGCTGATCTATGAGCTAAAAAACAAAAACAAAAAAACAAGCAACATTTCCCTCTGATACCAACTGTCACTCATGGAAGGAGGTAAACACTAGATATAGGATTTTAGGCAGCAGTGGGAACTTGAAAAGGGGGAATAGGACAGCAAAGCAGCAAGACAAAGAGGAGGAAAAGGAGATGAATCATGGAAGCATAGAGTTGGAAGAGACCACAAGGGCCATCTAGTCCAACCCCCTGCCATGCAGGAACTCTATCAAAGCATCCCCGACAGATGGCCATCCAGCCTCTGCTTAAAAACCTCCAAGGAAGGAGACTCCACTACACTCTGAGGGAGTGTGTTCCACTGTCGAACAGCCCTTACTGTCAGGAAGTTCCTCCTAATGTTGAGGTGGAATCTTTTTTCCTGCAGTTTGCATCCATTGATTCGCGTTCTACTCTCTGGAGCAGCAGAAAACAAACTTGCTCCCTCCTCAATATGACACCACTTCAAATACTTAAACAGGGCTATCATATCACCTCTTAACCTTCTCTTCTCCAGGCTAAACATTCCCAGCTCCCTAAGGCACTCCTCATAAGGCATGGCTTCCAGACCCTTCACCATTTTAGTCGCCCTCCTTTGGACCTGCTCCAGTTTTTCCACATCCTTTTTGAATTGTGGTGCCCAGAACTGGACACAGTATTCCAGGTGGGGCCTGACCAATGCAGAGTAGAGTGGCACTATTACTTCCCTGGATCTAGATACAATACTTCCATTGATGAAGCCTAAAATTTGATTGGCCTTTTTAGCTGCCTCTTAGTACTGTTGACTCATGATCAACTTATGGATTCCTAGATCTGTTTCACACGTAGTTTCATTCAGCCAGATGTCCCCCATCCTATATCTGTGCATTTCATTTTTCTGCCCTAAGTGCAGAACCTTACATTTCTCCGTGTTGAATTTCATTTTGTTAGCATTGGCCCAGCTTTCTAGTCTATTCAGGTCATTTTGAATTTTGATCCTGTCCTCTGGGGTATTAGGTACTCCTCCTAATTTGGTGTCATCTGCAAATTTGATAAGTATGCCCCCAATTCTGTCATCCAAGTCATTAATAAAGATGTTGAATAGCACTGGACCCAGGACAGAACCCTGTGGGACCCCACTGGTCACTTCTCTCCAGGATGAAAAGGAGCCATTGTTGAGCACCCTTTGAGTTCGGCCAGTCAACCAATTACAAATCCATGTAACAGTTAACTTGTCTAGCCCACATTTTACAAGCTTCTTTGCAAAAATGTCATGGGGAACCTTGTCAATGGCCTTACTGAAATCAATGTATACTATATCCACAGCATTCCCTTCATCTACCAAGCTGGTAATTTTATCAAAAAAAGAGATCAGGTTTGTCTGGCAAGACTTGTTTCTCTGAAACCCATGTTGACTTTTTTTGGTTATGGCATTGGCCTCTAAATGTTCACAGACTTTCTGCTTAATGATCTGCTCTAGAATCTTTCCTGGAATTGATGTCAGACTAACTGGATGATAACTGTTGGGATCATCTCCTTTCCCCTTTTTGAAGATGGGGACGTTTGCCCTCCTCCAGTCTGCTGGGACTTCTCCTGTTCTCATTGAGTTCTCAAAGATTATTGCCAGTGGTTCCAATATCACATTTGCCAGTTCTTTTAATATCGTTGGATGTAGTTCATCTGGTCCTGGAGACTTATATTCATTTATGTTAACCAAGTATTCCTGTACTATCTCTTTACTTATTCTGTACTGAAATTCCCCTGTTCTGTCTCCTGCCCCATTATCTTCAGCTTGAGAACCCTTTGCCTTTTCTGAGAAGACTTAACCAAAGAAGTTGTTGAGTAATTGTTCCTTTTCTCTGTCCTCTGTTAGCATTTTGCCATCCTCTGCACACAGTGGCCCTACCATTTCCTTCTTTTTCCTTTTGCTGCGGACCTATCTAAAAAAGCCCTTTTTATTGTTCTTAACCTCTCTAGCAAGCTTGAGTCCATTTTGTGCTTTAGCTTTTCTGATTTTATCCCTACAAGTGCTGGCTATTTGTTTGAATTCCTCTTTGGTAATTTCCCCCTTTTTCCATTTCTTATACATGTTCTGTTTAAAACTTAGCTCAGTTGAAAGTTCCTTAGTCATCTATACTGGCTTTTTGAGACACTTCCCATTTTTCTTCCTCATTGGAAATGTTTGAAATTGTGCCTTCAGTATCTCCCTTTTGAGAAACTCCCATCCGTCTTGAGCTCTCTTCTCTTCTCTTCTCTTCTTTCTCTTCTTTCCATCATCTCTGTTAACAGAGAGATATTCAAATTGATTCTGTAGCTGCAAGCCGCTCACAGAACGTTCCCTGGTTTCCTTACTTCTGTGTGTGACCTGTTGTATGTGGAGTGCCCTCCTCCACCCCAGCAACTTCCTCTGTGTGTTTCCCATTCAAGACATTCTGTTCTGTTCTGTTCAGGAGACCCTCCTGCTCCCTAAGATCCTGAAGTGCCGATACCTGGGCCTCCAGCTGCCGGACTTTCTCTTCCAAGAGGGGTACCAACTTGCACTTGGGGCAGGTGAAGTTCCCCATGTCCCTGGCAAGAAGACAAACATCACACAAGTGTTACAGGTGACTGCAGCAGGGCCTTCAGTTTCCATACTGAGAAGTTTTAAGGAGGCTCTGAAACAAGACTGTGAGTTTCCCCTGCTAAACGTGGCCTTTGTCCCCAAGCTCTGCCACTGAGTTCAAATCACAGGACCTATAGTTATGTAGAGAGCTCCTGGCTACTAGCTCCTTCCAGAGGCAAGTCTCTGACTCACTTCCTTTGAGCAAAGGTCCCCACTAGCCTCTCAAGCAAAGAAAGGGAAAGAAAAGTGGAAAATTTAAATGGAGGCAGCATCATGAGAAATCTGAAGAAGGCCAGGAACATGTGGTGAAAACTAATATTATTGTTGTTGTTGTTGTGTGCCTTCAATTCGTTTCTGATTTATGGTGACCCTAAGGTGACCCTGTCATGTGGTTTTCTTGGCAAGATTTGTTCAGATGAAGTTTTCCATTGCCCTCTCCAGAGGCTGAGAGTGTGTGACTTGCCCAAGATCACCCAGTGGGTTTCATGGCTGATACAGAAGATACTATATAGGGACCCTTCAGAATCTTCGAAACCAGCACCACACAGCATTAAGAGCCCAAACTCAACAATTTATAAAGGCCTGGTTGTGCCAAAATATTTTAACGTGCTGCTGGAAGAACAGGAAGGACAGGTCCTGCCTCGTGTCTCTCAGGAAGGAATTGGAACTGGAGTGAAAGGAGCTGAAGGACAGGACTGGGGAGAGGATAAAGGGCCTTTATGTTGTTGAAAGATAGGTAGATGGAAGACTGGAGTTAGAAATGGGAGAGGATAGAGTCAGAAAGAGGTGGCCAAGGAGGAGAGGCAGAAAGGAGTGGCAGTGTCAAAAGGGTTCAAAGAGGCAGAGGGATGAAGAAGTAGAAAGACAGGGGCAAAGGGACCTACTTAAGGGACATGTTGGATGTGTGCTAGAGCACATTGCAGGTGAGAAAACATGAATGGGAGGTCATGGAAAAGTTGCTAAGTGGGAGAGGATGAAAGACTGGGATTGAAAGTGGTATGGCCTCTGAGCCAGTGTTTAAGTTTGTTTGTGGCAAAGGGGAAAAAGTGTGGTTTGGTTCAAGGTACCCTTATGTCTCAAATATAGAATCATAAAATTGTAGAATCATAGAGGTGAAAGAGACCACCAGGGCCATCCAGTCCAATCCCCTGCCATGCAGAAACTCACAATCAAAACATCCCTGGCATATGGCCATCCAGCCTCTGTTTAAAAACCTCCAAAGAAGGAAACTACATCACACTCCAAGGCAGAGCGCTCTGCTGTCAAACACATCTTACTGCCTGGAAGTTCTTCCTACTGTTGAGATGGAATCTCCTTTCCTCTAGTTTGACATATTTCTTTGTCTTTTGTAAACAGGAAGGTAAAGGGGCCAACTTTGTTTTCTGTTTTTCTCCCTCTCTCAATGGATAAGAGTAACAGTCTAATGCCATTGCATTCTCATTTAAAGTCTTCCTGGTTGTGATTTGGAGCTTAAGCACTGGCATATAGAAATGGAATAGCAGTCTAGGCAGGTTCCTCCCCCAGAGGTGAAAGTAGGGGGGCCACATACACCCAATACTAGATCCCACGATTCCATTGGATAAAGCCATGACAAAGTGGCAACAAAAGGCAATCATGATATCATGTACTCTACATTTTCTACAGAATTCATTTCCTGTGGAGAATGGAGAATGTGCCCAAAATGTTATTTTTTTTTTTGTTCTAAAACCCCAGGCTGAGATCCTGCATCACAATTTAAATCTTGGCTTGCAGAATTACTGTATATACTCATGTATAAGTCTAAAAATTTTAGTCAAAAAATTGACCCAAAAAGTCAACTTATCCATGGGTCAATGTTAGTGCTATACATTAACTCTTTTTTTTAAAGGAACCAACTTATTTTTTTTAAAAAAAGGAGCCTTTTTTAAAAAGGTGAAAGACAAGAATGTAATCTATCCTGTATTCACTGCCCCCCCCTTCTCTCATCCATGTAGCCTTTAGTTTGAGGACAAACAGTTATACCTGTTGGAATTTTAGAAATTCTTTGGCATCAGTTTTACCTTTGACTTATCCACAGGTCATATCAAAATCCATAATTTTGGCCTCAAAACATGCCCTTGACATATACATGAGGTCAATTTATAGTCGAGTATATACAGTAGACATTGTTTGGGTCAGGCAACCCTTTTTCTAAATGCAACTTTTTACAATTGAACACATGATGAAATGTACAATTAAATGTACATTTGCATTCAGGCACATCAGTGAGCATGACTTTATATTCCATGCACATTTTCATGAACATTCATGTGCATCTGTGCACCTCTTCATCTAAGTAGTAGCTCAATAACACCAGAAATACAATGTCCCTTCTGCAACTCTAAAATGAATCTAGATATTGTGCATTGGACAAAGATGTCCAAGCCTTTCCACATAAGGAAATAATGACAATATTGTGTGTAAGACACCAACACAATTCTAGCCACATTGGTTTTGCAAAAAGTCCCAAAATATGCAAAATGTTCTTACAATTGATCATTTCTCCCCGATGGGTTGTCATAAGGCATGGAGGTTGTAAGGATAAAGAGGTTGGTAGAGGTTTTAAGATTAAGGTTGGTTCCAATATACAATTGAATATTTAGTTAACTGTGTGGCAATACAGTTGTTGAAGCCTTGTTGCTAGGAAAAAGTTTCAGCAAAAATGACAGCTATTGATTCTGGGATGGCTGGGAAGAGCAGACTTGGTGATAAAATATATGTTCAGTCTAAATATGCATTATTACACAGGGAAAATGAGAACAAAAGGACATGGGGAAGGATCAGAAGGTGCAGGAGGAGAGGGTGCACCAACTAGGTTTCTCAGCAACCTGAACAAGTGTGTTGTGGGCAGAGATCCCGTCTTGACTCCTGATTATTTCAATTTCCTGCACTCAGCACCAGATCTATTCAGGACACCTGGTTGCTGGCAAAATGAATTGGCCTTGGGAAGCTTCCCATAATTTGAAAATATTTCAATGGGCCACATAAGAGTTCCCAGGGCTTCACAAACAACGGCCTATTGTCAGATTTTTATCTCTTTGTTTCACTAAGTAGGGAGTTCTCAGAAGCTGGCTCCATGGTTGCGAACTGCATGAGAAGAATGTTGTATAATCTACTAGAACCCACTTAATAGAGTAGGCAGTGACTCTTAGGAGAAGTGCTTTACTTTGAGAGTTTGCTGGTATACGTACTTCTCAAGAGACTTTTGTCACAAGAGTGAGACAAACCCTGGCGGCATTTATTAATTTACAAAAGAATCCCCCGCAACCAGTTGAGGTACTCACATCAACTTCTTTTCATGGCAGTAACCCAGCATGGCTTTAATTGCTGCCACTGAATTCTGTTCCCCACCTGCCAACTTTGTGGAAAAATAAAAAGAATAAAATAAAAGCAACAGAAAACCATGAATAAATCAAGACTAAGGCCTCCTCCTCCTCCTCCTCCTCCTCCTCCTCCTCCTCCTCCTCTTCCTCCTCCTCCTCCTCCTCCTCCTCTTTGGTGCAAGAGAGTGGTGTAATTCACACAAATGGTGAATATGGCTGTAAAACTATCACTGGCTATGAACTCCTGAAATGTGAGACATAAAATTAGAAGACAATGAAGATACCATTAAGATCTTGACCAATGGTCTGAATGCTATTAGTTAAACAAAATGTGAGTAGATCCATTATGGAATGGTGAATAAACACATAAGTAAATCTTATTGATTCACTGGATCTACTTTAATTGGGGTTGGCAATAGGATTCAGGTCAATCTGTATATTGTTAATAAGAGATTCAAATCCAAAACATACTACGGAAATAATCCAGTTTGAGACCACTTTAATAGCACCAGGCAAGGGGTCAAATTCAATTTATAGGTCCCATTCGGAGATGGGATCTAAGAGGTGTCAGGGAAGGTCTGTCGGATGAGATGCGCCTTATAACATCTGGATGCAAGTGGTTGGATCCTTAGGTGGAAGTGACCATGTTCTCCTGGAGTTTGTTATACAGCGGAAAGGAGAAGCCAGGCATAGTCAGACACGCACTCTAGACTTTAGGAGAGCTGACTTGAATAAACTTAGAGAAATACTGGGGGTGATCCCATGGTCAGGAAAACTAAAAGAGAAGGAAGTTCAAGACGGATGGGAGTTTCTCAAAAAGGAGATACTGAAGGCGCAATTTCAAACAGTTCCAATGAGCAAGAAAAATGGAAGATATCTCAAGAAGCCAGGATGGATGACTAAGGAACTTTCAACTGAGCTAAGTTTTAAACGGAACATGTATAAGAAATTGAAAAGTGGGGAAATCACGAAAGAGGAATTCAAACAAATAGCAAGCATGTGTAGGGATAATGTCAGAAAAGCTAAAGCGCAGAATGAACTCAGGCTTGCTAGAGAGGTTAAGAACAATAAAAAGGGATTTTTTTGGGTATGTCCGAAGCAAAAGGAAGAAGAAGGAAACAGTTGGGCCACTGCATGCAGAAGATGGCAAAATGCTAACAGGGGACAGAGAAAAGGCAGAATTACTCAATACCTTCTTTGCTTCAGTCTTCTCAGAAAAGGCAAAGGGTGCTCAACCCAAGGATAATGGGGAAGAAGACAGAATAGGGGAATTTCAGCACAGAATAAGTAAAGAGATAGTACAGGAATACTTGGTTAACCTAAATGAATATAAGTCTCCAGGACCAGATGAACTACATCCAAGGGTATTAAAAGAACTGGCAAATGTAATATCAGAGCCATTAGCAATAATTTTTGAGAACTCCTGGAGGACAGGAGAAGTCCCAGCAGACTGGAGGAGGGCAAACGTTGTCCCCATCTTCAAAAAGGGAAAAAAAGAAGATCCCAACAATTATCGTCCAGTTAGTCTGACATCAATTCCAGGAAAGATTCTAGAGCAGATCATTAAGCCGAGAGTCTGTGAACATTTAGCAGGGAATGCCATAATCACAAAAAGCCAACATGGGTTTCAGAGAAACAAGTCTTGCCAGACAAATCTGATCTCTTTTTTTTGATAAAATTACCAGTTTGGTAGATGAAGGGAATGCTGTGGATATAGTATATCTTGATTTCAGTAAGGCCTTTGACAAGGTTCCCCATGACATTCTTGCAAGCAAGCTTGTAAAATGTGGGCTAGACAAGGTAACTGTTACATGGATTTGTAACTGGTTGACTGGCCGAACTCAAAGGGTGCTCAACAATGGCTCCTTTTCAACCTGGAGAGAAGTGACCAGTGGGGTCCCACAGGGTTCTGTACTTGGCCCAGTGCTTTTCAATATCTTTATTAATGACTTGAATGACAGAATTGGGGGCATACTTATCAAATTTGCAGATGACACCAAATTAGGAGGAGTAGCCAATACTCCAGAAGATTGGATTGAAATTCAGAATGACCTGAATAGACTAGAAAGCTGGGCCAACTCTAACAAAATGAAATTCAATGCGGAGAAATGTAAGGTACTGCACTTAGGACGCAAAAATGAAATGCACAGATATAGGATGGGGGACATCTGGCTGAATGAAACTACGTGTGAAAGGGATCTAGGAGTCCAAGTAGGCCATAAGTTGAACATGAGTCAACAGTGCGATGCGGCAGCTAAAAAGGCCAATGCTATTTTAGGCTGCATCAATAGAAGTGTAGCGTCTAGATCAAGGGAAGTAATAGTGCCCCTCTATTCTGCTTTGGTCAGGCCCCACCTGGAATACTGTGTCCAGTTCTGGGCACCACAATTCAAAAAGGATGTGGAGAAACTGGAGCGGGTCCAAAGGAGGGCAACTAAGATGGTGAAGGGTCTGGAAACCAGGCCCTATGAGGAACGACTTAAAGAGCTGGGGATGTTTAGCCTGGAGAAGAGAAGGTTAAGAGGTGATATGATAGCCCTGTTCAAATATTTGAAGGGATGTCATATTGAAGAGGGAGCAAGCTTGTTTTCTGCTGCTCCAGAGACTAGAACGCGGAACAATGGATGCAAGCTGCAGGAAAAGAGATTCCACCTCAACATTAGGAGGAACTTCCTGACAGTAAGGGCTGTTCGACGGTGGAACACACTCCCTCGAAGTGTAGTGGAGTCTCCATCCTTGGAGGTCTTTAAGCAGAGGCTGGATGGCCATCTGTCGGGGATGCTATGATTGGGAGTTCCTGCATGGCAGGGGGTTGGACTGGATGGCCCTTGTGGTCTCTTCCAACTCTATGATTCTATGATTCTATCTCTTGATTGCTTTAAAAAAGCTCTAAAGACGCATCTCTTCCGGCAGGCCTTCCCTGACACCTCTTAGATCCCATCTCCAAATGGGACCTAAAAATTGAATTTGATCCCTTGCCTGGTGCTATTTTTTTCCTCAATGTAAGAACTATGGAGGATGAATCATGCTTTTAATGTTGTTGATTTTAAATTATTGCTAATTTAATTTACTTTTAAGGGGTGGGTGGCTGGGAATGGGTCAATGAAGTGTTTTAATTTGTATGTTTTAATCTTGTTGTACCCCGCTCCGATTGTACTCACAGAGGAGCGGGCTAGAAATAAAGATTATTATTATTTATTATTTAACTGCCCTGGCTCAATGCTAGGGAATTCTGAGAACTGTAGTTTTGTCATCTTTCTCTGTCAGAGAGCTCAAGTGCTATAAACTACCATTCCCAGGATTCCACAGCACTGAGCCAGGACAGTTAAAGCAGTCTCAAATTGGATTATTTCTGCAATGTGTTTTGGACCTCTAATCTATGGAACAGGGATGGGAAGAATATTCAAAAGTATTTGGAAAATGATCCAAGTGTGAAGAAAAATTCTGGATGGATGATCGTTTTTAATGTTTGGGAGTTATTCTGTGCAAAATTTGCAAATGGTAACAGCATTTCCAGATAGGCTTTTTCTGCACAGAAAATAATATTTAAACACAGAAATATTATTGTCTGTGCAGACAATTGTCTGTGCAGACAGAGCTGTTTCTCATGCAGAAAATGATGCAATTGGGTATTTATTTTGTGCAAAACCATGCATTACTGATTTACATAAAAACAACATTTTGTGCGAAAGAAATAGCTTTTCCTGTACAGAAAATACTATTTTCTTTTTTAAAAAAACCAATATTTTCTATGCAGTAAAGTCCATTTCTTACACAGACAATGCTCTTTTCTATACACAACAATCAAATGCAAATTTTGTACAGAATAAGCCATGAATTGCAAATACTGTATATACTCATGCATAAGTACAGAAATTTTAGTCAAAAAATTGACCCAGAAAACTGGGAACAACTTATCCACGAGTCAATGTAAATAATGTAAGAAAGAAAGAAACCATCCCCTTCTTTGGGTAGAGTGGCAAAAGGAGAGCACTTATTCTACCCAGAAGAAGCACCCTCTACTCTCTCTGCCATTGCCCTGCTTCTGGTTTTATTGAAGGTTGGAGGCAGCTCTTTGCCATTTCCCCTGAAAGAAGCCCCAAAGGAATTGGGCTTTGAAGGATTTGAAGACATTTGTGTATGTTGGTCAGCTTTACTGTCTCAAAACCAGTTGAATAGTTATCATATTGAAATTAAAAGCTGTAATCATTGTTAATATAATTGCCATTTTCTTTGCTTTGCCTTTTCCTCATTTTTGACATCTGCATGTTTTCTATTTGCCTTCCCAACAGCCACCATTTAGTTCTAAACAGCCAGCCTGTTTAGAATGAGCACAAACAGTTATGCCTGCTGGAATTTTAAAAGTTCTTTGGAATCTTTTTCCTTGCTTTGTCCTTTGCATCCTTTGTTATGTGCCTATATGTTTTAACATCAAAGTATCCATGGGTCATATCAAAATCCATACTTTTGGCCCCCAAACCTGCCCTCAACTTATACACAAAGTTGATTTATAATCAAGTATATATGATAGGCTTTGAAAAAGGGAGTGGGAAGAAAATTGCTAAAATTTCTCACTGCTCCCTTCATGAAGAAAATTAGTGAACCTTTGTAAAGCTACCTACCTGCTTAACATGGTATCTTGCATTGGGATGGCAACACTTCACACACTTTAGTTTTGGAATCATTGTGTCCCTGGTCAGATCAGCCTATTGAAGCATGCTAATTTCACAACAGAATGGGTGTTCTCAGTTAACTGCTACTTCAACCATCAGATTTCAGGTACCATGAGGAAAGGTTATTCTATAGTATGTGAAAAATGAACCAGTCCAGAAACAATGACTGGAGAAAACTGGCACATAGAGCAGCAGTATTGTATTTCAGCCTTGTCCCTGTTGATCTAGTTGTTACTTGTTAGTTTTTAAGGTTTTTTTTTAATTCACAGGGATTTTTTTTATGGAAGAAAGCATTACAAGCTGTGATCCACTTGCGGCCTTTAGATGGCCATGCCAAGGACCCCGAGGGGAAAGGTCTTTACTGCCTCTATGATTCCTTATTGTTACACATTTTCATATAGACATGTATGCTAATACACACCTGTACTTGTATGACACAAGATAGGGTCTGTGGGATAATTCCAATGGCTAATCACAACCAAGACAGATCTATTGAATCATCTGGATTTATGTAAGTATTGACCTGCCATTCAAGAGTTGATTTAATATGCCTGCACTGGTTGGGGCTAGCCATTGGATTTAGGTCTTTATCCTCAAGACATGGTATGCTATGATGGACTGAACAATCCTGGAAGGGGATATGAATAACAAGAAAACAAACATTGTATCTAGTTTATTACAGAGATAATAAACATTATATCTAGTTTATTACAGAGATAGGTAGAACATGTATTCTGGCAGTGTGAACCAACGATGATTTGGATGCAATTATAAAGAAGGTTGCAGATGAAAAAGGCTGAGTGACATACAACTGCATGCAGGAGATATAAAAATATTGAATGGGAGAAATTGAGACCAAATATGGGAAAGAAGCTGAGATTACGATCTTTTGCATATAACATGTAATGCTGTGTAGTTTATTTTCCATATAATAAAATGTTTTGATCAAATGTGGGAAAGAAAAACAAAATAATCACAGAACATGGTTTTTTTCTCAGTTGCAGAAAACATATGACTTGTACTTTTGACACAAAACAAGGACTATCGTGATTAACTGGTACAGAAGAAAAATATTTTAATAACATTATTGATACTGTTGTAATCCTGTTAAAGTTATTGCATGAATACAGTGCAAAATAGCAATAGCAATATCATTTCCATAACACTTCACATACCACTGCACTTACTAAGTGCTTTACCATCTGTAAGCCAATTGCCCCAACAAGCTGGGTACTTATTTTACTAACCTACAAAATGATGGAAGGCTGAGTCAACCTGGAGCCTCTGACTTCAAACTCACAATGTTATGGCTGCAGTACCAGCATTTAACCACTGTGCCACCAGGGCTCACATCATGTGGTAATTTCCCCATATGACTAAACTGAGACTGTCATACTTAGGGCATCTTATGAGAGGACATGATTCTCTAGAAATGACAATAAAGCTTGGTGAGGTAGAGGGCAGTAGGAAAAGAGGAAGCAAACATTCCACCTTGGATAGCTCCTGAGTATCTCCCATAAGACTCAAAGACCTCAGAGCCATGTAGCTCACAGACCCCCTCTGCACTCTCATTCCTGACATTAGTAGAAAGGTGGCATCTATTTATACTTTGCCCCATTATGCTAGTGTTGTACCAACTCATTCTCTAAAGCAAGATGCAACTCTGAGAGACAAGATTCTAGACCCATCCAGTTAGGATGACACTGGAACAAGGGAGCAGACTTTGCTTGCCTACCTTGGCTGGTATAGATTCAGTCTTGGATGTGTTTGTGCTATTTTTCTGCTGATTGTAATTATCACTTCAAGGACAAGTCATTTGGCACTTTCATTACAAGATGTTACTCAGGAATGGGGGAGAAATTAGTTTGGTTTGCCTTTTGTATGTGCAATTTCTTCTCTAATGGGCATTAAAATGCATTTATACATTGAAAATGCACTATCCAAATTTTGCTATGCAGTTCTCAAAAAAGGAGGAGGAGGAGGAGGAGGAGGAGGAGGAGGAGGAGGAGGAGGAGGAGGAGATGATGATGATTCTGGATATTGAAGATGATTGCCAAATTATTGCCCAAAATTAATGAATTGCCCAAAATTAGTGAATTTAATCTGCAAAAATGTATGTACTTGATAACATTGTTTGCAAGAATGCACATCAGGCAAAATTGTTCACAAAATGGATATATTAAGAAAAGGGCACATGAAAATACTTATAATTTTTGTGCAGATATTTTCTGAACACAACACCACCACCCTGACTAACATGGGAATCAAATGAAAATAATTTCCCCTTGGAAGGAGAGATGACGCAAAACCAAAATGGAAAGCTTTATCCGCCTTTACATGGCTCATCATTGCACCCTCCTGGGAAAACTCTCACTTAATTCAGTGGAACTTGTACAGTAAAAGCTCCCATCCTAAGTGGCTAAAGAACTTGGATGAGATCTTTCACAACATCTTTAACTAGAGCTTGGACAAGCATGATGTTCATAGCCTATGAATGTTTAATTATGGCATATGGTTTCCTTCAGCAGTACAGAGCATATGGCTCCATCCAGTTTCTGGAGTCAAATGATTTGCTGTGAGCAAACATTTCTACCCATCAATTTCATGCTAATGGATTATTCTGTGCACTCTGACGATATACTATTACCCTGTCATTATATTAATTTATTATAGGCATAGGTTTGCCAGTACTCATTTTGAGCATTTTTTTACCTCTTAATGCCTGAAATTGCAAGATTCATTATATGACTGTGAAAATCCCAGCTTTCTTTTTCCACAGAACAGAAGCGTCTAGCCATCATGGTTTCTAATAAAAGCTTGAGAAATATGATCATAGGGTGCTGTTAAGACTTCCAAATGAAAAGCTTTTTCTCCTCCCCTCTCAAAATACAACCTGAGTACAACATTAATATGAAAATCAGTCTCATGGCTTGACTGAGGGTGGAAGCCTTTGAAAGCCTAGTTCATAATATTTGATCATAGCAAGTATGCCATCCTTCACATGCTGTTTCTTTTAATGGAACGAGCCAAGCAAGATCACAAACCATTTCTGATCTCAAATGGAATTCATTAATATGTCACATTATGGGTCTCACCTAAAATGGAAACTATTTTTTCTACCTTGCAATGACCTCACTCTGTTTTAATGCTAACTATAAACCACAAATAATATAATACCCCAAGTGCTATCTAAGTGAAGGATAGTCATAGTCAAATAAGAATTCAAATCAGAAACCACTTTACAATTACATCATCATTAACTTAACCCAGATCCATAAATAAACAGTCATCAGAACATGATGTGTGCATAGATGTTTGGTTCAGCAGCATCACTTGAGGGATTTGAAAAAAAAACTTTTATGTAATCTTCCATTCCTTATTATTTTGGAGGAGAAATCCTCCAAATTTTGTTCTAATCTGTGCATTTTATTCAATACTTTTCAAATACTGTTCCTATAACCATTTTGCTTTCTGAACAGAACAAAAACTGGAAAGCATGTATTCATAGAGGAAGAATGAAAGGAGCAATTCTGCTTTTTCACACTAGGGGGCAAACAGGATTTAAATGAGAGTTAAATGAGAGTTAAACAGGAAATGCCCTATGTTTATCATAGGACATTTCCTGTTTAACTCTTGTTTAACTCTTATTTAAATCCTGTTTGCCCCCTAGTGGGAAAAAATGTCTCCATGGGAGGTCTTGTCCCCCTTCTCACTCTCTTTCTGCTGGCAAGTGAAGTTTTTATTTAGGTTTTTCAATTTGAATTATGTGGTGCTGGAGAAGAGAGTTCTGAAGCTCTGGCAATATTGGTCTAAAAAGACCAGTAAATGGGTCCTAGATCAAGCCAAGATGACAATGGTTTCCTTACTCACTGCACATACTTCAACACTATCTGACCCCATCCTCAAGCATGTAATCCCCTCTCCGTAGGTTAGTCCCATTGCAAAACTGGATCTGCGAGCTCATCTCCATGCATGTTTCCTATGCCTTTGTGCACTAACAACCATAGTTAAAACTGGACCTGCAATTTCATTTCCATACACAAAAGATTTTAATTTCAATTGACATGCTCTCATACCAATGACATATATATGTTTGTGCCTGGCTTCCACTCCACCAAATGCATCTGAGGAAGTAGATTGAAGTCTACAAAAGCTCGTGCTGCCAATTTCTTTCTTTCTGTTAGTCGCAAAGGTGCTACAAGATCTTGCCACATACTGATTCTACAGACTAACATGGCTATATCTTTGGATTCTAAAATGAGACTGTCGTACTTTGGCCATACCATGAGAAGACATGACTCACTGGGGGGAAAAAACAATAAAGCTTCATAAGGTAGAAGGCAGTAGGAAAAGAGGAAGACCACTTTCCAGATGGATAGACTCATTCAACAAAGCCACACCTGAGTGTGTATGACCAGGGCAGAGCTGTGGTGATAAAGTCAAGGTTGACTTAACATCAGCTAACAACAACAGGAACAGGAACACATCTACACTCCTAATCATGTAATAGAGATTTGTTCACTCATTAAGCAGACCTTCCCATGCATATGGATTAATAAGAGAAACAACAGAAGTGTTCAGTGCAAGGGTTATTCTAATCAGCATTCATGATTGCAGAATGAAAGGGTAATAATTATTCTAGGTAAATTGACACCAAATGTGTATTTTGTTCCTTGGACTTTCACACATTCATCTAAAGCTCCTCACTGCATGAAGGGGACTTCATATCACTGTCCCAGCCACATAATATCCTATGCCATCAGCCTGCCCAACCTTGCTTTCTTCCATGCAAATGCTCACTGTAACACATGGGTGTCCAGGGAGCATGACCAATGGTGTGTGTTGATGGTGAAATGTACCAGTAGTATGGAATCACTTCTCAGTTATGGCATGAAATTCCTTTCATGTGAATATTGCTTAAGGGGGGCTACTATCCCTTGATTCTTATTCACTAATGTATAGAACATCATGACCAGCAGTTGAATGCACAGGGCACTTCCAATAAAAAGCAATGGGTTGAAACTAAGAATAAGGGTTATACCAATTATAACCTTTGTTGTTGTTGTTGTTGTTGTTGTTGTTATATCAGCACTTATGGCTCATTGGTGCACTGTGCTCATATCTGTGTTACAAAACTATCTGTTCACCATTTATGCCACAAGATGCATATATGTGTGTTCTGCATCAAATGGCATGAATATGACTAGCCCAGGACAGCAAAGATTTAGCTAAGAAGTCCATGCTAACCAAATCATTTGGCCAGCACGTGTGTTGTGGTTTCCAACTTGTGGCAACCCTAAGGTGAACCTGTTATGGGGTTTTTCTGGCAAGATCTGTTTAAAGGAGGTTTTGCCTTTGCCTTTGTAAAAAGGTGATCAACAGTGTGGGTTTTTTGTTTTGTTTTGTTTTTTTTGTTAATCTATTCTGTCTCTCTTGAGTGAGAACTTATTTGAGACCTTGGGGTCATTCACACTTTAGGTTGTTGGTTTTGGGGTTTTTTTTAGTGCAACTATGCGAATAATCTCACTCATGCATTCCAGGTTTGTTTTTCACACTATAGAAGCACATCTATGCACATCTTTGTGAGTTTGATTGCTCACATGTGTTAGCATTCAGATAAAGATGGAGTTGATGATGCAGATGTATTGGAAACACGTTCAAGCCACATTTTATCGCAGTATATCTCAGGTTTATTTGCATCCATTATTCACACAGTTGAGAATGAAAATCTTTTAGAAAAACTTGGGAGAAAATGGAGATTGGTTATCCCAGGTTAAGTGGGGGGGGGGAGTTGGCAGCCCTCCCCCAACTTAATTGGATGCATTTGAAATGTGTGTGAACAACAAAGATTCAACCCGATAGTTTTTACCATTTGAATAACTCCCCTTATAAACTTTTTGTTAACTGAAGCATTTGTTAATGTCTAAAAAGAAAATTAATGGGTAGTGTTGGTTCTTTTGTCTTAAAGGACTTGCCTGAACTAAAGGGGCTTTTCTTGTCACAAAAATGACAAGATCTCAGTCTCTAAAGCTAATTCATTTTGAAGAAATTTTGACTTGGGCAAAGATCTCTGACTCATGGATGTAGAGAATGTGGGGGAAATACAACCTGCATGCCATCCAAACCCTCTTTTAAAGCCCTTGAAAACCTCATGACACTATAAAGCTTCCAGACTCATTTTCCCCCAAGGATTTTTAAAAATCTTTTTTAAAATGACCTACTGGGAGCATGTTCCAGCACAGTTGACCATGACTTCAAAAAAGGAAAAAAAGAAGATCCCAACAATTATCGTCCAGTTAGTCTGACATAAATACCAAGAAAGATTCTGGAGCAGATCATTAAACAGAGAGTCTGTGAACATTTAGAATGCAATGCCATAAGCACAAAAAGTCAACATGGGTTTCAGAGAAACAAATCATGCCAGACAAACCTGATCTCTTTTTTTGATAAAATTACCAACTTGGTAGATGAAGGGAATGCTGTGGATACAGTATATCTTGATTTCAGTAAGGCCTTTGACAAGGTCCCCCATGACATTCTTGCTAGACAAGTTAACTGTTACATGGATTTGTAATTGGTTGACTGGCCGAACTCAACAATGGCTCTTTTTCAACCTAGAAAGAAGTGACCAGTGGGGTCCCACAGGGTTCTGTCCTGGGCCCAGTGCTATTCAATATCTTTATTAATGACTTGGATGACAGAATTGGGGGCATACTTATCAAATTTGCAGATGACACCAAATTAGGAGGAGTAGCTAATACCCCAGAGGACAGGATCAAAATTCAAAATGACCTGAATAGACTAGAAAGCTGGGCCAATGCTAACAAAATGAAATTCAATGCGGAGAAATGTAAGGTTCTGCACTTAGGGTGGAAAAATGAAATGCACAGATATAGGATGGGGGACATCTGGCTGAATGAAACTATGTGTGAAAGGGATCTAGGAGTCCAAGTAGACCACAAGTTGAACATGAGTTAACAGTGCGATGCGGCAGCTAAAAAGGCCAATGCTATTTTAGGCTGCATCAGTAGAAGTATAGTGTCTAGATCAAGGGAAATAATAGTGCCACTCTATTCTGCTTTGGTCAGCCCCCACGTGAAATACTGTGTCCAGTTCTGGGCACCACAGTTCAAAAAGGATGTGGAGAAACTGGAGTGTGTCAAAAAGAAGGCAACTAAGATGGTAAAGGGCCTGGAAGCCATGCCCTATGAGGAGAGACTTAGGGAGCTGGGGATGCTTAGACTGGAGAAGAGAAGGTTAAGAGGTGATATGATAGCCCTGTTTAAATATTTGAGAGAGATTCCACCTCAGCATTGGGAAGAACTTCTTGACAGTAAGGGCTGTTCGACAGTGGAACACACTCCCTCGGAGTGTGGTGGAGTCTCCTTCCTTAGAGGTGTTTAAGCAGAGGCTGGATGGCCATCTGTCAGGGATGCTTTGATTGGGAGTTCCTGCATGGCAGGGAGGTTAGACTGGATGGCCCTTGTGGTCTCTTCCAACTATGATTCTATGATTCTATGACTGATCTAGAGACCACTAGCTGACGAAGCTCTGAAATCACTAACTAGGATTGCCTAGCTATCTTCAAGCAGAAATTATTTTAATATGAAATCACAGACCCCTTGGAAACAGGAATTCCAGCCAAAGAAACTCACAATATTACACTCTTTCTTAAACTGCTGTTCTGATTCAGAAGATCCTGGATCATTTGTCCTCTTCTTCACAGGACTCCAGCCAGACATATGACAGCTTCTCTTCACAAAAATCCAATGAGACTTAGGAAATGCAATTTCTTTCCCCCAAAAACTCCCTCCACTCCCTCCCATTTCTCTACTGTGCACATATCTGGCTGAGGTGAAGGTCTTTATTGTGCCCCATTTTGAACCTCTTCCTCTTCCCCCCTTCTCTTCTTCTCTTAGCCTCAAAATCCTGCTACTTCTTAGGCTGCTGGCACACAGCAGAATTAATATTGGTTGGCACCACTTTAACTATCACGACTCCATCCTATGGAATCCTGGGATTTGTAGTTTGTTGTGGCACCAGAGCTCTTTGACAGAGACAGCTAAACATCTCATAAAACTACAAATCCTAGAATTCCATAGCATGGAGCCATGGCAGTTAAAGCCGTGTCAAAATGCACTAATTCTGCAGTGTAGATGTATCCTTCAAATCCAAATCCAGTGTTCAATAGCACTCACAGTGGTCTCAAAATCCTCTCTCTCGCTTGTGCATTTGCTTAGTTGAGTTAATATTTCCTTATCCTGGCATAACTGTTGTATGAGCTAGGTATTTGTGTTTATGAATACCTTGATTGTTATTCATGAAGTTCTGCCATAATATTTGTTATTCCTTGGTGCAAGCACTGCATATATTTTTGCTTCTTTTTATTTAACAAAATTTCCCTTTCAATAGCTCTCTGTGGATGCAGATGTGGATGACTCTGCTTATGGAGTATTACTGGCAAAGGCCAAAAAATCCTTCCCAGCCTTATGTACTCAGGATATGTATGAGTTCATGTATGTGCTTGGACAGCAAACCTGGTAACAACTTGATTACAGCCAGCAAGTGACAACTGCATTTATGGTACAACATCCTTTTGTTTTCCCTTTGGTCTGTACGTCTCCAGCCTCATCTTACTTTGGGATATACATTCAAAGTCACAAGTTTTCTTCGTTTCTATAATGCAATTTAACTAAAAAGGGGAGAGCAATCCAAAGACAAATGTTCTATTATTAATGCTATTTCCAGAGCTATTGAACTGTAAATACTTCTAGATTAGGCAATTAAAATGTGAACACCTCATTTGCCATTGTCACTTTAAGTAAAATATTTTAGGAGTATTTTTAGTTAAAAGTCTGCATGCTTACAGAATCAGTCAGTGGGGTGAGGAATCTCTTACTGTGGGCACCCCTGGGCAGCTATGTAGCTGGCAAGAGGCCAGCTCTGCCCCACTGTTAGATTGGGCAACTATGTTTGAAACTGTGCCAGAGAAAAGTTTTCCTATGAATGCTCAAAATGTAGGTGAGCTGCACCCATACTTTTCTGAGAATTAATAGGGATTATGGGACTGGTCTAAGAGCAGTGCAAATTGGTAGGGTTCTGCACTGGCTTCAGTTGAGCCACACTTATGGTGCCTTATGAATTCACAGAAAGATGGACAGACTTCACTTTTTCAGCGTCTACTCACACCTTTCCAAATTTTTCATCCTCTAATTGTGGTTGTTGGTAGCTGGCATGTTATTGAGTGGTGAAGCTGCTCTGTATATTTGTATGAAGTTTAAAGGAACTATGTTGGTCCTGAACCCCTTAATGCATCTTGGATAGCTCCTTTAAAGTTCAGGCTAAAATATTGCATAGAATTTCTGCCCCATTGACATGAAAGTTGCCATCCATAAGTCCCATCATTACTATTGTTATATGTCTTCAAGTCTTTTCCAGCTTATAGAGACCCAAAGGTCCACTAATGGGTCACTTTGAATCAGACAACCACACAGTGTTCTACTCAGGGAATGAAAAGACAAGAAGAAATGGGGTGGCTTTCATACTAAGAAAAGGTGTTGCAAAGCAGTCAGAGAATACAATGCAAAATCAGACCAAATCATCTCAGTAAGTCTCCATGGGAAACCTATGAATATCACCATAATTCAAGTATATGCACCAACCACTGGGACAGAACAAGAAGAAATTGATAGATTTTATGAAAGAGTAAAGGAAGAAATTGACAACACACCAACACAGGATGTCAAGCTGATCACTGGAGAGTGGAACACAAAGGTTGGAAGTAAAGAAGAATCAAAAACAGTAGGCAGATTTGGACTAGGCAAAAAGAATGAAGCAGGCAATGATCTGATAGATTTTTGGGAAGCCAACAAGCTATTCATTGCAAACACATGTTTCAAACAACCAGAGAAAATTTTATACCAGTGGACATAAGGGCAAAATCGATGCAAAGGCAGTTAACAACAACAATAAGGCAAACCTATCACGGGGTTTTCTTGGCAAAATTTGTTCAGAGGAAATTTACCATGGCTTTCTCCTACGGCTGAGAGTGTGTGACTTACCCAAGGTTACCCAGTGGGTTTCATATCCGAGCAGGAAATCGAACCCTGGTCTCCAGAGTCGTAGTCCAATGCTCAAACCCTTACACCATGATGTCTCACAGTTATTTCATACTGTTTTATTATTGCTGATATTTGCTGGTGGGGGATTTATTTGTTTTCAGATTGGCTGATTTCACCTAGTGTTGAAAAACAATGGCTGGCAGCTGGATTTAGCCACCCTTTTGATTCCCACAATGCTACTGAATGAGTATCACTCTGGGGCATTGTGGGAAGTGAAAAAAGTGGCCACACACACTCACTTTGTTGCTTGAGATACTGCCACCATGGTCTCCATTAATGGAGGAGAGATCCTACCAGAAGGGGTTTTGATCTCAGCCTCCTATACCCCTGACTAGACTCATACCCTTTGAGTCAGCAATGTCTCCAATGAAATTCCAGGCAACACCAGCAAAATCCCAGTCATTACAGGTGGACAACAGAACTGTTGTGCTTTCCCTGGCATAGAAAGGCTGGCAGGACCCTTGAGAATTCTCTGGGTGTATACAGTCTCTGATGTGAAATATTCCCATAGTTCCTTTTTGGATTTGACTTTGGGCTGAGATAGACATGCCTACTAGCCCAGAAAAACAGCAGTGAACCTAGTCCATGAAGAGGCAGATAAGTTGCATCTCACTCCTTTCCACCCAACGTCGAACCCTGGGGAGAACAGATTTCATTCCACTTTTTGGTAGTAGCAGGTGACAAAGAAAGGCAAAGATACCCATGAAGAGATATCTCTTTTGACTGATAATAAAAATGGAAACAATAAAAATGTTTTTGCTATTTCCTAGCATATCATTTAAGAGGTGAGGAAACGGAGAACCACAGGTAGGAGAGGCCATGACTAAGGCTTCTCCTGTTCCATTTATGAATACTACATTTAGGCCACAAAAGTAAAATGCATCAAATAGGATAGGGGTTACTTGGCTTAACATCAGTACATGTGTAAAAGACCTTAGAATTATTGATGATCAAAAGGCGAACACGATCCAGCAGTGTGGTCCTGTAGCAAAAAAGGCAAATTATATTTTAGCCTGCATTGATAGAACAGTAGTTTCCAAGAAAGGGAACTAATGGGCCCACTATATATTGCATTCCTCAGAATTGTGTTCAGTTCTGAGACCCTCATTTTAGGAAGGATATAGACCAACCGAAACAGGTTCAGAGGGGGTCAACAAGGATGATAGGAGGTATGCAGAACAAAACATATGAGGAATGGTTGTGGGAATTGAGCATGTTCAGCCTGATGAAGAGAAAACTAAGGGATGGTATGACTGTACTCTTTAAGGAGAATGTCACAAAAAGGAGGGGCCAGGCCTGTTCTCTGCTGCCCCAGATAGTAGAATCAGATCTAATGGTTTCAATTTAAAGGAGGGTAGATATTAAAGTATTATTAGAATAGTAAAAGCAATTCAGCAATGGAACCAATTACATAGAGAGGTGGTGGGATCTCTTTCTCTGCATGTCCTCAAAAAGAGGCTTGGCAGCTACTGTACCTGTTGTGGATGCCCTAGCTGGACTTCCTTCAGTGAGCAGAATGGCCAATGAGGTTCTCTATGGGTCTATGTTCCTCTGTTTCTGTTCTAATTATAAAAGTTACACACCCATTCTGCATGTTGCACCATTGCTTAAAATCTATTTTAGCCCGTGGCTGTCTTAAATGGAGACAGGAAAACAAAGAAAAATAACCAAATATTAGATGGGGGAAAAATGAAAACCAAATAAACTAGATTTAAGTAGTGTACTTAATTTATGTAAACACACACAGACACAAACATACAATTATAAATCATCTCTTTGTATATGTGAGATTTCTCTTTTGAATACATTGTTGTTATGGTTAGGTATCTTCAGGTCACATCTGACTTATAAAAACCCTATGACAATGGAAAGATTGTTGTTGTTGTTGTTTTTGTTGAAGTGGAGAAGCTCTCCCATGGTCCTAGGGAGCATTAGGATAATTTCACCATGTTTTTGGCCTTCTCTTGAGCCATTTCATACCCAGGACAGGTCTTTTTTCCTTAACAGGAAATGGTCCAGAATTTGAATTCCAGCCAAATTCTTGTTGAAACAAGACCTCTCCTGCGTATAAAGTGTTGGTCAGAGAGCAAAAACATAGATCATCATCATCATCATCCCCTTCTCCTTAGGGCTTTGGAAAACAATCCACATTGTTCACAAAAACTTTCCAGGGAGGGACAAGTAATATGCACAATTAGGCCACCTGAATGTGGTTTCTCCACTGCTTCATTTTCCTGTTATGGTCATGATTCCTTTCTCTTGCTTCTGCCTATTATACTGAGACATCTCTTTGGCCCCCCTATTCAGTGTTGTATACACTGTTTGGGAGTCGCTCCCAAGGGTTTCAGGTAAGAATCCTATCCCTACCTGGGAGATACTGGGGACTCAACTGCATCTACCACTGAGATACAATCCTTCTCTTAGAGATTGTTTCTACAGGTTTTACAATAAAGAAAACTTCAAAGAACAGCCTAGGAGCTAAAGAAGAAAGTAGACTGGTTGGAATTTATACATAATTTCTTTAAAGAGTACCTAAGATCAATTTAAAGGAAATGCAGTAGTAAACAAAGAATAACTGTGCCAGTGTAGCTAAGGATCATTAATGTGTAGCTCACATCTGGCAACAAAGGGAAGTGTCAAAGCATGTCACACCTGAGCGAGTGGGGCTGTTGCATTCCTTAAAAGATGTTATCTCATTACAGGTTATTCCAGCAGATGCTAAAGAGAGAGATTGAATGGGCAGAAAGAACATGAAGAAAGGAGGAAATATGCTTGTCAACAAGCTCTTTTAGATCCACTTCATTGAGAGTCAGTTCAGGTAATATTCAGAGAGACAAACTTTTGAAAATAATGGAAATAAACTGCTCACCACCAGAGATTTAGACTTCTGTGAGATCACAGCTCTTCTTTCCTGATTAAAATAATGGCGTTTTGCAGCGACGCTAATAATCATGCAGGAAGTACTGTCATTTTGAACAAGGCACCACTTCCAATATTCTACCGCTCACACTACACAGTTTGCTTGGATAATTCTTTTGCTTCCATTTTTCATATATCCCAGTTCCATGCTCACGTGGCACACTGCATTGTGGGATAGGGGATAACTTTGCATTGCAACATGGACCATTAGGGAGCAAAGTCAGAGACGTTATAAGCTCCATCCACTAGGGATGTAATTTGTCATTAGGGTGCATCTACACTGTGGAAGTAACCAAGTTTGAGACCATATTAAATGATGTAGCCCCATCCTATCAAACCCTGGGATCTGTAGTTTTACAAGATCTTTAGCCTTCACTCTCAAAGAGTGAGGATGCATCACAAAACTACCCAGGGTTCTGCAGGATGGAACCATGGCAGTTAAAATTGTGGCATGTTGCATTATTTCTAGAGTATAGATGCATGTTACATTTCCTCTTGAAGGCATCAATGAGTAATTTCTACAATTTTCTTGCAACTGTGAGAAAGTGTTCAAAAACCATGCAGTTTTTAAAGGCTAGTCAGAATTTAGAACTTATTCTGAAAAAAACAAAAAACAAACAAAAACAAAACAAAACAACAACAACATGTGGTTGTTCAGTGGAGAAATCAGCATTTTCTGCAAAGTAAACAGCCTTTTCTGCATGTTTCAACACAGAAATATTAATTCCAATACATAAAATGCTGGAAATTGGGGATTTATTTTGTGTAAAATTGGCACATGGTTGTGTTACTAGAAAACAGCATTTCCTGCACATCAAGTATTATTTCGGCATTGAAATAAAAATTTTCTTCACAGAAAAGTCTGCTCCCTGTGTAGAAAATGCTGATTTTTTAAAACCACATGTGAAATGTGCTGAGAATAAGACCAAAATAGTGACGATTATCCCTGGTTGCCTCTGGGCTAGTTAGCATTTTCCCCTTTCCCAAAGCTGGGGACTTTGAAAATTGGCTTATTGTGGGTGCATATGGTTGGAAGGTAGCAGGACAAGAAAAGTAGGGTTTATGCTGAACATCTTTATCAACCATCTGATGCCTCAAGGGTTGTCATAGAGGGCTCTGGAATGGCCTCTTTACTTGCAGAAGCCAAAGGATGGAGGAAGAAACTACCCTTAGACCAAGCACATAGTGCAACCGCACAGCAGAAATAATCCAGTTTGACACTGCTTTAACTGCCATGGCTCAATGCTATGGAATTCTGAGGTCTGTAATTTTGTGAGACCTTTATCCTGCTCTGTCAGAGAGCCCTGATGCCATAACAAACTAAAAATCTCAGACTTCCATAGCATCAAACCATGAGAATTAAAGCAGTGTCAAACTGGATTGTTTTTGTAGTGGAGATGCAGCCACAGTGATTGGGTTGAGTGAGACCCACTTTATTTATCTATTTACCAATTTAACTGTGATGAGTCCTGTGAAATGCAAGGAGTGCAACTTAGTGTGACTCCCCCTAGTGAATCACCCCTAGGCCAGCCCTCTGATTGAGTCATGGGACTTTGGGGAGCACTGCCTTGGGTTTGCCTTCCATCAGCAGGCCAGCAGAGGAACAACCCAATTATTGAGTTGTCTTCAGAGCCCAGGTGTTTCCCACCAGGAGAAGTTGAGAAGGAGGTCTGGAAGTGACCCCTGACTCAGCTGATCTGACCCTAAGTTGCTTTCACTCTTGTTCTTCACTGGATTCAATACAGTTAAATAGGTAAATTGTTAAATAAAGTGGCCATTATTCAACCCAATCACTGTGTCTGCTCTCTTTATTTGCATTGTAGATCAGCAGCAAGTATTTATCTATACCCACTCCCCAGTTTTCTTTCTGTGTACTACCACACAAAAACACCATGGCCACCAAAAAGCATCATTGGAGACAAGGAGAGAAAGAAATATTTCCAGAGAATAAAACATTATTACCTTCCACTCTTCACCCAAACCTCAGTAGATTGTGAAATCTGAAAATGTAGATTCTGAAGTCAAAAGCTGGTGCTGGAATGTGAATTTCTCTCATTTAGAGAGGCTAAATTAACCAGTAATGTAAAAGTTATTCAGTTTTGTTGCAAGGTACTTGACAAGAACTGTCAAAGATTGATGTCTGCCTGACCAAGTCTGTCAAATGTGTGCATCCATCACACGTCAGCTGTCAAGTGTTGTCACGTACTGATAGTTATGTCAGATGGTGCTACAACTGGATTGCTAAGCCTTTAATGTGTGCCCAAATCCCATATATCATGCAATGTGGCTCTCAGTCCTGATTTTCCATCACACTTTTCAACAACTGCTCAGTGTCCTTTTACTAGTCTAATGCTGAGTGCTACAGTCTTTGATGTTTTCTGAAGAATTTCATTGCAGCTCAGCATTCAAATACCATCCAATGAAAAGGAGGCCCTTGGAGGCAGCCATCTTTTCATACCTATGGTGTTGGTGAGAACACCATTATTCCCAATGAACCTCATAGAATCATAGAATCATAGAATCATAGAATCATAGAAGTTTAGAGTTGGAAGAGACCACAAGGGCCATCCAGTCCAACCCCCTGCCGTGCAGGAACTCCCAATCAAAGCATCCCCGACAGATGGCCATCCAGCCTCTGCTTAAAAACCTCCAAGGAAGGAGACTCCACCACCCTCCGAGGGAGTGTGTTCCACTGTCGAACAGCTCTTACTGTCAGGAAGTTCCTCCTAATGTTGAGGTGGAATCTTTTTTCCTGCAGTTTGCATCCATTGTTCCGAGTTCTGTTCTCTGGAGCAGCAGAAAACAAGCTTGCTCCCTCCTCAATGTGACATCCCTTCAAGTATTTAAACAGGGCGATCATATCACCTCGTAACCTTCTCTTCTCCAGGCTAAACATCCCCAGTTCCCTAAGGCGTTCTTCATAGGGCAAGGTCTCCAGACCCTTCACCATTTTAGTCGCCCTCCTTTGGACCCACTCCAGTTTCTCCACATCCTTTTTGAATTGTGGTGCCCAGAACTGGACACAGTACTCCAGGTGGGGCCTGACCAATGCAGAATAGAGTGGCACTATTACTTCCCTTGATCTAGACACTATACTTCTATTGATGCAACCTAAAATTGCATTGGCCTTTTTAGCTGCTGCATCACACTGTTGACTCATGTTCAACTTGTGGTCTACTTGGACTCCTAGATCCCTTTCACATGTTGTCTCATTCAGCCAGGTGTCCCCCATCCTATATTTGTGCATTTCATTTTTCCGCCCTACGTGTAGGACCTTACATTTCTCTGTGTTAAATTTCATTTTGTTAGCTTTGGCCCAGCTTTCTAGTCTATTCAGGTCATTTTGAATTTTGATCCTGTCCTTTGGGGTATTAGCTACTCCTCCCAATTTGGTGTCATCTGCAAATTTGATAACTAGGCTCTCAATACTGTCATCCAAGTCATTAATAAAGATGTTGAATAGCACTGGGCCCAGGACAGAACCCTGTGGCACCCCACTTGTCACTTCTTTCCAGGATGAAAAGGAACCATTGTTGAGCACCCTTTGGGTTCGGTCAGAAACCTCTTAAGAGATTTCAAAGGCAAGAGGCAGCCGCAGCTCTTTATATTTGAAAAATTACTTAACAAAGACTGTTCTGACTTAGAGATGTGGTTTATTAAATAATTTATCCCTGGAAGGGAAAATAAACAATTTATTCTGTTTTTCTAGCTGGAAATGACATCACATTAGGAGGAGTAGCTAATATCCCAAAAGACATGATCAAAATTCAAAATGACTGTAATAGATTAGAAAGCTGAGCCAAAACTAACAAAATGAATTTCAACAGGAAGAAATGTAAGGTATGACTTTTAGGATGAAAAAATTAAATACACAGATACAGGATGTGGGACACATGGATTGATAACTGTACATGTGAAAGTTCTAGTAGACCATAAATTGAATATGAGTCAACAGTGCGATGAAGAAGTAAACAAGTCAATGCAATTCTAGGCTGTGTCAATACTAGTATAGTGTCTAGATAGAGGGGAGTAATAGTACCACTCTATTCTGCTTTGGTCAGGCATCACCTAGAATATTGTATCCAGTTCTGGGCCCACAGTTTTAAAAAAATGTGGACAAGCTGGAGTCTGTCCAGAGAAGGGCAACTAAAATGGTGAAAGGTCTGGAAACCATGTCCTATGAGGAGTTACTTTGGGAGCTGAGTATGTTTAGCCTAGAGAAGAGAAGGTTAAGAGGTGATGTGATAACCCTATTTAAATATTTAAATGGATGTCATACTGAAGATGGAACAAATTTGTTTTCTGCTGCTCCAGAGAACAGGGCCCAGAGCAATGGGTTCAAATGGCAAGAAAAGAGATTCCTGATCTTAAGATCTATGGAAGACTGTGAAACATACTTCCTTGGAGTGTGATGGACTCTCCCTCCTTAAAGGTTTACAAACAGAAGCTAGATGGCCATCTGTTGAAGTGGTTTGATTGTGTATTCCAGCATAGTAAGGGCCTGGACTTGATGGGAGTTGAAGTCTCTTCCAACTCTATGATTCTCCCCACTCTCAGATGTCATTGAAAACTATTCAATTTTGGAAGAGATCTGACATGGGAAGAAAGTCTCTGGCAGCAAAGGGGAGGTGATTTCCCCATTTACATCTCATCAGAAGGGTTACGGGAAGGCAGCCAATGATCTGGATTTGTACTCCATTGTTGTTCTTGTTAACTGTCTTCAAGTCAGCCCTGACTCATGTTGACATTGTGGATGAGACATCTCCTAGACTTCCAATCTTCCACTGCTCTATTTAGGTCCTCTAGATTCAGGCCCATAGCCTCCTTGATTCAGTCTATCCATCAGGTGTGTTGTCGTCTTCTCTTTCTACTGCATTCCACCTTCCCTAGCATTATCGTTTTTTCTAGTGATGTGACCAAAGTACAACAGCCTCAGTTTCATAATCTTGGCTTCCACAAAAAGAAAACCTCATTTGAGATCCCTTGGGGTGTGGTGGAGTCTCCTTCTTTGGAGGTCTTTAAACAGAGGCTGGATGGCCATCTGTCAGGGATGCTTTGATTATGATTTCCTGCATGGCAGGGGGTTGGACTGCATGGCCCTTGGGGTATCTTCTAACTCTGTGATCCTAACTGTGGGTGAGCTTCATCCAGGGAAGATTGCACAGGTCCAGGCTTAGGAGAAACCAGAAGGCTGAGTGACAACTCTAGTGAAAGAGTTGTTAGGGAAGTCAAAAGACTGAGTATCTGAAGGCAGCATTTGAGAGGACAAGGTTCCTGATTATTTGCATCAAGTCTCCACTAAGAGGAGTTTCAGTTATTGTTATTAGTGTACAGAACCACAGCTGGTGAGGCTCCTGTAAACATACTTACTCGATAAAAATGACTATTGGCAACCAAGTTGCTGTCAGTATGTGGGTGTAATGGAAACTGAAGGATGGAGAGGTCTCACCTTCCCTGGCCTTCGGGTGGGATCATAAAGCTGTTCAATGGGGATGCAGTTATTTGGATAGTTCCAGGTTTGGAGTGAAATTTGAAGCAGATTGAAATATTCCATTGACACTAGAGCCACCATCCTATTCTGCCTTTCCCCTCCCCTCCCCTCCCCTCCCTAAGAAATATTACAGAATGATTCTCATCCACTCATTTTTACGTTCAGTTTTTTTTTCATTCCTGACCAAAAAAATAGGCAAACAGACTGAGGAAGGAAAGGAGAGTGACAGAGAAGATACTTAAACATTCGAAATTTCCTTTATTGTGCCTGGCATTTCCCCCCACTGATCCAAAGCTGGATGGCAATGTATCAGGTCAGTCTTAGATATGTAGTCACTTCTGTTTTATTAGACTGTTAGCCTGGAGGCAGGGATTGTTCTGAATATTATCTACACTAAAGTGTGGAGCCCAGGTTAAGCTTTCCAGAAAAAAATTAAATGATGGTATTTTTATAATTAGAAAACATTCTAATCCTCAGGTCTCACATTATCACTTCTTGTTTTTATTTGATTGTATACTTTTTTTTCCCAAGCAGGTGGCTTGGTTGAGGACGGCAACAGAGATTTTCAAAGGAAGGGCATAGTCTCTAGTCAGCTTTTCAAAAGTCAGTCTCCAAAATTAACTCCCACTGAAAGGTTGGATATACAATTAAGGCAATGCTTGGAGAACCAGCACAATTGTAGAGCCTTCTATCAGAAAAAGTCTGTGGATTGGGGAATGAGACATTAGAAATGTAGCCTGATTCCAAAACACATACTGAGGAATGAAAATGTCTCACCTCTGAAAGTCACTGAATCAAATGTATTGAAGATTCAGTCAATTCTCTTTTGGCAATGGGTGGCCTAGTCCTGCAAGCCAGCCTTCTGTAAGTATGAGAAAGAGGGAAAGATAAAGGGAGAGTGGGGAAAGCAAAGCATTTGCTTCATCTGTTTCTCTTGACAGCAGGATTTTTAACCTTGCTCATCATTTAACAGATCTCATTATAGCGCCTTCATCTCATTTTCTGGGAGGATAAATAAATACGTCTGTACACTCATACATACATTTTCTCAAGGCTGATGTATTATCCACAAAAGCATTTACATCCAAATCAACCAGGCCAAAAGAGAATGCCGAAGAAGCCATTTCTCCTCTCATTCTCTCTCTTTTTTAAAAAATATATTTTTGCTTCTGATGGTTCACATTGCTCACCTCAAGCACAGTTTTTCATCAAAGAAAAATATGGGAGCACATAAAATGGTTACATCTAAGAACTGTCAGTCCAAATAAAGGATTGCTTTGATTTGCTTAAGTTAAAAAGATCCAGCATTGCACTTCTCTGCATGTTCTTTTCAAGCTTGGTTCTTCACTTATAATGGAAGACCTCACAGGGATCTTAGGCTTGGTTAGTTTAAAATAGCTCCAACTTGCCCAAATCTACTACCCTTTCTTAATTCTTCCTCCAGTGCTGAGCCTCATTACCGTTTTCATCTATATTAGCAACATCCTACCACCTGACTTTTTGATCAAAATACTTTTGTCCATATTATCTTGTTCATACTGACTACAGGGTTCTGAGTAACCCCCCAAAGTAACTTTTCCAAATTCTGATCTTATTCCTTCTTTGTGGTTTCAGTGTATCTTCAGAGTAGGTTCAGTGTTGTCTCTAATTCAGCCATCGAGGTTTGCTTGCTCTTGTTTATTCTTCTAGTTTAAAGATCACAGTTCACAGCAGAAGACAGACACACTAGTGAACAAGATGAGGAATGAAATATGGAGGGGTTAACTATAATGGCTTCCATCTCAGGCTTCAGTCTGAACTTTTAAGAAGCTTCCTAAGGTGTTGAACTTATTTGGGGGATAGAGTTCAGAATTTTGGATAGTTCCTTTAAAAGTTGAGCTATGACCTAGTGGATTTATCACCATACAGGCATTGAGACCACTAGCCAGTCAGTGGCTTCATGTTTCTATCCCAGCTGAAGCTCGTGATCTGGAGAGGATTAGACTGAGTTTCTGCCTTAGGGAAAAGGGCAGAGTGCAGATACATTACAAGCAGTGATCTTCAGTAAGAGTGAAAAAAAAGTTCAGTGGACTCAACACTTTTGGAGAAAGTCATATTTTTCCACCTCAAACAAACAAAACAAACAAACAAAACAAACAGCTTCATTTATATACCGCTTCATACCCTTAAGGAGTGTCTAAGTGGTTTACAATTGTAAGCTATTTGTCCCCCCAACAATCTGGGTACTCATTTTAGCGACCTCGGAAGGATGCAAGCCTGAGTTGAGCTTCAGCCCTTTGCTGGTCTTGAACTCGCCACCTTCTGGTTTTGAGTGAGTGGCTGCAGTACAGGCATTTAACCACTGCACCACCTCCTTAGACTTGCTATAAGAAATGTGGATGGATGTACATGTAGTCTGCATTTAGGATGCATTTAGGATCCATACTTTCCCCACCTTGAAGAAGGAGGCAGAAAAATGAAGTGTTGTGATACTCATGTCAGAACACAAAAAATGAAGGTGGCTGCCAATAAAAGGCCTGACCATGCCTCTCTAATTCCTCTTTCCTCTCTCTTCTTCAGTACACAGAAGATCTCGCTGGGCGAGATCATCCAGAAACATGGGGAGGGGTGTTATCAGTAAGCTGATGACACCCAAATATATTTCTCTATGTCTCCGACTGATGCAGTGACTAAGGATGACATCTCTCCTCTGAATGCCTGTCTTGTGGCCATAATGAGGTAAAACCAACTCAAGCTGAATCCAGGTAAGACAGAGGTACTTGTTATTGGAAACCCAAACCCGGGACTGGAGTTGTGTCATCCAGTTCTGGATGGGGTCACACTTCCCCTGAAGGACTCTGCCCACAACTTGGGGGTGCTCCTTGACTCGTCACTCCAGCTGTCAGCACAGGTGGATGTGACAGTCAGGAGCACTTTCTGTCAGCTTTGGCTGATACGCCAGCTGTGCCCCTTCCTGGAGCCAGGGGACTTTGAAACAGTAGTACATGGATTGGTAGCCTCTCGTTTGTACTTCTGTAATGCTCTACTTGGGGCTACCTCTATGCCAAGTTCGGAAATTTCAGATGGTACAAAACATGGCAGCAAGATTAATCAAAGGTAGTTCTCGGAACGATCATATAACACCTGTTCTTCGTTGGCTGCCAATCAGTTTCTGAGCAAGGTACAAAGTGTTGGTGATTACCTTTAAAGCCCTACATGGCTTGGGTTCAGAATACTTAAGGGAACGCCTTCTTCCGTACTGTCCATCCCACACACTGAAGTCCTCAAGTAAAAACCTTCTTCAGACAATAAGTGCTAGGCTAACTTCTGTTAATCAAAGGGCCTTTTCTATAGCTGCCCCAAAATTGTGGAATGACCTGCCGGAGGAGATCGGCCATATTTCCACTCTTACAGCCTTCAAAAAGGCTCTTAAGATGGATCTTTTCCGGCAGGCCTTCCCAACCTAAATAATATATCCTAGCTTTCTCCCCCGGTGGATGTTTATGAATATGACCCTAATTCTGTAATGTCTGTCTCTCCACCTGCCAAACTATTTTATATTTATTTATTTTGTATTTTTAATTGCTTTTAATTGCACCCTCCTTCTGTAGCTGTTAGTACACATTTCAAGTGGTCACTGTTGGGCCAGGAAGTAATTTTTGCTCCCATTATTGAATTGTTGCTCAGTCTATTTATTTATTTAAAATATCTTTATCCAATAGTTATACAGATGGTTCTTGATATCTGCTGAGGTTTGGTTCCAGGACCATCTGTGGATACCAAAATCTGTGGATGCTCAAGCCTCATTAAATACAATGGTGTGGTAAAATGTTGTCCCTTATACAAAATGGCAAATTCAAGGTTTGTTTTTTGAAATTTATAAATATTTTAAAATATTTTCAAGTTGTGAATGGTTGAATCTGTGGATAAGAAATCTATGAATATAGGGGGCTGACTGTACAAAACACTAAAACATCTAATATTAACACCATCGATAACATTATAACCATTCACAACATCATAAACTTTCATATAATCATAAATGCACTTCAAAAATAAACTCTTACATACTAGATTCTTATCTCCCTTGTTATTCCCTCTTCATATCTTCTCTCCCCACAGTACAATCTCCCCTTAACATTTGTTATGAGGCCTTCCTCACTCTTCTCCTTCCTTACCCCTCTTCACTCCTCTTCACTCCACCTCTTCTTCCTTAGTCCTTTGACTTTCTTCCACATTTCTCCCCATTTATCCAACATCATTTGCTCACACCTTCTCACTCGCACCAAACTTTCTTCCACATTCTTCCACATTCATTCTGACTTCTTCCCTGACTCATGTCAGTTCTTCCCTTTATATGTCACTGACTTCCTTATACCTTAAGAAATCTTTGATGCTCAATCTATATGTCTTTTGATTTCTTGAATATTTTGTATTTTAAATCATTCAAGTCTATACATTCTATCATGCTACCTCTGTTGCGAAACATATAGTTGCCAGCAGTCCACATTTCTTTTTCAGGAAACTTATCATGGGATTGATCTAACAAATTATTATTCAGTAGCTGAGTTAACTTATCATTTTCTGTTGCCTCATATAATTTCAGGAACTATTATACCTCATTGAGGATATCTTTTACACTTTAAAAAGATTACAGTTAAAAGAATACAAGATGTCAGCACTGAAACCAAATTAAACTGTTAACCATATTAAAGGCTTATGTTCTAATTTTTTAAAAAAAACACCTCCTCCACTTTATGAACAAAACTATTAATAAAAACAGCCAGCCCTTCCAAAGTCACACAATATAAAATATACACATGTGCATACACAGGGAAGGATCTTCCACTCCACCAGCCCAAATCTGTGGATGCTCAAGATTTTCTCACAAATTGCAATTAAAGAGGACTTATTCCAGCCACAACCAGATAATAACCAGCAACAAATCATTCATGGGGTAATAGCCAGTTATTGCCAGGATAAGTCCTCTTTAATCAGGATGTGTGTGAAAATCTTCACTGCAATCACATGATTTTCACAGAATAATGTCTGTTTAAACCTCCATTTTCCTCTGATTTCCCCCCATGTCATTAAGGATTTTATCACAAGGAGAAAAATTGTGGGATTCAAAAGGCATTATCCAGGGAAAGTTGCACAATTGCAGCTAAGATTATCACAGACATCATGATTAGAGAGGGCTTATCCTGGGAATAACCAGAGAATAACCAGCAACAAATCATTCATAGGATTTTCCCATGAATGATTTGCTACTGGTTATTCCCTGGTTATTTCTGTAATAAGTCCTTTCTAATCATGACATCCTGTGATAATCTTAGCTGCAATTATGTGACTTTCCCTGGATAATGCCTTTTGAATCCCTCAGTTTCCCCTGTCTGATAAAGTCCAAATCCTAGGTTTAATTATTTTAAGGAGGGTAATTTTCAACTGAACTTTAGAAACAACTTCTTTGCAGTAAGAGCAGTTTGGCAAGGGAACCAATTGCCTGGAGAGGCTGTGAGGTCTCTTTTTCTGGATATCTTCAAAAAGAGGCTGGGCATCTATTTGCTGAGGATGCCCTAGCTGGAAACCCTGCATTGAGCTGGAGGTAGACCTAATGGCCCATATGGCCCCTTCCAACTCTATGATTATATAATTCTTTGATTCTATGGGGCAGGGGCAGCTCACCCATAGCATTATTTTTGGTACCATTGCAGGCCAAGTTAAAATCAAATCATCAATCCCCTCAATGATTTTCTTATTACACGGACTACCTGTGAGAACATTGGGCAGAAATGACAATTATGCCATTCTGGACATTGACAGACATTCATCAACATATCAGCCAAACGGTGGTACAGTCAATCCTTCGTATTTGTGGGGAATCTGTTCCAGACACCACCACCCCATGGATACCAAAATCAAGCTAATATTGTCCCCAGTAGTGGCATGTGCATGTGGCTGCATCACCATTTGGGACAGTCCCCATTGTCCCATGGAGGCATGTGTATGCAGCCATGCCACCATTGGGGACAATGGGACCAATTGATAGTGTGCCTGTGTGCATGCACCATCACAAGAAAATGGGGGCTGTCCCTAATGCTGGTGCAGCTGTGTGCATGCATCACAATTGGGAACCATGCAGGCTTGCCATCTACAAATGCTTGAATCTGCAGATGGCAAGTTTGTGGATATGGAGGGCTGACTGTAGTTTTGTGATCTCTAGATTAGCCTTTAGTCACATTGTACTAAATAATAATAATAATAATAATAATAATACATTTTATTTATACCCCGCTCTTCAGCCAAAGCTATCAGAGCGGCTTACAATTTGTTAATTAGACAATTAACTCCCCTCAAGATGGTGGTTGAAGGGAGGGCTCTTCTTGCTTCCAGCAGCAGGTGGCCTGCATCTCTCTCCCCTCAAGATGGTGGTTGAAGGGAGGGCTCTTCTTGCTTCCAGCAGGAGGTGGCCTGCCTTTCTCTCCCTTCAAGATGGTGGTTGAAGGGAGGGCTCATCTTGCTTCCAGCAGGAGGTGGCCTGCATCTCTCTCCCCTCAAGATGGTGGCTGAAGGGAGGGCTCTTCTTTCTTCCAGCAGGAGGTGGCCTGCCTTTCTCTCCCTTCAAGATGGTGGTTGAAGGGAGGGCTCATCTTGCTTCCAGCAGGAGGTGGCCTGCATCTCTCTCCCCTCAAGATGGTGGCTGAAGGGAGGGCTCTTCTTTCTTCCAGCAGGAGGTGGCCTGCCTTTCTCTCCCTTCAAGATGGTGGTTGAAGGGAGGGCTCATCTTGCTTCCAGCAGGAGGTGGCCTGCATCTCTCTCCCCTCAAGATGGTGGCTGAAGGGAGGGCTCTTCTTTCTTCCAGCAGGAGGTGGCCTGCCTTTCTCTCCCTTCAAGATGGTGGTTGAAGGGAGGGCTCTTCTTGCTTCCAGCAGCAGGTGGCCTGCATCTCTCTCCCCTCAAGATGGTGGCTGAAGGGAGGGCTCTTCTTTCTTCCAGCAGGAGGTGGCCTGCCTTTCTCTCCCTTCAAGATGGTGGTTGAAGGGAGGGCTCATCTTGCTTCCAGCAGGAGGTGGCCTGCATCTCTCTCCCCTCAAGATGGTGGCTGAAGGGAGGGCTCTTCTTTCTTCCAGCAGGAGGTGGCCTGCCTTTCTCTCCCTTCAAGATGGTGGTTGAAGGGAGGGCTCATCTTGCTTCCAGCAGGAGGTGGCCTGCATCTCTCTCCCCTCAAGATGGTGGCTGAAGGGAGGGCTCTTCTTTCTTCCAGCAGGAGGTGGCCTGCCTTTCTCTCCCTTCAAGATGGTGGTTGAAGGGAGGGCTCATCTTGCTTCCAGCAGGAGGTGGCCTGCATCTCTCTCCCCTCAAGATGGTGGCTGAAGGGAGGGCTCTTCTTTCTTCCAGCAGGAGGTGGCCTGCCTTTCTCTCCCTTCAAGATGGTGGTTGAAGGGAGGGCTCTTCTTGCTTCCAGCAGCAGGTGGCCTGCATCTCTCTCCCCTCAAGATGGTGGCTGAAGGGAGGGCTCTTCTTTCTTCCAGCAGGAGGTGGCCTGCCTTTCTCTCCCTTCAAGATGGTGGTTGAAGGGAGGGCTCATCTTGCTTCCAGCAGGAGGTGGCCTGCATCTCTCTCCCCTCAAGATGGTGGCTGAAGGGAGGGCTCTTCTTTCTTCCAGCAGGAGGTGGCCTGCCTTTCTCTCCCTTCAAGATGGTGGTTGAAGGGAGGGCTCATCTTGCTTGCAGCAGGAGGTGGCCTGCCTTTCTCTCCCCTCAAGATGGTGGTTGAAGGGAGGGCTCTTCTTTCTTCCAGCAGGAGGTGGCCTGCCTTTCTCTCCCCTCAAGATGGTGGTTGAAGGGAGGGCTCTTCTTTCTTCCAGCAGGAGGTGGCCTGCCTTTCTCTCCCCTCAAGATGGTGGCTGAAGGGAGGGCTCTTCTTGCTTGCAGCAGGAGGTGGCCTGCCTTTCTCTCCCCTCAAGATGGTGGCTGAAGGGAGGGCTCTTCTTGCTTGCAGCAGGAGGTGGCCTGCCTTTCTCTCCCCTCAAGATGGTGGTTGAAGGGAGGGCTCTTCTTTCTTCCAGCAGGAGGTGGCCTGCCTTTCTCTCCCCTCAAGATGGTGGTTGAAGGGAGGGCTCTTCTTTCTTCCAGCAGGAGGTGGCCTGCCTTTCTCTCCCCTCAAGATGGTGGTTGAAGGGAGGGCTCTTCTTTCTTCCAGCAGGAGGTGGCCTGCATCTCTCTCCCCTCAAGATGGTGGTTGAAGGGAGGGCTCTTCTTTCTTCCAGCAGGAGGTGGCCTGCATCTCTCTCCCCTCAAGATGGTGGTTGAAGGGAGGGCTCTTCTTTCTTCCAGCAGGAGGTGGCCTGCATCTCTCTCCCCTCAAGATGGTGGTTGAAGGGAGGGCTCTTCTTTCTTCCAGCAGGAGGTGGCCTGCCTTTCTCTCCCCTCAAGATGGTGGTTGAAGGGAGGGCTCTTAATAATAATAGTTATAATAATAGTTACTCTTAGGAACAGGAATTTTACCAAAGTTTTTTTAAGGCTTCCAGCTGCTTTTGGTCCACTAACAACTTTCACCTGGTGACAGACACAGTTGTTTGCTTGCCAATATTCTGGTTGTTTGTCTCCCACTGGAATGGAACACTACACTTTCTTTCTCCCCTTCCTTCCCTATCACTTATTCCTTGTGTGTCGAGTCTTAAAAGTAGCTTATTGGCCTGGGGTTTTTCATGCTGCTTATCTTTGTCAGTCCCACTGAAGGGGGACTGTTGGTCCCCCTCCTCTCCTGCTGAGCTGCATGAGACTTCTTGAGACCATCTTTTATCTTGCTGTCATCATCCAATGAACAAATTATTACACCTTATGAATACACCGACACTTTGCTGGAGAATTCCACAGGTATTTGCCAACCCAGTGAAGAATTAGCTAAGCTAAGACATGTGAAAGAGCGCGATAAAGGCAGAGTACATTAAAGAAAATCTTTATTCTAAGTATGGGAATTCTATAGCAAAAGGATATCCCTACATGAAGGACCGAACTATCCTACAGACACAGAAAGAAAGTTTAAGTTAGAGAATACAATCATTTCAGCAAAACCAGGAAAATAAATCAAAACTCTGAAATCATTGACTAGTACATGTTCCTAACTTTACTCACAGATCGGATGGGATTTGTAGTCCTTGATGTTTCTTCATAGCTGGGGCCTGAACTTCACTGTTCAGTTCTACCAGCCTCCTCATGGTCTGCCTTACAAGAGCCAGAGACATAAGTTCAGCAGGCAGACAGACCAACCAATGCCTCATGTTGCATCCAGGCATTTTAAAACCTCTCCCACAAATCATCTCAAAGGTTCATGCTTCTCAACTGCCCATCTCATTGGATAGTTGCCATCTCATCACCTGTTATGTAAACTCTCATGAAAATATAACATGACCCTTTGTTATCTAGGAGGAAGGCTCTGATAAATGAAGGACCCGCGCCGGGTGAGGCCTGAAAAGCCAAGCCCCCAACAACATCAACAGCGGCGGCGAGCGGCTTGAGGGCAGGGGAGAGGCCTCCATGGCCAAACCCCCAACGACGCCAACGGACCCGCGCCGGGTGAGACTTGAAAAGCCAAGCCCCCAACAACATCAACAGCGGCGGCGAGCGGCTTGAGGGCTGGGGAGAGGCCTCCACGGCCAAACCCCCTATGATGCCAGCACCTCCACTGACAGCGCAGAGTGATGCAAGGGAGGCGGCGCTAGCGGCGGAAGGAGGGAGCGCGGACGTCCGGGGCCAGTCAGGAGGCCCACCCACCAACTGCTCCTCCCAGAGAGCCCAGGCGGCAGCGGGAGAGAGCACGGACGCTCAGGGGCCATATAGAACGGCCCAAAGAACACTTGCCCCTTCTGAGTTACTGCTGTCCCCTCTAATAGCTATGATTGCTGTCTGGCTGTCTCCTGTTTGGGTAATTCTTGTTTCCTTCTACCCTCCTCTCTCTCATATTGTTTGCTGGGGAGGAGATGGAGAATCCTTGTATGTGGGAAGGGTTGGATTATCTGGGGAGGGAGAGGGTAACCTTTCTGATGCAAGCGGGGCTCCCATCCAAGTTGTGTGGGGCAAGGGGAGGTATGACGGTAGGAGAAAGGACTGGCGTTCCAGGGGAAGGCGAGATCGATGTTTAATATCTATCTCTCCTTCCAGTCCTTCTCCTAACCTAAAGGACCTGAGGGTCACTCCAGCCGTACCACAAACCCTGTCTCTGCTCCTGTGCAATGCCAGGTCCATCAAGAACAAATCCCACATTATACACGATCTAATTGAGGATAACAACTGTGACCTGGCTTGCATAACCGAGACCTGGCTCGAACCTGAAGGGGATGCTGTGTGGGCTCAGGTCCTCCCTCCCGGGTACTCGGTGAAGGACCAGAGCAGGTTAGGTGGGCGGCGGGGGGTGTTGCCTTGGTGCATAAAAACACCTTGTCTCTAACCAGGAACCAAGTTCGTCAGACTACCTATATCGAGTGTATTTACCTGACCCTGAAGGCTAGAGACAGTCTAGGGATTCTGTTGGTCTACCGGCCACCCCGTGCGCTAACAGACTCCCTTAACGAGCTGACACAGTTGGTCTTGGAGCTGGTGTTGGGAGTCCCCCAGGCTTCTAGTCCTGGGAGACTTCAACATCCCCTTCACAGCCAACACAGTTCCATCCGGTGCAGCTCGGGAATTCATGGATACCATGACAGCCATGGGCCTGTCTCAGCTAATTACGGGCCCCACGCATTCTGCGGGGAATACGCTTGATTTGATTTTCTGTACGGACATGGAAACCCCGTGGGCGGAAATTACTAATATTTCCACCCTGTCATGGACGGATCATTTCCTGGTGGAGGCAAGCATCAAGGCATCGACCCAGATCCCCCCCGGGGGTGGTGGACCTATTAGAATGGTCCACCCTCGAAGGCTGATGGAACCTGATAGGTTCCAAGAAGCCCTAGAGGGATATATGGCTGGAAGTGACGGCGACACTGTTGATGCCCTAGTTAACACCTGGGACACTGATCTCTCCAGGGCTATACACAGTATCGCTCCCAAGCGCCCTCTCAGGCCTGCTTCCAAAAAGAAGCCCTGGTATACTGAAGATCTCCGGGCAAGGAAGCGGGTTCTGCGACGGCTAGAGCACGCCTGGCGGAAACACCAGCGTTTATCCGACAAGGCTCTCCTAGACCACCTTTTGAAGGACTACGGAGAGGCGATACAAGCAGCTACTGATGCAGTGACCAGGGATGGCGTCGCTCCTCTCGTGGCCTGTCTAGAATTGGTAATGGACTGGATGAGGGAAAACAGACTCAGTCTGAATCCAGAGAAAACGGAAGTACTCGTGATAGGTTCCCCAGGTCCGGGTATGGAGGTGGTTCCACCTGTCCTGGACGGGGTCATGCTTCCCGTCAAGGACACCGTACGCAGTTTGGGGGTGCTCCTTGACTCGTCGCTCCACCTAACTTCTCAGGTGGATGCGACGGTCAGGAGCACTTGTTATCAGCTTCGGCTGATACGCCAGCTGCGTCCCTATCTGGACGGGGGGACCTTGAAACTGTAGTACATGCTCTGGTAACCTCTCGGTTGGATTTCTGTAACGCGCTCTACATGGGGCAGCCTTTGTATCACACTCGGAAGTTGCAACTGGTACAAAATATGGCAGCTCGGGTGGTCACTGGTGCTCCCAGGGCCTCCCATATAACAATCTTGAAAGATCTTCATTGGCTGCCGATTCGCTTCCGGGCTCAGTACAAAGTGCTGGTCATTACCTATAAAGCCCTATATGGCTTGGGCCCAGGGTATCTGAAGGACCGTCTCTCCCCATATAATCCGCCCCGCACACTTAGATCCACTGGACAGCACTTATTGAGAGTTCCAGAGGCTAGATTAGTGAGTACAACAAAGAGGGCGTTTTCCATCTCTGCCTCTTGCCTCTGGAACTCCCTGCCTACTGAGCTCCGCTTGTCCCCCACCCTCGGCCAATTTAGGAAGGACTTGAAGACCTACCTATTCAAGCAGGCATATCCTTGAATGGACCTTCTTTATAATTCTGCCTGTCAACAACCCGCTTACTGTACTGCCATCGCACTTTGCATGGGGGATAATGTTTTTAATGTTTTTTATTGTATTTGATTTGTTTTTAACTTATATGTACTTTGTTGTTTTAATGTTTATACATGTTGTACACCGCCCTGATCTCTGGAAGGGCGGTATAGAAATATTATTATTATTATTATTATTATTATTATTATTATTATGGGACCTCTATTTATCACTGTCCCTCTGGGAATCTTTTTGGCCAAAGTGAAGAATATATATACTGACAATAAATAAATGCCAGGAAAGAGGGAGAGATTGAGAGGGAAGATCAAGATCTGCCAATCAACATTCATCCCCTGGAGAATATCTGATGCATAATATTGGGAATAGCATAGCATCAAAAGTCTTTTGTGTCTGTTCTGTAAGAATCACATTCTTATACAGAAGAGGAAAATATCTAAAATTTCAGGGATTTTTTTTTTTTAAGTCACAGAACAGATTGCTAAAATTATATTTCTTGACATGTCCCAAGAACTGATAGACTGGTGATGCTGAACTGTTTGTCTACATTTGTTAGGTTATTAAATATAGATAAGGTTGGAAGCAAAGCAGCTTTGCATGTCATTATTGAATTGAAATAGCCGATAAGTAAATATTGAATTTGTAGAAGTCAAACATTAAAACGTAGTGGGCAATCTACACTGTGTTATGCTAGATCACACCCCTTTGTGCTCAGTCTTCATTAAGCTGTGACAACTGATTTTCCATACTTTCATATGCAGAAGAACCAAATCATGTTCCCTGACTACTATGGTTTCATGTTACTGGGACAATGAATCCACTCTGGGCTTTAGTCTAAACTTTGAGGTTACTAGTCAAAACTCTAGTGGTTATTTACCATCAAACTAAGTTCAAGAATGAAAACCCTCCATTAGTTTCAGTAATTAACTGTCCTGCTTAAATCTTGCATACTCAGGACTGTGGTTTCCTTGACTGGGTCTATTCAGGTGCAGTGTGCCTTCATTCTTTTCCTGTTCTCTTCTACTTTACCAAGCATTATCATCTTGTATACATTACTTTTTTTTCCAATGTCGAGCTTCCTCTGATTCATTCTTCTCCTATCTCATGCCCTTTGTGCAGCTTAGAACTTTCCTTTCACAACTGAACACATCAGCAGCTGAACTTTGCATTGAGTCCACTTGCATCATCAGACTCAGCACTACTTGTACTTTTCCTCTGCTTTTCCCTAGTAGCTGGCTAAGTGCCTTCTGATCTGAGAATTTTGTCTTCTGACACTATCTTTTGTTTCATTTTGGATTGCCTCAGCACAGGGTTTTCAAGGTAAAAGGCTTCAGGAGTTATATCCTATGACCTGCACAGTAATAACTCCTTTGGAACTAGATATGGACTACTGCTACCCAGTAGGCATTTGGCACATAGAAGCCTCCAACCAATATCCCATGAGCATAATGTGTATACAGGGGTACTTGCATATGGACTGAGACTATACTGAGTCATACACCAGTATAAAGTCACTTCTGTGCTTCACAGCAAGTAGTCAGAATTACAGAAGGATCTGGCTACCTCCTCCGTAGCCAGATGCATAAAATCATGAAAGCAACATTGAGACCCCTGGAGGACCCTGGAGGATTTTAGCACTGGTGTCATCCCCTACAGGTGGGAAGCTTCTCTGATCCTAGCTGCTTACCATGGAGCATGGAATGGCCATGCAAAGCAGCTTTGGGGCTTTGCAGTAAGTGGTGGGGAGGCTTTGGGTGCTGTGGTGTCAGGATCTGAGTATCTCAGCTAAAGCTGCTAATTCCTTTGATTGTTAATGAGCTGGAGTAAAAGAAAGAGGTTGTGCCAGAAGTCTCAAGGTCAGTCTCATGAGATCAAATGGTATGGGGTTGGAAAGAGGGCCAACCCTGGGGGAAAAATGGAAAATGAGTGTTGGATTATATGAACGAATGGGGCATCAGATCACTCAAGATTTGAATTACTGTTGGCTTTAATTGTACTGTGTTACCACAAGCTTCTCAACCCTAACAATATGTGTCTGCTGGAAACTTCTTTGGTTTTCTGAACATTTTCTAGTTTACTACTGAAGGTTGAATTTCTGAACTGAAGTGATCTTGATGATGATGATGATGATGATGATGATGATAATAATAATAATAATAATAATAATAATAATAGATGTATTTCTAGCTCTCCCAATCACGAAGAATCCATACAGAGGGAGAAAGTGAATACTGACACACACACCCTGTGCCCACCAAAAAGATTTCTGCATGTGTAAGGGATATTTATGCAGAATCTAAGTGGATTAGCATAGCCTTTTGACTCACAAGAGCATGTGAGTCCACCACCACAGAAAGGTAGTGTCAAGGGGGGACTATCCAGTGTGGTGGATCTACTTTGAGACAGTGTTGAACCACTTGGATGGTTCCTTGGGATTGGATAATATCCATTGAGATATTACTTTCTGAGAGAGCCAGCTGACCCACAGAGAAAATAGGAATTCAAATTAATTCAAATCCTTGTTCACCACTGTTGGTGATTTTGGAGGCTGCACCAGGAATTTTAAATTAAGAAAGTGATTAATCTGTCAGATTCACCTTTTCCCATCTTCATCTTTTTTTTTTTAAAAAAAAACGCCACCACCCCATCTTGTTTATGAAGAAATTTTCAAATTTTTGCTACCATTCAAAATTCTCAACCATTCGCACTAGCTGAATTCAGCAACTACAGATATTCCCAATCACTAAAATTCCAAAATAAACTATAGCCTCAAAAGGGGGAGGGGGGGGACATTTTCATACTTTTGAAGTTCCTTCCAACTTTATGATTCCTTTTGTGGTTTTAAGAGGTTTTTTTTTAATGCCACCTTGGGGAATTTTACTCTAAAAGATAGCTTACTATTTCAATAAATGAAAAAAAAATTTTTTTTTAAGAAATAGGCTGGAATCCTATTTGTTAGTCCCACCTGGAGTAACTGCATTAAATCTTTTGTTGAATAGTGAATCAACTTGTAGATAAGTCACATTGATTCAATTGGTCTACTCTATTTGGGGATTAACACAAAAAGTCTATAGTGTATTCCAGCTTCCAGTTCTAGAATTGTTGTTCAAACAAATTGTTCTACATTAAGAACAATGAATTATATTTGGCATCCCACCTTAATTCTTAGTTTTTTGATGCTCAGTGTCATGGTTTCTTCTCTGAAAGTGTGTACGGACAATCAGTCATGTCCATGAGGACTTGTTCAATAGCTTAATGGACTTTGAGTCTGTTACTATAGGGCTCTTATGATCTCAGGCTTCAGTATATTCCATTGATTTCACCTATGCAGATTTGTCCTTGTGTATTCTTTGTATTATTTCTGAGAAGCTTGTGGAAAATAACCCAAATAAATAAACTTGTGAGTCATAATTACAGTGAACCACAACAAAGTCAGAATGTTTTTCAAAGCCATTTCAACTTTTGGAGAGAAAACAATAAAAGACTATGCATGAGAAAAATTACAAATCAATATGTTTACTTCTTTCTGCAGGGAAGTTGTTTCTTTGGGGCAGGAAGAAATGCAGTTTCTTCAGAGTTACCCATTCGGCCCAGGGAGTTCTCTGATCCATTTTCATGACAATGGTGTTAGAATCGATATTTTACCAAGATTTACACACAAGTAGCTAAACCTGCCAGGCCTACCTGTGATTTGTCAGCATTGTGAATTCCTTATTACTGCCCTCACTCAAAACACACTTTTGATTTACCTGCTGTTCGATGCAGTATGTGGTAGTCTTAAGATGAAATATTAATTTCCCCATGGATGGATGTTCTGTTTTCTGACCTGGTTGTCTTTGGCATGATACAGCATTTCATAATCAATGGAAGCATTGGAGAGAGTATGAAGGAAGCCTTCTAATGGGGATGGGGAAGAAGAGCTAAGAGGATAAAAGCCACAAAGAAGATTGCGCAGCCAGAAACATTTTATGCTATTTGAAAACTAGAGCTTGGAAAAGAGGTATGGGTTGTTGTTGTTTTATGGGATTACAGTGGAAGCTGATGCCATTTGAGCAGTGAAGCTTGAATCATAGAATCATAGAGTTGGAAGAGACCACAAGGGCCATCCAGTCCAACGCCCAGCCATGCAGGAACTCCCAATCAAAGCATCCCCGACAGATGACCATCCAGCCTCTGCTTCTGTGGGTTCTAGTCCAAACAATAAAGGAGCTATCCAAGCTACTGTATATCCCAAAGTAGTCCAGATGCATGGATAGCACCTTCAAATATTGGGCTAAAATGTAGAATTTTCCACCCTGTCAGAGCCTCAAGCCTTCTGTTAGCATGCCCTACACCCCTCTCACTGAATATGGGGTTTTATATTGAATATTTAGCATCAGACATATTTTTGAGTGGTCATGATGACCTTTGGAACACTAGGAAGTTACCTGTGTCAGAAGGCACGTTAGCCAAGGACATGTAGGAGACCGTGATAGTACTAAAATGAAATTTAAATGGGTTTATTGATCCACTCCACCCCACTAGCTCTTTGTACTTCCTCTCACAATGGAGACTTGTGAAGCAGTTAAGGACCATACCTCTACCTCACCCCATGTTGTATTCTTGTCTGAAAGTGTGTACGGACAAGTGTGTGTGTGTTTGCATGCACCTTTGCACATTTCTAAATAAAACTCTCTTATTCATTGAAACTGGAGTCTCTCTGCAATTACTACAACTATACACAGCTGAAAAAAAATCCACTGAAGTTACCCAGCTCATGCAGACCTCCTTTTGAGCTAATAATTTCCCCAAAATACCTAGGAGACATTGACGCTATTGGTGGGGACCCTAAGTACCCCCACCTTTTAGGTTAACCTTCACTTTCCACAACTCTCCAAATCCCTTAGCTTGCATCACTAGCTGCCATGCAGAACAAGAAGTTTTGGCAGATGTGGAGCACAGAGATCCCTTATGCAAGCTCTGCCAAAATTTGTAAAGATATTTTAAATAATACACCTATAATTATACTCATCATTTCCACTATTTCCAGTATCTGTGAGTGCTTTTTGGAGCAAGAGGAGACATTGGAAGCCTTGCCAGAACCCTGATTGTTTAACTGTTTTAAAACTTTTGTATTTTTTGGATTTTTACAATTTTTTTTAATTGTTGTAAACTGCTTTTAGTCTCTATCTGGAGGAAAAAGCAGGATATAATAATCATAGTAACAACAAAAACAACCCTAAGTTTTAGAGAAGTTGAAATGAAGGCCAGAATCCTGTATCCTTATATACTTAGTATTAAGTACACCAAGAAACCTCTCCTGACCAGTAAATAGTCACAGGCTATGCTGTGATTGGGATTTACCAGTTTCTTAAAGGATGGCAATAATGTGCAGCTAAAAATCTATGGCACATCATTGTGAAATTCTCCGTGCACATCACTGCCAAATGTGCAATGCTGGTCATTTGTGACCATGAGCAATGGCACCACATGTATAACTCTGCTTCACAATCTTGAATTGAATATGGCCGTTGCACAATGGTACAAAAACTCAGCCTCCAGGCGCAATGGAACTTAAGCCTGTATAATGCACTAACCAGGTGCCAGCCAGGATATTTCAGATCAATGGATCTTCCTGGACAAATGCAATACAAGAGCACAGCTGTAAAAATGAAGTTTATAAAAATCAGTCGGTTTGTCTCTAGCCAGCTGATTTTCTCCTTGAATCACTGTGACTGATTCTTACAACTTCCTCTTGTTAGTTTCTAAAAATTCTTAAACAAGAGAGAGCTTTCTTAGTTGCTGGAAAGGCACTAAATGTCCAGCTGTCCCTTTGATTTTTCTGTTAGAGCCTATATTGGCTCTTAGCTGAGTAATGATGATATAGATTGGGAAGAAATTATAGAACCACCCAGGCTATTTTCTCTCCCATCAACAGAGCATTTAAGCATTGCTACAGTTGACAGTGTTGTAGGCAATACTGGCACGCCCCAATCAGCAGGAACAATGTCACCACCTAAGGTTCCCTGTTCCCTTTGAGCTTAGTTGAAATTGCAGTGGTGGTCTGTGGCTTCCATGTCAATGGAATGGTGAATCTACTTTGAATTTTTATCTGAACTTTAAAGGAGCTATTTAAAGTACAGGACCTATTTGGGGGAATAGAGTTCATCCCCCTGGATAGTTCCTTTGCAATTGAGACTAAAGGCAGAAGAAAATTCACTGCCTGCATGACATGGAAGCCTCCAGGTGCTGCTTAGAGGGAAAAAAAATTCTCAGCAAAATACAATGTTGCTCTGAAAATTCCCTTTCCTTATTGCTCCTAATCTAACTGCACAGTTGTGAGCTGTCCCCGTGGCAATGCAAAATATTCTGGTGTGGCTTGCTCTTGAATCCAGATATTTTAATTTTAACAAAGACCTACTCCCAATGGAGGTGCAAATACAACAACTCTTTTGTTGGTATGGAATAGTGGCTCTTTTTCATTTTGGAGTCTCCTTTTGAGTGTGGCTATGTGGACTGTGGGGACAGCATGGTGTTGTGGTTTTAGCATTGGACTGTGGTTTTTTTCCCTGCTCAGCTGTGGAAACCCACTAAGTGACCTAAGGTAAGTCACACACTCTCAGTCCCAGAAAGCCTATAACAGAGTCACTTTAGAGTCCTGTAATTGTTTTTTTTTAAACACACACTGAAGTTTTTGTGTGGTCTTTAATATACACAAATCTGAATAACTGGTAAGCTGCTCTGAGCTGTATTATTGGGGAAAGGTGGGGTTTAAATGATGCAGCAACAGCAACAGCAACAACAGAAAGAACTTTTGTGAAGAGAAGAGAAGAAATTTTGTTAGACTCAACAGCAGTCTTAACAAACCTAAGTAACTTTTCTTGCACCTTTTGAGTCTTGTGAGAAAATGAATTTTCCACCTTGAGCATTTGCACATATGTGAACCATAGAGGTTGATTTTGAGAAATCAATTACACACACAATATACACAAGAGATGTGCATATTTTAAAAGCTACACAGTGAAAAGTGCATCATTGAAAAAATTATGCAGAAACATGCTTCTTTTGGGTAGAGGAAAGTTGCATCAGTTTGGTAAGTTCTTCAAATAAATTTGTGCATATTAGGAGAACATGGGTATCACCTTCTTCAGCATGTATGAGATTATAAACTGGATTCACAGTCTCATAACTTTTGGGATGTATGTTTATGGTTAATGACTGGATGGGATCTCAAGACCAAGCTCTTAAGTCAGATAGCCCTCACACCAAAGGTTTCAAAGTGCTGGAGAATGTTGACTGCGGCTTTCTCTCAACCATGGGGTGCTTTGAGATAAGAGGTTGCTGCAGAACTTTAATAGGTCCTTTTTAGCTGCCCCAGAGTTGGGAGAGCACTGCTGTTGTTATTCACCAGCTCCCCAGTCTTCAGCACCTCAAGCATTCTTCAGTTGGGCACCACCTGTTTTAAGATGTAGGTTTTGAGGGGTGCCGTGACTCAGCAGTGAAGATGCTGACTCTGATGACCACAAGGTCACCAGGTTGGCAGTTTGAGACCCAAGCACCATGTGACAGAGTGAGCTCCCATTATTAGTCCCAGCTTCTGCCAAACTAGCAGTTCAAAAGCATGTAAAAGTGCAAGTAGATAAATAGGTACAACTTCTGTGGGAAGGTAACAGCATTCTGGCAGTCATGTTGGCCACACGACTACAGACTCATCTTTGACTACACTGGCTCCCTCAGCTTAGTAATGGAGATGAGTACCACCCCCTTCAGTCAGACACAACCTGACAATCTTGTCAAAGAGGTAACCTTTACCTTTACCTTTTGATGATGTAACATTGGCAGAAGTACATATGATGATGGATCTACATTCTTGTAACTATGGTGATGCAGGATCACAGTCATTGTTTTTAGAAGTATTCATGTTTCAGAGTAGGAATAAAACAAAGTCTCATAGCTCACTACAAAAGAAAAGAAAATGGAATGCAGGTTGAATTTGGAGGAAATCAACAAAATTGAGATCAAAAGATTTCTCCATCCCTAGATCACTGCGATGTGGAGGAACCATTCTACAAAAACAATAAAGCAGCTGATGAGTGAATTATGTAAGAGTTAATTCATCTCAGCTCAGAAAGCACTAGTGCCACATTAAGGGTTCTCATCAAAATCTCTCCCCCCCACCTCTTTTTACTATGCATAGATGGGGAAACTGGAAGAGGCCTTTTAATCTAGCACTAATCTGGATGACAACAGAAAGTTCCACAGGAAACCAAGAAAGTGGGAAAGAAAGGTCCAAAACACACTGCAGAAGCAATACAGTTTGAGACCACTAACTGTCCTGGCTCAGTGCTAGGGAATTCTGGCAACTGTAATTTTGTGACATTTACAATTTAGCATTTGCTGTCAGAGAGCTCTGGTCCCACAAGAAACTCCAGTTCCTAGGATTCCCTAGCACTAAGCCAGGGCAGTTAAAGCAGTTTCAAATTGGATTATTTCTGCAGTGTGTTTTGGACCTAAATGATCAAACAGCCAGAGAAGTAGCTTAGTCTTCTAACAAGAAGCCAGCCCAAAATCCATGGATTTATAGCATGAGATGACAGCCTATTGACTCCTTGTGTCATCTCACTAGATGCCCCCTATTTCTAGAACCTCCTTCTTGCACAAGTTTGTTCCATCATCTCTTTGATCAGCTTTAAAGGTAAGTTGAAGACAATTTTGTTTAAGGAAGCATTCCCCACCATTACAGTACATAAATTTCATTTCCTTTGTCATTTCAACCTATGTTGTTTTATTGTTATTGTTTTGATTTAACTTGTATTCATTTGTAATTATTGTTTCTAGAATAAACAACTCCTACAGGTTTTATTTATTTGTTTTAAGTAATCTGATTATTCTTTACAGTGCTGTGCAAATTTACAGCACTTTATTAATAAAGATCATCATCATCATCTGATACCTGGTAGCTGGAAGAAGATCAGTGCCACTTCACAAACTATGAAAGTTAGAATAGCAGAAAAGTAGACAAAATTTGATCTGCAGTGCTGGGTGGCCAAAAGACAGAAGAAACCATGCTGATTGGGCATTCTGGGAGATGTATTCCTAAAAATTTAACTTTTCCAATTCTGTGATTGTCACAGCCACATTGACAGTTATGAAATATTAGTTCACTAGACATTGGCTAGCTTTTGAAATATGTTGGCTTTCTTCTGTACTGCCAGTTTACTTATGGGGTGTTGCCCGCTGTGGCATAAAAAAAACTAATTGTAAATATATTCTATTTTATGTATTGTTAGGGTTCATGTTCTGGATTATTATTTATTTATTTATTTATTTATTTATTTATTTCCTGCCTCTCCATCGAATCGAGGCGGGATTCCAACAATCAATAAAATATAATAGTACACAATCAAATATTATAATCATTATCCTAAAACCATCACAGCATTAACAGCAATACTAACAATAAAAATAAACAAGGTTTGTATAGAACTTCCTGATGTGTATTTACTCGTAATGTGCTTTTTTCATTTTTTAATAGCATTGCATTAGCATTAAAAGTAAATTTTAAAGTAAAAGTAAAAGCAAAATCTACACAACAAACTCAGTACTGTATAACAGATCAGTGTGACTGCTTTTCACCCATAATTAGGTCTCAGTCCTTTGACAAGAGAATTACAAACCATAATTTGGACAATAGAATAGCATAGCATATGGGAATACAGCCACCCCCCACCCTAGGGTCTAGCAGCATTAACATGGATGCTTCCCATATGATTATCCCAATCCTCTCTCAAGTGATTCTATTCTTTTGTAATTATAATTTTATAATTCCAATTTGCAATTATGACTTTGTAGTCAACTGTTGTTGCTTTAAACTGGATGGGTGAAATGAGGCCATTGATTTAATGACTCTCTTTTGCATTTATTGTTTGATAGCTTGTATCCTTGAAATGTGACTTCTCTCATGAAGAATGGGGTCTTTCAAGGTGAAACTTGGTCATTCTTTTGGGCACATTTGAGCATGTCAAGGTAAAAAAAAAACTCAACTACTATACCTATTTTCAAAAGAAAGATGTAAAACAAACTGAAACCAGTTATTTACCTTGGACATTGAAGTATTCACAACTTTAAAAGCTGTTACACACTCCCAGTAGTGCATATAACATTTTAGAGAATTTTACAAGTAAAGATCTAATTACCTTTGATAGTCCTAATTAGAACAGAGCCATTGAATCAATTGAATTTACGTATATGTTGACTCTCTAGGCAACAATTGGGTCAATGGGTCTACTGTAGTTGGGATTGGCCAATAGGATTCCAGTCAAAACCAATGAAGAACTTACTGTCCAGAAGATTTAAAATTTTAAAATAGAGATGACAACCAAGAGTGAGAAATGAGACCAAAGGACAGGTATGAGCACCCCTACACTTCTTCCACAAAATGCAAATTTGCATCACTCTGAGTCTGAATAACCTTCAAACAATTACCATAAAACCTGAAAGTAGTGGCAAGCTATAACTTGCTAACAATGAGTTGCTAGCCAAGGGAGTAAATGGCCAGTACATTTTAATTTTTGAGTATCTGCCAAAATGACAAAAACAATTTAAGCTCCATTTATTTCACTGGGTCTCCCAATGGCCGATGGCTATCCCATGTCAGTGGGATAGTGAATCTACATGCCATTTCTAGGATAGCTTAAAAGGAGCTATTCATTGTGGTGAACTTCTCTTGGGGATAGGATGAGTTTCAGCTGTTTCTGCAGGAAATGAAATGCTACAAAAGAAAGGTTACAAATCCATAGCTGCAATCCTGAATGCCAGCCACCATTTTCTGCACAGTAACTATATTTTCTGTACAGAATAGGCCATTTCTATGCAGAGAATAATGTTTTTTGAGCAGTCTCCTCCACCTCCCTCCCCAACATACGGTTTTTGCACTGAACAAGTCTTGAATGGTAAATAATCATTGAAAACCATAGTTTTCAAGGAATTTCTTTCAAAGGAAAAAAATTGCAAGTGAATTGTGTGAAATCACACAATAATGAAGTCACTCATTCATACTACGTAAGGAAAGAATTGTTGTAATAATTTAATTTAATATAATATATAATATAATAATGCATAGGTAAAGTAGTGGAATTACACACAGTTCAACTACAAATATGTCAGTCACTGTCAATCGATCCAAAGTTATTGCAATACAAAGGCTGGATTTTTTTAAAAATCTTCTTACGTTTCTTATTTTCTTTCCTCTCTGTAAACTTATTCCATTTTTTGAAATGCATGTCCACTGCCCTTTAAAAATATTCATTAACTTCCACCAGTTGTTTGAACTGTACTACTTTCAGCAATACCTTGACATTTAGTGATGGCCACATATCATTTGTCATGACATAACATCCTTCTGTATCCTGCATCTCAGCTCACTGGCTGCATTGATCCATATGTTTGTTTCAATTTTCTCTGGTGCAGAAAAGGGCAACTGAAATGATCAGGGGGCTAGAGCACCTCTCCTATGAGGAAAGGTTACAGTATTTGGGCCTTTGTCGCTGGCTAGTGTGGATTGGGAGATGATTGAGATTTTCTAAAACTATGCATTTGGAGAAATCGGTTCTTTCTTCTTCTTTCAGAATGCCAGTGGTTCTGGATGTGTCAGGAATTGTATCTGTGAGATGCTCTCCTGCCAGAAATTTAATTTAGATCCGGGATTAGAATTAGAGTTGAGATTTATAGTTTATATTTAGACATACCTGTATAAACCTTGAATTCGTTCTTTAAAGCTTAATGCATTTCTAATTGTGCTGAAAAGGCTGTGAAATATAACTTTGATTTTAAAAAAGCTTTACCAACTAGGCTTGGTATGTGTGAGGTGTTCCCACTCTGTTTGCAGCCAGCTGCTTGTATAACAGGGGAGATCGGAGCAAGCTCCATGGCTTAAAACAATAATATATACGTATACATACCTACCTGGACAAGAGGGTTCATTATTGATAATATGTTGATGGTTATATTAATGTTCTAAGATTCATTGGTGTTTTGCTTTTGCTATGGTTTGTGTGCATATATATATATATATATATATATATGACTAGCTCACAGTCATAATTTCAAAGATATTACGTCTGGTGGTGGTGGGAAGGATTCACACAGATCTTGCCAGGATCTTGCCAGACTTCGAGATGGTTAAGCTGGTCATCAAGCTGGTCAAAGCACGAGAAGCTTGAGGCTAAAGGGACCAATTATATAATACTACAAACTCAAGAGGAGGGATTTTACTATTTACTATTAAAGTATTTGAATGTACTATGATTTTAGATCTGACCAAAAAAAAAAGTCATGGACCTGTCTACTTTGGTTTCTTTCTTCTTCCATAAAAGCTGTTCTTAGACTGGAGTCTAGAATCTGTTTTTTGGAGCCTAGAAGGGGACCAGGAGAAAAGCTGTACCTGACAGGATGGTAGGACATAAAGAAGGGATAAAGCAAGTATTCCTCAATTCTGCATAGAGTTAAACTAATTTTTAATTAATTAATTAATTGAAATGCTTATTTCCAAAGACCTCGGAGATTTAAAATTGATTTAAACCAATTTAAAGAAGTTAAAAACACAACCTAAAATTTATGAAAATACCTATCAGTTTTAGAGAGGGAAGGGCCAGATTGGGGTCGCATCATGAGGTTGTTGTGGCCCCTATCCAGAGTGAAAAGAGGTGGCTGCAGGCCACCTCTTAGGGGTGGTCTGAAGAGCCCCTTAGAGATCTTTCATCCATAGGATTGCCATAAATAAAGCTTTATTTGACAGCAATTAACAGCAAGAGAGGACTCATGTATCAATGAATGTAGTGCCACATGAAATCATTACATTTGTTCTTACATCTGCCAATGGATTGGAATTTGTGCTGTTTTGTTTGAGGATTGTGACCTATAGACCCTATATTCCTATATCCAGGAAAGTAAAATTGCTCTGCATTTTCCCTTTTTTCTTTTTGTGTTGCAACAAACTAAGGGATGGAACAGTTGGGCATTGAAGCATACACCATGGCCTCAATTGGGGCTGTGGAAGCCTCACGATGTGGCCCCAATCTGGCCTTTCGAGGGCGCAAAAAGGAGCCATAAAATTTTTCTCCTTTTTGCACTCTCGAAAGGGTGCCATAGCTACAGTGCCATGGCTATATGGTGATCCTTCAGCGTTGCATCATCTGGATGCAGTGCTGGAGGCACAGCATGATGATGCATGCCATATGGAGCAGTGTGCAGTGCCAGGGTGCCCTACCATCAACTGCCCTGCCCAGATCTTGCAGATTCAGGAATGTGACTTCCTTTATTCCATCTATCCATCTGTAATGCACTCTTCCTCTTTCCTTCTTGCCTTCTACTTATGAAACATTGCTGTTTTCTAGTGAACCATTTCTTCTCATATCCAAGGGTAGGTAGCTGTGTTGGCCATATTGCAGAGTACTATAATTCAGTGTTCCCTGCCTAACAAAGGGGCTTGTAATTTCACAAAGGTAACTTGGATTTCAAGAGAACTGTCTTTTTGTGTTGTTAATGGAATTTAAATTTTATTTCCTGAAGTATCCATATTATCAGAAGGAGGAGGTGTGTCTGCTCCATATCACCTAAATTAAGAATGGGTACAGTATCTTGACACAATTCAAACCTGTGACTAACATCATCATAATTTTTTCTTCCCATATGATCCACTCCTATTTCGCCCAGAGCACCTTCCAGGTGTGTGGCATCTAAATGCCATGCCCCCAAGATGTCTTGAAGCTACTGTAGTCTGATTGACCAGGTGGCTTCAAGATGTCTTGGAGCGTGTGGTTTCTAAATGCCATGCCCTCAAGCCACTGGGAAGCTGGCTTTTAGAGCTGGTCTGTGATGGCCCTAATACAGCTACTTCTCTGAAAACTATTATATTTGCAGTGTATTTTAGAGAAATGAAATGAGCACAAAATTATTGATACCGTTAAAGACTATAATAATTGAAAATGCATATCGCTGAAAAAAGGCACATCAACATACTTTAATTAATGGTTACAATTTTACAAAACTGCAAATGTTAGGGAACAATGACGTGAATTGTGTTATTAGTCCTGTTTATAGAGTAAGCCCTTAAAATCAATTGGATTTATTTATTTGTAGATGCACCATTCAATAATTGATTCAAAGGGTCCACTTCAGTTGGGGCTAATAACATTCAAGCCAACATGTGCAAAAAAGGTGTAGATAAGGAAAATGCATACAAATTTCCACATTGATAAGAAAAACAAGGAACTGAAAAGTGATATGAACAAAGGATAAGACAAGCATTCAGGTAGAATCTGGAAAAATACAATGAAATCAATTCTGTGTATTTTTCACATCCCTAGTCAAGATTATATACACATTGTAGCATCTCTCCATTATGTCTCTATTACTTCTTTCCATGCATATCCACACTACAATCAGAGCCAGACTTCTGGGATATTGTCTTAGAAACCTCGGCATATCTTCAAGCACTGTGATTAGTTGTGCAGATTCTAAAACCAAAATGCTCTCCAAGGAAGGCACAATAGCTGAGTGTACACATTCAGGATAGTTTACATTGTGCCATTTGAGTTAAACAAGCACATTAATTTGCCGGTTGTTACAAGAGATAAGCACTGCCAAGCCATTAGCTCATGCTTCAATAAAAGCTCATATTATGGGAAGCGGCTAGTCTCCCTTGTTCCCTTTTGTGTATTTATCTCTGTGGTTTTTAACTCCTGTCACATTGTATGGAAAGGTAACTTCATCTTCTTGAAATAATGGATGGCTTTTGCTTTCAACAGTTGTATGAAGGCTAAGCAAGAAGATGAATTAAATGTGTGGCTGCAGCTGAAAATGATATCCAGGATTTTAATTCCTCATTCTTTTATGTAACACAAAACAGTATCCTTGTTTCTGATATTGTAGGGGTAAGAAATGTAAATCTGTTTGTCAAATACATGAATGAAAAATTCCAAAAGTTTTTTTCCTGCTAGGTAAGATTTAGTGCATGGAGTGTGCATTTTGAGATGTTTTATGAAAGTTTCACAAATATTTTGGCTTAATGATTATTCTTACTCCCAACCAATGTGAGTGATGAATCAATGAAACTTGCCTATGTATCGACTAGAATAATTCTGACTAGACTAGAGCTGCTTACAATAGAGACATCGAATCAATGGAATTATCTAGGTGTTGACTCACCATTCAAAAATGAATTACATGGGTCTACTCAGTTTGATACTAACCAATAGGATTCCAACCATAGCCCATCATAACTACCATGACAGAGTTTGGATCAAATGTCACCAGGAATATGGTATCCAGTTCTGGCCATCACAATTCAAGAAAGAGGTTGACAACCTAGAGGGTTCCTAGAGGAGACCAATCAAAATAGTGAAAGATCTGGAAACTGTGCCCTTGAGGATTAGATTAGGGAGCTGGGTATGTTTAGCCTGGTGAAGAGAATGTTAAAGGATGTCACGATAGCCATGCTTAAATATTTGAAGGAATGTCATTATGAGGGTGGACCAAGCTTATTTTCTACTTATCCAGAGAGTAAGACCCAGAGCAAGGTATTCAAGCTCCAGGAATAGAAATTCTACCTAAACATTAGGAAGGACTGACTCCTTCTTTGGAAGTTTTTAAGCAGAGGCTGCATACCCCTCTGTTGAGTGTACTTTGATGGTGTATTTCTTCATGGCAGGAAGTTCATCTGGATGATCCTCTTAGGACTCTTTCACATGGAGGCACTTACTGTTCCTAAAATGCCAGCAAAACATTCCTTAAGGGTTCCTGAAGCACGAAGGTGGGATAGCAGGTCATGTTTCTTTAACCATCATTGAGGTGTCCCACTTCTCTCCTGTTGTCAACATATTCATGGAGAAGCCATTTCTTGAATAATGGGAATTTCCGTTGTTAAAGAAATGGCTGTTCTGCAAATGCTTTGACAATGGGAGAGAAGCAGGACATCTCAATGATGATTAAGAAGTGCGACCAGCTATCCCACCTTTGCACTTCAGGAATGCTTCAGGAACCTTTTGCCTCCATCATCACAGTTATGACTGGCAGTATTTCTATCAAGTAGACTTTCACAGTCTGGCAATCCCAAACTGAAGTGTTCCTGAGGTGCAGGAGCTAGAAGCACTGGGAAATGATGTCTGTTGCATGTTCCTGGTCTTAAGGTGCCTTGAGATTAGGGTGCTGGAGAGACCCGACAACCATGGTGGCAAACCTATGACATGCATATCAGAGATGTCAGAAGGCAGAAGTCCCACATCTGGAAGGCAGATGTCCATCTCCAGAATTCCCATTCCCCCCGATGTCCCCTCCCCCCAGCACTGGGTAACACCGATAACACTTGGTGCTGGAAGGCCTTGTAGTTTGGGCACCCCGTCTCTAAAAGGTTCACCATTATTGCCCTACAAGGTCCTGCCACAACTTATTGTCCCAAGTTATATGTTCAGTGAATATGGTGGTAATCACACAGCATCATCTAGTAAAGCCCACTTTTGTTTGGGTAATTTGGTTTCATGGGATAAAATCCAAACAAAAGATTCTTATTCTTATTTTTCATGTGTGCATCCACACCAAACACATTCATATGCATACAAGACTATTACTGTTTTGCAGGCATGATAATTTGAGGCAACTAATGAAGTGATAATTTGAGGCAATGAATGATGGAAGTCTCCTGACTGTTCCTCCTGAACATTACAGATGCTCCCTTCCATTGGAAGGCAGGACTGTATATGCTGCATGTATCTCAGCCTGTCCAAAAGAACCCACTGCTGAGGTGTTGTGGAGAACACCACTCCATGTTCAGTGCTGAAATAAGATTCAGCTGTGAGTCCAGTTAAATTCTAAACACTTTCTTAGCTAATTTTCTAAATTTAAGTGCCACAATTTTTATTTATGAACTGAATGATGTTCGTATGTTTAGGGAAATTTAATCTGTGATGTTTTTGCTTACATAGACATCTCTGTTATATTGTTAAATGTGACTGAAATATGCATGATTATACGGTGCTCTCATATATTGATGATTTGTTTAATGCTTTTGCAAGTGCCTTCAATATAATTTTGGAAGGGCACCATATAAATAAATGAGAAGGAAACTGCTCATTATGAATGCATGAATAAAAAATGGAAAATGATATAGAAACAGACTCAGACAGAGTTCTATCCAGAGCTTGGAGTGCTACTTTTAAAATGTAATTAGTTGTAGATATAGCTTCACAAAAGTTAGAATAATAATCACTTTTTACTTAACGAAGAATAAAACAATACTTAACTGCTATAGGCTGTTGCATAGATTAGAAAATACCTTCTTCCCATCCATGTGATCATTTCCTGAACACCCACAAAAGAGCACATTTTAGCCAGCACTGGAACCATCCAATATTCCTGCTGTAACATTTAGTGAGGCCACACTCCATAATTGCAGAAGCGATTATGATACAATTATGCCTTCATTACTGGGAAAGAGAATTAACTACAACAAATCAATTATTTGTAGCTAGTTACTTCCTAGCTGTGGATATAACAGATGTTTGTATCCTGAATTCATAGAATCATAGAATCATAGAGTTGGAAGAGACCACAAGGGCCATCCAGTCCAACTCCCTGCCATGCAGGAACTCCCAATCAAAGCATCCCCAGCAGATGGCCATCCAGCCTCTGCTTAAAGACCTCCAAGGAAGGAGACTCCACCACCCTCTGAGGAAGTGCGTGCCACTGTCGAACAGCCCTTACTGTCAGGAAGTTCCTCCTAATGTTGAGGTGGAATCTCTTTTTCTCTAGCTTTCATCCATTATTCATTGTTCTAGTCTCTGGAGCAGCAGAAAACAAGTTTGCTCCCTCCTCAATATGACATCCCTTCAAATATTTAAACAGGGCTATTATATCACCTCTTAACCTTCTCTTCTCCAGGCTACACATCCCCAGCTCCCTAAGTCATTTCTCATAGGATGGTCTGGATTCTGGCCTATTTCCCCCTTCAGTCCTCAACAGGAAGCATTTGGAAGTCAGTTTTTCAAAGCCACACATGATATGCTGTATTTAAAGATTTGCTGTTTAGGCCTCTTTTGGGCATATGTGGCATGGGATTGGGGTAAATAATAGGTAAATGGATATTTAATTCTTGTGGAGATATAAGTATTAGTGTTCAACACTGGCCATATTTTCACTGGCAGGAATGTATGAAGTTCCCACCTCTGATTTAGCCCTTGGATATCCGTAATAGTTCTCTTGTGAAGGGGGTGGAGAGCCTGTGCCTTTACTTTGCACTGCATCAAATAGATACATCTTTTTGAATGCTCCATTTTTTGCAGTACAAATTAAATATCTGTATGGGGGAGTGAGGATCAAAACTACAGTTCTGAAGTAAGAATGAAAGTGTATCATTTTCAAAATCCAGTACACACTGTATGTAATAGGCACAGTACACAAGAAACAGAGATAGTATTGTTCTAGCTAAATAAATAATAACTGGCAGATACATTCCAATCATAGATAGGGACTGGGGTGGTATGAGCAAATGATACAAGCAGTGTGAAAATAGCTGGTGTGCCTTTGACAACATGCAGTCTTGAAAATTTGAAAATGCTGGCTGGCGGCTATTATTTTGTTGTTTCTACACAGAACTTTTAAATGTGCACAGCACTTCTCAGTTTGGGTGGAGTAGCTGTGTTAGTCTATCACAGCAGACACATAAAAGCATATTGTGTTATCACAAAGACAAATTAGGCTCTAGCCCACAAAGTGTATATCATAATATTTTTTTTTCATGTGCATGTTCTCAGTCTCAACACTTTTTGAGGGTGTTTGTGATCCACACTATCTGATATCCAGCTTTTGCTGCATCCTTTACATAGTGAGGCAGAAGTGACACAAATCTTTCTAAAGTTAAACATAATGTGAATGACAAAAACAAACAAACAAATAAAACATTTTGTTTTATTTTATTTCATTAAAATATTTATATCCCACCCTATGTCATAAGATTTCTGGGCGGCTTATAATAAAATTAGTTTAAATAATTTAAATATCCCCAAATTCAAACTTTCTAAAAGAAAACATATCAATCGAACATTTAAAAGTTTAAACAGTTTAAAAGCATGGATATGTACAGTGGCTAAAGCGGCTCCTTTTTGCACCACAGAAAAGGCACCATAGCCACTGGTACCTCAGCTTCTGGGCGCTCCTTTTGGCATGTGTCATCTGGATACAGCTCTAAAGGAGCCCTGTGATGCCAAGGAACACAAAGATGATAGTTTTTTTGTGGAGCTTTCAGGCTATGTGGCCATGTTCTAGACACATCATCAAAGGAGACTACAGAAGGCAAGGGCCCCTCCTGTATTAACCTTAAAAATGCCCATGTAGGAAACATTGAGAAACCTCAGCCTGTATCCTAGGCTTCCCCATAAGACCATGATCTCTTTCACATGACACCACCATTTGGGAATTTCACAGGTTTCTCCATACCCTAAGGGATTGAAATACCACTCCTAACATTTTCTTACTGAGAACATTTATTTATATTCATTTCCTTTAAGGAGGAGAAAGAAAAGGAGGAGGCTGTAGTCCATGTGCTTGGGTGAGATCTAATTTAATTTACACTTGAGCCATTGCATTCTGGGAGCCAGTGCTGGGAGGCTACTTAAGGCTACTCAAGGCCAGCAGAAGCTTCATTTCCTTTAAGGAGGAGAAAGAAAAGGAGGAGGCTGTAGTCCATGTGCTTGGGTGAGATCTAATTTAATTTACACTTGAGCTATTGCATTCTGGGAGCCAGTGCTGGGAGGCTACTTAAGGCTACTCAAGGCTAGCAGAAGCTTCATTTCCTTTAAGGAGGAGAAAGAAAAGGAGGAGGCTGTAGTCCATGTGCTTGGGTGAGATCTAATCTAATTTACACTTGAGCCATTGCATTCTGGGAGCCAGTGCTGGGAGGCTACTTAAGGCTACTCAAGGCTAGCAGAAGCTTCATTTCCTTTAAGGAGGAGAAAGAAAAGGAGGAGGTTCTAGTCCATGTGCTTGGGTGAGATCTAATTTAATTTACACTGAGCCATTGCATTCTGGGAGCCAGTGCTGGGAGGCTACTTAAGGCTACTCAAGGCTAGCAGAAGCGCGTGCCTAATGGCGCGCGAATGTTGATTTTTTTATCTAGTCAAGGAGGTGTTTAGAGAATAGAAGAGGAGCCGGCCTGAAGCATCAGAGGAAGTGAATCAGAGACTTGCCTTTGGAAGGAGCTTTTAGCCAGGAGCTCTCTACATAACTATAGGCCCTGTGACTTGAACTCAGTGACAGAGCTTGGGAATAAAGGCCAAGTCTAGCAAGGGAAGCCCACAGTCTTGTTTCAGTGCCTCCTTAAGACTTCTCAGTATGGACACTGAAGGCCCTGCAGCAGTCACCTGCAGCACATGTGGGATGTTTGTCTTCTTGCCTACAGAGGTGGGGAACTACACCTGCCCCAAGTGCAAGTTGGTAGCCCTCTTGGAAGAGAAAGTACAGCAGCTAGAGGAGCAGATATCTGCACTCCAGCATCATAGAGAGCAGGAGATTCTCCTGAACAGATCAGACCAGAATGTCTTGGGTGGGAAACAGACAGAGGAAGTTGTTGGGGCGGAGGAGGTCACTCCACATACAACAGAGGTAGATGCTTGGAGGAAGGTCACACACAGAAGTAAGGAAACCAGGGAACGTTTTGTGAGCGGCTTGCAGCTACAGAATCGCTTTGAATCTCTCTCTGTTGTCAGAGATGATGAGGAAAAGCAGCAGGGACAGACATCAGGGACAGAGCAGGGGAGCCTGAGAGTATCACGAAAAGGAACAGCCACTGCTAAGCCTCGGAGGAGGCACGCAGTCGTGGTGGGGGACTCCTTGCTGAGGGGTACAGAAGCAGTGGTTTGTGGGCCTGACAAGATGTCTCGGGAGGTGTGTTGTCTCCCCGGGGCAAAGATCCATCATGTGACGGAGAGGCTGACAAGACTTGTCAAGCCTACTGATCAACACCCCCTTCTTTTGGTTCATGTGGGAACCAATGATACTGCAAGGCACAGCCTTCAGACTATCAAAAGGGATTATGAGGCTCTGGGAAGGAAGCTGAAAGAGATGGATGCACAGGTTGTCATCTCATCTCTTCTCCCGGTAGAAGGGCATGGTCCAGGAAGGGAGAGGAAAATAGCAGAGGTGAATAACTGGCTCCGTAGATGGTGCCGCCAAGAACAGTTTGGATTCTTGGATCATGGGCTGCGGTTCCATGAGGAGGGACTTCTGGCAAGGGATGGACTGCATCTCACGCCAGTTGGCAAAAACGTTTTTGCCAACAGTCTGAAGAATCTGATCAGGAGGGCTTTAAACTGAGTTATGTGGGGGAGGGAGACATTATACTGGAAGGCAAAAGGGATGGAGAGAATAGTCCAAGTGGCATAGAGGGAACAAGGCAAACAGTGCAAGGACCCAACAGTAGGAGGCAAAAAAATGTGCAAAAGCAGCAAGTAAAGAGGACACATGGTCTTAAATGCCTCTCCACTAATGCACAGAGTATGGGAAATAAGCAGGATGAACTTGAACTCCTAGCACAACAAGGGAAATATGATATAATAGGCATCACTGAAACCTGGTGGGATGAGTCTCATGATTGGAATGTAGAAATAGAAGGGTATAACCTTTTTAAGAGAAACAGGCCAAACAGGAAAGGAGGAGGAATAGCATTATATGTCAGGGATATTTACACCAGTGAAGAGATGCAGGAAGTCAATACTGGAAGCCAGGTGGAGAGCATCTGGATAAAAATTAAAGGAGAGGGAAATAACAGGGATGTCACTGTGGGAGTCTACTACAGACCCCCGACTCAGGCAGAGGAATTGGATGATGCCTTTCTAGAACAGATAATCACATACTCAGAAAAGAGAGATGTAGTAGTGATGGGTGACTTCAACTATCCTGATATTTGCTGGAAGTCAAACTCAGCCAAATCCTCAAAGTCTAGCAAATTCCTCACTTGCCTGGAAGACAATTTCATTGTCCAAAAGGTGGAAGAGGCAACAAGGGGATCAGCCATTTTAGATCTGATCTTAACCAACAGGGAAGACCTAGTTGATGGGGTGCAAGTGGTTGGATCCTTAGGTGGAAGTGACCATGTTCTCCTGGAGTTTGAAATACAGTGGAAGGGAGAAGCTAAGCATAGTCAGACACGCATTCTAGACTTTAGGAAAGCTGATTTCAATAAACTTAGAGAAATACTGGGGGTGATCCCATGGTCAAGAATACTAAAAGAGAAGGGAGTTCAAGATGGATGGGAGTTCCTCAAAAGGGAGATACTGAAAGCACAATTTCAGACAGTTCCAATGAGGAAGAAAAATGGGAGATGTCTCAAGAAACCGGTATGGATGACTAAGGAACTTTCAACTGAGCTAAGTTTTAAACGGAACATGTATAAGAAATGGAAAATTGGAGAAATCACGAAAGAGGAATTCAAACAAATAGCCAGCACTTGTAGGGATAAAGTCAGAAAAGCTAAAGCGCAGAATGAACTCAGGCTTGCTAGAGAGGTTAAGAACAATAAAAAGGGCTTTTTTGGATATGTCCGCAGCAAAAGGAAGAAGAAGGAATCAGTGGGGCCACTGCGTGCAGAAGATGGCAAAATGCTAACAGGGGACAGAGAAAAGGCAGAATTACTCAACACCTTCTTTGCTTCAGTCTTCTCAGAAAAGGCAAAGGGTGCTCACCCTAAGGATAATGGAACAGGAGACAGAATAGGGGAATTTCAGCACAGAATAAGTAAAGAGGTAGTACAGGAATACCTGGTTAACCTAAATGAATATAAATCTCCAGGACCAGATGAACTACATCCTAGAGTATTAAAAGAACTGGCAAATGTAATATCGGAGCCATTGGCAATAATCTTTGAGAACTCTTGGAGAACAGGAGAAGTCCCAGCAGACTGGAGGAGGGCAAACGTTGTCCCCATCTTCAAAAAGGGAAAAAAAGAGGATCCCAACAATTATCGTCCAGTTAGTCTGACATCAATTCCAGGAAAGGTTCTAGAGCAGATCATTAAGCAGAGAGTCTGTGAACACTTAGAGGCCAATGCCATAATCACAAAAAGCCAACATGGGTTTCAGAGAAACAAGTCATGCCAAACGAACCTGATCTCTTTTTTTGATAAAATTACCAGCTTGGTAGATGAAGGGAACCCTGTGGATATAGTATACCTCGATTTCAGTAAGGCCTTTGACAAGGTTCCCCATGACATTCTTGCAAACAAGCTCGCAAAATGTGGGATAGACAAGTTAACAGTTACATGGATTTGTAATTGGTTGACTGGCCGAACTCAAAGGGTGCTCAACAATGGCTCCTTTTCATCCTGGAGAGAAGTGACCAGTGGGGTGCCACAGGGTTCTGTCCTGGGCCCAGTGCTATTCAACATCTTTATTAACGATTTGGATGACAGAATTGGGGGCATACTTATCAAATTTGCAGATGACACTAAACTGGGAGGAGTAGCTAATACCCCAGAGGACAGGATCAAAATTCAAAATGACCTGAATAGACTAGAAAGCTGGGCCAGTGCTAACAAAATGAAATTCAATGCGGAGAAATGTAAGGTTCTGCACTTAGGGCGGAAAAATGAAATGCACAGATATAGGATGGGGGACACCTGGCTGAATGAGACCACATGTGAAAGGGATCTAGGAGTCCAAGTAGACCATAAGCTGAACATGAGTCAACAATGTGATGCGGCAGCTAAAAAAGCCAATGCAATTTTAGGCTGCATCAATAGAAGTATAGTTTCTAGATCAAGGGAAGTTATAGTGCCACTCTATTCTGCTTTGGTCAGGCCCCACCTGGAATACTGTGTCCAGTTCTGGGCACCACATTTCAAAAAAGATGTGGAGAAACTGGAGCATGTCCAAAGGAGGGCAACTAAGATGGTGAAGGGTCTGGAAACCTTGCCCTATAAAGAACGCCTTAGGGAGCTGGGGATGTTTAGCCTGGAGAAGAGAAGGTTAAGAGGTGATATGATAGCCCTGTTTAAATATTTGAAGGGATGTCATATTGAGGAGGGAGCAAGCTTGTTTTCTGCTGCTGCAGAGACTAGAACGCGGAACAATGGATGCAAACTGCAGGAAAAGAGATTCCACCTCAACATTAGGAGGAACTTCCTGACAGTAAGGGCTGTTCGACAGTGGAACACACTCCCTCGGAGTGTAGTGGAGTCTCCGTCCTTAGGGGTCTTTAAGCAGAGGCTGGATGGCCATCTGTCAGGGATGCTTTGACTTGGAGTTCCTGCATGGCAGGGGGTTGGACTGGATGGCCCTTGTGGTCTCTTCCAACTCTATGATTCTATGATTCTATGATTCTATATTTATTTAGAGCATTTATACCCTGTCCAGCCAAAAAGGCTCCTAGAGTGGTTTATAAATTGTTAATTGGACAATAACACCCTCTAAAGTTTATAATCAAAAAGATACAAGGAAAAGGAGATGGAAAAGAGAGGAATGGAATGGAATGTATCTAGTGCTGGCTACTGTTCTCTCCCTTCGAGGACAGAGCAATGGCAATTGCTATTAAAGGAGGGCCTTTCATCAACCAATGGATTGAGAATCATGGCATGGTGCTGCTGTACATGGCTGCAGTTCTCACAAAAGATTAGAATAAAAGAATTAAGGTTAATGTATGATGGCATTTTTGGTCCCACCCATTTGTTGTTTACTCCCGTACCACTGGAAAATGATTCCAGAGAATACATCTGAAACTAAATTCAACTCTTGAGCTCCAAGAACTCATTACACCTTTGATATAGGGGAAAGGAGATGTCTTGTAATTCCAGACACATAAAGAAGGGAAGCAGTCAACAGTACCCTAAAGGGACCAATAAGAGAAAATGAAAGTTGTGTTTCCTTATCCCAGATAATCTCAATGGATTAACAGCCAGTCTGAGCACCGAAAGAGCAAAGCTGTATCCCCTGAGGTCCATTTCAGTCCTGAGAAGGTACTAGCAGATATTTTGGTTTCACTTTCTCTCTCCCTCAAAAAAGTCAAATTCCATAGGTCAAAATTATGGAGAAAGGTACCAATTTGGAAAAGGTTCTTCTTAAAAAGAAATTTATTCAAATGTCACTGCTAGATGAATTCACTACATAAAGCTACATCCAGTGGAGAGAGGTTCACAATGCATGAGCCTGCTATGGAGCTGTTAATATGAGGATCTTTTCAGAAGAAGGTGGCAGTCATAATTCAGTGCCATGAACATGGATGAATACATAGAAATTCAAAGCCAAGCTTTGAAGAGCTGTTCATTCAAAGCCTTCTGCCCTCGATGGATCAATCTGCCACTTTTGCTTTCTCTGACATTTGACTGTTCTTAAATTTCAAGCTCTCTCCATTAGCAAAGGCTGGTGATTCTGATGTCAGTGGGGCAGTGAATCTACTCTGCGTACTTATTTGATCTTTAAAGGAGCTGCTCAACGTGCTGAACACCATTCCCTAAAGTAGTTTCAACACACTAGATAGCTCTTTTAAAGGGCAGACAAAAACATGGTGCAAATTCAGCTCCCCATTGACATCAGAGTCACCAGCCTCTGATGCTTCCCCTCAGAAAGTACACTGAATCAAATTCTCAGAAATAATGGCAGAAAAGTTCAGTGGACAAAGAGAGGGGGGTAATTAAGATAATACCTAGACTCAAAGAATCATTGAGCTGGAAAAGACCGCAAGGGCCATCCAGTCCAGCCTCCTGCCATGCCGGAAGATACATTCAAAGAGCTCCTTAAATAGTGCCATCATTTGCACACCAGTACTCTTTGGCAAGAAAACAAAAATACAGTCAGCCCTCGGTATTTGTGGGGGATCTCCTCCCGATACCAAAATCTGTGGACAAGTTCTGTTGTCCCCAATGGTGACATGTGCACGTCATTGTGCATTAGGGACAATGGAATTTCAATGGCAGTGTGTGCACATGGTGCCATTAGGGACAGCCCCCATTATGGACAAATGGAATTAATGGTGGCACGGCTGTGTGCACACACCACTGGAGATCATGGGGCTGTCTCTAATAGTGGTGCAGCCATGTGCATGTGCCACTATTGCAGACAATGCGGGCTTGCCATCTGCAGATTGGATTCTAGCAGATGCTTGAATCCATGAATGGCAAGTCCATGGATACCAAGGGCCTACTGTAATAATCATAGATAGATGACTTACATTTGTTAATCAAGCATGAAATAACTTGCTTCATCAAAGCAACAAAAATGCTAAAATTACTCATTCTTTCCATTGAGAAAAATATTACTGAATAATTACATGCTTACATAGTTTTTATCCTTCATGCTATGGCCTCCAACTCAATGTGGTTCCTGCCCCATTAGCAAGACAGTGTAGGAAGGACTTGGATCCATAGTACCAAGGAGAGAATTCCATGGGGCATTAGTTCTACAGGCCCTAGTAGTATTTGGGAATCTAATTCAACAGATTTCTCCCTTTTAGTGTGAGACTTTAATGGATCTTGATCAAGAACTTGCAGATAACTAGTTACAAATAATGAGCTACTTATAATAACTAACTTGTATTACAACAATCATGTAGCAAAGGAAAGCATTGTTTCTTTTGTGGCACAATTTGATTACATTTGTCAAATTATCATTGTTGAATTCAATGGGACTTACTCCCAAGGAGGATTGCTGCTTTAATTACTAGCAATCACTGCTTTAATCACTAGACAGGAGGAAAGAGCAAAAGGTCTTACTGTCTTTTGCTATTGTCTTTTCTCTCAAAATTTTCAAGCCTAACTCCAAGAAAAGAGGGGGTTTTTTTAAAGCAAATTTTAAAATGTTTATGATTATTCTCATATCAAGAGAATCCCTGCTCTTTGAGTGCTTAGGTCCTTTGTGGTAAAACACACCTATATTTTAAAAAAAATATTTTAAGTGCAATTTTTCAAATGAAAAATATTGTATTTTGCTCAGTTATCACTTATGAGAAGTGAGAGGACACAACTGTACACATTTTTTTCTGTCCTTCTCTTATTAATCTCTATTTAATTCTATGGGTAATATTTAAAATTCTATCCTATGCATGCATACATTTTTCTTTAATACTGTCTTTGAATACGAAAGTGTTTGTACAACAAACTACAAGTTTTGACTTTCAGATTCTTATGAGCATGTTTGAGAAATGGTACTAATAGACACAACTTGTTTTAAAATGTAGCTATACTTGTAACTAACTACCCATAATTGACTAACTACTGGTAACTAACTGTAGCTAGACTACTGTTACTGACATGCACACATGAAAGCTCTCTTACACATGTAGTTGTATTTTTTTTTGCAATTGACATATTCAGTTCACAGTTTCATATGTGGAGCTCCAGAAATGGAACCGTTTCACATGGGTCAAAATCATATTTTTATTCACCCCCAGAATAGACCCACTGAATTATCTGGACTTTCCTACATGTTGATTTACCTTTCAACAATTGATTCAATGGCTCAGTCCTAACTGGGACTCACCAACAGGATTCCAATCGGCATTTCTTGGATGATACAGAACTATTTGTCACTGTTTTCAATGCATACCTTTATTCACTGGGGGAGCAGAACCAGTCGCTATGCATTCCCCATAGCCATATGGGACAATAATCAGGAAGAGAAAAAAATCAGTTGCACAACATTGCAGTTCAGCATGAAGGTAGTGCAGCACAACTTCTAGCTAACTAGGTAGGTATAAATCTACATGTCTTAAGCACAATGTAGGATCTCACCCCAAAACAGTATTGAATTATGTGTTTAAAATAGCTTTAAAGCTCTCCCCTGATCTTTCTCCCCAGGCTCCAAGCTAGGAAACCATTCCAGTTTTTCAACTGGTGACACTTCAGCTTCTGATGGTTCCTCCTCTTCTTCTGGCTTCAAGGATCACCCATATCAGAAGTAAAACAGGGTTCTCAGGAAGAGCATTTTAAAAAAAGCAGCCTTAATCTTAAGCCTTAAGCACTGATTACTTCCCTTTGCATCTAAAAGTAGCACTTATTCATGGACTGTTGAAATTTTCAGGCATCAAGAAAGTGAACATTCTTTTTTATGTTAATGAAAAAGAGAGAAGGAAGAGAGTGAGGGAGAGGAGGGGGATGCCTACCAACCTGCCTGCCTCTTGATTTCTATCCTTCCTTTCCGCCAGAAAATTTCACAATATGATTTTCAACAGGTAAAAATAAAATACATAGTGGCCAACATATTACATCTGAGTTGAATGTGGACATGGGTACGTAACCAACTACTAGCCATCTTTAAATATTAAATATTATAAGGGATTCCATGAAGATGAGAGATCAAGTTTTATTTATGGACTGTTGAAATTCTCAGGCATCAAGAAAGTTCCCTAAAAGGCAGATGCGAGAGAATTTGAGAGTTATCCTAAACACTTTGGAATATTAGGAACAACATTGAGATAAGAAATTAGGATTAGTATTTGTTGTCCTCAAAAAGGTGTTTGATTCAGTGAACTGGACACTAATTTTTGAAATAATAGACAAAATGAAGTTTGGCACTAAATTTAATACATGGATAAAAGACATTTATAGAAACCAATTAGCTAAAATATGTATAAATGGGAGGAAGACAGATAGACTCCTGATAAAAAGAGGTACACGACAGGGATGCCCTCTGTCTCCTCTGCTTTTTCTATTAGTAATTGAGATTTTAATTAAAAGAATTAAAGAAGATACAGAGATAAAGGGACTCAAAATTTTAAAAAATTACAAAATCAGGGCTTTCGCTGGTGATTCAGCTATAATTTTGGATGAACCGACCAGAGGTGCAGAAAAATTGATGCAAATTTTAGAAGAATTTGACAATATTTCAGAATGTAAAATAAGCAAAGAAAAATCAGTGATTTTTTTACAAAAAAATCTTACAGCAGCAGAGGAGACAGAGGTAACCACAAAATTAGGAATTAGGACCCAAAAAACTGTGATTTAGGAATTAAGATAACCAATAAAACCATAAACATATGAAAAGAATTATACAAAAATTTGGGGGGATATCAAAAAGTAACTAGTGAAATTGAATAGATTGAAGCTTTCATTACTGGGTAGGATCGCTACAGTTAAGATGTCAATTCTTCCAAAGATCTTATTCTTATATCAAATGATTCTGATTTCAATCCCATCCTGACCCTCTGTCCATAATGCTTCATTTTAAACCACAAAACTGGAAATGCTTTCATCCCACCCCTCTCCTGACAAGGAAATGGTCTCACTGATTGAGAGAAATAAGTGTTTAATTGTCTTGTTTACCTCTCCTGAGACTGGGATATGCCCCATAGTGAGATATTGTGCTGCCTTCAGAGAAATTGGGAAATACACCTGGATTTCAAAGAGAGTAAATATATATATTTAATTGGATTTCTCAGCCTGCATTGATATCCCTCTAGATCATCTTAACTGACATCAGAAGTAACATCTGAGACAAAATGTAGACTTGTGACTCTAACATTATCATTTTTTCCCTCCTATATGATTTTTAACATATTTGCCTGATGAAGAAGCCAGTGAAGCTTCGAAAGGTTGCATGATGTGCAGTTGAGTTGGCCAATAAAGGTATTGTTCTTTTGTGGATTTTCTATTTTGTAACAATTGAGACAAGTGTTGTTTTCCCTAGGGGAAACCCATAAAGAAATTATTGCAAGAAGCAAAGAGCTGATACAAATTACCCACACTTAATGACAATCAGACAATTTGCTCTGCAATCAGGAACAATAAAAAGTGGAATCTCTCGTAACCATTTCACATTCATTCAGGCCACTGTGGGATTTCTTAAACTGACAAGGGTTTCAGGAATTATTACTTCAGTCCATAGGTTTACCTCCTCTGTATCATTTATTTTTCTGTGTGGAGCGGATACTTCACTAAGGCACTCTTTGTTTTGCCTAATTAAAATCCTAGCTTTAAAGTTGGCTGCCTTGAAAAACTTTTGTAAATGTCATCAATTGAACCTTCACAGTAAGAAACTCCATAAGATCACCTGGCATTACCAATGCACAACAAAGACCAAAGACTAGACTTCAGCTTTAATGAAACAAATATATTTTCTGTGTCTTCTACTATCAGTATCTAAGTAGACTGGAAATGAATTTGCTTCTACAAATTATCTTCAAAACAAATCACAAATATGCAGTAAATCCTTTACATTCAACATCAATTTTTAGATATAGACATAATAATCATAGCAGTAGGAAAGATCTCTAGGCAAAGAAACCACCTGATCTAAAAAGATGAACAGTATTTGTTTTTTCTTGCCTTTGCCACATTATTTGTTGTTGATTAATAATTAAACTCTATGAGATTGAATTGAAGGAGTTATGTATTCCTAGCATGGAGAAGAGACAACTTAGACACAACAAGACAGCCATCTTTAAATATCTATGAGGAATATGGAGAAAATTAATCTTCTGTTGTTCCATAGAACAGCACCTGAAGCAACAGATTCAAATTAAAAGAGATTCTGGCTAAATATTAGGAAAAACTTCCTCAGGAAGAGATGATCTCATCTTTGTTGCAGGTTATTAAACAGAGATTGGGTAGCCAGTTGTCAGGAACACTTTAGTAGTGCCCTTTTGCACTGCCAGGGGGTGGATTGGATGATTCTGTGATTCTAAAATAATAGGTTCTTGTGAAAGCAACCAAAAGAACCATCTAGTTCAGCTCACTGCCATCCATGGAACATACAGTTTCAGCACTCCTGAAAGATGCTCATCCAACCTCTGTTTAAAGACATCCAGCCCCCTACCCTCTGAAGCAAATTATTTAACTGTTGAACAGTTCTTACAGTACCAAAAAAAAAGTTCTTCCTAATGTTTCAATGGAATCTCTTTTCCTGTAGTTTGAATCTATTGGTTTGTGTTCAGTGGTTTTTCTTTCCACTGGACTAAGGAAAATTACGAGAGGGAAATTATGTAAATCTGATCCATGGCCAGCACACCTTATCCCAATGGTTGAAGGATATGTCTATGGACCAAGACGGCATGTAACAGGCCTATAGCATAACACCTAAGCTGTCCCCTTTTTGTCTCTGCTAGTGTCAGAGCTCCAGCACCAGAGAAGCAAGAGCCTCAGAGGTTCCTGTGGGGCAACTAGAGTTGGAACTCTCCCTCCAAAGGTCAGTCTCTCCCCCTTTGGAGGGGGAGATCTAAACTAATGTATGTCCATTTGAACATTAGTTCAACTAATGATGACAACTATAATAGAAACTTGAGAATGATCTTAGGACTCGGGTTACAAAATATTCAATTATTTCAATAACTGTGTCAAAGACAGCACGTTTAACATTACAGAACAAATTAAAAATATTTAAAAAAATAACCATCCAAGAAGCACCCATGTTGTTTGCAGCCTACTCATGAGCAGGCTATTAATGCCAGCTTCACCATCACTAAACAACTTTCTCAAAACTGGGATAGTGTCCCTTACTGCCTCCATTTTTCTCCTAGATCTTGTCCATCCTCTTCATTTTCCTCTATAGTCATCAGAAGTTAAGAGATTGGAAAAAAGATTGGAAAAGACAGAACAATGGAAAAATCTGAATAAAGAATGGTGGCTGGTGTTAAATGTTTCTAAAGGAAAGATGGGGAATACTAGCAATTTTGGGCTTTTAAGATGTATACATTTGTAGTTCCAAATGTCTCAGATTTGAAAAGATTGACTGTAATAGTAGGGAAAGGAAATCACAGTGTTAATTTATGAAGGTATAAGACCAATCTAGGAACAAATTTGAGGCTTGAAAATCTTTAACAGATTTCTCTATAACAACTGTACAAAGTGAAATTGCAAAATATTCAAAAATGAGTGACATTTCCCTAGAAACCTCGTAGAAAAGAATATGGGGTTTATGGCTCCTGGAGAAAGAACAATATGAGAACTTATGCAGGTTATAACAGTCAAGACACACATATAAACATTCACTAACTTGAAATGATATCAAATACAACCACCCACTTGTGGTCAGACATCTTGACTTCAGCTCATCAAACTATGGTTATGGATTCATCCAAGTCTAATTGACAGCTAAGAAATGGACCACTTGATATACACTTGGAGCTTTCAATTGCATCTTGGACTCAACTCTCTCTCTCTCTCTCTCTCTCTATATATATATATATATATATATATATATTGTTGTTTGTTGTTTCATTCTAAATGTCTCAGTTTTGAAAAGATTGACAGTAAAAAAAAAAAAGTGGGGGGAGGAAATCACAGTCATAGAATCATAGAGTTGGAAGAGACCACAAGGGCCATCCAGTCCAACCCCTTGCCATGCAGGAACTCCCTGTCAAAGCATCCCCGACAGATGGCCATCCAGCCTCTGCTTAAAGACCTCCAAGGATGGAGACTCCACTACACCCCGAGGGAGAGTGTTCCACTGTCGAACAGCCCTTACTGTCAGGAAGTTCCTCCTAATATTGAGGTGGAATCTTTTTTCCTGCAGCTTGCATCCATTGTTCCGCGTTCTAGTCTCTGCAGCAGCAGAAAACAAGCTTGCTCCCTCCTCAATATGACATCCCTTCAAATATTTGAACAGGGCTATCATATCACCCCTTAACCTTCTCTTCTCCAGGCTAAACATACCCAGCTCCCTAAGTCGTTCCTCATAGGGCATGGTTTCTTGACCCTTCACCATCTTAGTTGCCCTCCTTTGGACCCGCTCCAGTTTCTCCACATCTTTTTTGAATTGTGGTGCCCAGAACTGAACACAGTATTCCAGGTGGGGCCTGACCAAAGCAGAATAGAGGGGCACTATTACTTCCCTTGATCTAGATGCTATACTTCTATTGATGCAGCCTAAAATAGCATTGGCATTTTTAGCTGCTGCATCGCACTGTTGACTCATGTTCAACTTATGGTCTACTTGGATTCCTAGATCACTTTCACACATAGTTTCATTCAGCCAGATGTCCCCCATCCTATATCTGTGCATTTCATTTTTGCGCACTAAGTGCAATACCTTACATTTCTCCGCATTGAATTTCATTTTGTTAGCATTGGCACAGCTTTCTAGTCTGTTCAGGTCATTTTGAATTTTGACCTTGTCTTCTGGAGTATTGGCTACTCCTCCTAGTTTAGTGTCATCTGCAAATTTGATAAGTATGCCCCCAATTCTGTCATCCAAGTCATTAATAAAGATGTTGAAGAGGACTGGGCCCAGGACAGAACCCTGTGGCACCCCACTTGTCACTTCTTTCCAGGTTGAAAAGGAGCCGTTGTTGAGCACTCTTTGAGTTCGGCCAGTCAACCAGTTACAAATCCATGTAACAGTTACCTCGTCTAGCCCACATTTTACAAGCTTGTTTGCAAGAATGTCATGGGGAACCTTGTCAAAGGCCTTGCTGAAATCAAGATATACTACATCCATAGCATTCCCTTCATCTACCAAACTGGTAATTTTATCAAAAAAAGAGATCAGATTTGTCTGGCAGGACTTGTTTCTCTGAAACCCATGTTGGCTTTTTGTGATTATGGCATTTCCTTCTAAATGTTCACAGATTCTCTGTTTAATTGATTATTGATGTCAGACTAACTGGACGATAATTGTTGGGATCCTCTTTTTTCCCTTTTTGAAAATGGGCACAACATTTGCCCTCCTCCAGTCTGCTGGGACTTCTCCTGTTCTCCAGGAGTTCTCAAAGATTATTGCCAATGGCTCCGATATTACATTTGCCAGTTCTTTTAATACCCTTGGATGTAGTTCATCTGGTCCTGAAGACTTATATTCATTTAGGTTAACCAAGTATTCCTGTAATATTTCTTTACTTATTCTGTGCTGAAATTCCCCTATTCTGTCTTCTTCCCCATTATCCTTAGGTTGAGCACCCTTTGCCTTTTCTGAGAACACTGAAGCAAAGAAGGTGTTGAGTAATTCTGCCTTTTCTCTGTCCCCTGTTAGCATTTTGCCATCTTCTGCACGCAGTGGTCCTACCGTTTCCTTCTTCCTTTTGCTTCGGACATACCCAAAAAAGCCCTTTTTATTGTTCTTAACCTCTCTAGCAAGCCTGAGTTCATTCTGTGCTTTAGCTTTTCTGACTTTCCCCCTACATGTGCTGGCTATCTGTTTGAATTCCTCTTTGGTGATTTCCCTATTTTTCCATTTCTTATACATGTTCTGTTTAAGGCTTATCTCAGTTGAAAGTTCCTTAGTCATACATCCTGGCTTCTTGAGACACCTCCCATTTTTCTTCCTCATTGGAACTGTTTGAAATTGCGCCTTTAGTATCTCCTTTTTGAGAAACTCCCATCCGTCTTGAACTTTTAGACTGTAAGCCTGAGGGCAGGGATCCATCTAATTTAAGATTGTATGTACAGCACTGTGTAAATTTACAGCGCTATATAAATAAAGGTTAATAATAATAATAATAATAACTCCCTTCTCTTTTAGTTTTCCTGACCATGGAATCACCCCCAGTATTTCTCTAAGTTTATTGAAATCAGCTCTCCTAAAGTCTAGAATTCATGTCTGACTATGCCTGGCTTCCCCTTTCTGCTGTATTACAAACTCCAGGAGAACATGGTCACTTCCACCTAAGGATCCAACCACTTGCACTCCAGGTCATCCCTGTTGGTTAAGATCAGATCTAAAATAGCTGATCCCCTTATTGCCTCTTCCACTTTTTGGACAATAAAATTGTCTTCCAGGCAAGTGAGGAATTTGCTAGACCTTGAGGATTTGGCTGAGTTTGACCTCCAGGAAATATCTGGATAGTTGAAGTCCCCCATCACTACTACATCTCTCCTTTCTGAGTGTGTGGTCATCTGTCCTAGAAAGGCATCATCCAATTCCTCCGTCTGACTTGGAGGTCTGTAGTAGACTCCCACAGTAACATCCCTGTTGTTTCCCTCTCCTTTAATTTTTATCCAGATGCTCTCCACCTGGCTTCCAGTACTGATGTCCTGGATCTCTTCACTGGTGTAAATATCCCTGACATATAATGCTATTCCTCCTCCTTTCCTGTATGGCCTGTTTCTCTTAGAAGGTTATATCCCTCTATTTCTACATTCCAATCGTGAGATTCATCCCCCAGGTTTCAGTGATGCCTATTATGTCATATTTGCTTTGTTGTGCTAGGAGTTCAAGTTCATCCTGTTTATTTCCCATACTCTGTGCATTAGTGTAGAGACATCTAAGAACATGTGTTCCCTTTACTTGCTGCCTGTGCAAATTTTTTTGCTTCCCACTGTTGGGTCCTTTCACTGTTTGCCTTGTTCCCTCTATGTCAGTTTGACTATTTTCTCCAGCCCCTTTGCCTTCCAGAATAATGTCTCCCTCCCCCATATAACTCAGTTTAAAGCCCTCCTGATCAGATTTTTGAGACTATTGGCAAAAACGTTTTTGCCAACTGGTGTGAGATGCAGCCCATCCTTTGCCAGAAGTCCCTCCTCATGGAACCGCAGCCCATGATCCAAGAATCCAAACTGTTCTTGGCGGCACCATCTACGGAGCCAGTTATTCACCTCTGCTATCTTCTTCTCCCTTCCTGGACCATGCCCTTCTACTGGGAGAAGAGATGAGATGACAACCTGTGCATCCATCTCTTTCAGCTTCCTATCCAGATCCTCATAATCCCTTATGATCTTCTGAAAGCTGTGCCTTGCAGTAGAAAACTGTTAATTTATTACTGTATAAGACCCATATACATGTTTTACTTTGTTTATATTATTCATATAGGTGTATTAACATCTAAAAAAAATTAAAAATTAAAAATAAAAACAATAGAAGCTGAATAATGTAAACATCCCAAGATAATCAAAGGAAGAAAAGAAGTAAATGGACCATTCCGGCAAGAAGGAAATCTGTATGGATGGTGAGGTGTATGAGAGTGTGAGAGAAAGCGTATTAAAGGATGTGAATAGAAAAGGAAAGAAGATCCAAGAGAAAGGGGTGGGATATAAAAGAGAAGGTAAAGGGAAGAGATGATTACAGGAAGATAAGAGATGGAATTATTATAGTGGGATGAATGTAAGCAAAATGGTTGAGAGAGATTTTTTATTATTGTTAAGAAATAAAATAAAATTAAAACACTTGTAGATATTAGATGAATTTGTGTATATGTAAATATCACAATTTTGTTAATGAAATTATAATTGGAAACCATGCCCTATGAGGAACGCCTTAGGGAACTGGGGATGTTTAGCCTGGAGAAGAGAAGGTTAAGAGGTGTTATGATAGCCCTGTTTAAATATTTGAAGGGATGTCATATTGAAGAGGGAGCAAGCTTGTTTTCTGCTGCTGCAGAGACTAGAACACAGAACAATGGATGCAAACTGCAGGAAAAGAGATTCCACCTCAACATTAGGAGGAACTTCCTAACAGTAAAGGCTATTCAACAGTGGAACACACTCCCTCGGAGTGTAGTGGAGTCTCCTTCCTTAGAGGTCTTTAAGCAGAGGCTTGATGGCCATCTGTCAGGGATGCTTTGATTGGGAGTTCCTGCATGGCAGGGGGTTGGACTGGATGGCCCTTGTGGTCTCTTCCAACTCTATGATTCTATGATTCTATGAATTAAAAAGGAAAAAAAATATTTTGTACACTACTCCCAAGATGGTAGCCATGGAGCCACTGTCTTGCTTTTTCATATTTTGTCTAGATGTCCATGTTAGGCTTTGAGGCCTGAGTATGAAATGTACAGATGTGCACAAAAGGGAAAAACAGGAATTATGGCTAGACTTGTTTTTCAGCTGAAGGCTGGGAGCAGACAGTGCTCAAGGTCAGAGTGCTTGCTTGCACGTAAACCTAATGAAAACAACTGTGTCTTCCTAACTGAGGGGACAACAAAGCAGGCTATACAAACGGAAGTAGAATCACCAAATGAGGTGGGGTTTGTGACCACATGACACAAGTCTATAACCAGCCTACACAACTCAGTGAGGATAGTTGGGTAATTGTGTTCTGTAATGGATGGTTGGAGAGATTTGTCGGACGAGCGTGTGTATATTTGTAAATACAGCAACTTAAGAATAAAGCCTCTGAGAAGAGACTTTTGGCTCCAGTCTGTTTTCATCAACAACTGGGACGAGGATTCCTGATAAGGCCGAAGCTTCAGAGTTGCCGGTATCCGAGGCATCGGAGATTGCCTGAACTGCGCACTTCTGCTTATTTATCCTAAAAGTCCAAGTATACTTTCTTGCAGCATACTGCTCTTACTATAACTTCCAGTATACACCATCTTGTCCTAGTGTTCATTTTTCCAAATAATAATAATAATAATTCAGTTTAATGACAATGGATTTAAAAAGTAATCAAAGCAATCCAGCTTCTCTGATCCTCTTCAGTTCCAGATAGAGCCCTCATACCTAGTCCATTCTGAAGTCAATGAAAGTAATAATTAGAGCTAAAACTTTATTCATTCCTATTGACAAAATTCTCACCTAATGCCCCATTTAAACCTAACCATGTAGAAAATTACTGTGGGAAGATTCTGTGCACCCATGTTCATAACCAAAATACCAGGAAGATGGAGGAAGAGGCTTCAGGCTTAGCCCGCAACACATGGTTATAGTTGAAGTTACTGCGAATGGTCCGTCCTCTATCTCCCTTGTAACCAGCTACCTAATGCAGCCATCACAGAATCCATTCAGAGTGAGATTAAAATAGTGTCCTCAGTCTGAACTGTCTTTATGTTTTCATCCTATATCCTGGACTGATTTCATATATTGGTTCTTTTTGAGATCATTATATTCTAATGCTATGTGATTGCCAGTTGACTATGGCTGTATTTGCACAGATGAGAAAATGCAATTTAACTGTCATGGCTCAATACTATAGAATCCTGGGATTTGTAGTTTGCTGTGGCACCAGAACACTCTTTAAGAGAAGGCTAAATGTCTTACAAACTACAATTGCTAGAATTCTATAACATTGAGCCATGGTAATTAAAGTGGTGTCAAACTGCATTATTTATGCAGTGCAAGTGCAGTGCAGTTGTAGCCTAAAATCATGTGGTCAAATGGCATAAAAACAAACAAGTTTCTGTTATTATTGTAATTGCTGCTGCTGCTGCTGCTTTAACAAAGAGCTGCAAAGGAGCTGTTGATTGAACACTGAACAATCCCTGAAAAGAAGTAAAATAGGTGGGCACAGAGAACAACATTTTGCCCCTTCCTAAAGCAGTTATTTGCGTGCCAAGAAATGTTCACAAGCAAACATTCAGCACAGCTCTACCTTTTTGCTGTTGTTTAAAACTACGATGTCTTTTCTTCAGCTTATTTACTATTCAAATAATAATGGAAGGTGTACAGTTTGACGAAACATTGGTTGGCTCTCAGTCAAAACTGTCACTATCTGAAAGGCTCTACTACTGCAACATTTCAAACACTCTCTAGCACTACAAAAGACAGAATTTTTGTTGCCACTGCTTTTCAAATCTTTCCTGGAACAAGAGCTCAAACAGAGAAGATGCTTATTTTTGGCATAAGAAAAAGGGTTTTCAGGAATTATTGCCTTTTTATTCTCCTTGGATTTCTGCTTTATGCCACAATGCACATAATTTGAGCCTTTTTGGATGCCTAAGAATTTTGCTAGCAAATCAATGTACTTGAGACATCCTGACATATTCAAGCCGAAATCAATAGCTTCCATCAATAATGAAGGACAGTATAAGACATAATTCTTGACTTGGGACTCTCACCAAATTTTTAAAAATCCAGATCTGTGGTATCACCTCTCCTCTTGATCTCTGGACACATGTAGGATGAAACAAACCAGGATTCAGGGTAAGCTTTGGTCCTACCCAGGCAGTTGATTAGTGTTCCTGAAGTGGAGTGCCTCCACTCTTTAGTGTCCCCATGCCTTTGTTATGTCATAAATCTCCATGTATTCAGGGCAAGAATCTGAAAAGGAAATTATAAGCAGAATACAATTACAAATAAGATTGTGAGTTCCTGCATGACATGAGATTGGACTTGTGGTTTCTTCCAACTCTATGCTTCTATGATTTTGTGATTCTATGAAAGCTGTTGTGATCCACCAACATGATAAAGTGAGAGCTTTGAGAGCTCTTTCATCCAAATACCTACAAACCCACTCTCACCTCTTCATGCTGAAGAAAGATCTATGATGTAGACAGAGGCATAGGTACACAGTGAAAGCATCTTCACCCATTTCCAGTTACCATGATACCCTTACCCATGTTGTAGATGAACACTTTACACATGTGTAAGTTCCCTTATGTTTGTGATTGTATTTTTAGCCTGTGTGCAACAGATTTATGCAGTTCACAGTTGTGTAAGTGAAGGTCCACATGTGTAACTATTTCACATGGACTGAACCTTTTGTAAGTTCTAATTAGAGTGGAGCCTTCAAATCAATAGACTCACCATTCAACTATTGATTAAATGGGTTTATTCTGACTAGGACTAACCAACAGGATTCCATCCATGCAGTTGGGCATCAATGGATGACATGTAACTTTTTGGCAGTGCCTTCACTGCATCCTTGTATCATTAGGATCCAGAAACAGCCACTATGCATTATCCATTGCAAGATGGGACAATAAGTAGCCACATCAGCAGTTGTATAGTTGACTGTATAATGTCAGTATTCACCAGAAATGTGGCACAGCACAACCACTGTGTAACTACATGTGTGTACACCTTGCAGACACGGTGTAGGATTTCAGCAGGTGGAGGACAGCAGAAAGAGAGGAAAACTGCATACTAAATGGATAGATTCAATCAGGTAGGCCACAGCCTTGAGCCTGCAGGACTAGAGCAGAGCAACTGAAGATAAGAGTGTTTTGGAGACATCTTATTCATGGGGTTGCCATGAGTCAAAATTGACATGAGAGCAGCTAACAACAACAACAACAACAACAACAAAGCATTCTCTTTCATGATTAGGCACAGGAAGTGTAATGAAATACAATCTGAACAAGTATCTCACTTATCTCTGGCAGAACCCATGGATGATGTATATACTGGGGAACCCATTTTTAAAAATCTGGCCAGTCCTAGCAAAGCTACACTTTCTTTAGGATAGTGTAAGAAACTGAAAGAACTGTATCAACTACCCAGAACTGTTCAGGGTATGACCACTGCCTTCATTTAAGCCAACTAAGGCCTACTAATGTGGAGATACTTTGTGAGAGGCTGCCTGAAGCCTAGGCTTGTCTAGAAAATAGGTCAGGTATAAAGCTGCACCCTGACTTCTGCAAAATGGTTCTGTGTCATATTTACTTCATGGTCTGAGTGAGTTCTTGGAAAAGTTACTTTTGGGAGCTAACGTACTTCCAGAATCCTACAACCATTGGCCATGTTGGCTGAGAAATGCTGGGTGCTGAAGCCTGTAATAGCAATCTTTCCGATTATTGATCTCAGTAACAAGGAGATTCTGCACTTGCTAGCTACAGATTATCTATAAACACACACATACACAATACAATTTGACAGAAGACAGCTTTGACATACTAATTTCAAGATCAGCTTGGCGAATGCTGAGACCAGCAGCGAAAGCTGTAACTGGATCAGGGCTCAAAACTTGCAATCATTTTTTCTCTTTACAGTCTCTTTACAGTACATCTCAATGAAAAGGGACCCTAGTTACAAACACCTGTGTGACAGATGCATGCCACTGAAGGAATGCTATTCCTCATCCATCTCTGAAACATGCTGAATTGGTTCATTTAAGGCAGGTTGGAAGGGCAATCTATTAGAGAGCGACTGGAGCATTATTGACATGCTCTGTTAATTTTAATTAAATTCACTGCACTCACAAACATGCACACACACAGAAAGCAAAAAAAAAAAAAAAAAAAAAAAAAAAAAAAACCAAAAAAAAAAAAAAAACACCACTAAACATTTTAATTTCTTTTAACAAAGAAGAAAGGGGGGAACAGGGGAGTAGCAAGCCATTACAAACCATAATGGCTTCCTACTAATGTCAAAACAGAGTTCCAAACACCAGATGCTCATTAGATTTTGTCTAATTAGGCATAAGGAGGACAAACTGTTGGGACATAGGGTCTGTTCTCCCTTACAACCCCATTATGGAATTGGACTTTGTAAAACTCTGACAGCGTGTTTCCAAAGAGTAAAGAGCACTGATTCACTGATTAGGTGATGGAGGTGGCAACTAGGGTTGGTTGTTCTTGGAGGGGGGATAATTATTCTCTTCTTCTCCTGAATCTCAATGAGATTTGAATGGTTGGCATCTTTTTCACTTGATATATACCAGGAGATGGAAGAAGCAGGGCTGAAGAGAAAAAAAATTATTCTGTAACTATCCCTTCTTGAACATTCACACACACACACACACACACACACACACACACAAAGAGAAAGGTGCATAGCTGTGTATAACATACTAGATTTTATCCGAATGTAGTTGGACATTTAATAGATACTTAGCAACCAAACAGTTTTAAATTAGTCAAATCCCATTGATTTGAATAGACTCCCCCAACAAAATTGACTAAGGCTTCATCTACATTGCAGAATTAATGCAGATTTACACTGCTATAACTGCCATGGGTCAATGCAGCTAGGGAATTCTGGGATCTGTAGTTTTGTGAAATATTTAGCCTTCTCTGTCCGAGAATTCTGGTACCATGACAAACTACAAATCCCAGGATTCAATAGGATGGAGCCAAAACAATTTTAAAAATGTCAAACTCCATTAGTTCTGCAGTGTAACTGCAGCCTCAGTCTAAAAAAAGGAACTTTTCCAACTTCTGGGCTATCTTACACCACCTTTTTGTGTTTTTGTTTTAATTGATTCTTGAATGTTTCAACAGGGCTTAAGTGTATGTGTAGGGTTAATTTTTAAAAAAGCAAAAAGAGACCAAAACATTTGGCCTGCGACCATATGAAATACCACAAACACACATATAGAATATGGTAAAGCAAAACATGTGTATATATAAATTAGCTGTATTGCACCATGTTGTTTCAATTTATTTAAGTAAGCTGAACATGTGAGGGAAAAAAACACCAACAGTTTAAGATCTGCTGATAACATCTTATTACTACCAGAAAATAGCAAAGTCTTGGAATGACTATTGAGGAAAGTTAAAGGGAAAAAGTACAAAAGCAGGATTAAAGTTGTATTTTAAAAAAAAAAACAACAAAAATAATTACCACAGATGATTTACATAACTTCAAAGTGATGATATTGAAATAATTAAAGATTTTCTATAGTTTGTCTCAGTCATACATCAAAGTGAAGAATGCAGTCAAGAAATCAGAAGAAGATTAAGATGTGAAAGGGAAACTGTGAAGGATCTAAAAAAGATGCTCAAGTGTAAAGATATATCGTTATGTATAAAAGTCAGAATCACCTAGGCAATAGTAGTTCCAGTTTCTACATGTGGTTGTGCAACTTGAACAGACCAAATTCTGATAGGAAACAAATCAACGAATTTGAAATGAAAGTGGCACTTGAGGAGAGTTTTATAAATATTAATATCACAAATAAGTTTGTGAGCCTGAACTCTCCCTAGAAGCTACAATGGCTAAATTTAGCCTTCTGTGCTTGGGATGGAATATTTCTCAGCAAGGAAAAAGAGGACCAAACAATGATAAAAAAACCCGAACAATTCTCTCTAAATGAAGTTTGTGCCTAAGTGGTTTCAATGGGGCGATACAGACCAACCAAAAGGGGCAGTCTGGTGCCACCTCTTTTTGCGGAGCAACTGCACTGCAGCAGCTAAATAATAATAATAATAATAATAATAATAATAATAATTTTTATTTCTAGCCCACCCCTCTGAACAGGCAATCAGGGCAGGGTACAACAGGATTAAAACAACAACAATTAAAATAGAACAATCTCATCCCCACCACCCACCCCTTAAAATAAAATTAAATCAGCAATGAGTTAAAACATATCAATATCAAAACCTAAAAATTCTTGAGCTGTATGGGCGGGCTGAAATCATGGAGGAAGAAGGCTGGAAGAAGTCTAAATCTTGGACTTGGAGCCGGGAGATGTTAAACATTGTCTGCTGCAGCGCAGTTGCGCCACAAAAAAGGAGCGGGGAAAGTGTGCTCCTTTTTTGTGCAGCAGTTGCAGTGTGAGTAGGGGAAAAGGTGCCATTGGGTGCCTTTCTGCCACCACAACTGTGCAGCTGCATCTAGCAGCTGCGCAGCTGCAGCGGCACCATTATGAACTCCATCTAAATGGTGTTACATAATGGCACCGGTACCATTACAGATTAGGGTTCAGGAGCTTGAGAATGCTGCGCTCTCCCGAATCCTAATGGCGCCACCCAGGCGCCTGTTAGTGCCCTTCTGTTTCAGGCCAATGAGTTCAAAAAAGACATCAGTCTGTAGCATAGGAAATGTGCATATAATCTTTCCCAATATTGATAGTAAACTAATAGAGATCTAATTCCCTGGATCAATAGCTTGACAGTTCTTATAAATTGGCACCACAGTTACTTGCTTCCAACTAGCAGAGATTTTGCCAGAATTGTTATTCTTGGTAAAGAGGGCAGCCAGCCGTAGTAACCACCAATCTTGATTACTTTTATAGGTTCAGCGATGTTATAGTCAGTATCTAGCATCTTTCCAGTAGAAATTAATGTAGAAGCTGTAGAATTAAGTTAGAAGCATCTTCCACAGGAGGAAGAGCCACAAGAATGACTTCATGATCCTTGTCAAGGACTGATTCAAAACAATTAATAACTTTTAATATGGTTTAAATGCTCCTCCCAAACTTGAGCTGGAATAACACAATTTGGAATTTGAGATTGAAAGTGTAAAGCTTGTGAGAGAAGCTTCCAAAAAGTTTTCAATCATTGTTTAGTGAGGCATTCAGGAACAGTGACCATGAATTAAGTGTACATTGTCACTTTTTACAAACCAGCATCTTATGCTCCTTTTTAAATCCCAGTTTTCTATATTCAAGAGTCTCTTAAGGCTTTTTTCTTCAATTGGCATTCCTTGTCAAACCAGCTGGTATTCTAGGGATTGTTAGGGTCTGCACCAGGGTGACAAGGATTGCTACATATATTTTATCTTCCTGAAAAAGATGGATCAGATCTTCATATGCCTCAATGGTTGTCATTCAGTTGAAAGTACAGCCTCGTCATGGGCCTTAAAGTATTGGCTTAAACTTTTCTATGCTGGCCCTGAGTCAGGATATTTGTACCTTGGTCTAAAAATATCAAGGAAAAATTGCAAAGATTGGGCTTTTCAAACAACTTCCTCATTACACATGATTTGCCCAGGTCACAGCAGATTCTGGTACGCCGTATAAAAGATATTGATATACAATATTTTTTATCCTCTTCCCACACAACCTGTTCTCCTATCAGTCTAGGGTTGCAGTTCAGTCTTGAGAGGGAGGCACATTTCTTACAAAATTTGACCATCCCAAAATACTGAGCTATGTTTACTAAAGCACGATTTAATGTTATCCCCTCTGCCTTGCTAGAAGGCTGCTTTAAGGGAACCCCTTATAATGAACATGTCTGCCCTTGTGGTAAAGATTCAGTTGAGTCTCTAGAGCATGTCCTATTTTCCTGTATTTTTTATAAGGATGAGAGACTAAGATTAATTTCACCCTTCCTGCTTAAATTTCCAGGTAGACCAACTAATTGGTACCTGGTGTACTTGTTAAATGACTCTGAGAAAAGTAAAGCAGAAGCAATGGCAATTTTTTCCTCTCTGCTGCTAAAACTCATAAGATTATGACCCATGCAGAACAAGCAGCCCTGTCTTTTGCTCCTTAAATACCCATACAAATATCCACCTTGTCCCAATGTCATATGGCCTAGTATCACCTAATGTGTCTGTGAGTGACTTTGTAATCGTATATGCATATGTATATATGTATGTTTTATGAGTATGTTATGAATATTTGTTTTACAGTGCTATTTTAATATGTTTTTTATGTTTTATATATATTCTGTTGCCTAATGGCCTGTTGGCTGAAATAAAGGTACTGTATGTTGTTGTTGTTGTTGTTATTGTTGTCATATGCCTCAATGGTAGATTTGGCAGATTGCTCAGATAATATTACATATCTTAATAAAATTGCCAGACCAGAATTCAATCTCACTTCAACAAGACTACCTAGATCAACTCACCATTTAGATATTAGGTATTAGATATGTCTTTAAACAAAAATCTTCCTGGGGCCATAAACATCATTCTGAAGGGGTAGTCAGATCTTGAGAACCAGCTTCATTTCTTTTGGGAGCTTTGGTTTTAGATGTCATCTAAGTTAAGTGAGAATCAGGAACAGTGGTGTTGCCTGGTGGGATGATATTCTGCAGGGTGACAAGGTTAGGGTGAGTCCTAACTTTTGTAGGCTGTGAACTGGGATGGGAAAAAGTTGTAGCTATCATATGGGTTGTTGATGTTAATTCAGAAGAGTGACTCTGTTCCAATGATATGGGGTTTGCTTCTCAAGGATATCTTGACCAAATGTAATTAAATCTGAGATTTCTACATTTCCACTCAGCCCTATTCCATGAGATGAGTACACAGCAGAGATGCTTCTAACCTTGATTGATGGGCGGCATGTTGTAGCTCTGACTCAGCAACTAGTAAGTTTGAAGATCTTGTCTCAAGCTGGGGAAATCTGTCAAGTACATCTCCTTGAGCTTCTGAAGATAAAAAAAAAACTGTCAGTGAAGAGTCCTTCTCTTCCATTCATGACACAGGCTTAGGCATGGGCTCTGTATGACCAGACAACTTGGTAGAACCATTTTGGTGCTGGGAAGAAAAAACTAGACATTTCTTCAGAGGAACTGATGGTCTAATACAAATGTCCATAAGAAAATGAGCTTGGAAAACCCCAACAGCTTGCATTATTAATAATTTAAGGATAGTGGATTTAGTGAAGCATAGAACCCTCACATAATGTGAGCATGAAAAAAGCAATTCTACAGAGGACAAATTGGAGGATCTGATATTTAAAATCTGTTGAAGGTTCAGATTGGAGGCTGAGTTCCAGTATGGAGTTTGTCCATTAAATGGATAACATCTATCACAACTTGGAATTATTGTAATATCAGGCAATAGTCTTTCTGCTTTATATTTTTGGATCTCTAAAGTTAGAAGAGGTATTAAAGGAATATTGATGAGATATGAGATCGATTGGCTTTGAGGGAGGGGGCAAATGACAAATATTCAGATTGCTGGAGTCTGGGTATTTCAATGATACCAAAGATACCAGCTTAGATAAATCACTCAGCACTTTTTATAATTTAGAAATAATTAATTGTAGGAAATTATCACATTACTAACAAACCCGATTTACCTCTTTTGAGTTACATTCAAATTTAGCATGCAGCCAGGTATTATCACATGAATTTTGCTGCCGTTGCTGCCTTCTGACTGCATCCAGGCAAAATCCATCCTTAGCTGGCAAATTTGCAAAGCCAGGAAGCTCCTGAATTTGAAAAGTAGACAGCTGAGGGTGGATTTTAGCTGGAATTTTGCCTGTATGCAGTTGGGAGGCAGCAATGGCTGCAAAATCCATACAATAATAACCAGCTGCATCCCAAATTCAAATGCAACTTGGAAGAGGTAAATGGGGTTTATTAGTAATGTGATAATCTGCACAGTGTTCATGGAATTAGCAGGCACTGCTCTTATAATAGTCAAGTATAGTGTGCATTATGGAGAGCAGAGTCTGTGTGACTTTATGTTAAAATACCAGCATCTCTTGGTTCAAGCTCTCTCTCTCTACTGCTAAAGGTGCAAATCTGTTTGTCACTGAAATTTCAAACACCAAGGGGGAATGCCTTGCAATAAAGTCATCCAATTTGCTTTGTTTAGAGGTGGGCTCATATTTGTTGGTGAGTTAGTCCTTTTTCTCCTTTTTGTCATGATAATGACTGGACAAAAAACTGATATGACTCTTTCAATCAGCAGGAAAGTTCTTTGAATGGTTATTCATATGACCTCAGCAACTGACCTTAGGAGCAGTGCTTCCTAGCTGCTATCAGTGTAAATCAAGCAGTCAGCTGTTAAGTGATAACTCTGAATTACGCAGAGTTATAAATAACCAATAAAAGGTTAAAACTATAAAATTATTAGCATATTATAACATAGTAGCTGGACTCCCATTGGTGTATTACTATGCCTGTATACATTTCCTTACAGAAGGAATTGGACAATTGTGTCCAATGGAAAACATTTATATCCAGTTCACAGTTTCTGCAGCAGAGTTAATTTGAAATTTCACATGTGGAAATTTATATGATACAACCCTGATGAAGGATTTGAGGCAATGATTTTTTTTTTAAAATGTACCTGCTTTTTAATCTTGTGAGCTGCTCAGACTCCCAGTCCTGGAAGCAAAAAAGTAGGATATAATCATGGAAAATAAATTACTTTACTGGGGCCTTCTATACACTAATAGCAAACTCATTATCTAAATGTGCATCCTGATGTAGCCAAAACAGACCTATGCGTGCACAAGAGAGAAGTGTCACCAGTGAGCTTGGGGATCCATAAATTTTTTAGAAATGCAACAAATGTTAGGTTTGGGCTTGAGTCATTTTAAAAGGGAGTAACATACCCCTCTGTTTCAGCATAAAATGAAAGGTAGGGGAAATGAAGGAACCCAGCAGCATTTTTGAACCTTTTTTTTTTTTTAAATCATGAGCTTTCATAGATTTCACTAGCTGTGAAGAAACAAATTGATATCCATGAAAGCTCAGGGATAAATCAGCTAGTATTAAAGGTATTCCTTGAATCCTTTATTTGCCACCACCATTTTTCAAAAAGATACCCCCATTGAAGCATTGTCAGTAGGCATGTAATGCTGGCTGACTGCTGAGAATGAAGATCTTAGAAACAAACAGAAGGCGAGATGGAGTATTCTTGAAGAAGATCTGACCACTTAGCACCTTGAAGAGTCTACCTAGAACCTAGAATAGGAACACTCTACCCTGTGATATTGTGTTGTAGGTCTCAAATGTTCTTTAAAATTTTTGTAGGAGCCCACCCAACATTCAAGAAGCCCTCTGGAAGCTCTGGTTTGCCTACACTGTCTGTGATGTAGAAGGTAGAAAAGCAGAGTAAGACATTACTGGTTGTGATGCCTCATCATTGGTGTTCCTATTCCCTGACAATTCATTACGCTTTTTATGCTTAGATAGCATCATTCTCTCAAAAATTATAATGATACGTAATTGTGGGATAATTTCTTTTTTAGTTGGTGACTGAGGCTGTTTTACTACTTTATTGTATCATGGTTTTGTGTAATCTTAAGGCATTTAAAAATATGATTAATGTGTTTGTACTGAAACTTTGTATTCTGCAGTCTCTGCGGCTTGGGGTGGGATAGAGAAAAAAGGCCCGCTACCTTTGCAGCCAATCTCCAGCTTTCCATACTTACAAGTATCAGATGCAATGCATTCATCTCCCTATTTTTTTGCTTGGGAGAAAGAGACCTTTGTTCCATAAAACCAGCTGGAATTTCTGTCTGTGGCACAGAGAGATTTGGAAAGATTTGCAGCCTCTATGATTTCACATGGAAGCAGCCACTGAAGAAGTAGAATCAGCAGTTTTCAAAGCCTTCCCTGATGTGCTCCTTTTGCCAAGCTGGCTGGTACAATGTCGCCTTTCATATTTGAAAGACGTGGGAAATGAGGGGAGGGAGGGAAGGAGGGAGAAGCGTTGAGGTATCAGGGTTACTCAAGCCAGGCTTGAAGAAAGCACAAGAACTGATCAGACAGGAAAAGTGAAAAGAAATTATTCTGATTTACTTCAAGAATATGAGGGAATCTTAAACCTCCAGCTCTTTTTTCCATTGGAAGGGTGAAGATGAGATGACTACTAGATGAATGAAAACATTCAGAAGTCAGGACTTATTGTGTGGGAAATTTGCATATTGTTCCATATTAGAGACCAGGCAGGGGCAAAGTTTCAATAAAGTCCATCAGAGATGGGACAGAAGCAGTCCCAATCATGTACAAAATGTTACCATAGAATCATAGAATCATAGAATCATAGAGTTGGAAGAGACCACAAGGGCCATCCAGTCTAACCCCCTACCATGCAGGAACTCTCCATCAAAGCATCCCCGACAGATGGCCGTTCAGCCTCTGCTTAAAGACCTCTAAGAAAGGAGACTCCACCACACTCCGAGGGAGTGTGTTCCACTGTCCAACAGCCCTTACTGTCAGGAAGTTTAGTAACATTACTATTACCATTTAGTGCCATTACCATTTAGTTAAAGTCCTCAGAATCCAGGCAACCCAGGTCAGCAGGGTACAGCAATAAATTCAAGGCATCACTCCAAGTGAGTGTCCAGTAGCATGCTCAATTTACAATACAGGGCTCAAGTGTCTTCAGAAACACAAGCCAGGAATCAAGAGATGAAAGCATTGCTTCTTCCAGAATGATCAGTTGTCAGCAACAACCTCCTGAGGGAATTGCTGGATTATTTATGGCCCAGTAGCTTCTCACAGCTGTTGCCTGATTAATGAGCTTTTCCTGTATAAACACTATGAGTGTTGCAAGCTCTCCCTCTCTCATCTACCTTCAGCTGTGGTAGGTATTGTCAAGTCCATGTCTGTGTTGTGACTGCTTCAGAGTGTCACTGTCTATTGCAAGCAAGCACTGGCATGTCCCCCGGTCCTTCTGTTTTCTTTTCCATATCATAGTCTTAATGAGGCAAATTCCTCTGTCCTTCTCGTACCTTCTCTGTGTTATAGTCTGAATCTGGGTCCTGGTAACTAGCCCTGACACACATGACTGTTTTGAATTGAAAATAGCACTTTCTGTGCAGAAAATAACATTTTCTGAGCAAAAAATAAAAATATTTCTACACAGAAATATTATTTTCTGCTGAGAAAGTGTTGTTTCCTGTGCAGAAAGTTGCATGTGGTTGATTTCCATTAAAAAACAACAACAATGTTTTCTGTACACAAAACAACATTTCCCATGAAGTAAATAATATTTCTGCATAGAAATATTATTTTCTGCATAGAAATAACATTTTCTGAGTAGACCATGTTGTTTCCTGCACAGAAGATGCTGCTTTTCTCTGCTAATGTTTTGCAAAACAAGTCCTAAATTACAAATAGGCTTTGAAAACTGCATTGGTTTTCCAAGGTTTTTGTTTGTTTGTTTGTTTTTTGGGTTTTTTTGCAATGGAAACAAAATTGGTAAAATTACTCATTGCTTCTTTCAAAAAGAAACACTGGGGTCAATTCCAGAACAATCCCATAATTACAATCCCACAATTATCCCATTGCCAATAATGGAGTATTCATTGTAATAATGGGATGGTTGTGGGATGGTTCTGGAATTGACCCTAGTGTGATAATCTCAATAGTGAAGAATTACATTCCTAATTATAATTAGCTGTCAACTGGAAGATAAAATGAGGCTGTAGTCTTACAGGAAGAAGCAGCTTCCTCCAAAATCCCAGTGCCAGATTCCTTTTAAAAAACCCAAAGACTAAGCCATCAAATCCTGCAGAGATCAGGAAGTATGTGTGGAGCAGCCTCTAGACACCGATGGCGAACCTATGACACATGTGTCATCACTGACACGCATAGCCATTTCTGTTGACACGCGGCCTCTGAGGAGGCTGCATGCTGAGAAGGCTGTTTCATCCTTGGCTTCTGCATGGCCAAGTGCAGTAGCCAAGGATGAATAAGATTCTAGTAGCAAATGTTTCATTCTTGGCTACTGCACTTGGCCATGCTGCGTTCCGCTGCTCCCTGCTCTGCCGGTGGAAGTCAGGGCAAAGATCCCGGCTTAACCGGAAGTCCCAGAACTAGATGTTGTTTTGGCCTACAGACCTCGGGCACAGAGTGTCTAATAGGGGAGGATGAAACAGCTGCATCTAGTTTTGGGACTTCCAGTTAAGCCGGGATCTTTGCCCTCACTTCTGCCAGCAGAGCAGTTAGCAGTGGAACACAGTGGAGGATGCATCTCTGGGGGCCCTGCCATTACCAGTAACCAAATAACCACAGCAACCACATTATCTACTGTTCTGGGGTAGCATGGATTTCTTATCCATCATTACTGAGATAAGTGATTTAAATTATAAATATCACAAAATAATGTTTTTTTTCTCAAATTGACACACCACGCTCAAAAGGTTGCCCATCACTGCTCTAGACAACCTCTAGCCAATCATATGCAGTTCCTTCATCAAAAAAAAAGGGCAATGACTTTTAACATCTTGAGATGCTGAAGAGAAGAGGAAGAATCCCTTTGCCATGCTACAAAATCTCATTAGTTGTTCCAACCCAGAGCCAAGATATTGTGTTCCTACTGTAGCTGAAGAGTTGTTAGATATGGTTCTTTTCTTTTCTTTTCTGTTTTGGTTATGTATCTTGGTTATGTATCTGACTTTTGATGACTCCAAGATGAACCTATCACGGTGTTTTCTTGGCAACATTTGTTCAGAGGGGGTTTGTCCTTGCCTTCCTCTGAGGCCAAGAGAGTGTGACTTGCCCAATGTCACCCACTGGACTTTCCTGGTCTCCCAAATTCTAGTCCAACACACAAACCACCACACCACACTGGTTCCTGCTAGCTATGGTCCTGAACCAAAATCGAGAACTTCTGTGCTAGTATCTTCAGTGCTGTCCAGAATCCTGAACCTGAACCTGGTGGCATAGTGTTTAAATGCTGGTACTGCAGCCACTCACTCATAGTCACAAGGTTGAGAATTGGATACCAGCCAGGGGCTCCAGGTTTAACTCAGCCTGGAATCCTTCAGAGGTCACTAAAATGTGTACCCATTTTGTTGGGGAAAATTAGCTTACACATTTTAAACTGCTTAAAGACTGCTTAGTTCAGTATGACGCAGTATAGAAATGAAGCTGCTGTTCCTGTTAGTGATCTAGAAAGACAACTGTCTTACCTTGTGCCTTTTTGTCTGAGATGTTGTTTTCATGGAATTATCACATCCCTGTTTACACGAAAAGTAAATCTGTAATCATCCTAAAAATTTCCTGAAGTGCTTCACACTTTTACTCCAATCTGACTGCTGTACTTCTTGAGCCTCCCATCACCATGTCAAAACATCTGCACATTTATTATGTGTGTTACCATGTCTATGATAAACATTTAAGACAGATTAAGACAGCTGTTTTTATCAAACCCTGTTCTTACGATTCTAGGCTTGAACGCCAGCATTTTCATCATTTTTAAAGGCATGAACTACATAATTTTTATACCTCTTGTGAGTCAAGAGGTGTGAGAGTCAATGAAGCCCAAATTGGTGCTCAAATGGCAGGGGTGAAGAGGCATACTGCATTTATCTTATGTGGCCAGTGGTGCAGCAAGATACTTTTAGATTCTCCTATTAATGGACTTCCACCACCCCATTAGCTGGTACTATGTATTATCACTCTTCAAAATGTTTTCAGTCTGCCTTGTTCTGTGTGGAGTGTTTCTGCTCTTTCTTCTGAGTAGGCGGATCTTTATTTCTGTGACAGATTTCTATCTATCTACAACATCCTGCACTAGGTATAGATTTCATAGAATCGTAGAGCTGGAAGAGACCACAAGGACCATCAAATCCAACTCCCTGTCAGGTAGGAATGCATAGTCCAAGCACTCCTGAAAAATTATGCTTCCAAAGAAGGAGGCTCAACCACTCTCCAAGGCAGCAAATTCCACTGTTAAACAACTCTGATCATAAGGAAGTTCTTCCTAATGTGGAATCTCTTCTCCTGTAGTCTGAATCCATTGCTTTGTGTCCCAGTCCCTGGGGCATCGGAAAACAAGCTTGCTCCATCCTCAATATAACATCCCTCCATATATTTGAACATGGCTATCATGTCACCTCTTAACCGTCTCTTCTCCAGGTTAAAAATACGCAGCTCCCTAAGCCACTCCTCATTGGGCATCATTTCCAGACCTTTCACCATTTTGGTTGTCCTCCTCTGGACACACTTCAGCTTTTCATGGCTGCCTCCTTACCACTTCTTGGCCATAAAATGCTATAAGAGAGCATGATTTTACTGCAACATCTTAAATACAATTCACACATTTTTATTTATTTATTTTTTGCAATGGCAGTGTTATTGATGCTTTTTCAAAACACATCTTTGACCATCCAGGTAGTGTTTGACATGATTTCAGATTGAAAGTGGTGTGCTTCAGCTAGGGGAGGGAAAACAGCACAGTCACAATGAAAAAGTTTTATCTTAAGAGTATTTTCTATCTGCTGTGACATGGACTCTATTGCAGTAGATGTCCTGCTGCATACTATTCAGCTTTCCAGCAACAGTGAGAGTACACAGCACTTATCAGAATATAGGTGTCACTGCAAGAGATGCTTTAAATTTGCTTGGAAATAAGGTATCATGGAGGGTGTCTGTTTGTGAGAAGGCCAGGTCACGATTACCTGGTTTTTCTCCCTTTCTCTGAAGCGACTCTTAAACACAATAACATATCAGAGTGGGAAGTAATTGCTATAGCAACCAAACACATACCTTTTAATAGAGAAAGAAAGGGACAGAAGTTGCTTTAAGATGGAAGGGTGGAAACTATTATAAGATACTGATAGCCAGGTGGGTATGCAGCATTACTTAGTGGGGTGGTTTATTTTAATAGTTGGTGATTTTAATAGTTCTGTATATGTTCCTTTTGGTTGTAAGCATGTCAAAATATTTTTAAATGAATATGTTTAAGTGTCACAGCAATAGATAATGAGTTGGATCTAGTTTTAGCCATAGATGGAGCAGAAGCATTGAAATAAACAGGATGCCATTGAAATAAACAGAGGTAACTACTCAAAATCCCATTGATTTCAGTGAGTCTATTCTAAATGTGTCTATACAAGCAACAATTCAAATACTGAATTTAATACTGGAGAGAAAATTCCATATCTAAAGAAGCTTAGGTTTCATATATATATGTATTTCAAAAAATCTATTTCACATGATTAAGAAGATAGGTTGAGAAAACATGTGGGCAATGCCTATTGAAATTTCAAAAAATAATCTCAAAATCTTTGGTGGGTAAATGTATGAGATTTCAAAGCGATCCATTCCTCCTACTTACCTTGTGGAAGTAGAGCAAATCTGAACTTTAGCAAATATATTCATATTTGTAAGATATACATAAATATACTGGCCACACAACTATTGTTTGCTCCATGGTGGCTTAGTGCAGACTTTAGGCTTACTTACTTAATGATTAATTTCAATTTTTTTTTTAAAAAAAAAAAGTTCAAAGCAGCCATGTGTATGAAAAAGCAATATGATGCACAGAAGCCAAGGCTGGTCTTACTATGAGGGAGAATGAAGAAGACACCAAGAGAGAGGGAGTGAACTAGGGGCCAATACAGATGGCCCTAAAGGGGAGGCTTGATGCCATTCCTTGGAGCGCCAGATCATGGCTGCAGCAACTGCACACTACAGCCCTGATACGGCATTTTTCTGCTCCTTTTTTTTTGGGCAGAAAAAAGCTGCCATTTCCATGGTGGCAGCAGTGGCAGTTCTTCTCCACTCCTGTAACATGTAGCATCTGAACGCCATGCCACCAGAGTGCCAAAATGCTGCCCGCCATCTGGTTGGTTGGGCAGCATGATGCTGGCTTAGGGGTCATCATTGGGCTCCTCCATGCTGCCCCCCAAGCTGGTGCTTACTGCCAGTGATTTGCCCAAGGTCACTCAGTAGCTTTCCACAACTGAGCAGGCAATCAAACCCTGATCTCCAGAGTCATAATCCAATGCTCGTACCACTCATATCACATTGACTCTTTAAACTTTATACTTGATACTACTTAATAGTGTATGTTAAAATCAAATATTTATCTTATAGAAATAACATTATGTAATGTAAGAGGGTGGTATATGAGCCAGTATTGTGTAGTGGTGTGAGTGCTGGATTAGGTTAAAATCCCTACTTGGCCATGGACATTGACTGAATTGCCTTGCAGAAGTCATACTCTCTCAGCCCCAGTGGAAAGCAACAGCAAACCAGCTCTGAACAAGTCTTGCCAAACAACTCCTAGGATAGCTCGCCTTAGGGTCATCATAGAATCATAGAATCATAGAGTTGGAAGAGACCACAAGGGCCATCCAGTCCAACCCCCTGTCATGCAGGAACTCCAAATCAAAGCATCCCTGACAGATGGCCATCAAGCCTCTGCTTAAAGACCCCTAAGGAAGGAGACTCCACCACACTCTGAGGGAGTGTGTTCCACTGTCGAATAGCCCTTACTGTCAGGAAGTTCCTCCTAATGTTGAGGTGGAATCTCTTTTCCTGCAGTTTGCATCCATTGTTCCGCGTTCTAGTCTCTGCAGCAGCAGAAAACAAGCTTGCTCCCTCCTCAATATGACATCCCTTCAAATATTTAAACAGGGCTATCATATCACCTCTTAACCTTCTCTTCTTCAGGCTAAACATCCCCAGTTCCCTGAGGTATTCCTCATAGGGCATGGTTTCCAGACCCTTCACCATCTTAGTTGCCCTCCTTTGGACATGCTCCAGTTTCTCCACATCCTTTTTGAATTGTGGTGCCCAGAACTGGACACAGTATTCCAGGTGGGGCTTGACCAAAGCAGAATAGAGTGGCACTATAACTTCCCTTGATCTAGAAACTATACTTCTATTGATGCAGCCTAAAATTGCATTGGCTTTTTTAGCTGCCGCATCGCACTGTTGACTCATGTTCAGCTTATGGTCTACTTGGACTCCTAGATCCCTTTCACATGTGGTCTCATTCAGCCAGGTATCCCCCATCCTATATCTGTGCATTTCATTTTTCCGCCCTATAAGAAACAATAAGTCAAAAACAACTTGAAAGCACACAGCAGCAACAGCAACAACAAAGAGGGTCCAGTGATGCAGAATGACACCCTAACAGCACATTACTGACAAGATATGCTAAAATGATGTTGCTTACTGTCTGCATATATGTTCAGTCTCAAAGATTTGATGAAGCCTACATTGTATTTGCACAGTGTATATGTACACTTGCATGGTCACACAGTGATTGCACTATTTCACTCTCCTGCTGAATACCAACATAGCGCAATGCACTGGATATCTGCCAGTGTGCCTGCTTATTGCCCCACTGTGTGAAGGGGAATACACAATGGATGGATCTGTCAGTATCATACATGGAATGCTCTGGCAAATAGTTATGTGCAATCTAAGACTGCATAGCCACGCATGAAAAGGTTATACTTGGAGAATTCTGCTTATATAACAGTGAACAGAATTGCATGGCAACAAGGAACTTGTTCCTGTCTGCTTTCACATTGTTTCCATAGGAAAAATGGATACAATAATGGATGAGTGTTACACACTTATCTAGATTCATACATGGGGTTGTACTTTTTTTTTAACCATTGTGCAATTGATGTTTTCAGTTCATGGTTGCATCAGAGGAATTCCACTAGTACACTTCATTTGGGCCTTGATATTATCATTAATATCTTGAGTGGACTAGAGTAATTGAATCAGTTGGATTTACTCATGATTCAACAACTCATTCAGTGGGTCTTCTCTAGACTGGAATAATCATGCTGGGACTAATCAACAGAATTCTAGCTGTGGAGGTGGGCATTCTTGGATGGCACGAAACTATTTGTTAGTGCTTTCAATGTATCTCTTGAGTGACAGATTGAAGAAACAGTTGCTGGCTACTGCCACACTGCAGAATTATCTCAGTTTGATACTACTTTAATTGTGATTTCTCCATCCTATAGAGTCCTGGGGTTTGTAGTTTGTTGTAGTACTAAGCTCTGTGACAGAGAAGGCTAAATATCACACAAAATGATGAATCCCAGAATTCCATAGCATTGAGTCATGGCAGTTAAAACGATGTCAAACTACATCAATTCTGCAGTGTAGATACAGCCATGGTATATTCCCAATTGCACAAGGGTACATTAAGTCCATCACCAATTGCACTGTTTCAGAATTCATTAGAGGTGGTGTTGTATAACATGAGTGCAAATTTTAAAAAGTGTAAGTATGATGTAATATCTCTGCCATACAGTCCTTTAGAAAAAGAAGAAGGATGTCTGACTTGACTAGACCCACCAATTAGAACCATTATTTTCTCCAATTGTAATTGAAAAGAGAAGTTAAGGATTGAGTGAAAATACATCTTTCTTTCAAATACAGAAAGTTAACATGTTCCATTTTCTTTTCTGCATAATATCCCTCTCTACTGCTTGACCCATGCTGCTAAGCTTTTGTTATAAATTGTTGTCAGAATAGCAATATCAAACTGTGATACACAGTTGCATTCAAATCACACATTTACTTTTTATTTATTTATTTTTACCTCTGAAGGGTTGCCTTGTTAAGAAGATGTGCGAGTTATAAATAGGACAACATATAATGAGTTTCATTGCATAACGATGCCTGGGAAGACCTTTTCCTCCCTTTTATTCCCTTTATATTTTTCCCCCTATGGAGAGAAGAAGAAACTCTTTAAAGAAACCTTTCCTGATTCTACAGTACTGAATATAGTATAACACATTCTTAGAGAAGTTAAGATGCTAAAGAAATGGGGAAAGGGGAGGCAGTTATTCAGGCAGTTTTGCAATCTTGGTTGTAACTTGTATCTATCTCTGTTTCACTTTAACTAGATGTTCTGAAAGAAGCACGATTGTCCACCCAATTGCTACCTACCTGATGGAAACTTCTTGTTTCAACTAGTGATATGGGTTGAGTCTCCCTCATCCAGAATTCTAAAATCCAAAATTGTCCACATAGGTGGATGAGAAACCTTTGTTTCCCGATGCTTCAGTGTACACAAGCTTTGTTCCATGCACAAAATTATTAAAAATATTGTGTATAAAATTACCTTCAGGTGATGTGTATAAGGTGTACACAAAACATAAATGAATTTCATGCTTAGACTTGGGTTCCATTTTCAAGATACCTTATTATGTGTAAATATTCCAAAATCCAAAAAATAAAAAAAATCTAAAACCCAAAATACTTCTGGTCTCAAGCATTCAGTATAAGGGAAACTCAACCTGTACAATATATACAACATGATGTCATTGCATGCACAATTGCACAGCACATGCCCTGTTTTATTGGCCAAAGAGAGACTCAAGGTATGACTACGCCATACTTGGGAAAGGCAGCATACAAATGAAAATAAATAAATAAATAAATAATTGTTATTATTATTATTTATATAGCACTGTAAATTTGCACAGTGCTGTAATACAATCTTATAGTTAGATGGATCCCTACCCTCAGGTTTACAATCTAGAAGAGACAACACAAAAGGAGAAGTGAAAGGTGGTGGGAAAATATTTATTTTATTTAAATAAATAAAACTCTGCATTTTGGATTGGAGGAAGCAAGAGTGCTTGGGCCACCAAATGCTTTGGGACAAATCCTGTTTGCTCTAGCCAGCATAGCCAATTGCTGATCTGGTTAAGGGAATTTGGGAGTTGTCTAAACAGTAATGTTTCAAATCTCCGACAGTGGTAAGAATTATGGGTGCCATTGTTCCAGGCATTCCTTATCTGGAAAGAAATAAAGAAACATGAAACTATATGTTGGGCAGCAGACACATTGCTTCTGTAGTCAGGGCTCAGCCAAAGATCCACTTTTGAAATATGGGTCCGTTTTACATTGGCAAAAAGAGGTGTCATGAAGGCTGCTTGAAAACCCAGCTTTTACATTAGAAAATGGGAAAGTGTGCCATGAAAACGCCATTTTGGCGTTTTAAGGGAAAAAACGCGCCTTTAAAAAGTAGTTCGGTTGCCCCACTACTTTTTTAAAAAGTGCGTTATAGCGCTAGTACATCAAAACGCTAAGATGCCATTGCGCAGTTAAATGGGGCTCTGTTTCCTTAAGGCGCCCATTTAAAGGCTGCGCTGCAGGTGCGAATCAGAATGGATCGTGGGTTGGGAGCATGCGTGGTGTGGACTTCACTGGAAATTAAAACGTTCTATGCCCTCCAGGTGTAAAAGCTGGGGTTTAACCGCGCAGTTTTTTAAAGCTCCCAAACCCCCTTTAAATCATTTAAAACTGCACAATTCGCAGCAGCAAACAGCGCAAAAGCGCAGTTCAAGCCTCGACCCTCGCAATAGCGCAGTTCAAGCCTCGACCATCGCAATAGCGCAGTTCAAGCCTCGACCCTCGCAATAGCGCAGTTCAAGCCTCGACCCTCGCAATAGCGCAGTTCAAGCCTCGACCCTCGCAATAGCGCAGTTCAAGCCTCGACCCTCGCAATAGCGCAGTTCAAGCCTCGACCATCGCAATAGCGCAGTTCAAGCCTCGACCATCGCAATAGCGCAGTTCAAGCCTCGACCATCGCAATAGCGCTGTTCGCGGCGGCACGAACAGCGCAACAGCGCAATTCGCAGCCGGCAAGGAAAAAAAATTAAAATCGCAGTTTAAAGCCGCGTTTATTGCTGCCCATGTAGCAGCTCCGTCTGTATTTGTAGTGTTCTGACAGCTTCCCATGTAACTGCTGAGCCACAAAAAAGACCTCAGATAAGTCGTTCCCACACCCCTCAGTGTAGCAGCTCTGCACTTTTTTAATGCACACCTGGGGCTTGCTATGTAGCTGCTAAGCATTAAGATAAAGGCGACTTCAGGTCACACTTTCTTGCCAATGTAAAAAGCCCCATGGGCTTTCAAAGGTTCCACTCTTCCCTGAGTTTGTCCCACAAACTCTCTCTCTCTCTCTCTCTCTCTCTCTCTCTCTCTCCTTTTAATGTTGTACCACTATGTTCCTTTTTATAGTCTATCAGAGACTTTTAAAATTTATTTTCTAAAAACATTGGCTGGCATCCTATCCAGTATGTACAGTGTCATAAGCAGGATGTATGACATTGTAACTCTTGGAATTTTCATTTACTGTCATTGTCCCATTGCAACGATCAAAGTCCTTTTGACAAACCCATCTTTGAAGCCAGCCAGTCTCTCCAATAGAAGGTTTTTTGAGATATAGGAAATTAGGGCACTGAGCAATGCCATTCAGACCTTTCCTTAAAGTGAGGTGTGATGTAATAAGCAGTGGCAGGACTATTATTAGGTAGAATAATAGAATCATTGAGTTGGAATAGACCTTAGGGGCTATCCTGTCCATCCCCCTGCCATCCAGGAAGACACAATCAAAGCACCTCGATGGCCATCCAGCCTCTGTTTAAAAACCTCCAAAGAAGAAGACTTCACCACCCTTCAAGGCAGCGTATTCCACTGTTATATAGCTCTGACTGTTAGGGAGTACTTCCTAATGGCGAGGTGGAATCTCTTTTCCTGTAGTTTCAATCCAGGTCCTAATCTTTGGAAAAAGAAAAAACAAGCTTGTTCTATCCTCAATATGTCATCATTTCAAATATTTAAACAAGGCTATCATGTCACCTCTTAGCCTTCTCTTCTCCAGGCTAAACATACCCAGCTCCCGAAGTCTCTCCTCATAAAGGATGGTTTCTAGACCTCTTGCCATTTTGTTTGCTCTCTTCTGGACACATTTCTGTTTGTCAACATCCTTTTATGGTGCCCTGATATGAACACAGTATTCCAGGTGAGGCCTGACCAGAATGGCCATACAACTTGAACCCATCAGGGATTAATTCAGTTAATTTAACTCTGTGGTTCCCAAACCTTAGTCCTCCAGATGTTTTGGACTTCAGCTCCTTGGGCCTCTGGAAGCTGAACTGGAGGATCAAAATGTGGGAAAACACTGGTACCTTATGTGCTGATATCATTACAGTAAGACATCCTGATATCCAATCAGATTTGAGCACCTAAAGAGATCCAGAAGTTTGACATTCCTTTGTCATGTCTTGTTCCTCTTTTTTGTTGTTATTTTCTATCTCTTTTCTTTGATTATTATAGTAGTTCTCCTTGTCCCTTAGCACAAGTCATAGCTTTTCTCTTTTACTTTTGCTTCTGTCTTTGGAGTTTATTGCATGAACTTTAAAAGCATTTCAAGCCTCCCGGGTTGGAGCTGGAACATGGGATGGAGGTGGGGATTATCGCATGCTAAATTGCTGCCTAATTGCCACCCTCCATCAGCCAAGGTCCCAGCTGCACTCCGACAGCACTTTTTAGAAGCCCAAAAGCTTCCAACTTCAAAAAAGGGGTGGCAGAGCACAGCTGGAACTTGTCTGGGACCTGGGCTAATGGCAGGTGGTGATTAGGTGGCGATTTAGCATATGATAAACCCCGCCTCCATCCCGTGTCTTGGCTCCAACCCAGGAGACTTGAAATGCTATCATAGTTCATGAAATAAGCTCCATAAACTTTTTGAAGAGTTTCATCTATCATCCACTGAGGCTTCTCTTTCTTTTTGGCTGTAGACAGTGTCTTACTGTAGTTTTTTCTGACAATATTCCTGGCTTCAGTTCAGAGATCTTCTGACTCCCAGTCAATTAAGCTTAATAGTACACATCTATTTTTTACATCAGCTTTAAATCCAGCTGGGATCTTACCAGGTTGTCTTTTGGCATGATGTTTGGCTTAGTGTTCTTTAGTTTTACTCTAATTTTTTAATATTAGCAGCTTATGGTCTGTGCCACAATGTGTTCCTGCTCTTGTTTTGGAAAATAAAGGATCTTTTCCATCTTTTGCTTCAGGTTATGTAGTCGGTTTGATTTCTAAATTAGCTGTCAGGTGATGTCCATGTATACACTTGCTTCTTAAGTTGCTTGAAGAATGTGTTTGCAATGAACAAACTGTTGGCCTTGCAAAATTCAGTCAGTCACTTTCCTGCTTCATTTCTTGATCCTAGCCCAAATTTTCCTACAATCTTTGATTCTTCTGTCTCCTACTTTTGCATTCCAGTGGTCTACGATTAACAACAAGTCCCGTTTTCATGTGTGGTTCATTTCCTCCTGGCAGATAATCTTTCATTTTTATCTTCTTCTGTCTCTATAGCTGGAGCACAAACTTAGATTATGGTTATACTGATGTGTTGTCCCGAATGACCTATTGATATTATTTGGTCATATAATACATTATAAGCTTTGAATACTTTTGCTACTTCTCATTATTAATACCACCCTATTTGTCCATGGTTTTTCACTTCCTGAGTAAAACACTGCATAATTATCTGACTAAAAATGTCCCATCCCTATCTACTTTATCTTGTTTACCCGAAGTATTGCAATTTTACTTATTCCATTGCTTCTTATTCTTCTTCTTTTACAATGCTGGCCTTCCTCTGATTGATGCTTCTCATATTTCATGTTTCTATAATGTATGTTATGCAGCTTCAGACTTACCATTCACCTCTGAGTATGTCAACAGCTGAATGTGAGTTCATCTTGAGTCCATTTGCATCATTAGCCACAGCACTCCATGGAATTGTTCCCTGCTTTACACCTGTAGCTTGCGGAGTGTCTTCTTACCTGAGGGTCTCATCTTCTACAACCATCTCTTGTTTCATTTTGGAGTGTCTCATCATAGGCATTTCATCGGAAAAGACATTCAGAAGGTATTTACTGTGCCTCCTTCTTTGCAGTACTATCAAGGGCTAGCTATGGTGCCACCGCCATTCTCTCCGGGAGATTCTTCACCAGCATCACCCCCACCCCCACTACTGCTGTTGCCCAGTACCAGTTTGATACATGTAATCTGGCTCCTCAACAAAAGACTGTCTGACATGAGAGACCCTACCAGCAGCACTGCCACCAGCAGCATAGCCTCCCGCCTCATGGGAGCATGCAATCCCACCACCGCGAAAGGGTAGTGCTAAGATAGACCTATGCAATGCAGCATTTCAGGTATCAAACCAACACTTCCTCTATCTGCCAGAAATCCGATGATTCACCATGTACATATTCTCTGACCTCATACAACAGCTCCAACTCCCTGGTGCCTAATGCTTTAAAAAAACCTATGGGATCCCAGAGGGAGAAAATCAATTAACAAATTTTGATTTTTGCAGAGTGATGACCAACTTTTCTTCTGTCCTTTTCTCCCTTCCACCACATTTTAATATACTGCCCAGCTCAGTGGGACATCCATCTCAGCATGAGGTTTGCTAGTTTTTTCCATTCTATCACAAGTGAATTCATTAGAACTCTTAATAACCTCCTGGACATGTAAATTACACATTGAATTTCACAGAGGGGCAGTGGCAGGAATAAATGTGACTTTCATTCTGGACAAATAAGCAAGGTGACCATACTGCAGGGCAAAACAATGTTGTTAAAAAGAAGGATAGAGAATTATGAAGCTCTTCTTGTCTTTGGTGTGTTTCCAACTTGTGAATTGCGGCATCATAAAGCATTCTAGCAGGGTAATGCAGCTTTATGCTCTTAAAAAAGGACATCTGAGACCAGCTGGTTCCCCCAACTGCTTTGCTGTCATATTCTTGAAACACACATAATACACAAACACACACACCATAGCTTAGTCATCAAATTCTCAGAAAACAAAGCCTTCCTTCCTTCCTGGCTAATTGTCATGAAATGACAACCTAAGGGCAGTTTCTACTTCCCAAACCAACCCCCCTTTCTCTTCAGCTGTACCCTTTAACATAAATTGGGTGTATTTGCACACTGCTCAGGACCTTTGATTTTACAGATTCTGCTTGACTGTGTCTTTGAGTTGTCCCCAAAACAGCATCTGCCTCCTGGTTCAACTGCACATCTTGTCACTGCCCACATACCAAAACATTTGATCTCAAAAACTGACAAGATTTTCTTATGTTACCCAATTCTTCTGTCTGTTAGGCTGCATCCGCACTGCAGAAATAATCTGCTTTGATGCCACTTTAACTGGCATTGCTCAATGCTATGGAATCCTGGGAAATATTTTTTTTAAATAATTGTGGTGGCACCAGAGCTCGGGTCCCACAACAAACTCCAAGTCCCAGAATTTTGTAACATTCAGCCAAGGCAGTTAAAGTGGCGCAAAAATGCATTATTTCTGCAGTGCAGATGCAGACTTAGTCTCAAAGGAGCTGCAAGATCCCTTTGCACACCCGCCCTAAGTGACTGTTGACTACTTAACTGCTCATAAAACAACAAAGTTCTTCCTGGGGTGCATCGACACTGTAAAAATAACACAGTTTGACACCACTGTGAGAAATGTAGCACAGAGTAACTAAAGAGGAAGTACAGGAATACCTGGTTAATCTAAATGAATTTAAGTTTCCAGGACCAGATGAACTACATCCAAGGGTATTAAAAGAATTGACAAATGTAATATCGGAGGCATTGGCAATAATCTTTGAAAAAATCCTAAGAGAACAGGAGAAGTCCCGGCAGACTGGAGGAGGGCATACATTTCCCCCATCTTCAAAAAAAAAAAAGGGGGGGGAGAGGATCCCAACAATTATCGTCAAGTTAGTCTGACATCAATTCCAGAAAAGATTCTAGAGCAGATCATTAAACAGAAAGTCTGTAAACATTTAGAAAGCAATTCCAAAATCACAAAAAGTCAACATGGGTTTCTGAGAAACAAGTCATGCCAGACTAATAATAATAATAATAATAATAATAATATGATTTATTTCTATACCGCCCTTCCATAGATCAGGGCGGTGTACAGCATATAAAAAACAGTAGGACATAAAAACCATTAAAACAAGCCGGTAACAATAAAACAATAAAAGCAGTAAAACCAGTAAGACAATAAAATCACAATAAAATCACAATTCTCCATATAAGTGCTAGTGCATATGCCGCAGCAGAACAGTGGGTGGCATTACAACAGGCAGGTAAATAAAAGTCCATTCAGCGGTAAGCCTGGTTAAATAAATAGGTCTTTAAGTCCTTTTTAAATTGAGCAAGGGAGGGGGACAAGCGGAGATCGATAGGTAGAGAGTTCCAGAGACAGGGGGCAGAGATGGAATATGCCCTCTTCGTCGTACTCGCCAATCTAGTCTCCGGAACTCTCAGTAACCGCTGACCAGATGACCTAAGTGTGCGGGGCGGATTGTATGGGGAGAGACGGTCCTTCAGGTACCCTGGACCCAAGCCATATAGGGCTTTATAGGTAATAACCAGCACTTTGTACTGAGCCCGGAAGCGAATCGGCAGCCAGTGAAGGTCTTTCAGAATTGGTGTTATATGGGCGGCCCTGGGAGCACCAGTGACCACCCGCGCTGCCATATTTTGGACCAGTTGTAGCTTCCGAGTGTGATACAAAGGCTGCCCCATGTAGAGCGCATTGCAGAAGTCCAACCGAGAGGTTACCAGAGCTAATCTGATTTCCTTTTTTGATAACATTACCAGCTTGGTAGATGAAGGGAATGCTGTAGATACAGCATAACTGGATTTCAGTAAGGCCTTTGACAAGCTCTCCCATGATATTCTTGCAAACAAGCTAGTAAAATGTGGGTTAGACAATGCAGCTATTACATGGATTTGTAATTGGTTGACTGGCAGCACCCAAAGGGTGCTCAACAATAGCTCCTCTTCAATCTGGAGAGAAGTGACAAGTGGGGTCCCACAAGGTTTTGTCCTGGGCCCAGTGTTATTCAAATCTTTATCAATGATTTGGATGAAGGAATAGAGGGTATGCTTATCAAATTTGCAGAGGACACCAAATTAGGAGTAACAGCTAATACCCCAGAGGACAGGATCAACATTCAAAATGACCTGAGTAGACTAGAAAGCTGGGCCAAAGTTAACAAAATGAAATTCAACAAGGAAAACTACAGTAGAAAAAATGTAACTAATGAAATAGTGAGGTTTATCTCAAGGAAGTCAATTTGTTTTATGTTGGGAAGAATGATTTGATAGAAGAAAGAAGTGAAGATTGGTTTCATTTGATTTAATCTATGTAAGAGATGAATATGTAAGATACGTATGGTTGTAAGGTTGTATGAATATGTGTATATGTGATTTATTAATAAAAGAAAAAAAGAAAAAAGAAAAAAATGAAATACATAGATATAGGATGGAGGACACTTGGTTTAAAGAGATTATGTGTGAAAGGGATCTAGGAGTCCTAGTAGACCATAAGTTCAACATGAGTCAACAGCTTGATGTGGCAGTTAAAAAGGCCAACACTAATTTAGGCTGCATCAGAGATACAGGCCCTGTACACACTGCCAAGATGTGACATCCTGGTGACGTGTGCAGGGAAAACAAGGGCTGGGTGCCCAGACACGTTATGCCCCAGTGATGTCACAGCTGCGACAGACCTCCCACACAGCTGACATTGCAGCTGCGCAGTTGTGCCGCAGCACTCAGATGGCACTGCACAGAAGGGATGCCATAAGGGCTGTGACACAGCCCTTATGACGCCACAAAAAGGAGCTGCGCTTCAGGCAGTCTGTATAGTCCCATAGTGTCTAAATCAAGGGAAGCAATAGTGCCACTTTATTCTGCCTTGGTCAGGCCTCACCTGGGATACTATGTCCAGTTCTGGGCACCACAATTAAAAAAGACTAATAACAAATTGGAGCATGTCCAAAAGAGAGCCACCAAAATGGTGAAGAGCCTGGAAACCATGCCTTATGAGGAAAGACTTTGGGATCTGGGTATATTTAGCCTGGAGAAGAGAGAGTTAAGAGGTGATATGAATGAAGGGATGTCATATTGAGGAGGGAGCAAGCTTGTTTTCTTCTGCTCCAGAGACTAGAACATGGAACAATGGATGCAAGCTACAGGAAAAGTGGAACACACTCCCTCGGAGGGTGTTGGGAGTCTCCTTCTTTGGTGGTCTTTAAGCAGAGGCTGGATGGCCATCTGACGGGGATGCTTCAACTGGGAGTTCCTGCATGGCAGGGGGTTGGACTGGATGGCCCTTGTGGTCTCTTCCAATTCAATGGTTCTATGATTCTACAACACTACACTAGCTCTCTACATTGCATCTTGTAGAGGGGCAGGATATAAATACATTATTAATATTATTATTACATGGAGCTTACATACTCCATATTCATCAGTGTTCATACTACTATTCATACTACTTTAATTGCCATGGCCCCATCCTATCCTAGTAAATTCTAATCCATTCACCTGAACAACAACAGAGATATCTAGCAGAGAATTTTAAGCACCTCATCAAACTACAAATCCTAGGCTTCCATATGATGGCACTGTTAAACTGGTACCAATCTGATGAAATTGTGCAGTGTGGATATACCACTTCTTAATATTTGTAAATATTTAATATTTAATAACTGGTGTATGCTTTTACTGGTTGTTTAATGATATGAATTTTGGATTAGGACTTGGGAGACCAGGATTTAAATCCCTGCTCAGCCATGGAAATCCACTGGTTTTCTTGGGCAAGTCACACTTTCGGCCTCAGAGGAAGGCACTGTCAAGTCTAAATAAATGTTGCAAAGAAAACTCTCTGATAGGTTTGTCTTAGGGTCACTATAAATCAAAAACAAAGTTACACGACAGTGATACTCCTTAAAATTGCATGACAGAATCTAATATGGATTGTATCTTCTCAGTCTACAGGTAACACAGTCAATTTTTGGAAATAATTCTTGTATAAAAAGTTTATATAGAGGAGAAAACAACATTCTCAAGGAGCTATGAAAGGAATGTACATCATCATCATCATCATCACCACCACCATCATCATCATTTCTTATATGCCTTTTCCCATGGGCCGTGGTAGAGAACAACAACAGATCGACAGACAATAAATAACATCTGTAAAAACCAGAAATGTTAACATATAAAGTCTCCACTTTAATGGGTCTTATGTAGGTGCAGCTAAGAATAGGATTTAGGCCATAGAAATCAAAATAACCAATATCCAGGACAATATAGAAATTATCAGACAAAATATATTTCTGTGCTGAAATTATAGTCATACCAAAAGGATTCTATATTACTGAAAAATCTAAGTGTGTTTTTCTCTGTATGCCAATGCAACAATATATCCTACTAAGCTGAAGAGGCTTACTCCCATGTAAAAAGGTATAGGAGTGCAACCTTAATGAAGTTTGTCTTCACTGTACATTTATTGTCAATTTTATCAGCTTAGCTACATATCACAATTTGTTAAACCATTCAGTAATTTGATGAAACCCCATTTCACTTCCATTTAGGAGCAACTATGACTTTTTTGCCATTAAAAACATATTTTCCGCTAACTGCATATTTGATTTATCAACATATTCCTTAATATTACTCAGCCATGTAACTTCAGAGTTTAATAGAATTACACACTTCATAATGCAGTCAATTTCTTTGGCCAAATCTTTCCACCAATTTTTAATAGATTTAACAGTCAGACTATATGAAAGAGAAATTGGCCCTTTTAGTACTGCAGTGCCAACACTTTGAACTGGTCGATTTATAAATCCTCTGTATACTAGTTGTGGTCAAATGCTACTGATATGGAAGGCCACAGTGATTTTCTTTAACATTCACACAAAGGAAACCAGATGGAGCTAAATAAAGGGTCCTTTACCATTGGGGGGGGGGATCAGGTTACTTAGTCCCCCAAAACCTGTTCTCATGTCTTCAGCTCATTGTTCACATAAATTTTGATTTCTAATGCCATCTTATATATTCCTGATGAGAAACCTTTTTAATAAGAATCCTCTTCAGATAATGTCTCATATCTGGTGTTAATTTATCAGTCTTGCCAAACCTGAGCAAACCTAAGTTTCTTTAGAAAGGGTTTGCCATTGCCTTCCTTGCCATGTGCCTATAATCAGATGTACATTATCCTCCAGGACTTCTGCAGCACCCACAGATAGTCCACAGGATGCCTTTCTTTTCTGCATCTGGTTAATGTCAGGTGCTATGTTTGCATCTTACTAACTATGAATTTAGGAAGAGACTGAGATATGATGAAGGGATATGCAGTGTAACAATTAGTGTAAGTGAATGGATATCACACAATGGCATGATAACAAAATAAAGGAGTCCACTGGTTCAATGGGTCCATTTTAGGTCATTTTAGGGATATTAGTCATAGGTCCCATCCCAAGGCATCTCTTTTGAGCCCTTCTTCATCACCTCCTCTTTCCTCAGCTGCAAATATTGCAAGGGGCTGCTACTAGCCTATAGAAATTATTGCTGTTGTGTGCTTCAAGGCATTTCAGGCTTACTGTGATTCTAAGGCCACAGGCTATCATGTTTTGCTTTGGGTTATTTGGGGTTTTTTAGCATGATTTCTTCAAAGGGGATTTGTCATTGCCTTCTTCTGAGGCTGAGAGAATGCAAGGTCACCCAGTGGACTTTTATGGCCTATCAGACTTTGAGACTTGGGTCCAAAACACACTGCAGAAATAATCCAGTTTGAGGCCACTTCAACTGCCTTGGCTCAGTGCTAAGGAATCCTGAGAATTGTAGTTTAGTGTTGCATCAGAGCTCCCTGACAGAGAAGGCTAAATGTCTTACAAAACTACAGTCCCCAGAATTCCCTAGCATTGAATAAGGACAATTAAAGCAGTTTCAAACTGGATTATTTCTGCAGTGTGTTTTGGATCTTAGCCTCCCAGAGTCCTTATTCAACACTTAAATTACTACATCACACTGGCTCTAGCTAAAGTTAGAGTTAAGGGCAATACAGACTGGCACTTTGTGCTAGCCTGATTGCTAACTAGGGCTGTAGTAGGGCAAAGCGTTCACACACTCCCAGATCCTAGCGTGTGCCCTGGTTGCCATCTGGGCACCTGTCCATCCAGATGGCATGTGCCATGATGATGTCTGTTGTGTGCAGCATCCAAATGGTGCTGCGCACAAGGGGCATCATAAGGCTGCATGATGGCTCTTTTTGGCACTCCTTCTTGAATTTTTGAATCAAAATTCAAAATGACCTGAATAGACTAGAAAGCTGGGCCAAAGCTAACAAAATGAAATTCAATGCAGAAAAATGTAAGGTTCTGCACATCGGGAGGAAAAATGAAATGCAAATATATAGGACGGGGGACATCTGGCTGAATGAAACTATGTGTGAAAGGGATCTAGGAGTCCAAGTAGACCATTGCCTCGCAGGTCAGGCGCCACAATAAGCACGAGCACACCAGGCTGGAGTGAACATGGCCACAACTTTATTTAAAGCCAAACAAACAATAGGGTTGGCCCAAAGCATAAGGTCTGGATCTGGGCATCAGCCAAGCCCCCGTTGGCTAATGAATGGTTGCTTGTAGCCAAGCATCGGGATGACGTAGGTGCCAAGCCCCGCCCCGAAGCACCGTCGGGCAACAGTGCTCCTCCCACTCGATTTGCAAGGCACTCTAGTCACCGGGTGTCAATTGACTGTGGCCCCCGCACTGGCCACATCAGCACGCTCCATACACCCGGGTCGCTAGGACTCCCGATCCAGAGCCATCGAGCCCTGGAAACCCCTCACCCCCAGATCCAGGCCTATGCTGCCGCCCCCGCACCAGTTGTGACAAATAACTCCCAGGGAGGGAGGGTGGGAGAGCCGAAACTCGCAATGGCACCTCGCCGAGCGCGCCTCCTGCTTATATAGCCCCGTGGGCCAATCAGGGCCAGCCATGGGGCATGGCCCCGCCCACCGGGCAGCGCGGACCAATCAGCGCGAGAGGCGGGCCGACCACGGGCCAATCAGGCTGCCCGCCTCCGCGCTAAGCATTCTGGGACGTGTAGTACGTCCCAGAAAAAAGGCGGGCAGGCTTCCCGCGCTCTCCCTCCCGGCAGCCAATCAGGAGGGAGCCCGCCCCCGCAAAGGCTGCCGGGAAGAAGACCGTGGCGGGAAGCCAAGATGGCGCTTCCCGCGCGCGGCAACAGCGCCGGCCCGGTAAGTCGGGCGGCGCTTATAAGCTGAACATGAGTCAACAGTGCGATGCAGCAGCTAAAAAGGCCAATGCTATTTTAGGCTGCATCAATAGAAGTATAGTGTCTTAATCAAGGGTAGTAATAGTGCCACTCTGTTCTGCTTTGGCCAGGCTCCACATGGAATACTGTGTCCAGTTCTGGGCACCACAATTCAAAAAAGATGTGGAGAAACTGGCGAATGTCCAAAGGAGGGCAACTAAGATGGTGAAGGGCTTGGAAACCATGCCCTATGAGGAATGCCTTAGGGAACTGGGGATGTTTAGCCTAGAGAAGAGAAGGTCAAGAGGTGATATGATAGCCCTGTTTAAATATTTGAAGGGATGTCATATGGAGGAGGGAGCAAGCTTGTTTTCTGCTGCTCCAGAGACTAGGATGTGGAACAACGGATACAAATTTCAGGAAAAGAGATTCCACCTCAACATTAGGAGGAACTTCCTGACAGTAAGGGCTGTTCGGCAGTGGCACGCATTCCCTCTCAGTGTAGTGGAGTCTCCTTCCTTAGAGGTCTTTAAGCAGAGGCTGGATGGCCATCTGTCGGGGATGCTTTGATGGAGAGTTCCTGCATGGCAAGGGGTTGGACTGGATGGCCCTTGTGGTCTCTTCCAACTCTATGATTCTATGATTCTAGAGCACAAATGGGAGCTGTGTTTCATGGCTACTTTTTGCATGAGGTTGGAGGCGTGGTGTGAGGCTGCCATGTCCCCAGTTCAGCACTTCCAGGGGGGGCACAGAGTCACCCATGAATGGGTTGTTTTTACAGCCCCTTAGTTACTTAGAATAAATTGAAATTTATGCAGAAGTCCTATTGGCTTCAGTTAAACTTACTCTCATGTAATTTGCTACACATAAGGTTGCAACCATAAGTATTTGTTTTCCTTGAGAAGTGCTTAATATTTCATTGGAATTCAGGGCCCAAATTGTTCAATTTTCCATGAGCGTTTCCTTTGTTTTCTTAGATTACTTAATTGTTCTACTCTGGATACAGAAGGTCCCAGATCCCTATCTCTGATACCACCAGTTAAAAGTATCAGGCAATTAGTGACAGGAAATCTTTTCATGAGGCCTTAGAGAGATGCTGCCAACCGGAATTGACAGTTCATTTAGCATGGTTTTAGAAAAGTTCTTCTCACAAGTGATGAAAGAAGTCTGCCTGACAAAGGATGTGATTTTGCTCACTGCTATATCTTGCATTTAGCATGCTTCGTTATGCTTGGTCATATGCACAAGCACAGGCTTAACCTCTATTATGGAAAGGAAATCAGTTAACATGAGAGAATATACATTCCCCTTAACTTCTAATTTTACCTGGATGAACCAACAGCCATACTCAGCACAAGACAATTTCATGTTTTAATATTGGTACTCAGTAACTGTTGATTAATCACCCCTGCAACACTGCCATATCTGGCTGCTCATAAAAACATACACAATCCGATGATTTAGCTGTTCTGTCATTCATAATTCCCTTGAAGAGTTCTTAGCATATGGTGACAGTTCTGCCACACGACCACCAATCTTCAAAACCCAACATTTCTATAACATTTCCACACAGTGGCACTAGAGAAAATGTAGTACACTCCCTAGAGTATAATTACTGCTGACAATAGAAATGATGAGTGTGGCTGGATTGTGTGTGGTGCAGTTGAGTCAAAATATCCCTGGTGATGGGTGGGAGGAAGTGTGCTTTACTTCAGCCTGGTGGGGCTTTTGTAAGTGTGAAAGGGATTTGTCTTTAAATTACTTGAAAGAGGTGAAACCATGCATTACACCCACAAGAGGCTGTAGGTGAAGTTATATTGCTTTATTTATTCCTTTTGCTTTGCTTGCACTTTGCTTTCACTTATTATAGGTATAATGTGTGTGTGTGTGTGTGTGTGTGTGTGTGTATTTGTGTGTGTGACTGAGAATGAACATTTATATTATAAAGCATCAGATGTTTCCTCTTCTGTATTCCTCAGTGACCTCAGCTGGAAAGACAGTGATAAACAACATCCAGTTACAGAATTCCCAGAGTTTAAGCATGATAAGGGTGGTTCAAATACCCTACAGACACCAGATCTTGCCTGATCCTACAAGCTAAGCAGGGCTAGCCCTACTTAATACTTGGATGAGAGAATGAATGGTGCTGGAGGCAAGGGTACTATTATCATATACAATTGGCCCTCAGGGGACTTGCCACCCACAGATTCAAGCATCAGTGGATGGCAAGCACGCAGCACTATTGGGGACAATGGAACATGAGCATCTGCAGATTTGGATATCCATGGTGTGTGTATGTGTGTGTGTGTGTGTGTGTGTCTGGAACAGATCCCCTATGGATACTGAGGACTGACTGTAAACTAAATCCATACGATAAATTGAGTTGAGCCAGAGTGGTCTAGTGGACTACAACCTGCAGATCAGGTTTTGATTCCCTGTTTAGTCATAAAAACTCACTGGGGACCTTGATTGAGTCACACACTCTCATTCTCAGAAACCCTCATGACAGGTTCACCGTAAGTCAGAAATGACTTGAAGGCACACAACAAAATACACACAAGAGACCTTATATTTGTTCCAGGCCCTTCTAAGGAATTCATGCCTTCTCATTTGAAGGGCAAGGTCAACACAGCAAAGAATTATCCTTCTCTACTCCCTACTCTGCCTTTCTCCTACTGATGTTTGCTTCAGCTCACAAACATTGGCAATCTTCTCTGGAAATGAATGCCCTCCTTTTGCCCAAGGAGCTTTCCTAAATTCCCACAAGCTTCTTTTTGTGGTGACAGGCAGCACCTTAAACAATTCAAAGATTCAACAATGAATGGCAGCATGAACTTTCCCTTTCTCGAAAACTCTTCCTTTGTTCTGAGGGGGTGAAGGCAGTGGAGGAGTGTTCTGTAGAAATTTTATACAGAAACCTATAGATCTTGAAAGTGCTTTTGATCGCCTGGCAGAACTATGTATCAGGGAAAGGGTTGCTCTGTATTAGTACTATGGAGAGCCAAGAAGAAAAAGGGGGCAGCCATTTCAATTCAATGTTCCGTGAAAACAGAGCTGCTACAAAATGCTTGCATGCCCTTGGTTAGAGTGGCCAGGATCCAATTAGTTGCTCCTGCTGATGGAGTTGCACCTGTCAGCAGAAAGGAAATGGCCATTTTCCCATCCCTTACAGCTCCTTGTGGATTCCAAAAAATAAAAAAATAAAAATGTGCTACAGGAGTTTATTTCAAGTGGATCAGGAAGCTAACTTCCTTCCTTACTTATTTTTTTACTTTCCTTTGTATGGCTGGAATTTTTGTCTGATCAGAAACCTATTCAATTTAAGATAGCAGAAGCACAATTGTGCATGCAGTGCCATTATGCATGCAGAAGTCCATTTCACATGTATATCCCTTCAGATGCACATCTGGTATCTTGGTTCAGTTGTGGGACATTGCCATTCAATACAAGAGTTATGTAATACAGTTAGATAGAAATTCAAAATCCCCTCGGTGTAGTGCTAACATCTGCATGCAGAAATGCCCTAGAGCACCATTACATCACTCCCATACAGAATAGCAACATTGTACAACAGTTGCCAATGACCGGGTGCCATGGTACAATGCAATTGTAATGATAATAGTAACAAACTAGTGTTATGGTGATTTCATCAGTGTACTGTTGGATTATGTCGTGCGCCACCTCCTCCTTGAGAGTGCAGTAGTTCAGTGTCAAAACTAGTTGAACTTTTCAGAAGATCAAACAGACCTACTTCAGTCATGCCTTCCTCCAGTTCAGTTTGACAGCCATCTGAGTGCACCAGAGGAGGAGGAAGTAGGATAGTGAGCTCCAGTCCTTGGGAAAGGTGAAGGTTTTGGTACGAGGGGATATCTTAAAGTTTTAATTATCACCTTTAAAAAAAATTGATGAAAGGTTTGTCCTGATTTGTAGTTAATTTATCTCTACATAGTCACCATCCAGATTGACACATTTTTTCCCAGCATTTCTCGACCTTCCGAATACCATTATTGTAGAAGTCTGCAGATTGCACCTTAGGAGGATTTTACACTTTCGTCACTTCTGGAGCAGCTTGTCACAAAAATAAAGGATGCAATGAGCTGATTTTCTCAATATCATGCACTTAGGGACCAATTGTGACACTGACAAAATTTCATCAATATATCATAATAACTTCCGGGTGATAATACTTTACGATGCTCCCTCTTAAGGTGCAATCTGCAAACTTCTTACAATATCAAATATCCGGAGAGTCAAGAAACGCTGAGAAAAATGTGCAAATCTGGATGGTGACTACATAGAAATAAGTTAACAACTACAAATCAAAACAAACTTTCTATCAAATTTTTTAAAAGGTGATAATTAAAACTTTAGGATACCCCCTCGTATTTGGCATAAACTCAGTCCCTTCCCCCCCCCCCCCCATGTGAACTGAGGTGCTGTATGCATAAAGCTGGAAAATGCCCTCTTGGAATACAGTTTGCAAGTTGGATCTGGCTTTATAAGACAGGGACCTTTTCCCATTTGGTTTGCTGGTTTTTCTTTCTCAGCCTTCATCTACTATGAGATACAACCCTGTGACTTATACTCCTGGACTGCTGACTCTGATAGCAATTCTAGAATGTGTCCCTTATGCGATGACAAAGAATTTACACCACATCATGGCATCTCTTCATCATATATATGCTAATAACAGAATGCTATCCAGAATATATTTGAGGTTTACTCTGCGCACTCCCTCTATTTCATCTTGACCCTTCCCTTTCCAAATACATATGGAGGGATACAGGTTGATCACCTTTGATATATATATAAACAGATGGAGAAGAGGTGACCCACATGTGACTGACTTTGAACATAGAAGTGTTCACGATGGACTCAATTTCACCTCTGTTTCCCTTTGTGGAGTGTGTAAAGGAGCAGTGTTCCATCATGTGGTTCTTCTATCCACATTGGAGTGAATGTACATAAATCACAAGCAGTGTCTGATCCAGGTGCCTTTTAGCCTTTCCATAGCACCTGGGAAGAGCAGCTCTTGGACTTTTACATTGGTTTTCAAGGACTTCTACCAGTTCATGATGGGTCTTAAGAATATAAATTGTATCCCAGATCTACATGGTCAAAGGGGCTCAGTCCTGGTTCCCAAGAAAAAGATCCACTGGACTTGATACCTTTCCCCACCACCTTTCCCTTCTCCTCCTTATGTGTCATTCTTTTTAGATTGTAAGCCTGAGTGTAGGAAACCGTCTATTTTAATTGATTGAATGTACAGAGCTGTGCAAATTTACAGAACTTTATAAATAAAGCTTAATAATATCCTCAAATAGGTCTAGCACAGTGGTTCCTAACCTTTGAATTTCCATATGCATTGGACTTCAGATCTCAGAAGCCCAAGCCAACTCTGCCAACAGTCAGGAATTATGGGAGCTGAAGTTGGGATTGGGAAATGTTGGTCTAGGTAATTCCTTGGATGGCTCCTGTAAATGCCATTAAATGAGATGCCATGCTCAAGGACTGTGAGAACATAAGAATCTGAAAAGAGATCTGCCAGTTCAGACCAAATGCAGGAGTATAGATGAGGAAGGATCAAATTAGGGCATTACACCTCCAAATATATATTCTACCCCACCATGAAATTTACTTCATTCCCTAAATTTGTAGCATTGAAGAGAGTGAGACTTTGAAAATTATATTCATCAAGAGCCCTTACATTTTTTGTGTTCACATTCCCTTGGGAAAATTGCCTGCCTCTTTTCTTGGGATACCTAACCTGTGTTTCTAAATACTCAACTTGTTTTAAGTTACAGCAATGCTAGAAATTGGGGGGACTAAAGGGAAAATACATTAGGAGGGGGCAGATTTTTTATTTGTGGGGCAATGGTCACTCAACCACAGCTACATGCTCCAATGATATTACTTGAGAAAGTGCAGAAACACAAGGGCAGCAGATTCCTAGTTCTCATGAAATTTCCAAAGGGTCTCCACATTCCCAGGATATAGCATATCTGTTTGCTGTTAAATTCTCATATTGTTACTTGGGGAGGGGGGCATTAATGCTGACAAATAAGCATCATAAAGGACCCCCTCCCCCCCCCCCCCCATGAGTGAGGAATCTGTGGCATGAAGTAATTCTGAGATTCAGAAGCTTCTCTACCACCAACACAATGGAGTGCAAAGGCAGGGAAGAAAGGTGAGGAAACAGTTTATCAGGGAACAAAATGTACCATTCAGAAAGGAAAGGAGAGGGATAAAAATCATAGTTTTTACCTTCTGACAAGATGTTTTTCTGAAAATAAGAATAACAACCAGGTCTAGAGGTCCAGCAGCTGACATACCGTCTTTCTTTTTATCTCTGAGAGCTGAGTTTTGCTTTGGCCTCTCTCTAACCTCAATAAAGGAAATCCATCAGCTTTAATCCTCTCAATAATATGGAAATTCAGTTCCAATGCAGGACAATACTGTCTTTTTACTTTTATTTCCATTGTTCAGGTTTTGTTGTAACTTGCTATCCGACGTCTCCCTTCTCCTTGCACATTTCATTCCCCCTGTCCTTTCTTTGTGGCCTCTACTGTGGAGTCCTTATCTTGACAAAACAGAAGAAATCCTCACTCCAGATGGCAAGTCTGTTCCAGGGCTGCATTGATAAGCTGGCAAGTAGGAGGAAAAAAGAATGAGGATAATGACAGAAAGAAGTGGATGCTACTTCTAGTTCTTGTGGCATGTTGCTTTGCCAACTCAAGGTTGAGACATCCTGACTGTTTCTCTTCATCTGGTAAGGGGAGTGGACAAGTCACACTTTGGATGTCTTCAGCAATTCTCATAAATATAAATTATTGGAGTTCCGTGGTTCCTGCCCTCTCCCTTCACATCAAAATATTGATGCAAGGTGATTTTTAAAAAAAGACTGGTGAAATGATAACTACAATGTGTCTCCAATTAATGATGGAATACAATTGCCCCTTCTTATCTACGGATTTTTTTATCCATGGATTCAAGCATCCATGGCTTGTGTTACCTAAAAGGGCACCAAGAAATTAATATGCTTATGGGAATTTTAGTGGATCAGATAAAATTATATTTTTTGTTGAGGCAACAGTCAGCCTGGGGATCTTAATTCTTTGTACATTGGTCCAAATTCATACAGAACTCCTGAGGCAATTCCAAATAGGTTTTGTAATTTTATTAAGAAAATAAGCAACACACACACAAGCACACACTCACATGCACACACAAGAACTAATGAAGCAAAGGTGGGAGAATGGGGAAAGCGGAGGCTTTACTAATGGTAACATGGTACCAATCCTGATGCGTGGTTCCAATCAATGGGTGTCTGGAATGGAGATGGCTCAATAGCCATCTCAGCAAGTGGGGGTGGAGGTGTTATTGAGGATTCTCTAGTAGAATGAACAGAGTGTCTACCCAATCCCAAACTAGACCAAATTACTATTGACTAGGTGACGGTATATATATCCAAAATCATATCCTGGAGTAGTACTGTCAGAATGAATGGATTAACTCACTACTAAATAGGTTTCCAGGAGAGAAGAATGGTTGGGAGATGGAATAAATGTTTGGATGATTGGTGTGAATAACTCAGACAAAAGGAATCTTCTGCTTTTAGAGAAGTGTCCTTTGAGTATGCACAGTCATCTTCTTTGGCCAGACTATCATTATCATCCTCCATAGACAAAAGGGATTATGCTGATGCCTTAAGTGATCTCATTGTGCTGGGTGCCTTGCTGGAGTCAACTGGATTTCCAAATATAGTATGACCTGGCTCCCACCTTGGGGTTGCCTTTCAAGGCCATCCACCCCAGCATTCTTTTACTATTAAATTGATATAAAAATGAGGTATATTTGGGGGCCTGACCTGGGGAGTAACAATTGAAAATATTTTTAAAAAAGTATAAATTCCAAATAGCAAATCTTGATTTTGACATTTTATATAAAGGACATTATTTTACTATATTATTGTATTTAATGGGACTTGAGCATCCCCAGATTTTGGTATCCGGGGGAGGGGGGGCTGGAACCAAACTCCAGTGGCAATGGGTCACTGCACGTGTTTGTGGACTCCATTCTAGTTTATGGACTTAAGATAATACATCATGCCTTTGATGAAGTAAACACTGGTCCGAAAAATAAGATTAAATAATAAGTATGTTATTCTTCAAGGTATAAGATGTTTTTGATTATTATTATTATTATTATTATTATTATTATCCTTTATTTATATAGCGCTGTAGGTTTACACAGTGCTGTACATATAAACTTGTAATTAGACGGTTCCCTGCCCTCAGGCTTGTAATCTAAAAGACACGACACAAGAGGAGAAGGGAAAGGTGATGGGGAAGGGTATCAGGTCCTGTGGTTCTTCTCTCCCTCTGAGGCCTGGACCAATGCAGATGGACTAGAGGGAGGGCTCGGCTTCGTAATGCACAGTTAAAACAGGCCAGACAAAGTCACACATCTGGGAAAGCTTCTCTAAACAATATAGTCTTTAACTCAGTTTTGAACCTGGTTAGGGAAGTGATGAGGCGTGCATGTGGGGGAAGAAGGTTCCAGGAGTGAGGGGCAGCAAGTGAGAAAGGACGAATCCGGGACAGGGGAGTGGAAATCCTTGGCTGGGACAGGAGACCCTGACTACCAGAACGGAGGGTATGAGAAGGAGTGTGAGGAGAAAGAAGTTCAGACAAGTAAGGAGGGGCCAGTCCATGGAGGGCTTTGAAAGTCAGTAACAAAAGCTTGTACTGGATGCAAAAGGGGAAGGGGAGCCAGTGAAGGGAGGACAAGAGGGGAGAAACATGGTCAAAGCGGCAAGCAGATGTGATAATACGTGCAGCTGAGTTCTGGACAGAGATTAAAGGATGGAGGTGAGATAGAGGAAGACCTGGCAGAAGAAGGTTACAGTAATCTAGTCGTGAAACCACTAGGGCATGGACCAGAGTCTTGGCAGTGGAGGCTGAGAGGAATGGACGGATTTTAGCAATGTTGTAAAGAGAGAATCTACAGGTCTTGACAGTGGCCTGAATCTGGGGGATAAACGATAGAGAGGAATCAAAGATGAAACCAAGACTGCGGGCTTGCTGAACTGGATGGATAGAAGTGCCATCAACAGAAACAGAAAAGGAGTATTGAAGGGTGGGCTTAGGTGGGAAGATGAGGAGCTCTGTCTTAGACATGTTGCGCTTCAAGCGCCGATGCTGCATCCACTGCGAGATGGCAGCCAAACAAGAGGAGACTTGCTGTTCAAGCCCCGGTGAAAGGTCAGGGGTGGAAAGATACAGCTGAGTGTCATCAGCATACAGATGATAGGAGAAACCAAAAGAACTGATGAGTTTACCAAGGTACAATGTGTATAGAGAGAACAAAAGGGGACCTAGGACAGAGCCCTGGGGAACTCCAACAGATAAGGGAACAGAGGAGGAAGTCTGACCACCTGTGACCACGGCAAAAGATCTGTCTGACAAGTAAGATTTAAACCAGTTGAGAACAGAGTCGGAGAACCCGAGGTCAGAAAGTAAGTCAAGCAAGAGACAGTGGTCCACGGTGTCAAAGGCTGCAGACAAGTCTAGAAGAATGAGAATAGAGTAGAGTCCATTCGCCTTGGCCTGTAAGAGGTCATTTGAGATCTTGGTAAGGGCTGTCTCAGTAGAGTGCCAAGGGCGGAAACCAGACTGAAAAGGATCCAGGATGGAGTTGGCTTCAAGAAACTCAAGACAGCGAGAATAGACTACCCGTTCTAGAACCTTAGAGAGGAAAGGAAGAAGAGAGATTGGACGATAGCTAGACAAAGAGGAGGGGTCAAGAGAGGGCATCTTCAGAATTGGGGAAACGAGAGCATGTTTGAAGTCAGAAGGGAAGGAACCCGAAGAGAGAGAGAGATTAAAGATATAGAGGAGCGAGGGCAGAAAAGAAGGGGTTATAGAAATTAGAAGATGGGAGGGGATAGGATCAAGAGAACAAGTTGTAGGTTTGGAAGAATTTAGCAGCGTAGAGAGTTCATCCAGAGAAACAGGTGGAAACACAGAGAGTTTATTAGTAGAAGGAACCAGGAGATTAGTGGCAGGGAGCAAATCAGGAGGAACAATTTCGGATCGAATAGTAGTGACTTTTGTGAGGAAGGAATTGGCAAAGTCTGTTGGAGAAAATGATGAGAAGATAGGGGGAGAGGAAGGTTTTAGCAGTGAATTGAAGCAGGAGAACAATTGCTGCGGGCGCCTCTCGTTGGTGCAGATCAATGATTTATAGTAATTCTGTTTTGCCATAGACAAGGTGCAAGAGAAGCATAAAAGAACAAATTTATAGTGGATGAAATCAGCCCGGTCCCTGGACTTTTTCCAAAGGCGGTCGGCTGCTCGAGAGCAGGACCGGAGAAACCTAACTGTGGGAGAGAGCCAGGGCTGAGGCCTAGATGTAGAGGAGGAATTGCAAACAGAAACAGGAGCAAAGCTGTCAAGGGTTGAAGAAAGAGTGGAGTTGAATAAAGACATTGTGGAGTCAGCAGAGTCTCCAAGATTTAGAGAAGAGAGAGAAGAATCCAAGGTCTGACTGAGATGATCAGGATTAACAGAATGAAGATTATGAAAAGTGTGTTGACCAACGTGACGAGGAGGTGGGGTATAAGTAAGAGTAAAAGAAATTAGATGATGATCTGACAGTGGATAGTCAGATGCCAAGTAGTCGGAAATGACACACTTGGTCGCGAGAACTAGGTCAAGGCAGTGACCAGAAGAATGGGTTGGAGAGGTGGAATGAGGTTGAAGATCAAAAGAAGCTAAGAGGGAGCTAAAGCGAGACGTTGAAAGATTCTTAGGATCGTCAAGGTGGATATTAAAGTCCCCTAGAATCAGAGAGGGAACTGAGTCTGACAGAAAAAAGGTGAGCCATGACTCAAAGTCCGAAAGGAATTGGTTAGCAGAACCAGGAGGGCGATAAATGACAACAACCCGAAGCTGCAAAGGAGAAAAGAGTCTAATAGAATGAGACTCGAATGAATTGCACTATTGAATTATTGCACTAGATGTACATGGGTATCCCACACCTCTCACTCTGGCCAAAAAACTTTTTAAAATTGGCTGAAGAATTAAGTATTTAATTTTGACAGCATCTGCACTGAAGAACTAGTCAAGTTGGGTACTGCTTTAATTGCCATGGCTCAATGCTATGGAATTCTGAGATTTGTAGTTTTGTGAGATACTTAGTCTTCTCTGTCAGAAAGTTCTGGTGCTACAACAAACTACAAATCCCATAATTCCATAGGATGGAGCCATGGTAGTTAAAGCATTGTCAAATTGCATTATATAGGAATACATAGGGATCATGAATACCAAAGTGTTACGGATGTGAAACTCTAGTTTAACCCCTCAACAAGATTCTTGCCATTGAGACTAATAACACCTTCTGAAGCTCCAGCTCTTGTCACAATGCAGAATTAGTGCACTGTTTTAATTGTCATGGCTCCATCCTATGGAATCCTGGAATTTATAGTTTGTTGAGGCAACGGAGCTTTCTGACAGAGATTGCTAAATATCCCACAAAACTACAAATCCCAGAATTCCATAGCATTTGACTGACATAGCAGTTAAAGCAATGTCAAACTGCATCAATTTTACAGTGTAAATTCAGCGACCATTCCCAATTGCACAAAGTGACAAAAGTCATCAGCAGTTGCACAATGTCAGAATTCAGCAGGACCAACAAGATTCTGGCCACTGAGATGAGGTTATGGTTGCTGCCATACTGCACAATTAAAGCACTTTGACACAACTTTAACTGCCATGGTTCCATCCTATGGAATCCTTGTATTTGTAGTTTGTTGTGACACCAATCCTCTTTGACAGGGAAGGCTAAATATTTCTCAAAACTGCAAATCCCAGAATTCTATAGTATTGAGCTATGGCAGTTGAAGTGGTAATGAACTGGATGAATTCTGCAGTGTAGATGCAGCCTAGGTTGATATGCATATGTGACTGGGCTTTTTTCTGTCGATGCATTCTGGTTACAAAACTCTTTGCCAAAGGACAGAAGGCTGGCTCCATCTGTTTTGAGCTTCTGTCAAACAGATAAAACAATGTTGTTCTGCATGGCCTTTGATATTTGAAAGTGCTCTGTTATAATTGTTTGTTTAAAAATTACATTTAACCATTGATTTTAGACTGTTTTTAAAAGAGTTTTTTTTTAAAAAAAAATTGTATGTGTTTTAAATCTCTATATTGTTTTAAGGGCTTTTATTTGCTGTGCATCACCTCAGAAGCCCTTGTGGGATGGGAGGCAATATGTAAATATTTTAAACACACACGCACATACATAAACATTTAGAGGACCACGCAGTTTCCACCCCTATTTTAGATGAGACATGGAATGGTCCTTCTGCCTCTTCTATTTTAGAATGCAACCACTCATTCATAAATTAAATGGCAGCATAATAAGGGTGCATCTGGGTGAGCATTCTGCTTTGCCAATAACATAATTTTGTGGTGCTGTATTTATGTGAAGAGTTGGCATTTTTTAAATCCGGTAGAGAACCTTATAGGCTTGTATTCATTAAAGATGACACCACATTTAACATGGCATGGCCCATAAAAAGGCACTATGGAACACTTAACACTATTACAAAGAATAAACTCAGCAGAATGTAGGTACTCGGTAATTCTTCATCATTTCCCTGAATGCATTTTTGTTGATTCTAGCTGAGTATTTTATTTGGCACCCATCATGACTGTTTTGTGGTGCTTCTTGTCATATGTAATATATTTACCATTTATGTTAACTGTGTCCTAGAACAGCCTGTTAATCGAGAGTGAGAAATCTCAGCCTAAACTACAAATAAAATTTCAGACACATTTTTGCAGGACACACCATCATTACATAGGACTTTCTACCCTGTCCTCCCTCCGAAAGTGAAGCTAAAGGCACCTTACAATTTAAAAGAAGCACAATATAGCTAGAACCATGCAAAAATCAAGAATTAAAATAAAATCAAACTATCCATAATAATAAAAGAATGTAAAACCTACACCTAAAAAGCATTTTAATAGCAGTTGAAAAACAGTTCACAAAAAAAGTTGCAGCACTCTTGAAAGTCTTTTCCTTAAATCTCTTAAGTTCAAAACGCCTTTTGGAATTAAAAAAAAAAGTATTTGCCTTCTAATGGAAGGGCAGCTGTCAGGAGTTGCAAATGCACTTTTCCTTCCATCAAATATTGGGAAGTTAATGTGATGGGTTTCCTTCCATCAAATATTGGGAAGTTAATGTGATGGGTTATGCAGTATACATGGCTATTGCAGTGACATGGTGATCTCAGACATAGGTGGTGAGATAATGCTGGAGTGGAGGAAGGCATCAGTCAAGACTCTTCAAGGTTTTTCCTGTGAAAAGGATCTAGCTGTAACTATAAAGAAGGGGTGGTATGGGAATGAGAGGGGCAAATATTTTTAATAACTATAACAAAGGAAAACTGAGCCTGCCATGAATTTGAGACTGTGCAGTTTCATTAGGCAGTGTTAATGCTCACTGTTTAGTTTTGATATTGAACATCTCTTGACTACAGCTTCTGGGATTCTGTAGGATGGAGTCCTGACAGTTAAAACAATCAGGCTGCATTAATTCTGCAGTGCAGTAGCACTGATTTTCTTACCTGAAATTTGAAAAGCAGAAATTCTTATTGGATTCATTAGATTCATCTGTTCTCATCATCCACCCAGGATTCTCAATAACACTTGAAAAAGTAAAGAGACCCACATATTAAGGTGTTGATAGCACCTCTTCCTGTGGCATGGATGGATATCTCCCTTCCATATATGTTCACACAGACTACCATAATAATTGTTGTCCAGATGGAACCCAATAGTAGTCCCACTAAATACAATAGTATAGTAAATTGGTGTTACTTATACAAAATGGCAAAATCAAGGTTAGCTTATTGGAATTTATATATTTTTTGAATCTCTTCAAGCCATGGATGGTTGAATCCATGGATAAAAAAAATCTGATACAAAATAAGAGATCTTACAGAATGTCGAGCAAAGGAAAGAACTAGCCTCAGACATTGGAAAAGAGTGGGAAAGTTCCATTTTTTGGCCTACAGTTCTGGCAGCTGTGTTCAAATAAAATAACTTTTCAAAGCTCTGGCCACAAGGGTACAAAGTGGGAGGAGGAGAGAGAAAATGGACATTTTTAAAAAGTGGGACAACAGAGGATTAATCAGGATAGTCTCTGCCAAACTGGAACAGTTGGAAGGTATAAGACATGAGTATGACTCATAGGGATGGTACAAACTGCCCAAAAAGAGCGGTATGGCGCCACCTCTTTTAGTGCTGTAACTGCACCGCAGCAGCTAGATGATGTGAAGCAGTTGCACACCTAAAAAGGAGTGGGGAAACTGCGCTCCTTTTTAGGTGCACAGTTGTGGTGCAATTTAGTAAAAAGGTGCCATTTGGCGCAGTTGTGGTGGTGCCATTACATACGCCGTTTGAACGACATTACATAATGACACCGGCGCCATTACGTACTAGGGTTCGGAAGCATGTATACAATGTGTGCTCCCGAACCCTAATGGCACCACTCAGGCACCTCTTCAGGCCTGTCTATATCAGGCCATAGATATTTTATTTGGTCTGGCTTTAGCAGCCAAAGGCCAAAATCCATGGGAATTCCAAACTCCTAAATGGCTTTGTTTTTCGTGTCCACAATACACAGCAATTTTTCTGTTATTTAGGCAATTTTACCCAGATCCTAGCTTTTAGCTAGGAAGGAAATTGTATACTTGCAGCAAACATCCTGCCAGGGGGAGAAGCTAAGCAATTTCTTGACCTATCTAGTAATGTAATAGGGTTTAATGCATAGACACTGAAACTCCATTACATTCTGATATAAACACAGGTTTACAGATATTTTAAAGTCAACATCACCTGCCTCAGAATGGTAAATGGTTCTGTAAATTTCTCAGGTTTATTGGGTTAATTAGCTCTAATGATTAAGTTTGAAGATAGGTTATTTATACTTTTAAACAGGTACTGACATGGTAAATGGTTCTGTAAATTTCTCAGGTTTATTGGGTTAATTAGCTCTAATGATTAAGTTTGAAGATAGGTTATTTATACTTTTAAACAGGTACTGACATCAAAGATAGCTTGTTGAACTCCACTATTGTTATAAAATGAAGGAAGAAAAGTTCTGCATAATTATGCGTTGTCAAAACAGATGGAAATAAACAGAAGCACAGGGGAAAAACAAAAACAGTGAGACCAAATGTTCTTCTCATATAGCATTTTGTTTTTAATCATGGCCAGTAGAATTCCCTCCACAGTGGCTTACTTTCACGTTGGAGAATTCACAGATATATTCTGTCTGTACAGGGAGATTCCATTTCGTTCTCAGTTTCACATTTCCCCTCATATAATGGTCTCTTCAATAAAACCCATCCATCTAGCATGTGGCTTTTATCTAAGGATGGAGCATTGGCTATTGCAAAAGGGAAAGGAGTACCAGCCACTGCAGTGATGTGGAAAAGGACATACTGTATATAGGCATGTATGATAAATGCATTATGCACCCAGGTATGTCTATGTACGTATATTTAGGCAAACAAATTTCATATAATGCTGTTTTCTGATCCCTCCCCCCACTAGGATCTACATTTTAGTGTACACTTTCCCATGATGTACACATACTTTATCCTTTTTGTTGGTGATATTCAATGACCTGCACTTCAACATTCTAAGAAGTGTGAAGACAAAAAGAAAACTGCATTTCAGATCACATACTGATTCAGGAAGTTGAGCCCTTCTTATCTTAAACTCTCATCTAAATGTGAACTGATTGTGATTCCCTTTCCTTACTGTGTCAACCCTGGCTCTTTTACATGAAAAATCGGTCAGCTGAGGGCAGCTGGGAACTGGGATGCAGCTGAGATGCAGTAGCCTGATGTCATAGGCTGCATTTTTTGTGTGATAAGTCCTGATTGCATCCCATAAGTGACTGTATCCCAGCAGGGGTAGTTTTTTTTTTAATTTTTGCAAGTGATAATCTCCCATTTCTCTCCAATAACTGTTTCTGTTGTATAACCCAGTGATTCCCAAATTCTGGTCATCAAGGTTTCTGGACTTCAGCTCCCAAAAGTCTCATCCATCTTGGTGAATGGTCTGTGATTCTGGGAGCTGGAGTCAAAAACACCTAGAGGACCAGAGTTTGGGAATCACTGGCATAACCCATCATATACTCTTTCCATTATTTTATGGCAAGCAAGGTGCATTTGCAACTCCTGACAATATACTGTCTGGAGCTGCAAAAGCACCTTGCCTGCTATAAGATAGTGTCAAACCTCCATATTCATTGATTCCAGATCCAGGGATTCAACTGCCCACAACATGAAAATATATACATTTTAAAAATAATAATAAAAAATCAAACCTTGATTTTGCCATTTTACATAAGGGACACCATTTTACTGCACTACTGTTTATGATGGAACTTGGATTTTAATATCTATGGTGGATCCTGTAACCAAACCCCAGTAGATACAAAGGGCCACTGCAGTAACTTCATAACTCAATCATAACTTCTGCCCAGGACCTCCTTTGATGGATATCAGCTGCATGGGGAGAAGGAAATTCATTCTGGTGGTATTTGGAGTGTAGTGAATGACATTTCCTTTAGGTTTGAGGAAGAGGTCAAGCCAGAAGAAGTTACTTAGTTAACTGATACAATAGCTGATACAGCATTAGAGCCACTTTTGGGGCCATGTTGAATTTTTGCTGAACACCACTTTCATGTAAGGAAATGTTGGAAATGTTACATAAGCATAGCTGCTCATAAAGAAGAGGCTGTCTAGGGTTGTGTTCAATAATTCAGTTTGCTCAGAGGAACAGGGGAATTTTCCAATAGGAAGATAAAATGAGAAAATGCTATTTAATAAACACCACTGTCGTTGCTCTTTTCTGTGAACTGGACTGCCAAGAGAAGCTTTCAGAATTTTTAGGCATGATCTGGATCAGAAGTGATGTTTTGTAAGCATACCTAGCATCTTTTGATTTATTTAACATACGTTACTGTCCTTTTGCATTTTTATCTCACCTAAATTGCACACCTTCATGGAGAGTGGGGAGGAGAGCAGCATGGGAAAAAAACAAGGGCATAGAGAGCAAAACAAGAAGGAGAAGAAAGAAGGGGTCTGAAGAATATTTGTTAATATTTGCATCCCGAATAAAAAGGGGGTATCTCAATGCTCAAAATCAGCCCTGGTGGCGCAGTGGGTAAATGCCTTACTGCAGCCGCTCACTCAAAACCATAAGGTTGCGATTTCAAGACCAGCAAAAGGGCTGAAGCTCGACTCAGGCTTGCATCCTTTTGAGGTCGCTAAAATGAGTACCCAGATTGTTGGGGGGCAAATAGCTTACCGTTGTAAACCACTTAGACACTCCTTAAGGGTATGAAGCGGTATATAAATGAAGCTGTTTGTTTGTTTGTTTGTTTCAAAATAACCTGCCAAGGAAAAGGATACCTCACCTAAGATACTTCATAAAACCTGTAGTTTTTCAATAATAATAATAATAATAATAATAATAATAATAATAATGTTTTATTTCTAACCCATCCATCTGCATAGCAACCGGGGTGGTGTACAACAGTATTTAAAACAGGCAACAATATAAAAACACAGTATCAATACCTTCTCATCTCTCCCACCCCTTAAAACTGAATTAAATTAGTCAAGAGTTGAAATAGCAGTTAAGACAACACAACTACATTAAAAACAGAAATGAGGCAGCAAAGGCAGTGACATTTCAAGGGAGCGGGTGGTATCCTCTCCCTTGAGCTGGGAAAGTTATTCTGGGAAGGCCTGCCAGAAAAGATTTGTCTTTACTACTTTTTAAAAGCTATCTAGAGTGGAAATAAGACGGATCTCGTCCGGCAGGCCATTCCATAACCTGGGAGTGGTCGTGGAAAAGGCCCTCTGGGAGGTCTGGGACAGCCTGGTCTTCATAATAATAATAAGATTTATTTCTATGTCCTGCCTTTCCTTCAGATCAAGGCGGGATTACAACATATTAAATATACACAGTACAATATCAATAATCCTATGCAAAATATAAACCTAATGCTGTAGCAGATTCCTCCCAGAGGACCTCTAATAGGCTGTAGCAGATTCCTCCCAGAGGACTGGAGCAGGGGGGGGGGGATTGTATGGGAAAAGGCGGTCCTTGAGAAAAGATGGACCCAAGCCATGTAGGGATTTAAAGCTTAAAACCAACACCTTGTACTGTGCCCGGAAACTGATTGGTAGCCAGTGGATAGATTTGAGCACAGGTATTATGTGCTCTCTCCTAGATGTACCAGCAACTAATCTGGCTGCCATGTTTTGTACTAGTTGAAGTTTCTGGGTTAGTCACAAGGGAAGCCCCATGTAGAGTGCATTGCAGTAATCCAGACGTGAGGTTACCAGAGCATGCACCACAGATTCCAGCAATCCAACAATTTGCACGAACTGCATGGATTCATACACAGGGAAATCAAGTGTTACTTTCCTCTGTACATTTAGAAAAACAATTTTTTGTACAGGAATCAGTCCATTTGGTACAAAATACATACTGCTTGCCTCAAAGCAACTTTTCCACACAGAAACAATACATGCACTTTTGCCCAAATGAAATTTCTACAACAAACTCCTGACATACAAGTAATCCCTGAAAGTTGAACAGAGCCCATTGTTTCTTTTCATGAAGTGTGAAAAAAAATGTTGCAATTATTTGTGCTTGCAAGCTGGGATGAAATGTGCAAAGATTTTCTTCTGTAGATGAAAGGGAGAAACAGGTGCATGCAAAGGGACAAAGCTGCAATGATTTGGGATATCTTAGGATAGCTTAGGATAATGTAAGCAGCACTGGTTTAAGATATACTATTATGCCTCTGTCCCAACCTTTTGCTCTTCAGATGTGTTGTATAGATGTATAGATATGGGACTTCAAGTTGTCTCTGACTTATGGCAATCATATCCTAGGGTTTTCTTAGCCAGATTTAATCATAAGGAAGTTGCTGTTGCCTTCCTCTGAAGCTGAGAAAGTGTGACCTATCCAAGGCTAAGCTCCATGGCTAAGTGGGGACTTGAATCCTGGTCTCTGAGGAATCCTAGTTACACGGTCACATTGCTACAGCATACTGGCCATAGTAAATGCCTTACTTCAGTGTATCATTCTGTTGAGCTGGTTTAAGGGACTGTGCAGACAGCCCTGAAGGGGCAGCCTCCAGCTTCTCCTTTTAAAGCCAGAATAGGGCCACGGCAAACCACACACTGCGGCCTCAATCTGGCTTTTGCAGAGTGCAAAAATGAGCCACAAAAAGTGACTCCTTTTTGTGCCCTGCAAAGGAGGTGATAGCCACAGTGCTGTGGCTTTATGGTGCTCCTTCGGCACTGTGTTATACAGACAGTGCCAGAGAACTGCCATGATGCCACATGCCATGATGCCATCATGCCACCCTGGGGGTGAAGCCAGGGTATGTGTCATGTAGACGCTATGCCCCAACTCTGCCCCCAAACTGCCCCAAACTGCCTGTCTGCACAGGGCCCAAGGCATCTTTTGGAGTAGTAGCTGTGGGAGATAATAGAAAAAGCCACCCCTGATATCAGAGAAAGCTGGTTTACTGGTTCTAAAGGAGTTTAGGAATAAGCATGGCAACTATCTGTCCTGACTTTGAATGGAAATGCCATATTCATTTATTTGTTGCAGCACTTGCAATTGCTGTTACCCTACCATGTGCCACCGCTTGTCCCACCCTCAATGCCTAGATCGTTATACCTGGCAATAAGATACGGACCCAAAATACCCACCATGTCCAGGTATCATGGCTCTGCTGGCTATAGATTATGAAAACTGTCATTAAGTATACCTGGGGGGCAACAATCCAGTTGCAGTTCAATGACTTTGGAGTCCATTTGTCCTAGCTGGATAAGTCTGTCAGTTTGGTCCCTTGATTGACCAGTTGGATCATTAATATCCTTGCCTTTCCCTCAACATGACATCCAAGGCTGTGATGATTTAAATAAAGTTTAAAATGTGATGATAAAAAAGGTAAAGGTTAAAGCCATCCTATTAAAACATGGTTAATTTCTAAAAAGTATTTGTTATTGCTGTCGCTGTTGTATGCTTTCAAGTTATTTTTGACCTTAGCCAACTCTAAGAAGAACACATCTTGGATTTTTCTTGGCAAGTTTCATCAGAGAAGGTTTGCCCATGGGACCTGGGGCTGATCACATTCTTTCAGGCTCAGAGGATGGCAATGGCAAACCCCTTCTGAAAAAATGTGCCAAGAAAACCCTGTGGTAGGTTTGGCTTAGGATCACCATAAGTTGAAAATGATTTGAAGGCACAAAACAGCAACAATGATGGTATAGCCAAGACAATCTGTTGAGAACTATGCCACCAGGAGCCCTTTCATCCCCTCCAACTGTCCTGATTTGCCAGGGGCAGTCTCAATCAATCCCTGTCATTCTCTCCCCTCCCCCCCCCCAGCTGCTTTCAAAATGTCCCAGTTTCTTTTCCCTCCTCCCATTTTCCCCCTTTATCTTCATCTTATTTCAGTGGCTGCAAACTGAGTCCAAAGTTTTAAAATAGTTTGCGCTCAACTCAGCAAGGGGGAGAGGACAGAAGGGGGCAAAACTCTGCCTCTCCCAGCAGGCTCAGGCAAAAACAAACTGGTGCAAGTTCTTCTAGAGCATGTGTCCTTCCTCATTAATGATGTTTGCCATCTTGACCATACTCTGATATTGTCTTGTTATATGCTCCCATTTTTCATCTGTTCAAATGCTGTAGATTATTCCCTTGCACACTACACAATTACAGGACTATTATTTTGATTTATGTGCCATAGCTGCACCTTATGAACTCCTGGGATACATTGTATGTGTGTCTGTATTGTGCCTACAAATTGTTTCCTACTTATGACAATCCTAAAGCGCCCTGTCACAGGGTTTTCTTGGCAATTTTCATCGGGGAGGCTTGCCATTGCCTCCTCTGAGGCTAAGAGAGTGTCACTTGCCCTAGGTCACCGAGAGGGTTTTCATGACTGAGCCAGGATTCAAACCCTGGTCTCCAGAGTCATAGTCCAACACCCCAACCAATACCCCAAATTGGGTCTCCACTATATGTAATATGTATAATGAAGATATTTGGCTCAGAATTCTAAATGGACCTCCATAAACTGAAGATCCCAGGATTCTTGGTGATGTTGCCATGGCAATTAATGTGGACTATACAGCTATTATTTTGCAGTGTAAAAGTGCCGTGTTTTATTTTTCATGCTTTCTTTTTGGGCACATTATTCCCTGGTACCTTTTTAAATCATGTGAAGCATCTCCAGAGATTTAAAACCTGCCAACCCTCATCCATATCTGCCAAGCCAGACTGTTGCAGCCAATATAACAATTATGCAAACTGTGCCCCAGTCATGCGGATTAACAGCAGCCCTCGTTCTCTCCATGGCCATCAAATTGCGTGCTGATTTGCCCCCATCTGCTGTGGCCTTCCTGGCCCTCTTCCCATCCACCCCTGCTCATTTGGCCAAACAGATGCAAGGCTTGATAAACTTCAGCCTCTCCCCTATTGTTGCTTGTATAAATCATGCTTAACTTGTCTGACATAATCTAAAGAGATTACCATTTCCCTGAAGCTATTTAGAGAGGCAAATCCTAGTGGCTAATGAAATATGAGCTTGGGAAAGTGAGCAGGATATCATTGCCATAGCCATTTCTGAAGAAGAAATGACCATTCTTGCTCCATTTGTCATAGCTTCCAAGGGTTTTCCAAGCCATCTTAATGTCTTCTTCCTTCCCCAAATTGATCCTCATTCTATTATTTCAACTGCTTTTAAAATGCCCCAGTTTCCCTCTCCCCCCGTGTTTCATTTTCCTTTTTTGCCCTGAGTAGGTCCAGGCAAAAGCAAACTGCTGAGACCTCTCATAGCTTGTCTGTTCTTCCTCATTAATAACTTTTGCCATCTTGATCATAGTCTCATGTTGTTTGGCCATATACTTCCCAGTTTTTATATGTAAATTTTGGAGGGTAATAGGAGTAGATCCAGCATGGCATAGTGGCTTGAGTGCTGGACTATGACTCTGGAGACCAGGACTTGATTCTCCGCTCAGCCATTGAACCTACTGGGTGACCTCGGGCAAGTCACACACTCTCAGCCTCAGGGGAAGGTAATGGCAAATTTTTTTCTGGACCAGTTTTACCAAGAAAACCCCATGATAAGTTCACCTTAGGATCATGGGGAGTAACTTTGTCATACCAGCATAAGTGTTGTGGTGTTGTAGAAGGAGGCATTCAGTACCTCCTTGTACAATACCCTTCTGGTTGCACAAGGAAAGCTGGATGGCTACCAGATGAAATTCCACCCCCAACCACTGGTTGGAAATAGTTGTGCATTTAGGTACCATGCAGCTGAACTTGTGTACCAAAGAAATATGAAGCAGGCTTTTCATCCTGCCCAGCCATGAGAAGGTTTACACTCTAGCAGTGGTTTAATAGGTTATTAGACATGGGAGATAAAAGTAAATGTAACAGTAACAGACAGCACTTACTGTACATGCCTCTTTTTTGGATGCTGAGGTCTGATGTTGAAATGCAATGGTATGGCCTGCAACACAGGTGCAGGGTGGTAAAATGGCCCCTATCCCTGCCAACCTCTGATCTAGACTAAAACCATACAACCACACATATACTTTGCATGTTTCAGGTGGAAGATATTGCCAAGTTCCAGGAACACAGAAGAAATCACTTCGTGATTAATACATAGATTGGTCAATAAGTACTTTACAAATTCATTTCCTGCCTAAAAGTAGGAGCCCTGAGCTGGTTCCTGGAATAAAACAGATTTACAAAACTTCTTTCCTACAGTAAGTTTGTCATTTTTATTTATTTATTTATTTGTTTATCCTTGGTATGTCTATACACAGCCATTTAGTTAGTACCTTGTCAGATGGTTCAGAACTGCATCACCTTTTAATGAAAAACTGGATTCTTCAATACAATACAGCTATAGCTAGAAGTATTTGTTAAAGGCAATCCAATCAAATTAACACACACCCATGGTTTTAAATATGCATACTTAAAAATCTAATCATTTCCCCCCAGTATATTCCAGACCTTTGTTGCTATAGCATTTTGATTTGGGTGACCCTAAACTGAAGCTATCATGGGGTTTTCTTAGCAGAATTTGCTCAGAGTGGGTTTCCAATAGCCCTCTTCTGAGGTTGAGAGTGTGACTTACCCAAAGTCATCCAGCAAGTTTCCATAGACAAGTTGGAATTCCAACCCTGGTCTCTCAGTGTCTTAGTCCAACACCCAAATTATTACACTATGTGGCTCCTTATCTTTATGTATAAAAGGTCAATTCCTGTATCTTCAACCAAGATATATTTGTCCATGATTGTCCTTTCTCTGGGCTTACATGAGGCAGCTTGTTTTCTGCTGCTCCAGAGAACAGGACTTGGAACAATGGATGCAAACTGCAGGAAAAAAGATTCCACCTCAACATTAGAAAGAACTTCCTGACAGTAAGGGCTGTTCAACAGTGGAACACACTCCCTTGGAGTGTAGTGGAGTCTTCTTCCTTAGAGGACTTTCAACAGAGGCTGGATGGCCATCTGTCAGGGATGCTTTGATTGGGAGTTCCTGCATGGCAGGGGGGTTGGACTCGATGGCCATTGTGGTCTCTTCCAACTCTATGATTCTATGACATGATGCCACTGAGATATAGATGAGCAGCCATTATGGACAATGAGGCAGGGCCATCTGTAGGTACTCATATCTATGGATGGCAAATTGTACTTACCTTTATAGTATTAATAATGGTATTATTGTATTATTGAAATATACATATGTGATTTATGAGTTTAACAACATTTTGCATTATTGTTAAATAAGTATTCAAAAGCTAACATGCACCGAGTTCTTCCTCACCGGAATCAATAAAATTTTAAAAGTTCCTATCTTTTACTGGATCATGTCCTGCTTCTTTATTTTTCAGCATTTGTGGAACACCTCTCTTCACTTCATTTGAGATTTCTCCATTCGGGAATAAGCTGTAACAAATACAGACTGTGTGGAACAAACAAACATATATCTCATTTAACTTACAGAACTGCCTTAAAATCTAATGCAAATCAACTTTTTTAAAGTATACATGATTATACAAAGCTCTTAAGACACTCTTTATTGCATTATTCCTTTAAAAATTTGCAGTAAGAAATAGTAAGGGGCATATTCCATACTTCAAAGCATTTATCATATTTCAGAGTTGATTTTACAGGAGGAATAACTCCTCAGAGAAAAAGTTTCCAAAACCAATGTATTTTTTTGTAAAGGTAAATGGAATAGCTTATCCTGAATATTTGAATGGAGAAGATACAGCTCTAGTTTCCACTTTTCATTGGAGACATTCTCAGAGTATCCTTCTTATATCAATTCTGAAGCATGGGAAATGTTACAGAGCACAGTTCCTCCCTCAGTAGCACTACTCCAGCTTCTAGGAGTTAAAATTCTATAATGGATACAAGGGAAGCAAAAACAGTCTTTTATTTGTCTCACCTTTCTTTCTCTCCTATCATGAATGTTTCTGTGGGGTGTGGGGGCAGGGAGACTGCATGGGATGACACCTCAAAAGCAGAGTGTTGCCTGGCATGTTTGTGGAAAGAGACTACCTTCTAATATGTACTGCCCTGGCTCTACATGGGTAGAAAAAGACTCCCTGAGTCTGAAGTCCTAGGAAGAACCTGATCCACAGTTCCAGAGGGAGCAAGGAAGCCAGCCAGGATACTGCCAGCATGCCACAGCAAACTCCTGGAGGCCTTTCCGATCACCAAATGGCACCTGGATCCCTTCAGGACTTGTGAACAAGGGAGGATAGACCAAACAGCCTAGGACATGGACAGTCCCTTTGGAATCTGTATCCACTGTCCATTATTAGCCAGGAGATCAGAGTCTTTCACTTCCACAGCAGCCCAATCTATTCTTGAAGAACCATTGCCTTGGTGGCTCCAAGCCTGTGGGTGACAGCAAGAGTTACCCCACTGGGGTGATACTGGCCCTAGTTCATATCAGTTTGAGAGTGGCATCCATTTTTACATGGCTGGAGGCAGAAATAGGGATAAAGGGATACAGTAGTGCAGCGGTGGGAAAATTGCAGCGCATGGGTCACATGTGGTTCCTGGATTTCACTTTTATAGCCCTCCATCAGTTCCCCCAAAGACCCTTTGCTCTCCCCCCGTGCAGCTGCCCACCCCTGCTATGGCAGGAAGCATTTCAGTTGTTCTAGGAGCCATCTGACCCACCATTCAATTCCCACAATTGTTAATGAGATGCTTATGAAAAGGTCATAAGAGGACATGAATGGAAAAGGCACACATTCCCCAGGAAATGGCAGCAACATTCCAACAGAGTCACTATTGCCTTTCCACAGTGCTTCAGGACATTGCGGGAAGTTAAAATGACAAAACGCAGCCTCCAGCTGGGAAATGCTGTGCTACATTCGCAGAAATGGCCTGGAGTAATGCTCCATTCATGGCTGTGCAGGCATTAAAATGGTGCCACAGACCCAGCTGTGTGAAATTCAATAAATATATCAATCCTTTATACACACATACACCTATGCAGATGTGCTCTGGTATTGGTTAAAGATGTATGTGCACAAAGAATTGATATCCTTATCAGGCCCAGCCCAAGGATGACAGGCTTCTATGAAGATTTCCATGTATGGAGTTCATTTCTTTCACATGTTTTCAAACTATGAATGTTAAATATTTCAAAAAGTACAGAGGTTGTTTTATATGTTGTTGTTGTTGTTACTGTTAATTGATGTAACTCAGCTCTTATTTATGGAGACACCATGAATCAGTGACCTCTAGGACATCCTGTTATTAACAGTCCTGCTAAGGTCATGTCAACTCAAGGCTGTGGCTTATGGCTTTCTTAACTGAATTAATCTACCTGTGCTGTGCTCTCCCTCTTTTCCTACCGCCTTCTGCTTCACCAAGCACTGTCATCTTTTCCAGTGGGTTATTTCATATCATCAGTATCCCTGCTGAGATTTTGCAGACTCAGAACTATGATTTTCTTGGTTGAATCTATCCATTTGGAATGTGCTCTTCGTCTTTTCCTACTGCCTTCTACCTTACCAAACATCATTGTCTTTCCTAGTCAGTCATGTCTTCTCATATATACAAAATACAATGGTCCCAGTTTAGGCATTTTGGCTCCTAGGAAGAGTTCAGGCATGGTTTGCTCTAGGACTCATTTATTTTGTCTTTTTGTCAGTCCAGGGTATCTCCACCAGCACCACATTTCAAATGAGGTGATTGTCTTCCTATCAGCATTCTTCACTGTCCATCTGTCACACCCAGAGATGGAAAACAGAAATGCTTTGGCATGGATGATCCTGGCTTTGATATTCAATCTTTTTATTTGGGAACCGTATCTAGTTCCTTCATAGCATCCTTCCAAGTCCTAGTCTTCTGACTTCTTGATTACAGTTTGAGAAATCAGAAGAAGACTATAAAAAGGATGGTGATGGAGTGACTAGACAAGATCCTCAAGTGTACAGTGTAAAGTGTCAAATCCTAGGATGATGGGAAAATGACAAATAAAGAAAAAAAGCCACAAGCAAACAAGCATACTACAAATACAAGTTTCTGCAAAGGTGGTACAGTGTTCATAAACAAAATGCTTCCTCTGTGTATGGTACATATGTGGACAAGTCTTTTTTGCCACTTGCACGTGGAACAATGTTTAAACTGGGCTCCTTAAGTATTGTGTAAACCACATTATGCAATTTTCTGTGTGGCTGTACCTCCTTAAAATCAATTTACACAGGACTTAATAGTATAATAGTTCTGTGTAGTGTTTTGGTTCTGTTAGAAATATGAAAGATAAGCACAAGACACAGGGATTTTACAGTGGTAGTACCAAAAATTGACTGTTGTAGAGGGATCCATTAGGCTTGCTATGATTTTGTATTCAAGCAGGGAATTTTTTTTTAAAAAAAAGTCTTGTAGACTTGGTCTATTTCCTTATATGCATGGAGTGAGCTGGTGCCCAGTTTATAATCAGACTGTATGAATAGCCATAGAAACACAAAGCCTGTGGGCATGGGGATAAGCTGTCAAGTTCAACTCACTGTTGATAGACTGGAGTTCATGGATATATTCTAATACAGGTATTTCATTTTGGCTCCCAGTTTACTTCATGCATCTGAGGAAGTAGACCAAGTCTATAAAAGTTCATGATACAACTTCTTTCCCACATTTAGTCTCAAAGGTTCAGCGAGATCCTTTTGCATACTGATATTCCAGGCCAACATCATATAATTTAACTGGTCTACTGTAGTTGGGACTATCAGATGGCTATTACTCATAGCTTCTGGTTTACTTTTTCTCCTGACAGGTTAATTCTTTTTCACATGCTGCTCAGCTTTGATGTATCTTTATTTTCAGAAAATGATCACCAGATATCTTTTTGCCAGTGTACTGCAGAATCATTTCTAAGCCTTCGAAATATGACCACTAGGAGTCACGTTTCTCTTTCTCTCTTCCCCAGTGAAGTTATCTGATTTCATCTTTCTGCCAACAGAAAATAATTATGCTGGTGTTAAAGAAGTTAATTGCTATGTAAGATAATTGCATCCTGTCGATTTTGGAAATACTTACCCTGTACAAAATAGGTTTCGTTTCCAATTTGTTCATTTTGTTAAATCATTCTGTTTGCTATTTGTTTGCTTATAGGGATGTTTCTTTTGACATTATTTGTATTCTACAATCACAGGCCTGAGAAATAACAGGAGGGCAGAAAGTCAAAAGGTGACCTTGAGACAAAGTTCTTTCATTTATTATAGGCTGGTTGGTATGTTTTACCAATTGCAGACTCAGAAGTCTGTTTATTTATAGTACTAAGTGTTAACAATAGAAATCATTGTACCTTGGTGAATTGGTGATGTCTTAACAGAGTTGAAATAGTTAAGTTCTGTTTAGAAAGATTTATCTCACTGCTGTCTAGGCATATTGCCCATACAATGGAAAACAAGAGAATAGCAATATCAATAAAATAAGTCCAGTGAGTTATAGAAAAAAGCAAGTATCCAAATTTGTGTAATCCTTCATCATAATATTCTTGATGATGTTTAATGGCAGAGAGTCAAATGGACAGCCAGTAGTCTTTAATTTTGGGTTTTCTTTAATTCCAGTGATTTGTTTGGATAGGCAGGACAAATAATAAAATCCTAATAAACTAACTGTCTAATGAAAATTGTACTAAACAGAGTACCTGAAGATCAGATAGGAGGACCATAATGCCACAGGTATAAAAGCTATCTCAAGCCATACAAAAATCAAATAGTCTCATGACTGCTTCTTTATAGGGCTGCTTCTTATGGTTGTCTCCAGACTGTGTGCCATATGTTATAACACTGGTAAAAGACAAAAAGAAAGAGAGAGAGAGAGAGAGAGAGAGAGAGAGAATGTACAGCACTGTGTAAATTTACAGAACTATATAAATAAAGGTTAACAACAACAACAACAACAACAACTAATTCAATCTGGATAACTGGCAAATTTATATAAGATATGCTTCTTATGTGATATATATTAGTAAAAGTGTACCACATGGACAATAATGTGCTTATAGAAGAATGTGTTTAGACAAGGTCAGACCTATACAGAGATGCAACTACTTTTCCGAGAAATATACTTTCCTTACCAAATGAAACAGAAACAGTGAACTTAGACACTGCCTTGATAGCCTCTATAAGAATGTGTTTAGACATTGATGCCTATGTGATATAATGATCTTCCACAAGGGGAATATGTGTGTGTAGCTGGAAGTCAGTGTAGTGTAGTGGACTGAGCACTTGACTATGATTTGGAGGCTAGCTCCCTGTCTGCACAGGCCAATGCAAACGGCCTCTTCCAGTCCTCTCGGCAGGGACTCCAGACTATGCAGGGCCCAAACCCAACTCTGGCCTGAACAGACTGGATGATGTCTGGCCCATTCAGTGCCAGACCCAGGGTGTAAGACCCTTCATATGGATTTAAATACACTATCCTTTGCTCTGAATCTTCATGTGAGAGCCAGCATGGTGTAGTGATTTGAGTGTCAGATTATGACTCTGAACTCCTGTTCAACCAAGAAAACCCACTGGGTGACCCTGGGTAGGTCTTAATCTCTCAGCCTCAGGGGATGGCAATGACAAACACTCTCTGAAGAAACTTGCCAAGAAAACCCTCATGACAAGTTTGCCTTATGGTTGTCATATGTTGGAAACAACTTGGAAGACACACACCAACAACAACAAACTGCTTGCTTTAATAATAAAGACAACGTGGCTTGCTTATTCTACAGTCATAAAAAATTCTGAAATTCCAAAACTTAAGGTATTGTTAAAGGGAGTGTTGCTATTAATCTGCCCACTTGACACTACTGCTGTTTACAACCTTATTAATCTCAGGTGACCAAATGATTAAAAAAAAAGGAACTCCAACCAGACCTAGGTTTATTAACAAAGGTCAAGAGAGCTTCAGTATCTCTATACAAAGCTGCGATGTAGGAACCATTTCTATTTCACACATAACTACCCCTGAAAAGACTGAGTAACATAGAATTACCTGTACACAAATACAGAGCAGACAAGGCAAAGTATGCCACATCTAAGTGCCTGCAGTGCATATACTTCCAAGTCACACTTTCCCTCAAATTATGCCTGGAGCACATGAAACCATCCAGTGTGCCTCAGGCAAAAATTCAAATGACTATGTATAATCCTATGTGGGCAAAAATATTTGTAGGAATTATGAGCCAAGACAAAAACTTTTCAATAAGCATATCTTGCCTGTGAATTTGAGCTTAAAAAATTTGAAGGTCTACCATATCTCTTGGGAATTTGAGAGAACCGGGCTAGCTGCAGAACATGGAAAAGTTAGGGTTTGGATTTGGGATTGCAAAATCCCCCTGACAAAATTGGTACCTTCACTGAGAACTGATGACAACACTTTGCCATGGCTCAATGCTATGGAACTATGGGATTGGTAATTTGTTGTGGCACCAGACATCTCTAACAGTGAAGACTAAATATTTCATAACCCACAGCCAGTGGCCGTGTACAGTGGGTTCCAGTTTTTGAAGACTGGTGAGGAGTGTAGTTATGAGACTTCTTATTCACCATACATTATTTTCAGAGTATACAGTTACACTTACATGTATGAGATTGAATAAAGACTTACATATGCTAGCACTGCAGGTCTGTTTCATGGTGCCTGAGTATTTATTGAAGAGCATCCATGTGCATGAAAGAGACATGATATCCTGCTATAAACATATGAGCAGCTACTTGTTAGGACACTTTCCTGAGAACAAGCAACTTTTCCATCTCTCAACTCTAGGTGGGAAAGAAACGGGAGGACTACATTCATTCCCAACCAGTAAACAACACCAGTCTTCAAACATCAATTTCTAGAAATCGAGTCTTGTAGAGAGTATATGTCTCACCAGTAGGCTTCCTGGCACCAGTTTTCAAGTCCTTGGGGCAAAGCGGGGGGGGGGGGGGGATCTCAGAGTAAAAGAACTTCTTTGAGGAATGTGTGTGTGTATATATATATATATATATATATTCATTCCTCATTTGTTAGCCTTACAAATGTGGCTAATATTTAATGTATTGTGCCGAATACATTAACTTGGACTTGGACACCACCTTTTCTCCACATCCTATAAGTGAGGCGTCTAGCGACTCCGTTGCTGTCACATTACTGGATGAGTTTCAATCTGTAGGTACCGATGACGTGGACAAGCTACTTGGATGTATGCGGAAGACGACTTGCCCTCTCGATCCTTGTCCATCTTGGCTGGTCGTTCAGGGAGGGGACGCACTGAGAACGTTTCTTCGGAATACGAGCAATGCGTCCCTCAGGGAGGGCATTTTACCATCTTGCCTTAAGGAGGCAGCGGTCAAGCCCCTCCTGAAAAAGCCCTCCCTTGATCCTCTAGATAGAAACAATTACAGACCAGTGTCCTTGCTCCCATTTTTAAGCAAGGTGATCAAGAGGGCGGTCACCACCCAACTCCAGGAAGTCTTGGATGAAGCTGATTATCTTGATCCATTTCAAACTGGCTTCAGGACAGGACATGGAGTGGAGACTGCCATGGTCGCTCTAACCGACGACCTTCGCTTGAGCATTGACAGGGGTAGTGTGACCCTGTTAGTGCTCTTGGATCTCTCAGCGGCTTTTGATATGGTAGATCATTCCATCCTTTTGGGTCGGCTGAGGGAGTTGGGAATCGGAGGCATTGCTCTTCAATGGTTCCGATCCTTTCTTTCTGACAGATCCCAAAGGGTGAGGCTGTTGCTCCTCCAAAATTGAGCTTAATTGTGGCGTCCCTCAGGGCGCCATCCTGTCCCCGATGCTATTTAATATCTACATGAAGCCGCTGGGCGAGATCATTCGGAGGCATGGAGCTCAGTGTCTTCAGTATGCTGATGACACTCAGATATATCTCTCCATGACCATATCGTCATCTCAGACTTCAGATGGCGTCTCTCCTCTTAATGACTGCCTTGCAGCGGTAATGGACTGGATGAGGGAAAACAGATTGAAGCTAAATCTAGACAAAATGGAGGTACTAACAGTTACTGGTCCGAAACCAGACTTGGGAATACACCTTCCAGTCCTAGGTGGAGTCACACTCTCCTCTAAGGACTCTGTTTGCAGTCTGGGGGTACTCCTTGACTCATCGCTTCACATGACCAGTCAGGTGAATGCGGTAGTCAGGAGTGCCTGCTATCAGCTTCGGCTGATACGCCAGCTGCATCCTTTCCTGGATACGAAAGACCTGGAATCTGTGGTACATGCTCTAGTAACCTCACGTCTGGATTTCTGTAATGCGCTCTACATGGAGCTACCCTTGTGCCTAACCCGGAAACTTCAATTAGTTCAGAACATGGCAGCCAGGCTTATCACAGGAACATCTAGGAGAGATCACATAACACCTGTGCTTAAAGCTCTCCACTGGCTGCCCATTAGTTTCTGGGCACAGTACAAGGTGTTGGTATTAACCTTCAAAGCTCTACATGGCTCAGGCCTGTCTTACCTTAGGGACCACCTTCCCATACAAACCACCCCACACACTTCGGTCCTCTGGGAGGAATCTGCTGAAGCCTATGAAAACCAGGCTGTCGCAAACCTCCCAGAGGACTTTCTCAGCTACCGCCCCTAAACTTTGGAATGACCTGCCAGACGAGATGCGTCTCATTACATCTTTGACCAGCTTTAAAAAGGCCTTGAAGATGCATCTCTTCTGGCAGGCCTTCCCTTGAAGAGGGAATAATATATCACCAACCCCCGACCCTAATAATGCAAATGAAAATGTAAATGGCACCGGGGATTAACTCTAGCTGTCCCTCTGTTCAAACCTTCTGATCCCACCCACTGGGGATTGCACTCTGCCCATCAACTGCACTTTATTTTTATTATTTTAAATTTTTTTAACTGATGTCAATTTTAACTAGTTTTGATTTAATCTAGTTTTAAGGGGGGGAGGTTGGGAATGGGATTTGACTGCTGTTTTATTCTTGTATTTTTTTTAATTTGCTGTACACTGCTCCGAGTCTTCTATTAGAGGAGCGGGTTATAAATAATATATTATTATTATTATTATTATTATTATTATTATTATTAATACTTCACATTGTAACATCACAAGGGGTTGTCCCCAGATGTTAGGTTTGACATCTGGGATTGCCCTGACTGGCAAACCTATTCACCTGTTTTGTGTCTGCATGTATGTTCAAGTCACCTGTCAACTTATGTGACCCCGTGAATTTCACAGAATTTTCTTAAACAAATTCCTTAATGAAGGCAGTTACATTTCTGTTGCTTATGTATATGTTTTATTATTCTCCTGTACTTGTAATTTATGCCTATTCATGATGTGCAAGCTTATTTTTAAACTGCAGAGGCTGGTCTTGGATTCTAATAAAGTCATGTCTTCAAACATCTGATCCTCAGCACCCATAAGAAAGTCCTACTAGGTCAGACAATAGGCTCACCAGTCCCAGAAGCCTGCTTGCCATAACAGCCTGCCAAATGCATTTAAGAAACAGAAAAACTTGATAACTGAAGAAGCACCTCCCCAAGAACTGATAACTCTTGGAGGGACCCTGTATTGCTCTTTGTCCCACCACTGGAGACAATACAGTTTAAGAGAAAATGGAATGTTGTAGCAATCCATCTGTGGAATATCCTCCCTTCAGAGACCCGATCACTGCTAATTCTGGTGTCATTCATTTGCCGAGTCAAACTATAGCTTTTTATTAAAGTCTTCAAGGCCTATGGATTTTCTCCTATTTGCACATGTGATATAATTTGCATTATTTTAATTTTTCAAAATTGTCTAGTCCTAAATGATAAATGATTGAATATTCTTTTAGTCTTTTAGCATTATTGTTATTGTTTTAAATGTTTCTAAATTGATTGATTTATATCTGAGATCCACAGTTATGAGACGGAAATATGTTAAAATACATGAATACATATGTACATACATATATACATAAATGCACAAAAGCAAATGATTGAGATGTGCGATGATTCTGTTCTGATGGACTTTCTTTTGTAGACTTCCCCTGGTCTGCATTTTCCAGACTATTAATTGACTGGAATTTTCATTCTGATATATGGCTTGGGCAGCAAGGGCAGTATGAACATTTTAAAAATAAACATAGAAAAATGCATGAATTTCAAATGGGATATTTTGGAGGAAGGAAATGGCAAACCAACTCAGTGTTCCTTGCCTAACAAAACCCTATGAAATTCATGCAGTTGCCATACGTTGACAGGTGATTTGAAGGCAGAGAGAGACAGGTAGACAGAACATGGCTTAGTGAGCAAGGAAAATGTATTCTACCCGTATGTACCATTTTAGAAATGCACACAGAATGCATGCATTTGCATTTTGAGAAAACCCAAAGGAGCAAATTTTGTTCCATTAAAAATAAAAGAACCAGGTGCAGACTAGATTTAGAGACAGAGAAGGAAGGAAGACCATGAATGCATGACATAGATGTGTATATTTGTTAGGAAATACAGCTAATTAAAAACACAACATACATAATGAAGCCCTTAAAAGTAACATTCAGCATATGAATCAGTAAAAGAAATAATAAGATATAATAATTAAAATGGGAGCAACAGCAGCAAGAGCAGATAAACTTGTAATTAGAAACACAACACATTAAAATTAATTAAATGCAGACTGAAATAAAGAGAGTTTCAGTGAGGGTGGTCAATGGGAAGGCAACATGAAAGTTGTTGTCCAAAGGGTTTTGAAGGAATCAGGATGCCTGGTACTACCGTACAGTAGCATGTTACTGCCCCACAGTCTTGCTGGAATTCCTGTAGATAGATATTTCAAGGGAAGTGAAAACATATGAAGAAAAAGTCTTAATCCCAACAGAAGAAATTTCAGTGAAATTTCCAGATTTTCCCTTGCTGGTTTGGATGGCTTAGAATAACAGAATCATAGAGCTGGAAGAGGTTTCATGCGTCACCAAACCTACCCCTTGGAGGATCTCCAGTTTTGTATCATCTGCAAACTTACTAAGGATTACTTCCATTCCATCATCTAAGCTCCAAAACACTCTGTAGAAATAATTGAGTTTGAGACCACTTTAACTGCTTTGGTTCAAAGATAGGGAATTCTGGGAATTATAGTTTTGTGAGACATTTAGCCTTCTCTGTCAGAGAACTCTGATGCCACAATAATCTACACTTCCAAAGATTCTCCAGCACTAAGCCGGGAAAATTAAAGCAATCTCAAACTAGATTATCTCTGCACTGTGTTTTGGACCTGTATAATTGATGAAAAATGTTGAAGAGTTATGGCCCCAGAGGATACAAGCCTGAAAATGCATCATGCAACACTTTGTCTTGGTTTGCTGGGCTGTAGTAAACCACAGTGTTGTATTTATTTATTTATTTATTTATTTTTAACTAATGCTCTCAACTGGTCTGCTCTGATCATTCTCATAGATTTCTGTACAGGTGAATTTGTATTTGACATATAATGCTACTCCTCTGCCTCTTATGCCACATCTATTCTCATTAAAAAGAGTACGCCATCCTGTTGCAATATTCTAATCATGGGAGTCATCCCACCATATCTCTGTAAGGCCTATATAGTCATATTGTAAAGTATGGGGGAGTCTCCTTCTTCGGAGGTTTTTAAACAGAGGCTGGATGGCCTTCTGTTGGGAATGATTTGATTTTGTATTTCTGCATGGCTGAATGGGATTGCACTTGATGGCCCTTGTGGCCTTTTATTTTATTTTATTTTATTTTATTTTATTTTATTATTTTTACTTTATGATTCTATGATTTACCTTCCTGCACCAGGATATCAACATCCTTAAAAAAGAAAGGAAAGCACCTGTAAGCATATTTTCCCTGCGTGATAACATTTATTTATTTATTTTGGCTTAGACTGTTAAAGATGAGGCTCTTAGAATGGAGATGTTTTGGGTTTTAAGTAATTTTCCAAATATAGATTGCATCAACAACAAATGTAACCATCTTCCTTCAAGAAGAAAATGAGATTACCAATTTAGGATCATAATGAGATTGAGTTAAATTTGCATCGATTGCCAGCCTAGGTACAATTTTTATCATTAGGAAAGATTATCGTATTTTTCTTTTCTTTGTCTTTGTCTCTCTTTTTTTTTCTTACAAGTTTCTAATCTCATTATGCCTTTTGTCATCCAAATGATTTAGCTGGAGACTAATGCCAAATGCTGTAGGCTGCATGAAATATAGGACAGTGTCGTCACTAGACTTTCCTCCTGTTCCAGATTCTCATTAGCTGGTGGCTGTTTCCATCTTTCCCATACAGTTCAGTCTTGGGGTTATAAATAGAATGTTCAGCCAACCAAATCCCACAATATAGGAAAAGGTCAAAGTAATTTGATGCATTTTTATAATTTATGGGATGCCATTTGCAAGTACTAAAACTTGGATGCCTGCTTTATCGGAACAAGAGTTGATGAAAATAAAAGACTTTTTAAAAAAAAGAACAAAAAAGATCACATTATCCTCAACAACAATCCAAAGATGTAAGAAACTATAAACCTTTACTGGTTGTTATCTTTACAAAGCTAATGCATGTAAATTCACACCAAGCTCTTTCTAAGTAGTACAATGGGCCAGTGCACTCCACAATATCACAGAGCACTGCATATCTCAGTAACAATCTGTCCGTAGCAACAAAAGCAGATAAAATATAACTAGATTCACACAGAGAGGGTAATATTTTAAAACTACATTTAATAGGCAGAGTCAAGTAGCAGGGGCATGACTACTATTGAACTATGTGGGGTAATGTCCCTTGCACTCTGGTCAATAGAAGCTGTGTGTTGCAGGGGAGAGAATACTAATACTAATACTAATTGTTATTATTTATTTCTATTCCGCCTCTCCCATAGGATCAAGGCAGCTTACAACAATGATAATATATATGAAATTTATACAATATAAAAATCCCACTATCCCTTCCCTCTCCAATAACATCACAATAAATCCTACGTAATAGTAGTAAAATAAAATTTTAAATCATTAAAACAATAAGAGACAGGGCAATGGGCATCTTGGGATAATTGGTGAATAGTCTATATTAATGAACGATATCAGCAGGGTGACCAAGTGGATTATGCAGGAAAGGCCTATCTTGATAGCCTTTTAAAAGCTATCAGCATTAGTGATATGTCAGATCTCTTCCGACAGGCCATTCCATAATTTGGGAGCGGCAGATGAAAAGGGCCTCTGGGTAACTGCAACCAGCCTAGTCTTTGGTGGCTGCAGTAAATATTTCCCAGAGGACCTTAGTGCATGGGATGGTTTATATGGATGAAGGCAATCCTGCAAGTAGGCTGGACCCAGGCCATAAAGGGCTTTAAAGGTCATCACCAACACCTTGTACTGTATCCAAAAACTAATGGGCAGCCAGTGAAGAGGTTTTAAAATTGGTGTTATATGGTCACCTCTAGTTTTCCCACTGATTAATCTGACAGCCATATTTTGAACTAGTTGAAGATTTCGGACTAGGCACAAGGATAACCCCATGTAGAGTGCTGTACAGAAGTTGAGTCATGAGATTACTAGCGCATGTACCACAGTTTCCAGGTTCCCAGCCCCAGGAAAGGATGCAGCTGGTGTGTCAGCCAAAGCTGATAACAAGCACTCCTGACCGTTGCATTTATCTGCTTTGATATCGGAAGCAATGAGTTCAGGAGTAGTCCCACGCTGCGAACACAGTCCTTTAGGGGGAGTGTAACCCTGTCTAGGACATGGATTAGGGGGCCCAACAACAAGTACTTCCATCTCGTCTGGATTCAGTTTCAGTCTGTTTTTCTCATGCAGCTCATCACCTCCTTAAGACAATCATTGAGAGAAGAGATGCCATCCCTCGTCAATGCTGTAGTCCGAGGCATGGACATGCATTTGTGTTTTTTGTTTCTTTGCCCTCAGATACCAAACTATGGGGCTGAACTGATAAATCAAAAGATCCATGCTCCCCCCCCCCCCAGTCTGGTGTAGACGATCTGGTGTAGGCTGTGTATGGATGATTCAAGTGTAGATGTCCTGGTGTAGGCTGCCTATGGACAACACAGGTGTAGACGGTCTGGTGTAGGCTGCATATGGACAATGCAAGACAATGGCCTTGGGCTAGGATCAGCTAGACTGGATGCTGATCCAATGGTTCCAGCTTAAACCTGGCCCAAAAGTCCTTTAGTACAGTCTAAAATGAGTTCCTGGAAACTCTGCGATGAGAGCCGGCAGTGTACAGCCACCTCTTATCTGCTGCCACCTCCACATTACCTCTGAAGGTCCCAGTCACTGCCTGTGATGGAAAGGGGCACCTGGTCATGTGGGTGAAGCTAGGTGCCCCATTTTTTTCCTTTACAGGCTTGCTGCAGAGGTCTCCAGAGGGAGCGCAACAATTGCAGGTGAGGCTGGCAGTGACAACTCTGTGGCACAGCAGTGGGTGGGCATGTGAACACCTGCCTGTCACTGTGCTGGCTTGGGGATATAAATGGGCCAAAACCATGGGCAGAAAACCACATGGCTGGCCCTTAGTATGCTCCCCATGTGTATAGTCCCTATACTTTTGTCAAGTAGGTATTTTAGGGTCAGAGTAAGTGATCCTGCAGCAGATCTATCTTCTTAAATGTGAGTCTGTCCCACATTTGATGGTCATACATCATCTGCTTTTCCCCTTTCAGCCAGGGTCCCTTTGTTGTTTTTCTTTTTATATGCTGTCCTTGGTTCTTATAGCCCTCAGTGTCATCTTTATGCTGATGATAATCAGCTGTATCTTTCAACTCCTGAATTTTTTTTTCCTGATGTTTAATGTTGTATTAGTTCAGAAGTCTTTGCTATTATGGCATGGATGCTTCAATGTCATCTGAAACATAATATGGCAAAAGTGAAACTGTTGATTTCCTCCCCTCTGGGGATATCTTCTCAATATCCATGGTCTGTTACTGCTCACAATATTCCCTTCCATCCCATGAAAGAAACACATAGCCTTGGTTTTCTTTTTGTCCCTCATTGTCTTTAATTCTTCACACTGAGGCTGTAGCAAAGTCATGTTGCTTTTTTCTTTATTATTAGAATGACACCTTTTCTATCTGTTTCCTCTGCAAAGACTTTAGTTCATATTCTGGTCATTTCCTGTCTTGATTGTGATAATCTTCTTTTGACCAGTCTTCCATTAACTCATCTTTATTCCCTAGTTTCAATTCAACATCCTGCTGTTAAGCTTATCATTTTGATCATGTCATTCCACTTTTGATCCTTCTTCATTGGTTGCCTGTTCCTTTTAGGATCCAGTACAAGCTCCTTGTTTAAACTTTTATAGCTCTGCAGAATCTAGCTCTACCCTATCATTCTGTTTTATTTCTCTTTACTGTGCCTCTTAGCATCTTCAGTCTATGAACTCTATGTTTCTTAACCAACCAAGAGTTTCCTCTTTTCTTGCTCAGGTTTCCCACTTTTTTCATGCTGTTCTATTTACTTGGGATTGTTTTCCCAAATATTTGTGGACCACTCCTTCCATTACTGTTCTCAAATCCCAGTTCAAAACATTTTTTTAAAAAAATTATTAAGTTTTCAGAATATCACTTTAATTTTACTATTAATATGTTGTATAGTCTCTCTCTCTGTGTGTGTGTAGGTTGTTTTTGCGTCTGTTTTGTATCCTTTTTGTTCCTGCTTGTATTATACCCATCATTCTACTATATTCTTTTTTTTATTATTAGTCTGTACACCCTTGACAGGACTATTTGTCTGTTTTATTGCTTTATATATGTACAGCACCATGTACATTGATGATACTAAATGATGATGATGATGATGATGATGATGATGATGATGATGATGATAGAATTGCAAAGAAGACCCATCACCCAGTTTGTTTGTTTGTTGGTTTTGCATTGCCTTACCTTCCAACAGTTTGTCCTCTAATCTCAGAAATATTTCAACACTGGATAAAAATACTTCCCCTACTCCTACCTGGTGCAGTAATTTGCATGGGGGGGGGGGCAGACATCCCCATATGTACCAATGGTAGGATTTTATTTTTATTTTATTTTTTTGTATGTGAATGACCATAGGTATGATTTTTACTACCACTGGAAAGGTAATGTTCATACTTCTCTTCCCCATGTTCTCCGGTGCTAATGGCTATCACACCAGAGCTTGATAAAGTTACTTTTTGTTGTCTGGAAATGCTTGCTGGGAGACTCCGGGTGGTGAAGAATAAAAAGTAAATTTTCCAACAGTTGAGACTTAATAATAATAAAGAGACTAAATAATAACAACATGATTGCTCCTCATGTGGCTAGTTTCCCATACAATCCTTTCATGAACTGAAGCACACATTTTTTTAAAGGCTGTAAAGATTTCAATTAGAACCTAAATGTGAAGTACTAAACACTCAAATTCTACACATAAAAACACTATGTACTTACTTACACACATAACACACACAACTGCATCTAATTTTTTAAAAAATATATACAGTATATCAAAATGTTGGATTATTTTTGAACTAATCAAATTCATTAAAGTAGAATTAATCAAATTCTGTTTTGAGAAGGGGATGTGGCGTTTACACTTAATACAAGCATGTGGATTTCCATGCTTTATAATAATAATAATAATAATAATAATAATAATTTATATTCCGCTTAATCTCGAGGAATCCAAGTGGATTACAACAGTAAAAACAGGATACAGATTTAAAAAGAATTGCATTAAAATTCCAAGCCAACCTGCCTTGCTTCCCCCCCACCTCCCTCCCTTCCTATTGGGCACAATGTCCTGGAAGAGATGCTGCATCATGAAACAGGCATCTGTTTTCAAATAAGATAGGTTTAGATACTCCTGTCCTGTTTTAAAGTAGTAGGATTTATTATTATTAATAAATTGCCTTCTTCGGTACTATCCACCCCACTCACTCAGGTCTTCTGAGAAGAATCTACTACAGCCTATAAAGACCAGATTGGTGGTGGTTACCCAAAGGACCTTTTTTTCCTACTGCTCCCAGATTATGGAATGGCCTCTCGGAAGAGATCCATCACATTACCAGCTTGGACAGCTTCAAAAAGCCTGTCAAGACGAATCTCTTCCAGCAGGCCTTTCCTGAATAGCAAACTCATCCATCCATTGGATCGACCATCACACTGAATACCTGTAGCCCTGTTGCCTGTCCCTGTTTATTTTAAGTGATTATTTTAATGCTTAAAGGAAATAATTGGGATTATTGTTGAATTGTATGGATTTTTATTGTAAAACGCTTCAATCCTGAATGGAGAGGCAAAGTAAAAATAAAAATGATGATGATGATGATGATGAAAATTAGAGTTCACCCTCCTCTTCCTTCTCCCCTGTAAAAGAAAGAAGAAACTTTCCTTACCATCCTGGCTTTAAGAAAAAAATATTGAAGTTTGTTCCACCCTTAAGAAGTGTCAGAAACTCCACACACACATCTTTGTGATCATGCTGTTCAAGTAAGTAACTCTTTGTGTTAAAATGTAGAATCAGTCTTGTGGCAGTGGGAAAAATGATATGCAGTGCTGAAATTCCCATTGAACTGCTGTTGTAGTTTTAGAGAGTTCACCAGTCACCAATACATTTTGGCCTGAAATCAACCAAAGCTTGACCATTGAATCAATGGGATTTACCTACAAGCTGACTCACAATAGATTCAATGGGTCTATGCTAGTTGAAGACTAACCAATAGGATTCAAGATATTTGCTTTTCTTCAGGGTGATGAGGGCTAAAGCATCCCTTCTTTTTCTTCTTTTTTTAAAAGGGAAGAATGGGAAGCTAGCATTTTTAGACTGTTGGATGCTGTCTTTAATAACACCAGTTTCTGGCTTGGAATCAAAGAATATAGGCCACATGCACCTAACTGTTCAACCAACATACCCTGAAGTCCTAAGGTTTGAGATATATATATATATATATATATATTCAAAATCTTGGATTCAGTGGCTGAACTTCTACATTAAGGTTCTGTTATGTAGCAAAATCTGTGCATAACTCCACATGTGAAGATTGAAACTATGCAAACCTGATGAAAGAGTTTGGCCACTGAGTTCAAACTTCAATATGCATTCAGCTGTGCATTTAATTGTGCATGTGGATATGCATGTGGTTGCACAACTTCATATAGGGTTACACAGCACAATCAATGCATTAGCTTCACATAGGGAGATAGTCAGTACACAGCCCTGTGTAGTAGCTAGGATAAACTTCTTTACTACTTTTTGAAGGAAGCAATGAGTAATTGTAACAATTTTCTTCTCCCTGTGAAAAAGTCTTTGGAAAAGGCACTTTTTGACGACTATTCACATGAAAATGTTTTCTCCATAAAATAGCATTTTCTGGATAGAAAATAATATTACATATTATATGAAAATGCTGTTTCCTATTTGGAAAGTGTTGTTTCCTGTGCAAAATAACTATGTCCAAATTTTGCACAGAATAAATATCCAAATACAGCATTATCTGTGCAAAAAATAGTATTTTCTGCAAAGAAAACAATATTTCTAATGAGTGTGATATTATTTCCCATGCAAAAATCTGCTATTTCCTGCACAGATACTCTTATTAGTCCAGGCTTTCCTGTCACAGTTTCATGACAGAGTTACTTGAGTCACAAGTTTTTAAACCATTTTTATATATTGTCAAATATTCTTCCCACCTCTAGTAGGTATTCAGCCACCAAGTCCCAATTTTTCAGTAGAGATTCAACTGTGCATTCAGTTGCACATGTGGGTATGCATGTAGCTACACATCTTCCTGCATAGCACAATCATTGCATAACTCCAAATGTGGAGATTTACACAATGCCATCCTTGTATTAAACAGCAAAGGTATGCAGCTGACACCACAACTCAGTATGTCTGTCTGTGCAGATGAGGATCTGTATGCACATAGTCAAAACTATGTACACATTCAACTTATGCTCAACACTGCTTCAGCAACATTGATCAGAATGCAGATTTTTTTTTTAATGTGAGAGAAGTATCCAACCACTTCTGTAAGAAAACTTACCTGTGCAAAAGACACCAGGAAGATTCTGGCTAATATCTGCAAAATCCATCTCCTGACTTGGATCTCTATGAGCACATTATGTCCTGAGTGAGGGCTCCTTCCAGTTCTGAAGTCTCTTTTCTGGCTAGACAGTCTGACAGGGCAGAAGGTTGTGGGTGGCCTGTTCCTAACACAACTACTCTGAGCAGATGTACCCTTGCCAGGAGGCTAAATGCCAAGTTCTTCTCTAAAAAACACAATCTTTTAACTTCTTTGGAGGCTCGATGTCATGTCTAGAGGAACTGCACAAGCAGGCCGGCTTTCTCTAGCATATGGAAAGCCGCCTGCCAAAGAAAGAAAAATGAAGGCGCGAGAAACATTTAAGAAACACTTGGAACAGTTCTCATTGAGAACTATTTTGCTTCAGTCGCAACATGGAAAAGGACAACAGAAACCAATATTAAGATGAAATGTAAAGAGCTGTAATAGGCAACAAGCAGAAGGCTGTGCTTGGCAGGAGAAAATAAAAACCCACTTTCTTCAACAATCTGTTGAGAAGGAACAAGACGAACAGGCTGTAAAAATAATCCAGAGCATGTTATTATTTTTTTAAGAAAAGAGGATTCACACACACACACACACACACACACACACGAAAAAGCAAGTTTTCCAAACAGCAATATAGACTTCTTCAAATATAACTTTCTGAAGATAGGTGTTAAAAGAACAGAGCAATCAACATTTCATTTTTAACTTTTCTATGCTTCTTTATGTGATTAACTGGTAAAATTGTCCTCAGCACAAGATCAAGATCAATAACATAGTATCACTCAGCAGTATAATGGCTGAGATCATATATTGTGCTTGCATGGTGCAAATCTATACTCACATGGTCAAATGGTGGTTGCACAACACGGCCCTTCTGGTGAATATTGACATTGTGCAACCAACTGTAGAGCTGTCTCATTGTCCAACGGCACAGTAGCCTGTTAAGCAAAGCCAGCACATCAAATGGCACATTAAAAGAACTGACTTATGATAATAACTCACTGCTCAAAAATATGAAACTGCATGGGAAATAATTCAGAGACAGCCATGTTAGTCTGGAATATCAGTATGCAAAGTGATCTTGTAGCACCTTTGAGACTAACTGAGCAAAAGAAGTTGTAGCATCTTTTGTAGACTTGGTCTCCGTCCTTAGATGCATGGAATAAACTGGTGATCAGGAAGAATGAGTGGCATTCCTGCACCAGGTGTCACTCAGTGCGGGGGGCAGGGCTAGCAGGGGTGGGACTTCTGGTGGCAGGAGTTCTAGAGGCTTCTGGGTGAGCGAAGCTTCCAGTGGATTTCATGCTCCCTGTCCCCATGCTGAAAAAGGATGGGACCTGTCTGTCCCCCGTGCATGCTGCTCAGTCTCCCTGTGCATTGTTCTGTGCCCCTCATGTGCACTGTTTCATGTGACCTGCGTGCTCTGTCCCTCCTGTGCACTCCCACCCTTTTCCTCATAACAAAAAGGATGTGACTGGACACGGGGGCAGAGTGTGTGGGGGACATGGAGCTGCATGCACATGGAGCCATGGAGTGGCATGTGGGGAGAATGAGCAGTGCGTATGCAGAACGGAGCATGGGCGCTGGTGTGGGGGAGCTTGACTGGGTATCACCCAGTGTGGTTTGCACCCCCTGCACCCCAACAGTGATGCTACCTTTATAATGAGACTGTATAAATTGAAATAAAAATGCACAATTTGTAGGTATGGTGATGAGGTGAAGAATCATAGAATCATAGAAGAATCATAGAATCATAGAGTTGGAAGAGACCACAAGGGCCATCCAGTCCAACCCCCTGCCATGCAGGACCTCCAAATCAAAGCATCCCTGACAGATGGCCATCCAGCCTCTGCTTAAAGACCTCCAAGGAAGGAGACTCCACTACGCTCCGAGGGAGTGTGTTCCACTGTCGAACAGCCCTTACTGTCAGGAGGTTCCTCCTAATGTTGAGGTGGAATCTCTTTTCCTGCAATTTATATCCATTGTTCCGCGTCCGAGTCTCTGCAGCAGCAGAAAACAAGCTTGCTCCCTCCTCAATATGACATCCCTTCAAATATTTAAACAGGGCTATCATATCACCTCTTAGCCTTCTCTTCTCCAGGCTGAACATCCCCAGTTCCCTAAGGCGTTCTTCATAGGGCATGGTTTCCAGACCCTTCACCATCTTAGTTGCCCTCCTTTGGACCCGCTCCAGTTTCTCCACATCCTTTTTGAATTGTGGTGCCCAGAACTGGACACAGTATTCCAGGTGGGGCCTGACCAAAGCAGAATAGAGTGGCACCATTACTTTCCTTGATCTAGACACTATACTTCTATTGATGCAGCCTAAAATTGCATTGGCCTTTTTAGCTGCTGCATCGCACTGTTGACTCATGTTCAGCTTATGGTCTACTTGGACTCCCAGATCCCTTTCACATGTGGTCTCATTCAGCCAGGTGTCCCCCATTTTATATCTGTGCATTTCATTTTTCCTCCCTAAGTGCAGAACCTTACATTTCTCTGTGTTGAATTTCATCTTGTTAGCATTGGCCCAGCTTTCTAGTATATTCAGGTCATTTTGAATTTTGATCCTGTCCTCTGGGGTATTAGCTACTCCTCCCAGTTTAGTGTCATCTGCAAATTTGATAAGTATGCCCCCAATTCTGTCATCCAAATCATTAATAAAGATGTTGAACAGCACTGGGCCCAGGACAGAACCCTGTGGGACCCCACTGGTCACTTCTCTCCAGGATGAAAAGGAGCCATTGTTGAGCACCCTTTGAGTTCGGCCGGTCAACCAATTACAAATCCATGTAACAGTTAACTTGTCTATCCCACATTTTGCAAGCTTGTTTGCAAGAATGTCATGGGGAACCTTGTCAAAGGCCTTACTGAAATCGAGGTAAACTATATCCACAGCATTCCCTTCATCTACCAAGCTGGTAATTTTATCAAAAAAAGAGATCAGGTTCGTTTGGCATGACTTCTTTTTCTGAAACCCATGTTGGCTTTTTGTGATTATGTCATTGGCTTCTAAATGTTCACAGACTCTCTGCTTAATGATCTGCTCTAGAATCTTTCCTGATATTGATGTCAGACTAACTGGACGATAATTGTTGGGATCCTCTTTTTTTCCCTTTTTGAAGATGGGGACAACGTTTGCCCTCCTCCAGTCTGCTGGGACTTCTCCTGTTCTCCAGGAGTTCTCAAAGATTATTGCCAATGGCTCTGATATTACCTTTGCCAGTTCTTTTAATACCCTTGGATGTAGTTCATCTGGTCCTGGAGATTTGTATTCATTTAGATTAACCAGGTATTCCTTTTTTTTTCTTTTTTTTTTTAATAAATTTTATTGATTAAAAACATTACATAAAAACAAATCCTTTGTAGATGTTATAAATCCATGTGGTATCTCTGGTGAAAAACCAACAGGCAAACAAGCAAAAGAAGAAAAAGCTCGAAACGCAATGTATATAACACGTTACAGCTGCTTCCAAATAAACGTCATATACCTAAAAAAAAAAAAAAATTAATATTTTCTTTCTTCTTTTTCTTCCCTTCTTTCCTCAATAATCTCTTTTATCATTTTTTCACTAGAATAAAAACTTCCTTTTTAAACATAATCCATAGTCTAGAACGTGAATACTTTTTTTTTCCAGTTCAGATTTAGCAGTTAGTAGCAGTTATGTTATCACATATTAATTCTGATGATACTGATGCACTTTGACTTTGATTGATATGTGTCACTTAATTATAGTCGTTATCAATAAATGCTTATCGAATTGGTACTTTCTGTCTACCTTATTTGATTGATTATTCCTTTATATTTTCTCAATATTATCTGCACCCATTTTTTACACATCTGTTGCTATTTCATTTTACAGGTGTTTATAAGTTAAACGTAAATAGTACAGGATTAAGAGTGAACTCCTATTCTTTCATTAATGTATTTCATAACCAATTCCCATTCTTGATTTCATTTATCCATTTCATCTCTCAAGAGATATGTTAACTTATCCAGAGACATCATATCGTACACCTTTACAAACCATTCATTTAGACTTGGCTCATCTTTACTTTTCCATTTTTTAGCTAAGATCATTCTTGCCGCCGTTAGCAAGTAAAATATAATTTTCCCATATGTCTTTTCAATTTCTTTTTCTATCATACCGAGTAGGAAAACTGATGGGTCAAAATTTAGCTTCACTTTGATCATTCCCTCAATTGCTAACTGTATTTGTTTCCAGTATTTTCTAGACCTCTTACAGTCCCACCACATATGAATAAAAGAGCCCTCTTTATCCTCACAATTCCAACATTTCCTATTGTTGTTCTTATAGATCTTAGCTAATTTTACCGGTGTTAAGTACCATCTGTATTGTATTTTATCATAATTTTCTTTAACTTCAGCACTTAAAGTATATTTCAGTGTCCTTGTCCAGTTCTTTTCCCAGCTCTCCAAAAGAATTGCTTTTCCTATATCTTAAGACCAGCTTATCATAAATTGTTTGATAGTTTCGTCTTCCGTCTCCAAGTTAAGCAGCAATTTATACATCTTAGAGATGAAATGTTTTTGATTACTTAACATCAGTTTATCGAAATCTGTCTCTCCTATTTCTAATTGTGAAGTTTTCAAATCAATCCTATATTGCTCAACAAGTTGCCTATATTGAAACCAATTACATCTTACACCCCCTGTAATGAGTTCCTCTATGGTTTTGAGTTTTCCATTTCCTTTCCTCTGCAAGTTCTTATATGTCAGCCATCCCGTCTCCTGTATTCTTGAATCTTTATGGAATGCTTCATTAGTAGATGTCCATACCGGTATTTTCTTTATGAAGTATCTCTTATATTTCGTCCAGACTCTCATCAACGATCTTCTTATCGGATGCTTGTTGAAATTGGTATCTTCTCTTATCTTATCATAAATCAGATATGCGTGCCATCCAAATTTATTATTTATACCTTCCAATCGTAGTAATTTTTCGTTTTTTAACTGTATCCATTCTTTTATCCACTCCATAGAACATGCATAAAAATATAATTTAAAGTTTGGCACTCCCAATCCGCCCTTCTCCTTTTTATCTTGAAGTATTTTAAGTTTCACCCTGGGTTTTTTTCCCTCCCAAATAAATGTTGTAATATCTTTATTCCAATTTTTAAAGGGTCTCTCATTTTGAATTATCGGTAATGTCTGAAAGAGAAATAATAATTTGGATGTCACGCACATTTTGATTATTGCTATTCTTCCAAACCAAGACAATCCTAATTTAGACCATTTTGTAAGATCTTTCTGAATTTCATTCCATACAATTGTATAGTTATTTTTGAATAAGTCAGAGTTTCTTTTAGTGATGTTAACTCCTAGATATCTTATTTTATCTTTAATTTCAAACCCTGTTGTTTCAGTTAGTTTATTTTTTTTTCCTTTTCTGTTAAATTCATTGCTAATATCTTGGTTTTTGTGTTATTAATCTTTAAACCCGCCACCTTTCCATATTCTTTTATAATGTCCAGTAATATTTCGATATTTTCATTTGGGTTGGCTAGCGTAAAAACTACGTCGTCTGCGTATGCTTTAAGTTTAAATTCACTATTTCCGATTTTTATCCCTTCAATTGATTTTTGTTCTCTAATTTTATTATTTAAAACTTCTATTACACTTATAAAAAGTAATGGAGATAACGGGCATCCTTGTTGTGTTCCTTTCTTAATATATAAGCTTTTTGTCTTTTCCCCATTTATTAAGATTTTTGCCTCTTGATCATTGTAGATCTCTGAAACCCATTTTAAAAATTTCTCTCCAATGTTCATATTTTTAAGTATTTTTAGCATAAATTCCCAATTTAAATTATCAAACGCCTTTTCAGCGTCTAAAAAGATCAGTGCGGCTTTTCTCCCTCTTTCCCCTCCCAAGTATTCTATTATGTCTATTATGTTTCTTATATTATCTTTTGTGTGCCTTTGTGGTAGAAATCCATTCTGGTCTTTGTTTATCCAATTTTGTAGTACCTTTTTAAATCTTTTTGCCAATATTGCCGCGAATATTTTATAGTCTGTATTCAAAAGCGCTATTGGTCTGTAATTTTTCGGGTTTTCTCTATCTGTGTCTTCTTTTGGAATCAGTGTGATATATGAGTGTTTCCAAGATTCTGGAAAATTTCCTTTTAAGATATTATTCATGACTTCTGTGAGTGGATTTACTATAGTGTTTATAACCTTTTTATAATATAAAGCTGATAGTCCGTCTGGTCCTGGGGATTTTCCTGTTTTTAATTCTTTTATTGCTTCCTTTATTTCCTCGGGTGTAATATTTTTATCTAAATCTTCCTGTTGAGACTTATTTATTTGTTGTATTTTTGTCCCTTTAATATATCTTTCCATTTCAATCTCTTCTATCTTATTTTTAGTGAATAGGTCCCTATAATATTTATGGAATACATAGATTATTTCTTTTTGTTCTGTAGCTAATTTCTCTCCAGCCCTTATTCTCCATATTGTTGCTTTTGTTCTATTTTGCTTTATTTTCCACGCTAACCATCTTCCGGGTTTGTTTCCTTGTTCGAAAAACCTTTGTCTTGAGTATTTAATTTTTTTCTCCATCTCTTCAGTTAATATTAGAGAGATTTCCTTCTGCAAAATTTGGATCTCTTCTAGAAGTTGTTTTTTGTTATCTCCAGATTAACCAGGTATTCCTGTACTGTCTCTTTACTTATTCTGTGCTCAAATTCCCCTATTCTGTCTTCTTCCCCATTATCCTTAGGTTGAGCACCTTTTGCCTTTTCTGAGAAGACTGAAGCAAAGAAGGTGTTGAGTAATTCTGCCTTTTCTCTGTCCCCTGTTAGTATTTTGCCATCTTCTGCACACAGTGGCCCAAATGTTTCCTTCTTCTTCCTTTTGCTGCGGACATATCCAAAAAAGCCCTTTTTATTGTTCTTAACCTCTCTAGCAAGCCTGAGTTCATTTTGCGCTTTAGCGTTTCTGACTTTATCCCTACATGTGCTGGCTATTTGTTTGAATTCCTCTTTCGTGATTTCCCCATTTTTCCATTTTTTATACATGTTCCGTTTAAAACTTAGCTCAGTTGTAAGTTCCTTAGTCATCCATACCGGTTTCTTGAGACATCTCCCATTTTCTTCCTCATTGGAACTGTCTGAAATTGTGCTTTCAGTATCTCCCTTTTGAGGAACTCCCATCCATCTTGAACTCCCTTCTCTTTTAGTATTCTTGACCATGGGATCACCCCCAGTATTTCTCTAAGTTTATTGAAATCAGCTCTCCTAAAGTCTAGAATTCGTGTCTGACTATGCTTAGCTTCATCTTTCCACTGTATAGCAAACTCCAGGAGAACATGCTCACTTCCACCTAAGGATCCGACCACTTGCACCCCATCAACTAGGTCTTCCCTGTTGGTTAAGATAAGATCTAAGATGGCTGATCCCCTTGTTGCTTCTTCCACCTTTTGGACAATGAAATTGTCTTCCAGACAAGTGAGGAATGTGCTAGACCTTGAGGATTTGGCTGAATTTGACTTCCAGCAAATATCAGGATAGTTGAAGTCACCCATCACTACTACATCTCTCCTTTCTGAGTATGTGTTTATCTGTTCTAGAAAGGTATCATCCAATTCCTCTGCCTGAGTTGGGGGTCTGTAGTAGACTCCCACAGTAACATCCCTGTTGTTTCCCTCTCCTTTAATTTTTATCCAGATGCTCTCCACCTGACTTCCAGTATTGACTTCCTGGATCTCTTCCCTGGTGTAAATATCCCTGACATATAATGCTATTCCTCCTCCTTTCCTGTTTGGCCTGTTTCTCTTAAAAAGGTTATATCCCTCTATTTCTACATTCCAATCATGAGACTCATCCCACCAAGTTTCAGTGATGCCTATTATATCATATTTCCCTTGTTGTGCTAGGAGTTCAAGTTCATCCTGCTTATTTCCCATACTTTGTGCATTAGTGTAGAGACATCTAAGACCATGTGTCCTCTTTACATGCTGCTTTTGCATGGTTTTTTGCCTCCTACTCTTGGGTCCTTGCACTGTTTGCCTTGTTCCCTCTATTCCACTTTGACTATTCTCTCCATCCCTTTTGCCTTCCAGAATGCTGTCTCCCTCCCCCACATAACTCAGTTTAAAGCCTTCCTGATCAGGTTCTTCAGACTGTTGGCAGAAATGTTTTTGCCAACTGGCGTGAGATGAAGCCCATCCCTTGCCAGAAGTCTCTCCTCATGGAACCGCAGCCCATGATCCAAGAATCCAAACTGTTCCTGGCGGCACCATCTACGGAGCCAGTTATTCACCTCTGCTATTTTCCTCTCCCTTCCTGGACCATGCCCTTCCACCGGGAGAACAGATGAGATGACAACCTGTGCATCCATCTCTTTCAGCTTCCTTCCCAGAGCCTCATAATCCCTTTTGATATTCTGAAGGCTGTGCCTTGCTGTATCATTGGGTCCCACATGAACCAAAAGAAGGGGGTAATGGTCAGTAGGCTTGACAAGTCTTCTCAGCCTCTCTGTCACATGATGGATCTTTGCCCCAGGGAGACAACACACCTCCCGAGACATCTTGTCAGGCCCACAAACCACTGCTTCAGTACCCCTCAGCAAGGAGTCCCCCACCACGACTATGTGCCTCCTCCAAGGCTTAGCAGTGTCTGTTCCCTTTCGTGATACTCTCAGGCTCCCCTGCTCTGTCCCTGATGTCTGTCCCTGCTGCTTTTCCTCATCATCTCTGACAACAGAGAGAGTTTCAAAGCGATTCTGCAGCTGCAAGCAGCTCACAGAACGTTCACTGGTTTCCTTACTTCTGTGTGTGACCTTCCTCCAAGCATCTACCTCTGTTTTATGTGCAGTGACCTCCTCCACCCCAGCAGCTTCCTCTGTGTGTTTCCCACCCAAGACATTCTGGCCTGTTCTGTTCAGGAGAATCTCCTGCTCTCTATGATGCTGGAGTGCAGATATCTGCTCCTCTAGCTGCTGTACTTTCTCTTCTAAGAGGGCTACCAACTTGCACTTAGGGCAGGTGTAGTTCCCCACATCTGTAGGCAAGAAGACAAACATCCCACAGGTGTTGCAGGTGACTGCTGCAGGGCATTCAGTGTCCATACTGAGAAGTCTTAAAGAGGCACTGAAACAAGACTGTGGGCTTCCCTTGTTAGACTTGGCCTTTGTTCCCAAGCTCTGACACTGAGTTCAAGTCACGGGGCCTATAGGTATGTAGTGAGCTCCTGGCTAATAGCTTCTTCCAGAGGCAAGTCTCTGATAAACTTCCTCTGATGCTTTAGGCCAGCTTCCCTTCTATAGTCTAAAAACTTCCTTGACTAGATAAGAAGAATGAAAATTCGCGCGCCATTAGGCGTGCCCCTCTCCAAGCCTTGTGTAGCCTTAAGAGGTTTGGCTTCTCCCAGCAGTTGCTCCCAGTAATGCAATGGGCTCAAGTGTAAATTAGATTAGATCTCACCCAAGCACATGGACTAAAGCCCCCTCCTCCTCCTCCTCCTCCTCCTCCTCCTCCTCCTCCTTCTCCTTTCTTAAAGGAAAATGCAGCCTCTCCAAGCCTTGTGTAGCCTTAAGAGGTTTGGCTTCTCCCAGCAGTTGCTCCCAGTAATGCAATGGGCTCAAGAGTAAATTAGATTAGATCTCACCCAAGCACATGGACTAAAGCCCCCTCCTCCTCCTCCTCCTCCTCCTCCTCCTCCTCCTCCTTCTCCTTTCTTAAAGGAAAATGCAGCCTCTCCAAGCCTTGTGTAGCTTAAGAGGTTTGGCTTCTCCCAGCAGTTGCTCCCAGTAATGCGGGTTCAATTTAAGAGTTCAATTTAAGCTATGGTTATTGAGGAAAAAAGGCAGGGGGAAAGATGTTGCCTAAGTCCAGGGTGGGTGTATGACCATATGAAAGGTGGATGGAGTTTTGGAGAATAGTATTTGCAGGCTGGGAACCAGAAAGGAGTTGTGATAAACTGGTCAAGAGTGTCCTCCTGAGGGTGGGGTATTAACCAGTTTTATACTAATATGTTATAATCCACTGTTGATGTATTGGAGTTTATGGATATATACTAATTCAGTTGTTACATAGGGAACAGTTACAGTTCAAGAATTCCACTTACACAACTATGAACTCAATACAGAAATTATGCCATGTCCAAAACAGTGCAACCACATGCAGAAGGTACATATGAATCACCAACAGGATGCCAGTCACTATTAGTTGATATGTTACAAGCTATAGCTATCATAAACCATTCTAAGACATGCTTGTTTGCTATCTGAGGCAGAGCAGCAAATGGTAGAATCATAGAATCATAGAAATTTAGAGTTGGAAGAGACCACAAGGGCCATCCAGTCCAACCCCCTGCCGTGCAGGAACTCCCAATCAAAGCATCTCCGACAGATGGCCATCCAGCCTCTGCTTAAAAACCTCCAAGGAAGGAGACTCCACCACCCTCCAAGGGAATGTGTTCCACTGTCGAACAGCCCTTACTGTCAGGAAGTTCTTTCTAATGTTGAGGTGGAATCTTTTTTCCTGCAGTTTGCATCCATTGTTCCAAGTCCTGTTCTCTGGAGCAGCAGAAAACAAGCTTGCTCCCTCCTTAATGTGACATCCCTTCAAGTATTTAAACAGGGCGATCATATCACCTCTTAACTTTCTCTTCTCCATACTAAACATCCCCAGCTCCCTAAGGCGTTCCTCATAGGGCAAGGTTTCCAGACCCTTCACCATTTTAGTCGCCCTCCTTTGGACACGCTCCAGTTTCTCCACATCTTTTTTGAATTGTGGTGCCCAGAACTGGACACAGTATTCCAGGCGGGGCCTGACCAAAGCAAAATAGAGTGGCACTATTACTTCCCTTGATCTAGACACTATACTTCTATTGATGCAACCTAAAATTGCATTGGCCTTTTTAGCTGCTGCATCACACTGTTGACTCATGTTCAACTTGTGGTCTACTTGGACTCCTAGATCCCTTTCACATGTTGTCTCATTCAGCCAGGTGTCCCCCATCCTATATCTGTGCATTTCATTTTTCCGCCCTACATGTAGGACATTACCTTTCTCTGTGTTAAATTTCATTTTGTTAGTTTTGGCCCAGCTTTCTAGTCTATTCAGGACATTTTGAATTTTGATCCTGTCCTTTGGGGTATTAGCTACTTCTCCTAATTTGGTGTCATCTGCAAATTTGATAACTAGGCTCTCAATACTGTCATCCAAGTCATTAATAAAGATGTTGAATAGCACAGGGCCCAGGACAGAACCCTGTGGGACCCCACTTGTCACTTCTTTCCAGGATGAAAAGGAACCATTGTTGAGGACACTTTGGGTTCGGTCAGTCAACCAGTTACAAATCCATGTAATGGTTACCTTGTCTAGTCCACATTTTACAAGCTTGTTTGCAAGAATGTCACGGGGAACCTTGTCAAATGCCTTACTGAAGTCAAGATATACTATATCCACAGCATTCCCTTCATCTACCAAGCTGGTAATTTTATCAAAAAAAAAGAGATCAGATTTGTCTGGCAAGACTTGTTTCTCTGAAACCCATGTTGGCTTTTTGTGATTATGGAATTATCTTCCAGATATTCACAGACTCTCTGTTTAATGATCTGCTCCAGAATCTTTCCTGGTATTGATGTCAAACTAACCAGATGATAATTGTTGGGATCCTCTTTTTTCCCTTTTTGAAGATTGGGACAACATTTGCCCTCCTCCAGTCGGCTGGGACTTCTCCTGTTCTCCAGGAGTTCTCAAAGATGATTGCCATTGGTTCCGATATTACATTTGCCAGTTCTTTTAATACCCTAGGATGTAGTTTAAAGCAAGATGATGTTTTGTTTTTAAAACAAGGTAAGTTATTTGGGCATAGAATCATAAAGCTGGAGGGGTCCACATAGGCCATCAAGTCTCTCACTCTTCAATGTAGGAAATTCAACTACAACATCCCCAGCAGGTAGCTGTCAGCTTCTTTTTAAAAATGTCGACTGAAATTGACTCCACCACCTCTCTAGGCAATTGCCTCCATTGCCAAACAGCTCTTACCATCAAGACATTCCTTCTAAAATTCAGTCAGAATATAACCTACTCTAACTTAAAACAACCTGATCCTACTTTCTCTCTTAGGCAGCAGAGAATGCTGCACCATCCTTTCTGTAACATCCTTTTAGATATTTAAACAGTGCAACCATGTCATCCCTCACCAGTTTTCATCAGACTGAATATGTCCAACTACCTAAACCTGTCCACATATGTTTTGTTCTCCATACCTCTTACCATCCTTGTTGCTTTTCTCTGAACCTACTCCAACTTCTCTATATCCTTCTTAAGATGAGGTGCCCAAAACTGACTGCTATACTCCAGATGAGGCAGGAAAACCCACACACATCTTTCCCTCTTCCTGTCAGTATTGATGAACCAAATGATGTGGGGAGGGTGCATACCTCAACCCAACACTTTAGGTAAGACACACAAACCCACTCAAACCAAGGGCCACCATTGCCTGTCAGGAGAAAACTACAACAAATACAAATAGGATGGTTAACAATTTGTTTTCCTTCCATAACCCAAGATCTGCTTCCTGGGGTGACCATGTCAATCTGACTAATGGTAGGGCCTCTCCTATAGAAATATCTTTCCTGGGAAAAGCTTTTTCATACACAATGAGACCTTTTGGAAGAGAATCCTGCCCTCTCTTCCCTGAAATAGTTGTGTAAGGAGTGCTGGATGGTGATACTTTTGTCAATGTGGTACTGAAACTGCTCTGAGTTTTGATCTCAAATTTAATGGAGCTTTTGTAGAAAAAAAAATTGATGGCATGCTCTATACATATCAGAACAGTTTGAAATTTCTTCATTTAAGCTAGAAGCACGTACAAGCTAGAAACACTGAACACAAGCCTTATAATTTCTAAGCTGCCTTGCCTATTGTATGCTGCATGCACCTTTTTCATACACTTTGGTTTAACAGCACTCAGCATAAAGCAAGGCAATCAAGTGTTTCCTTTACAAGATATCTTATTTTTGAGCTTCAGTTTGTCTAGCATTTTTGCAGTATTACATAGTGTCTAAAAGATTTTCATTGTCAGCAGTTCCCTTTTGTTTCTTCAAGCAAAGCAAATCATGAGTCGATTAAATTTTTCTTAGCCAAAGTTTACAATCTTATATCTTTAATCAATTTCTAGGACTTTAAGCATTTCTGCAAGGGTCCAGTGTGGTGTTGTGGTCTGAGTGTTGGACTAGGATGCTGGTAGACCAGGGTTCAAGTTTTCACTCAGCCACAGAAATCCCCTCACACTTGCTTAGCTTTAGTGGAGGGCAATGGCAAACCTCCTCCTCACCAAGAAAAACTTGTGGTATGTCAGAAACAACTTGAAGAATCATAACAAAAGCAAATCAGTGCTGCAGCAGAGCTGTCCAAGGTGCAGGACCTATTAAAGCAATAGGGTTTAGCGTGTTTGCCAACTCCTTTACAGTCTGAAGGGAAGCCTAGAGTGAATTCAAGACCACTTAACATGAAATCCCGCAGGTGCCCCTGGGTTTCAGGGTGTTAAAGGACAGAAGTTCTCCAGAAAGCCACAGTCCGGTGAGCATGCACATTTGTGCGTAAGAATGAAAAGCATCCCAAAGTGTTCCACTCTACTATCCATGCTGATAGTCATGCACTATCCATGGCATTGTGATCATTAGGATCAGAAGTGTATTGAGCTGCAACACACCACTCCCAAGTTCACTTTCCTTAGACTATGAAATGATAGGAAGCCTCTTTTCATAGAATTATAGAGTCATAGAGTTGGAAGAGACAAGGACCATTCAGTCCAACCCCCCTGTGCTATGCAGGAATACACAATCAAAGCATCCACAACAGATGGCCATCCAGCCTCTGTTTAAAAACCTCCAAAGAAGACTCCACCACCCTCCAAGGCAATGTATTCAACTGATCTCATGTCACAAAGTTCTGTGCAGAAAATAACATGTGCTGTGCAAAAAATGCTGTTTTGTATGCAAAACAACCATGTGCAAATGTTGTGTGTCCTAAGTCCAAAATTGTACATAGCCTTCAAACTCACTATGATTTTTGTAGACTTTCTCTTGTCAGAAGGAAATTTGCTAAAACTGTTTGTTATTTCTTTGAGAAGAAACTTGTAAAGAATTCCTGTCCCTTCTGGACAGTAGTATTACACTCCTTTGCTCTCTTTCCCATCCACCCCTGCTTTTGTATGATTGTATCTGAGAACAGTACTGGTGTTCAGAAAAAGAAAGCATGAAACACCACACTATTCAAAAAAAAAATAGGCTTGTGGGGTTTGGAGCCACTTCTCTGCAAGTTATTAATATTACATGGGCTTTTTGGTGCTCCCAAAAGAGAAGGAGCTGTTCATTGTAAAACTGCTACCATCATATTCAGGAGCCAGTGAGAACAATCTAGGTTTCAGTAAAGAATTTATGAAAGGTTCACGATAAACCAGTTGCACCTTCCACAAAGCACACCTTGCAATTCTGATCATAAGTTCTCAAGGGAAACTGTCAACCAGAGGCCAAGGTCTGAATTTCAGATGAGTTATCAGAAGGACAGTTGCAAGATTTCACATACATAGTAAAACACACACACACAGAGAGAGAGGACATTGAATTTTGTACAAAGTAAAAGTCAAGGATAATTTGGACTGTGTAATTGGTGAAGCTACTACTGGGGCCGGTGTTTTCGGCCAAGGTATGTGTGTTCATACATGTACTTGTATGCGGTGTTTGTTTAAAGAAATTGTTCCTGAAAATGTTGCAAAGCCAGGAGAATGCAGTATGTAGAGAGATCTTGTAGCACCTTTGAGAGTAACCGGAAGAATGAAGTTGGGAGCATGAACTTTTGTAGACCTAAGTCTACTTCCTCAAATGCATTTGATAGAGTGGAAAGCCAGGGACAAACCTATATATACTATACTAATGCATGTCCCTGCATTAGTATGCCCCTGGCTTTCCACTCCACCAAAAGCATCTGAGGAAGTAGACTTAAGTCTATGAAAGCTCATGCTGCCAACTTCTATCTTTCAGTTACTCTCAAAAGTGCTACAAGTTTTCTCTCCATACGACATTCTTCAGACTAACACAGCTATATCTTTGAATTCTAAGAGAATGCTGGTGTATTCAGAAAAGTTGCAGAGTGACTAGGAGTTTTCTTACTTTTCATACTTAGATTAATACAGCCACTGCCAAACACTGGCTGGCATCCTGGTAATTACTCCCAACTAGAGTAGATGCATTTAACCAATGAATGGAGAGTGAATATGTATATCAGTGGTTCCCAAACTTTAATCCTCCAGATGTTTTAGACTTCAGCTCCCAGAATTTTTGATTGTTGGCCAAACTGGCTAGGGCTTCTGGGAATTGAAGTCCAAAACACCTGGAGGACCAAAGTTTGGGAAACACTGATGTAGGCAAATCCCATTGCTTCAGTGGGTCAACTTTAGTCAGGACCAATAAAGAGGATTTAGGTTATAATTTTCTAAGCAGAAATAAATAACAGAAAATATAACTTTCTGCACAAGATATAATGTTTGTGAACAGAAATATTTTTTGCACAGAAAAAAAATTCTCAGCAGAAAATTTATTTTATGGGCAGAAAAAAATGTTTTCTGTTTTCTGTGCAAAACCACCACATCAATTTTACATAAATTAAGTCCCAAACTGTGAAGATTCTTATCAGTCCAGAATTATTCTTCTTAGGTTTGCTTGACATGATTTTTAAAAAAATTTTTTTGAATATTCTTTCTCACTCTGAAAAATAGAAACTATAAATCATTTCTGGCTTTGTTTTCAACCATGCAGTAACTAATTTTCATGGGGACATGGCTCTCCATAGTTGGCCACCCTTTTATGAAATTATTTCTAATGTTCTAATTTGCCCCACATGATTGTTGTGATACTCAACACTGGAGGAAGAACTCCTTGGAGGAAAGGTGAGATAATGTTCTGCTTTGTTTTCACTGCTTAAAAAAGTACTAGGAGACCAAAATCCTCTTTGGTAAGGAAGGTGATTTTGTGCCTGTTGTACTAAAAATACATTTCCTTTATCTGCTCCCACCCCCCTTGGTGAGTATATCTTAGGTACGAACAGAACTATATAGTAACAACACATTAAAAACACATTAATGCATGTCTCCTCACCGTGATGTGTTAATAGTACTGGAAGCTATTATGGACGGGCTGTCAAGCATGCACAGTAAATGAATTGCTGGGTCAGCAGGAGCATATGCTGCACCATAATTCATAAGAGAGTACTATTAATCTACCGAGATACAAAACAAGTCAAGGAGATCAACATGTTCTCTATAATTACTAGCTTGCTTGCCCAACTTACTCTACTCAGTTTTGTTCTATTCTCTTTTTCTACTAAAAGTTTAAAAACATTTCATAACAGTGGGTCACATGGCACATGAGTAATGTTTCCTGTGGAAGGTCTCAGAAAGGAAGGTGACTTCATTCCAAATGAACTGGACTGGAAATAGATTCATGTCAGGTAGAAGGTGTAAATTTAATCATTCAAAACTTTTGTAAGTTTAATTACAAAATAATTCTTAGCTGAGCCCATCATCCACAATAGAACCATGTCAGACAGGGCAGTGGCAAATATTATAATTAGAAAAGTAGTGGAGGCTATGGCTCACTTCCATGTTAGAAGACATGTATTGCATGCAGGAGTTCCCAAGTTTTGACATGTGCATGCAGCATTAGAAGGACCTCAGGGATGGTGCAAAACTGGGAAAGGTCTCTGCTCAAATCCATAAAAGAGCTAAAGTCACATAAAGCAAGTGACATTGGGCTTAACTGGCTGCTATGGGACACTAGAATCCATCTACCCAAATACCCAGCCATCAAGGATAATTTGAATCCTGAGCAAGACAGAACAAACTTCCTTCAAGAAGATGGACTACAATGGCATGCTTTGAGTCCCTATATTGGGAGAATGGTGGGATATAAGAAAAGATGATGATGATGATGATTGATGATGATGATGATGATGATAATGATATCAACTGAATAATGGTGAGATGCTGGGACAACATCACGTTAATGATCATATTTGTTCTTCTTAAAGTTATTATCCAAATTAATCTAGACACAGAGATAGAGAGAGATAGCAATTGGGAGAGGAAGAGAGAGAGCTTCTTTAGTGGGTGATGGTAAAGAACCCCAGGGGCACTGATGAGTGAGATGGAGGAGGACCAGGCTTCTGGGCTGTCAGTCAATCAGGTCCATCAAATTCCATCTGCCTCTTCCCTCAATCCTTGCCACAGAAGGAGAAAGGAAAGGATGAGGAACACATTAGCAATAGGGTCCCTCACACACCAAAGATTTTATCACATCAGCCTCCTGTCCTGCCACAATCGCGCTAGTTTATGAATGGAAGCATACCAGTTTGGCTAACACAATTTTCTCCATTATAGTGCTTGGTGAACCATGGCCATGTGATCTGTTTTCCACATTGGCACTACAGTGCCAAATGCCACCTTTTGTGAGGAAAGGTGGGAATGAGCAAACACAGCTGCCAACCACCTCTCAAAGTCAGCTGCTGTGTAAATGTATACATAGCAGCCAGCTTCAGGATAGTATTGGCAGCACTGTCACTGCATGGGGAAGGAGGGAGATGGGGAGAGGAGCAGAATCACTCCCACTGACACCATGACTGGCTGAGAAGCAGACCTGCAGTAGAAGCGAACTATTGTATGAAGGTAGTAATGGAATAGCAATGAGATTGAGAGCTTATTCAAGTGTTTTGCCTTTCAAAGGAAAGGTACACTACAGTAACAAACAGGATGCAAGCAAGCAGGATAATGGACATGACATTGTGAGAATAGTACTGGTCAGAATCATTTTTTTCACTTAAAATTCCCCTTTTAGTCTTAAATAATAATGTTCCCAAAAGCAAGCATGTAGTGGTTTGAGTGTTGGACTATGACTCTGGAGACCAGGGATCAAATCCCCACTTGTGGAAACCCACTGGATGACCCTGGGAAAGTCACAATCTCTCAGCTTCAGAGGATGGCTCTGAAGAAACTTGTCAAGAAAACCCCATGATAGGTTTGCCTTAGTGTCGCCATAAGTTGGAAATTACTTGAAAGCCACAACAGTGACAAGAATAACAATAATAAGCACCCACATCAGAAGCCGGAATGGGTGACATAGAGTACTACTATTTTTAGTTTATTTATTCCATCTATACATTGGGCCCTTGGTGGGGTTTGATTCTAGGACCACTGTGGATTCTGTTAAATACAATGGTTATTAAAATCGTGTTCCATATATAAAATGGAAAAAAATCAAGGTTTGCTTTTAGAAATTTATACATTTTTTGAATATTTTCAAGGTGTGGGTGCTTTGATCAGGGGATAAAGAATCTCTGAATGTGGAGGACCAACTGTATCCTTTTGTTTATTCCAAGTGGCTTACAAAGTTAAAACAAAACAGCTAAAACAATATGTGGCTAGAAAGGTTAAAAAACCCAATTAAAATATTGATTTTAAAAAAATTAAAAATACACCAGTTACATGCTACATATAATAATAATTGTACATTCTTCTACTACCACCAGCATTCAGTTAAAGGCTACAGATTTGTACAAATAAGAACATATTCTCCTGTCAATGAACAGAGCAAAGAGGAGGCCAGCCGAGTCTGCCTTGGGAGGGAGTTCCATAGCCTAAGAGCAGTTACCAAGAAGGGTCTCTCCCATGTGCTAGATGAGCCTCAGAAATTGATGGGATGGAGAGAAAGCCTTCTCCTAAAGCTCATAAAACCTGGATAGGCTTATATGGGAGATATGGTCTTTCAGATAGACATTTCGTGAATGTCTGCTCGAGCAAAAGCACTGTGGGGGAGGGAAATGGTAAAAACATCAGTTGTGGCAAAGCTAATTTTCCTGGTTCTCTCCTCCCACTGTTACTTGACTCAAGTAGCCATATCATCATCATCATCATCATCATCATCATCATCATCTGCCTCTGCATTGCCCCTCTTGCCTTCTCTCTCAGCACCATGGAAGTAGTAGCAGGGTTCTAGAACAGTACCTTCTGCTAATGTCTTCATCTTCTGCTCCAGTGGTTCTCAAGCAGTAGGCGGGTCGAGAGTTGCTGAAGGAAGGGGTCAAAGACTTGGAGGACACAATCCCTCTTCCTTCTCCTTCTCTATTTCCCCATTTTTTCTAACTTTGAAGAGAAGATTTGAATTTTGAATTTGTGAGCCATTTCATTGGTTCATTGGGGAGGAGGAAAGAGAAATCTCATTTTAGGAGAGGCTAGGAGAGGCTTCTGGCCATACCTTCCTCAAGGTAAACCTGTGCTTCTCTGTGTGCCTTTTGATTGGGTAAGACCTTAAAATTTGAATTTGTGAGCCATTTCATTGGTTCATTGGGGAGGAGGAAAGAGAAATCTCATTTTATATAACTGCTAGGAGAGGCTTCTGGCCATACCTTCCTCAAGGTAAACCTGTGCTTCTCTGTGTGCCTTTTGATTGGGTAAGACCTTAAAATTTGAATTTGTGAGCCATTTCATTGGTTCATTGGGGAGGAGGAAAGAGAAATCTCATTTTATATAACTGCTAGGAGAGGCTTCTGGCCATACCTTCCTCAAGGTAAACCTGTGCTTCTCTGTGTGCCTTTTGATTGGGTAAGACCTTAAAATTTGAATTTGTGAGCCATTTCATTGGTTCATTGGGGAGGAGGAAAGAGAAATCTCATTTTATATAACTGCTAGGAGAGGCTTCTGGCCATACCTTCCTCAAGGTAAACCTGTGCTTCTCTGTGTGCCTTTTGATTGGGTAAGACCTTAAAATTTGAATTTGTGAGCCATTTCATTGGTTCATTGGGGAGGAGGAAAGAGAAATCTCATTTTATATAACTGCTAGGAGAGGCTTCTGGCCATACCTTCCTCAAGGTAAACCTGTGCTTCTCTGTGTGCCTTTTGATTGGGTAAGACCTTAAAATTTGAATTTGTGAGCCATTTCATTGGTTCATTGGGGAGGAGGAAAGAGAAATCTCATTTTAGGAGAGGCTTCTGGCCATACCTTCCTCAAGGTAAACCTGTGCTTCTCTGTGTGCCTTTTGATTGGGTAAGACCTTAAAATTTGAATTTGTGAGCCATTTCATTGGTTCATTGGGGAGGAGGAAAGAGAAATCTCATTTTATATAACTGCTAGGAGAGGCTTCTGGCCATACCTTCCTCAAGGTAAACCTGTGCTTCTCTGTGTGCCTTTTGATTGGGTAAGACCTTAAAATTTGAATTTGTGAGCCATTTCATTGGTTCATTGGGGAGGAGGAAAGAGAAATCTCATTTTAGGAGAGGCTAGGAGAGGCTTCTGGCCATACCTTCCTCAAGGTAAACCTGTGCTTCTCTGTGTGCCTTTTGATTGGGTAAGACCTTAAAATTTGAATTTGTGAGCCATTTCATTGGTTCATTGGGGAGGAGGAAAGAGAAATCTCATTTTATATAACTGCTAGGAGAGGCTTCTGGCCATACCTTCCTCAAGGTAAACCTGTGCTTCTCTGTGTGCCTTTTGATTGGGTAAGACCTTAAAATTTGAATTTGTGAGCCATTTCATTGGTTCATTGGGGAGGAGGAAAGAGAAATCTCATTTTATATAACTGCTAGGAGAGGCTTCTGGCCATACCTTCCTCAAGGTAAACCTGTGCTTCTCTGTGTGCCTTTTGATTGGGTAAGACCTTAAAATTTGAATTTGTGAGCCATTTCATTGGTTCATTGGGGAGGAGGAAAGAGAAATCTCATTTTAGGAGAGGCTAGGAGAGGCTTCTGGCCATACCTTCCTCAAGGTAAACCTGTGCTTCTCTGTGTGCCTTTTGATTGGGTAAGACCTTAAAATTTGAATTTGTGAGCCATTTCATTGGTTCATTGGGGAGGAGGAAAGAGAAATCTCATTTTATATAACTGCTAGGAGAGGCTTCTGGCCATACCTTCCTCAAGGTAAACCTGTGCTTCTCTGTGTGCCTTTTGATTGGGTAAGACCTTAAAATTTGAATTTGTGAGCCATTTCATTGGTTCATTGGGGAGGAGGAAAGAGAAATCTCATTTTATATAACTGCTAGGAGAGGCTTCTGGCCATACCTTCCTCAAGGTAAACCTGTGCTTCTCTGTGTGCCTTTTGATTGGGTAAGACCTTAAAATTTGAATTTGTGAGCCATTTCATTGGTTCATTGGGGAGGAGGAAAGAGAAATCTCATTTTAGGAGAGGCTAGGAGAGGCTTCTGGCCATACCTTCCTCAAGGTAAACCTGTGCTTCTCTGTGTGCCTTTTGATTGGGTAAGACCTTAAAATTTGAATTTGTGAGCCATTTCATTGGTTCATTGGGGAGGAGGAAAGAGAAATCTCATTTTATATAACTGCTAGGAGAGGCTTCTGGCCATACCTTCCTCAAGGTAAACCTGTGCTTCTCTGTGTGCCTTTTGATTGGGTAAGACCTTAAAATTTGAATTTGTGAGCCATTTCATTGGTTCATTGGGGAGGAGGAAAGAGAAATCTCATTTTATATAACTGCTAGGAGAGGCTTCTGGCCATACCTTCCTCAAGGTAAACCTGTGCTTCTCTGTGTGCCTTTTGATTGGGTAAGACCTTAAAATTTGAATTTGTGAGCCATTTCATTGGTTCATTGGGGAGGAGGAAAGAGAAATCTCATTTTAGGAGAGGCTAGGAGAGGCTTCTGGCCATACCTTCCTCAAGGTAAACCTGTGCTTCTCTGTGTGCCTTTTGATTGGGTAAGACCTTAAAATTTGAATTTGTGAGCCATTTCATTGGTTCATTGGGGAGGAGGAAAGAGAAATCTCATTTTAGGAGAGGCTAGGAGAGGCTTCTGGCCATACCTTCCTCAAGGTAAACCTGTGCTTCTCTGTGTGCCTTTTGATTGGGTAAGACCTTAAAATTTGAATTTGTGAGCCATTTCATTGGTTCATTGGGGAGGAGGAAAGAGAAATCTCATTTTATATAACTGCTAGGAGAGGCTTCTGGCCATACCTTCCTCAAGGTAAACCTGTGCTTCTCTGTGTGCCTTTTGATTGGGTAAGACCTTAAAATTTGAATTTGTGAGCCATTTCATTGGTTCATTGGGGAGGAGGAAAGAGAAATCTCATTTTATATAACTGCTAGGAGAGGCTTCTGGCCATACCTTCCTCAAGGTAAACCTGTGCTTCTCTGTGTGCCTTTTGATTGAGTAAGACCTTAAAATTTGAATTTGTGAGCCATTTCATTGGTTCATTGGGGAGGAGGAAAGAGAAATCTCATTTTATATAACTGCTAGGAGAGGCTTCTGGCCATACCTTCCTCAAGGTAAACCTGTGCTTCTCTGTGTGCCTTTTGATTGGGTAAGACCTTAAAATTTGAATTTGTGAGCCATTTCATTGGTTCATTGGGGAGGAGGAAAGAGAAATCTCATTTTAGGAGAGGCTAGGAGAGGCTTCTGGCCATACCTTCCTCAAGGTAAACCTGTGCTTCTCTGTGTGCCTTTTGATTGGGTAAGACCTTAAAATTTGAATTTGTGAGCCATTTCATTGGTTCATTGGGGAGGAGGAAAGAGAAATCTCATTTTATATAACTGCTAGGAGAGGCTTCTGGCCATACCTTCCTCAAGGTAAACCTGTGCTTCTCTGTGTGCCTTTTGATTGGGTAAGACCTTAAAATTTGAATTTGTGAGCCATTTCATTGGTTCATTGGGGAGGAGGAAAGAGAAATCTCATTTTATATAACTGCTAGGAGAGGCTTCTGGCCATACCTTCCTCAAGGTAAACCTGTGCTTCTCTGTGTGCCTTTTGATTGGGTAAGACCTTAAAATTTGAATTTGTGAGCCATTTCATTGGTTCATTGGGGAGGAGGAAAGAGAAATCTCATTTTATATAACTGCTAGGAGAGGCTTCTGGCCATACCTTCCTCAAGGTAAACCTGTGCTTCTCTGTGTGCCTTTTGATTGGGTAAGACCTTAAAATTTGAATTTGTGAGCCATTTCATTGGTTCATTGGGGAGGAGGAAAGAGAAATCTCATTTTATATAACTGCTAGGAGAGGCTTCTGGCCATACCTTCCTCAAGGTAAACCTGTGCTTCTCTGTGTGCCTTTTGATTGGGTAAGACCTTAAAATTTGAATTTGTGAGCCATTTCATTGGTTCATTGGGGAGGAGGAAAGAGAAATCTCATTTTAGGAGAGGCTAGGAGAGGCTTCTGGCCATACCTTCCTCAAGGTAAACCTGTGCTTCTCTGTGTGCCTTTTGATTGGGTAAGACCTTAAAATTTGAATTTGTGAGCCATTTCATTGGTTCATTGGGGAGGAGGAAAGAGAAATCTCATTTTAGGAGAGGCTAGGAGAGGCTTCTGGCCATACCTTCCTCAAGGTAAACCTGTGCTTCTCTGTGTGCCTTTTGATTGGGTAAGACCTTAAAATTTGAATTTGTGAGCCATTTCATTGGTTCATTGGGGAGGAGGAAAGAGAAATCTCATTTTATATAACTGCTAGGAGAGGCTTCTGGCCATACCTTCCTCAAGGTAAACCTGTGCTTCTCTGTGTGCCTTTTGATTGGGTAAGACCTTAAAATTTGAATTTGTGAGCCATTTCATTGGTTCATTGGGGAGGAGGAAAGAGAAATCTCATTTTATATAACTGCTAGGAGAGGCTTCTGGCCATACCTTCCTCAAGGTAAACCTGTGCTTCTCTGTGTGCCTTTTGATTGGGTAAGACCTTAAAATTTGAATTTGTGAGCCATTTCATTGGTTCATTGGGGAGGAGGAAAGAGAAATCTCATTTTAGGAGAGGCTAGGAGAGGCTTCTGGCCATACCTTCCTCAAGGTAAACCTGTGCTTCTCTGTGTGCCTTTTGATTGGGTAAGACCTTAAAATTTGAATTTGTGAGCCATTTCATTGGTTCATTGGGGAGGAGGAAAGAGAAATCTCATTTTATATAACTGCTAGGAGAGGCTTCTGGCCATACCTTCCTCAAGGTAAACCTGTGCTTCTCTGTGTGCCTTTTGATTGGGTAAGACCTTAAAATTTGAATTTGTGAGCCATTTCATTGGTTCATTGGGGAGGAGGAAAGAGAAATCTCATTTTATATAACTGCTAGGAGAGGCTTCTGGCCATACCTTCCTCAAGGTAAACCTGTGCTTCTCTGTGTGCCTTTTGATTGGGTAAGACCTTAAAATTTGAATTTGTGAGCCATTTCATTGGTTCATTGGGGAGGAGGAAAGAGAAATCTCATTTTAGGAGAGGCTAGGAGAGGCTTCTGGCCATACCTTCCTCAAGGTAAACCTGTGCTTCTCTGTGTGCCTTTTGATTGGGTAAGACCTTAAAATTTGAATTTGTGAGCCATTTCATTGGTTCATTGGGGAGGAGGAAAGAGAAATCTCATTTTATATAACTGCTAGGAGAGGCTTCTGGCCATACCTTCCTCAAGGTAAACCTGTGCTTCTCTGTGTGCCTTTTGATTGGGTAAGACCTTAAAATTTGAATTTGTGAGCCATTTCATTGGTTCATTGGGGAGGAGGAAAGAGAAATCTCATTTTATATAACTGCTAGGAGAGGCTTCTGGCCATACCTTCCTCAAGGTAAACCTGTGCTTCTCTGTGTGCCTTTTGATTGGGTAAGACCTTAAAATTTGAATTTGTGAGCCATTTCATTGGTTCATTGGGGAGGAGGAAAGAGAAATCTCATTTTAGGAGAGGCTAGGAGAGGCTTCTGGCCATACCTTCCTCAAGGTAAACCTGTGCTTCTCTGTGTGCCTTTTGATTGGGTAAGACCTTAAAATTTGAATTTGTGAGCCATTTCATTGGTTCATTGGGGAGGAGGAAAGAGAAATCTCATTTTATATAACTGCTAGGAGAGGCTTCTGGCCATACCTTCCTCAAGGTAAACCTGTGCTTCTCTGTGTGCCTTTTGATTGGGTAAGACCTTAAAATTTGAATTTGTGAGCCATTTCATTGGTTCATTGGGGAGGAGGAAAGAGAAATCTCATTTTATATAACTGCTAGGAGAGGCTTCTGGCCATACCTTCCTCAAGGTAAACCTGTGCTTCTCTGTGTGCCTTTTGATTGGGTAAGACCTTAAAATTTGAATTTGTGAGCCATTTCATTGGTTCATTGGGGAGGAGGAAAGAGAAATCTCATTTTAGGAGAGGCTAGGAGAGGCTTCTGGCCATACCTTCCTCAAGGTAAACCTGTGCTTCTCTGTGTGCCTTTTGATTGGGTAAGACCTTAAAATTTGAATTTGTGAGCCATTTCATTGGTTCATTGGGGAGGAGGAAAGAGAAATCTCATTTTAGGAGAGGCTAGGAGAGGCTTCTGGCCATACCTTCCTCAAGGTAAACCTGTGCTTCTCTGTGTGCCTTTTGATTGGGTAAGACCTTAAAATTTGAATTTGTGAGCCATTTCATTGGTTCATTGGGGAGGAGGAAAGAGAAATCTCATTTTAGGAGAGGCTAGGAGAGGCTTCTGGCCATACCTTCCTCAAGGTAAACCTGTGCTTCTCTGTGTGCCTTTTGATTGGGTAAGACCTTAAAATTTGAATTTGTGAGCCATTTCATTGGTTCATTGGGGAGGAGGAAAGAGAAATCTCATTTTAGGAGAGGCGCGCGCCTAACGGCGCGCGAATTTTTTCTTTTCATACTCATTTTTATATTTGATAGCCAAGGCAGGGGGGAAGTACAGAGGAGAAGGTAGCCTGAACACAGTGAGGACAAACTCATTCAATATTTATACTTTTCTTCCCACTATTCCCTTAAGGGGCTGTGGGGATTCAGAGGAAGTGAATCAGGGACTTGCCTCTAGAAGGAGCTAGCAGCCAGGAACTTTCTAGATACCTATAGGCCCAGTTGATTGAGCTCACTAACAGAGCTTGGGGACAAAGGCCAGCCACACAGGGATTTTTTACACTGGTGTTTTACAGGAGAAGCCCACAGTCTTGTTTCATTGCCTCCTTAAGACTTCTCACTATGGACACTGAGGGACCTGCAGCAGTCACCTGCAACACCTGTGGGATGTTTGTCTTCTTGCCTATAGATGTGGGGAACTTCACCTGCTCCAAGTGCAAGTTGGTAGCCCTCTTAGAAGGAAGAGTCCAGCAGTTGGAGGCCCAGGTGTCAACACTTCAGCATCACAGAGAGCAGGAGGTTCTCTTGAACAGAAAGGACCAGATGGTCCTGGACAGGAAACACACAGAGAAAGTTGCTGAGGAAGAAGAGGTCACTTCACACACAAAAGAAGGAGATGGTTGGAGGAAAGTTACACGCAGAAGTAGGGAAACCACGGTTCGTTCTGTGAGCTTGCAGCTACAGAATCACTTTGAATCTCTCTCTCTTATCAGAGATGATGAGGAAAAGCAGCAGGGACAGACATCAGGGACAGAGCAGGGGAGACTGAGAGTAACACGAAAGGGAACAGCCGCTGCTAAGCCTCGGAGGAGGCGTGTGGTGGTTGTGGGGGACTCCTTGCTGAGGGGTACAGAAGCAGTGGTTTGTGGGCCTGACAAGATGTCTCGGGAGGTGTGTTGTCTCCCTGGGGCAAAGATCCATCATGTAACTGAGAGGCTGACAAGACTTGTCAAGCCTACTGATCAACACCCCTTTCTTCTGGTTCATGTGGGAACCAATGATACTGCAAGGCACAGCCTTCAGAATATCATAAGGGATTATGAGGCTCTAGGAAGGAAGCTGAAAGAGATGGATGCACAGGTTGTCATATCATCTCTTCTCCCAGTAGAAAGGCATGGTCCAGGAAGGGAGAAGAAAATAGCAGAGGTGAATAACTGGCTCCGTAGATGGTGCCGCCAAGAACAGTTTGGATTCTTGGATCATGGGCTGCGGTTCCATGAGGAGGGACTTCTGGCAAGGGATGGGCTGCATCTCACACCAGTTGGCAAAAACATTTTTGCCAAAAGTCTCAAAAATCTGATCAGGAGGGCTTTCAACTGAGTTATATGGGGGAGGGAGACATTATTTTGGAAGGCAAAAGGGCTGGAGAAAATAATCAAACTGACATAGAGGGAACAAGGCAAACAGTGCAAGGACCCAACAGTGGGAAGCAAAAAAAATTGCACAGGCAGCAAGTAAAGGGAACACATGTTCTTAGATGTCTCTACACTAATGCACAGAGTATGGGAAATAAACAGGATGAACTCGAACTCCTAGCACAACAGAGCAAATATGATATAATAGGCATCACTGAAACCTGGTGGGATGAGTCTCATGACTGGAATGTAGAAATAGAGGGATATAACCTTTTTAAGAGAAACAGGCCAAACAGGAAAGGAGGAGGAATAGCATTATATGTCAGGGATATTTACACCAGTGAAGAGATCCAGGAAGTCAATACTGGAAGCCAGGTGGAGAGCATCTGGATAAACATTAAAGGAGAGGGAAACAACAGGGATGTTACTGTGGGAGTCTACTACAGACCCCCGACTCAGGCAGAGGAATTGGATGATGCCTTTCTAGAACAGATGAGCACACACTCAGAAAGGAGAGATGTAGTAGTGATGGGGGACTTCAACTATCCGGATATTTGCTGGAAGTCAAACTCAGCCAAATCCTCAAGGTCTAGCAAATTCCTCACTTGCCTGGAAGACAATTTCATTGTCCAAAAGGTGGAAGAGACAACAAGGGGATCAACTATTTTAGATCTGATCTTAACCAACAGGGATGACCTAGTCAATGGGGTGCAAGTGGTTGGATCCTTAGGGGGAAGCGACCATGTTCTCCTGGAGTTTGTTATACAGCGGAAAGGGGAAGCCAGGCATAGTCAGACACGCATTCTAGACTTTAGGAGAGCTGATTTCAATAAACTTAGAGAAATACTGGGGGAGATCCCATGGTCAAGAAAACTAAAAGAGAAGGGAGTTCAAGACGGATGGGAGTTTCTCAAAAAGGAGATACTGAAGGCGCAATTTCAAACAGTTCCAATGAGGAAGAAAAATGGGAGGTGTCTCAAGAAGCCAGGATGGATGACTAAGGAACTTTCAACTGAGATAAGCCTTAAACAGAACATGTATAAGAAATGGAAAAATGGGGAAATCACGAAAGAGGAATTCAAACAAATAGCCAGCACATGTAGGGGTAAAGTCAGAAAAGCTAAAGCACAGAATGAACTCAGGCTGGCTAGAGAGGTTAAGAACAACAAAAAGGGCTTTTTTGGGTATGTCCGAAGCAAAAGGAAGAAGAAGGAAACAGTAGGGCCACTGCGTGCAGAAGATGGCAAAATGCTCAAAGATGACAAAGAAAAGGCAGAATTACTCAACACCTTCTTTGCTTCAGTCTTCTCAGAAAAGGCAAAGGGTGGTCAACCTAAGGATAATGGAGCAGAAGACAGAATAGGGGAATCTCAGCACAGAATAAGTAAAGAGATAGTACAGGAATACCTGGTTAACCTAAATGAATATAAATCTCCAGGACCAGATGAACTACATCCTAGAGTATTAAAAGAACTGGCGAATGTAATATCGGAACCATTGGCAATAATCTTTGAGAACTCCTGGAGAACAGGAGAAGTCCCAGCAGACTGGAGGAGGGCAAACGTTGTGCCCATCTTCAAAAAGGGGAAAAAAGAGGATCCCAACAATTATCGTCCAGTTAGTCTGACATCAATTCCAGGAAAGATTCTAGAGCAGATCATTAAGCAGAGAGTCTGTGAACATTTAGAGGCCAATGCCATAATCACAAAAAGCCAACATGGGTTTCAGAGAAACAAGTCTTGCCAGACAAATCTGATCTCTTTTTTTGATAAAATTACCAGTTTGGTAGATGAAGGGAATGCTGTGGATATAGTATATCTTGATTTCAGTAAGGCCTTTGACAAGGTTCCCCATGACATTCTTGCAAACAAGCTCGTAAAATGTGGGCTAGACAAGGTAACCATTACATGGATTTGTAACTGGTTGACTGACCGAACTCAAAGGGTGCTCAACAATGGCTCCCTTTCATCCTGGAAAGAAGTGACCAGTGGGGTCCCACAGGGTTCTGTCCTGGGCCCAGTGCTATTCAATATCTTTATTAATGACTTGGATGACAGAATTGGGGGCATACTTATCAAATTTGCAGATGACACCAAATTAGGAGGAGTAGCCAATACTCCAGAAGACAGGATTGAAATTCAGAATGACCTGAATAGACTAGAAAGCTGGGCCAACGCTAACAAAATGAAATTCAATGCGGAGAAATGTAAGGTTCTGCACCTAGGGAGGAAAAATGAAATGCACAGATATAGGATGGGGGACATCTGGCTGAATGAAACTATGTGTGAAAGGGATCTAGGAGTCCAAGTAGACCATAAGTTGAACATGAGTCAGCAGTGTGATGCAGCAGCTAAAAAGGCCAATGCTATTTTAGGTTGCATCAATAGAAGTATAGTGTCTAGATCAAAGGAAGTAATAGTGCCTCTCTATTCTGCTTTGGTGAGGCCCCACCTGGAATACTGTGTCCAGTTCTGGGCACCACAATTCAAAAAGGATGTGGAGAAACTGGAGCGGGTCCAAAGGAGGGCAACTAAGATGGTGAAGGGTCTGGAAACCATGCCCTATGAGGAACGACTTAGAGAGCTGGGGATGTTTAGCCTGGAGAAGAGAAGGTTAAGAGGTGATATGATAGCCCTGTTCAAATATTTGAAGGGATGTCATATTGAGGAGGGAGCAGGCTTGTTTTCTGCTGCTCCAGAGACCAGAACGCGGAGCAATGGATGCAAGCTGCAGGAAAAGAGATTCCACCTCAACATTAGGAGGAACTTCCTGACAGTAAGGGCTGTTCGACGGTGGAACACACTCCCTCGGAGTGTGGTAGAGTCTCCATCCTTGGAGGTCTTTAAGCAGAGGCTGGATAGCCATCTGTCGGGGATGCTTTGACTGGGAGTTCCTGCATGGCAGGGGGTTGGACTGGATGGCCCTTGTGGTCTCTTCCAACTCTATGATTCTATGATTCTATGATTCTAAGAAAGGAGGGTGTTTGGAGCTACAGGATGTGCCTAAGGGAAGTTGAAGAGAGGAGGAGGAGGAGGAGGAGGAGGAGGAGGAGGAGGAGGAGGAGGAGGCAGGGCATGGAAGTTCATTGGATCATGGCTGCTGATCGGGCCCATCCTGAGCCACTGCTTCTTCTTCCCCCACCTATCCCATCACTGCCATGAGAATGAATGTTCTGTGTGTACTAGAGTAGTGTGTGAGAGATTAAAGTATATGTATCAATAAAAAAAAAATGAATCTGCTGAATCTGCACTGCAAAAATAATGTAATTTAATAATAGATCAGGGCGGTGTACAGCATATAAAAACATTAAAACATTAAAAACAAACCAATTACAATAAAACAATAAAAACAATAAAAACAATATTCCCATTACAGTACAAGTGCGAGTGCGGCAGCAAAACAGTAGGCGACTTACTACAGGCTAATGATAAAAAGATCCATTCAACAATATGCCTGCTTAAATAAATAGGTCTTTAGATCCTTCTTATATTGAACAAGGGAGGGGGACAAGCGGAGCTCGGTAGGTAGAGAGTTCCAGAGACAGGGGGCAGAGATGGAATATGCCCTCTTCGTCGTGCTCACTAGTCTAGTCTCCGGAACTCTCAATAACCGCTGTTCAGAAGATCTTAGTGATACCACTTTAACTGCCATGGCTCAAAGCTAAGGAAATCTGGGATCTGTAATTTTGTGAGGTATTTAGCCTTCTTTGTCAGAGAGATCTGGTGCTACCATAAACCCTAGGATTCCATAAGATGACAGTTAAAGCAATGCCAAACTGCATTATTTCTGCAATGCAGATCCAGCCTGGGTGTGTACACATTGGTGACCACCAGTGCATGTAAGAGTGACTGTGTGAGAGACAATATATGTAAAATTTACACATGTTAAGTACTGAATATATTTAAATAAAGCTGTCCCATTTTGAACAAAATTATTTTCTCATAAAAATGATAAAATATGAATACACATGAATGAGGGAATGAAAATACACATATTAAACAAACAAAATATTTTGATTTTCATACAGTGTCAAGGGTGAACATGACATCCATAAGTAGCTATAAAGGGAGTTGCAAGGTAAAAAGTTAGAGCACCACTATTTGACTCCTTTCATCAAAGCAGCAGAAGTATCTGGTGGCTTGTGTGTCTGGACAAAGCAAATAAATTTACATAGGTTTTTAAAGGAAGTATCCAAATTGCATCCACACTCCAGAAATAATCCAATTTGACACCACTTTAACTGCCATATCTCAATGCTATGGAATTCTGCAAATTGTAGTTTTGTAAGACATTTCACTTTTTCTGGTGCCACAACAAACTCCATTTCCCAGAATTCCATAGCATTGAGCCCTGACACTTAAAGTGGTGTCAAACTGGATTGTTTCTGCAGTGTGGCTGCAGTCCAAAGTGACAAACCTTACCCTCCATAGCATCAGCACATTCAGTGAAACCTTCTAGATGTTTTGGATTTCAGCTCCCAGAATTGCTGACTGTTGGTCAAGATGACTAGGGTTGACTAGGGTTTCTGGAAATGGAAGTCCAAAACATCTGAAGGACTAAAGCTTGGGAATAACTACTTTAGATTGTTCCTGGAAAAACTGCAATAAAACTCAAAGTGAATTAATAGAATGCCTGACCAAACATAGAAGCCCTGGCCACCACTGCACAGCAGGTAAGATGCAGGAAGGAAGAGGTGTGATTGTGCGTTTGAGCATCAGCCCTGAAGATCAGCCACAAATGCAGCTCATTGGAGTGAGTCCATCTGGGGAAGCAGCAGAGGAAGCGGGGGCATTAGGGGAAAGATATTTCTACATCTTGTTCCTGGGCTTCTGGGCCCCTATGTTTCACTGCTGGCAAACCCTGTGCCATTTCTGGAAATCTGTCAAACCCCTGGGATTTCCCTAGGCAAAACCCGTTCTGTGTCAGAGCCACTGCTGCAGACCTAAGGAAAACAGTTCTAGAAATGTTTAGTCAAAGGAATGTGTATGTGTGTGTGTGAAAGCTGTGTTCTGGTTGCTGCTACTGAGAAACAACTCTACTTGGAGAATCAATAATCCTCCTGATTATTGAACAACTCCTACTGGGATTTATTATTTTTTCCTTGCTGGCATAGCATATCACCATCCCCTGGCCTTTTCTCTCCCCCCTCCCCTTGCCTGTGGATGGACCAGAGAAGATAAAAGAACTAGCATCATCGTCAATCAGCTGCCAGGGATCCAGGGCAAGCTGCCATTTAAAACTCTCCCTAATGCCTACAATGTATCATTCTACAGCATTATGGGAAATTAAAATGAATGCCTGTTACTGCCATTGCTAAGGCATCTCAGGACAGCTGAGTGGACATTGGAGTAGAGGTTTGTTTGCCAAGCTTCTTCAATCCATATGCTATCATGAAAACCCATCTAGCTGCAGTGTTCATTGTCTGCAAATGTGCCCCAGATATCTCTTCATTTTTGTGATAGCCTGGAAATGACTAAAAAAAAATATTTCCCATGCTCCCATTAATTGAATGGGTTTATTCTAGTGGAGACTAACAAATAGTTTTAGATCAGAGAAGGCCAATCTAAGACATTTTGCTGCTAGGATGTGATGCCTGAAATATTTCCCTCTTTGTTAGGGAAAGACTTTCAAAAATCTTACTATAATATACAGACTACAACCAAATCACATTGTAGCATCTTGCTGAATGGCAAGACTACTCTGGCCAAAAGGGAAGGAAAGAGGTGTAGCCAAAACTCTAATAGCTCTAAATCAAGAGGGGACTGGCTACAAGGGCCCAGAGAAATAGTTTCCCATTTTGTATACCAAGAGACTAGGGAATTTAAGAAAAAAAGGGGGGGGATCACACAGCAATTCAAAGACATCCACACTCATTTAAGGCCTGGGAAATCAGATTTAGCTTTGGGATAGATTTGAGGCATCACTAATAGAGATATTTAGCAAAGAAGAGGCTTGATATCGGAGTCCAATTGGTGAGATGGGGTGAGACACAGCCACTCAGAGTGCGTTGTTTGAACAGAGTTAAAGTTCAGCGTGATGTAGTGTCCTTCTGAATTTCAAAGTAGCACACGGAGGGGGAATTTCCAGGGGTTTTAAGGGCAAAAACTTAACAAAAGGGGTTTGATTGTTTAGGATTGTCTGGGTGAGGTAATCTGGTCTGTCAACAATTGAGGGAGATGGGAAGGTGTTAAGTTGATAGCCGACTCATTGGGTGAGAGATCTTTTGGACAGTCATTGCACATTCATCTGATTATTGGAGGCGATGACGATTCTATTAGCAACTCCCACATTACCTGTGGGGCAAGTCCGAGGCATTGTTCTTCAGAGGTCCCATGACACTGACCTCAATGCCTACATGTCCTGGCACTTCAAGGATAATGGCAGCCAGCCTAGTAGGGTCCATCTGAGGTTATAAGAAATACCATACACCAAAATTTAGACAAATGAACTATGGCTAACAGAGGAGAGGAGGTGTGTGTTCCTGCAAACACTTTTGTTCACCAGAGTCCATTGCTCTGCGTATATGCTCACACACCAGTGGGCTGTACCAGTTCATCTCATTTTCACACACAAAAGCAGCAGGGAGGCCCAAGGGATCAAAATGGGCTTGTTGACATTCATTTTCAACAGTTATGTGACATTAATATCAGAAACTTCCTGTCCTTGATGGAAAAGATTTCACATTTGACTCCAGGTCATGTAGTGAGCAATCTCACACTGGGAAAAAGAGATGGATGGGAAAGCCTCCCCTGGAGAAGAAAAAAAACATATTGCTTATTAAACTGTGATATTTATCTTCCTCATGCTAGTCACTGCTTTTGAACAGTCTAGGAGCACCAGTTTAGATGGACAAGATGTACAAAGTCAAACTGATCATTTATTTATAACCTAGATGTAGGAATAATTATTGTAATAGCAACAATAATATCAAATTGAAACCAGATGTACAGTATTTGCATGAGAAAATGGATGTCCGATGTGGATGACTAAAGAAGAACTTTGTTGTTCTTGTTAAGTGCCCTTGAGTCGACCTTCATTCATGGTGACCCTATGGATGAAACATCTCCAAGACCCCTGTCCTCTACTGCTCATGTCCTACAGGTTCAGGCCCATGGCCTCCCTGATTGAGACGAACCATCTAATGTGTGGTCTCCTTCTCTTTTTACTGCCCTCTACCTTTCCTAGCATTATTGTCTTTTCTAATGACTCATACCTTCTTATGATGTGGCCAAAGTATGAAAGCCTCAATTTAGTCATCCTGGCTTCCAGGGAGAGTTCAGAGAACTTGAACTGTTTTAAGACCCATTTGTTTGTCCTCCTGGCCATCGACAGTGGTCTCCGCACTCTTCTTCAGCACCATATCTCAAATGAGTTTATTTTCCTTCTGTCGGCTTTCTTTGCTGTCCATCCATGCATGGTGATGGGAATACAATAGTCAGGACTACTGTACCAATAAAATCAGAAGATCCACGTTACAGTTCCAAAAGCAAACCTGAACTTGTTGGTGGGGGGGGGGAGGGGGGAGAGCATTTTTGGTAACATTCAACTTTCAGCCCGTAGGCTATATTGATCATGTTCAAGCTTTGCTTTCCCCTGACAACTCCTTCAAAAGATGAGTGGGAAGGAGGGGGTGTTTTCTTTTATTCTTACTTAAATTAAACCCTCTCTTCCCATATAATACATCAGACTGACTGGAACATTGTATCACTTTACAAAGCTAATTGGCCTAAAATGATCTAATTTCTTTATTCGGCACATTCCGTACCCCGTCTTGCAATCAAGAGTCTCTGGGAAGTCTTTGAAGAGTTTCTCTGTTTCCATGGGTTACCTTAAGACTTTGATGTCCTCCTCACCGACCAGCAGAGGGAGAAAACAGCATGCAATGCCGAGCCATGAAATAGGCCAGACCATCTGTTATATGCAAAGAAAAATGATGCTTTTTGTTTTGCTGCTTTATTTCCAGGACACAGGATGCCCAGAGTCAGGTGCCCTTTCAACTCTTATCCTCCCCCTTCCTCCACACCCCCTTAGTCTTTGCCTTTCTCCCTTTTCTTTGCCTGTTCCCCCTTGACTTTCCCTCAGTGCATACTAGAGCTTTATAGGCTATATAAAAACTGGAAGGAAGACTTATGCAAAGGGTTTGTGTTAAAATGATGGTGCTAGAAATCACTTGGCTGACATTAATGAGAGAGTCTGTCTTTTGGAAAGGTCCACATTTTCTGGATGCCATTTCTCAAGGTCTTCTCTAAAGCAACAAATCTGAATAGATGAACTCCTGGGAGCTGTCAAATACCCCCCTTCTCTATCACACACACACACACACTCTCTCATTTGGACCTTTAACTTACTTATGCCAGCCATCAGAGTTCAGGCAGTAACTCACTTCTTTTTGTTGGATTTAGCTATAGTCATCCAAGAAGTGTTTTGTGTTGCTGCACTGAAAAGGATATGAAAGAAGTAAGATGTCCCTGCAATACGATCAACTTTACATCAGCCCTGCCAATGTCAACACCCAGTGGCAGCCATTTTGTCTCTCATGTCAGTGATGCAATGAATCTACCCCAAGGGTTTAATCCAGGCTTCGGAAGTGTTCTTCATGCTGATGAACACTATCTCCTCCATGGGTTTTAAAGCATATCTAAAACCAGTAGTGGATTCATCATCCCACTGTCATGGAAGCTAGCTGACACTACTGACTAACAACTGCCCTGACACCTCTGTAATGAGTTGGTGTGAGGTGTTTTTTTTTTGTTTTTTTTTAAATGTGATTTGGGTCCTGGGATATTAAAATGGCAATTCAGTGGTACAGTGAACATTGTGTTCAGGCCTGCCACCACCAGGTAAAGCTTGTAGTGACCACTATTTCAAGCCCAGGAGAGCTGCCGTCAATCAGTATAGAGTAAGTTTTAGCAGCCTGGTGCCCTCCAAATGGTTTGGACTGAAACTCCCAAAACTGCTGATCACCATTATGCTGTGAAGTATAGGGCTATAGGAGCTGAGGTCTCAAACAATTGGAATTCACCAAGTGGGGGAAGGCTAGCATAGACTAGTCTGAGGTAGGTGGTCTGGAGTCTGACTCGGAACTCAGAAATCATGAAACTGAGTGGGACAGTCATTGTCTCTCACCCTTCACAGGGTCGTTGTGAGGATAAAATGAGGAAAAGAACAGCCATGTACACTGCCTTAAGCTTAATGAAGGAAATGCAGGAGATATGTGCAGGAGATACACAGTAGCATCACTATGGTGTGAGGGAGGTGCAGACCATACCAAGTGATACCCCGGAGAAATGGTGACACCAGTTTGGGCCCTCCACCCTCTTCATTGCAAGAGGGGTGAACACATGCCCTTCCCGTCTGCTCTATTGCTAGAATTTCTCTCTGGGAAGGAAGTCCAGTGACTGCACAACAGAAGGGTGAACACACACCCTTCCAGGAGACACCCTAGCTAGCGATGCCATTGCACACATACACATATCTATGCATATGCATTGACAAAGAGATGATAGATAGATCATGGTTATGTGCCTTCAAGTAATTTCTTACTTATGGCAACACTAAGGCAACCCTATTATGGTGTTTTCTTGGCAAAATATAGACTTGGTGGCATTGCTATTGCCTTCCTTTGAGGCGTAGAGCATGTGACTTGCACAAGGTCACCCAGTGGGTTTCCATGGCCAAGCAGGGACTTCAATCCCAACCTCCAGAGTTCTAGTTCAATGGTTAAACCACTGCACTATGCAGTCTCTGGACTTTAACACACTGGGGGAGGGGCACAATCAGGGAATTTAAAAAGCATTATCCAGGGAAAGTTGTGTGATCGTGACTAAGATTATTGCACACATTGCAATTAGAGAGGGCTTATCCCTGGAATAACCAGCAACAAATCATTTACAGGATTTCCCAGTGAATTATTTGTTGCTAGTTATTACCTGGTTATACCCTGGTTATACCCTGGTAATACCCTGGATAAGCCCTCTCTAATTGCAACTCCATGTGATAATCTTAGCAGTGATCATGCTACTTTCCCTGGATAATGCCTTTTGAATCCCCTGATTTCCCCATGTGAATAAAGTGCTCTATCTCATTCTCTGTCCGTCTCTCTCTCTCTCTCATATACACACAGTAAATCAAGAAACATCCAAAAGTTAATATATCAGAAGCATTGTGTGAAACTTAAAATGAGATCACAAAGTGACCCACTGTTGCCAGTTACTTCTGCAGCCACTGACAATGGAGAGGGCTAACCAAGAATTACTCCATCAGATACATTATCAAACATTTCTTCCCTGCAAGAAGAAATACATTAGCAACTGGAGACTACATGGTGCTGGTGATGCAGTAGCACTTTTCACTCCACATCTTACTTGTCATCTGTGGAGTAGTGAATAAAGGTACTGAGGTCCTTCTATCTTGCCCATAACTTTTATATCATGGTTGAATATTTGGCTTGGAGAAAACAATACAAAGCACTGATGTACAGGCTAGCCACTGGATCAATCTGAGAAGCATAAACTGCTTTCTCTTACTCTTGGGGAAAGCACCATAAACTTCTATAGATCACTTTTGAAGAAGTCAGCAATAGTGGTGATGGGTGGTAGTCATGTCCTTGGAGTACTGAATTGGCTCTAGATTGTAGTTTGAACTGTATAGAAACTGCCCAAGCTGTTCAATCTCTAGTGGGGATAGCGTTCAGCCCCTTCCATGACTTCATTATCTATTCTACTTAAAATGTGAGAAAGAATTAACATCCCATTGGCATGGAATCCACCAGTTGGCCACTGGCCAACATCAAAATGTGGCACTTCAGGGGGAATGATGTCAACCATTGTATTAAATGCCATTTTCTCTGGCAATCCTGTGACTTCTAATATTAACATTAGTGATCAACATAACAGCAATTTAATGTGTGAGAAATTTTCTGCATCCCACATTAATGTAAATTGATTAGATTTTCAGGCTCACTAATAGTTAATGAAACATATAAAACCTTTTCTACTAATGCTTTAAACTCTGGATAGGGCTGAGCCTATTACAAAGCTTTAGGCTAAAGCATGGAAGGGTTTTGTTTTGTTGTTTTTTTCCTTAAGGAAGTAGCCATTGTAAAAACAGGATGTAAGATACGATAAGCCTTCTGGTCTGATGCAGCAGGTTCATCTCATTATGTTTTTATGCGTAGCTTACTTACAGTATTGGAGACTATCACATGGGGGTGGGGGAAGAGGGAAGAAAAAGCCAAAATCCTGGGATAATAGTGCAATTACACATCAGATTTTCACACAACATTGCGCAAAATCAGCCATTATCCTGGGAAAAGCCAGGAATGACAAGGGAACAAACTGTTCATAGGATATTCTATGAATAGCCTCATCAATATAACGATTGAAGTGTGCTTGTCAGTGTCTGAAAGTTAATCACTCTTCAATCATGGTAGTGGAGAAGAAACCCAGACATTTGAAAGGGACAGCACTTCAAAGTGGAAGTGGCTGGGGAAAGCAGCCAGAGATATGTGAAAGTGAAAGGAACTGGCTGGGAAACTTTTCCTGAAGCGGCTGTGGCTGCTGGCTGCAGCCAGACATAACAGGGAAAGGGAACCAGCCCGGGAACTTTCACTGAAGAGGCTGTGGCTGTGGGCTATAGCCAGGGACATTTAATTTTTAAAGGGAACTGGCCAGGGATTGCTCATTTTTGAAGTGGCTGCCAGGGATATCTGACATTTAAAGGTGCTGTGGAAAGCACACTGGGAAATTCAAAATTCAAATGTGTGTTCACAATGACCAAATCACTGGGATTTACCTGTGGGTTAATTTGCCATTTCACTGTTAATTCAGTGGATCTACTATTTTTGGACCTAACCAATAGGTTTCAGGACATCTTATCTTTCTTACAAGGAGTTTGAGGCAGTGTACATGATTTTTTATCCTGCTTATGTTATTGTAACAATCCCTCAGTGAGTTATGAGAAAGAGTAAAAGAGGCAAAGTTGCCCAGTGGCTTTCGCGACTCAGTGGAAACTTAGAATTTGGAGCCCCTAATTCCCTTTTCAACATTCTGGCCACCACCCCCACTGTTTCTCTCTAGAATTGTTGTGAATCATGGAGACTGTACTTCATGCCCATGATCCCAGTGTGAGTCAGGATGAGGTAGATGAGTCATGACTTTCACCTGGGGTCCTTTCAAGTGACACAATTGGAGTACTGTCAGCCCTCCATATCCACATATTCTGTATTCATGGATTCAACTATCCATGGCTTCAAAATATTCCAAAAAATATGTAAACCACCCACCCCCCTACTTGATCTTCCTGTTTTATATAGGGGACACCATTTCACAATGCCATTGTATTTAAAAGGACTTGAGCATCCACAGATTTTGGTATCGACAGGAGTCCTAAAACCAGTGGCATCACTAGGGTTTGCAGGGGTTTCAGACCACAACAGATGATCTGACTCTAAGGTGAGGTGATACCAGTGCTTCTCAAAAATCTGACTTTGGGAAGAAACAGGCTGTAAGAGGAGAAAGGAAGGCTCCACATTTTAATATTTTAAGGGCCCTGTACAGACAGCCCAAAAGGGCCATCCCCGTGCAGTAAGTAGGGCTGGGAACCGGGCAGCATCTGCATGGGCTCCCCAGCCCTAATGCATATAGATGGCACCATTTTGAAATCGTGCTGTCCATATGCGCACGTGAAGATGGCATTATAGCGCACGGCATATCTACATGGACTGGCATGTGCCTGATGTCATTGTGACGCTGCAGGGCTTGGTGCGCCCTTTCAGGATGTAAAAAGAAGCTCCAAAACAGAGCTCTTTTTCACCACGTGCATCACTGGTGCAGCTTTTGCATGGCTGCGCCAGCAATGCAGAAGAGAAAGGGGCCAAGCGGCGGCCCCTTTCTTCCCTTCCCCACTCCTGTTGGGGTGTTCTTGGGGTATGAAGCCCCAAAGAAACCCCTTTCCAGGCTGCAGGGAAGCGGTGTTTTGCCGCTTCTCCGAGGCCTGGAAAAGTGGTGGATTGGGGCCTCTGGGACTGCTGGTGAGGCTATGCTGGCTCCAATCCAGTGAAGAAAGGGGCACCCACAGACTGCCATTTTGGGGCATTCTGTAAAGCCCCAAATTTTAAAAAAAAATTTTTAAAAAAATCTTTAAAAACATCACATTTTATAAAATTTTCACTTCAACCACATGCAACTATGTATATGTAAATATGATATTTCAATTTAAAGGTATATTTTAATTTTTCCAATTGTTTATGGCACAACTATTACCATTACGAAGCTGAAGGCTTTCACAGCTGGAATCCATAGTTTTTTGTGGGTTTTTCAGGCTTTATGGCTGTGTTCTGCAAGAGTTTATTCCTCATATTTTGCCAGCATCTCTGACTGGCATCTTCAGATGATGCTGGCATGGGAGTCAGTGGGGTATATATACTGTGTGATGCTTGGTTGAGAGAAAGTGATTTACATATTAATTTGTGTATTGTTCTGGTTTTGAATGGCAAGGATTCAGGGTGTCTTTTAATTAGAGATCTATTGTCTGCTGGGAAATTCCTCTGACCATGAGTGGTTTTCATTTGCTGGGTCTTGATTTTGGTGGTTTTCAGGACTGGTAGCCAAACGTTGTTTACTTTAAGGGTTTCTTCTTTCCTGTTGAAGTTGTCCAGGTTTTTGTGGATTTCAATGGCTTCCCTGTGCATTCTGACATGATAGTTGTCGGCATGGTCCAGAATTATAATGTTTTTAAACAGCATTTTATGTCCAGGATGGTTTATAACATGTTCTGCTACAGCTGATTTTTCTGGCTGACCCAGTCTGCAGTCTGCAGTGTCTCTCATGTTTCTGGGTTTGTGTTTGAATACTGGATTTGGTGGTTCCTATGTAGACTTGTCTGCAGCTGCATGGTATGTGGTAAACTCCTGTAGCTGTGAGAGGGTCTCGTCTTTTGCCGAGCCAGCATTTGCTGGATTTTCTTGGTCGGTTTGTAGATTGTTTGTAGATTGTGTTTCCTTACCAGTTTCCCTATTTTGTTTGTGACTCCTTTGATGTATGGTAAAAATACTTCCCCTTTGGGTGGCTGCTTGTCTTCACTCCTATGAGTTTTTCTGGGTCTGGCAGCCCTTCTGATCTCTAAGCTGGAGTAACCATTAGCCTGTAGAGGCCAGTCTAAGCAATGGTTGGAGTTCTTGTATAGGTATCTGTCCTTGTGTGTAGGTTCTCTGTATGCTGTGTGGCACAACCATTGGTTTGGTTTGCAGATTGGTTTGGTTTGCAGCATGAATTGGATGTTCAGATGGATATTGTTCAGATGATTCAGAAACACGGTCAGATCTTCTTCTCCATGAAAACAGCACCAAAAAAGCTCACATGGATGACACTTTCACCATTTGGAACCATGTAATATAAAGGAATTAAAATTAATGAGTAACATTACTGGGGGAAAAGCATTGCTTAGGATTCTGTATCGTGTGGTATGGGAGGAGGTCAATGGGGGGGGGGGTGACATCATGAATTACTGCACTTGGTGACACCAGTCCTAGTGATGACACTGCCTGGAACCAAACCTCAGCAGATACCAAGGGCATACTGTACAGTGGTTGCACTTTAACATCCATTGTGCCATCCTATGGAATTCTGGAATTCACAGTTTAGGGACTAGGATCTGGAATTCTCAGCCAGAGAACTGTAGAGCCTCATCAAATTACGCCCACTCAGCATTCCATAGGATGCAGCCATGGCAGTTAAAGGTAATTGTAGTACTATAATTCTGTAGTATGAAAGGGACCTTGTTCATTATCAAGAGCCCAGAGATCAGTAATAGTGCACTGGGCATTGCATACAGACGGTCACAGATTCAATCCCACAGCAGTTTTAGCTAAAATAAGATTTCAGTTAGGAAGATCAGTCAAGATCCTTTTCAGACAATTTTGAAAGTAACTGAAAGAGCTATCATTTCATTGGGTTGTGGATTTCCCACCTAATTTGCACTTTTTTCTTAAGCTGTCCTTACCCCCCCACCCCTTTCTTTTTTTATTCATTTCAAGTAACAACAGCTTCTCACAGAATAGAACATTTCATCTTTTTTTGCCCCAGTGGCAGCGTGCCACTGTTTTGCTGCCTTATTGTTACCCAGATCCATCTTGAGAAGGAAAGCACAATGTAATTAAGAGATTGATCTCCTGGAAACAAAGCTTAATAACAGGCACCAAAAATGTGAAAGTAATTCCACGTTTTCAAACACCACTCTCAAGGTAATTTTGCCTGAGCCATTTGTAAGCAGGCAAGGATATCTAAAATCAATGAGTACAGCTCTCCACTAAGGGTCAGATCTCTACTTTTGCTTCTCATGAACTAAAATGTAGAATAATTCCAAGGATTTCTAATGTTCTGCACCATACCAAACCATTAGAAGTGAAAGGTGATTTGGGAGGCCTTTTTTAAAGTTTACTGTGGGGGAGGGGGAAACTGGCTTGTCTGGCAGATCAGTAGAAGAGAAAAGTTCTCTTATTTTTGGCAGAAACTACAAAGGAACGACGAGTTTCTGGCAGAGGATGGAAGTAACAAGTTACAAACAAACATCTGTAATTAATTTTGGAAACACATGCATTTCTTACATCCCATTTGGATTTGTGCTCTGCATGGGGCTGCCTTTGAAAAATGATCAGATACTTTGGTCCAAAAAGGTACAGCCAGATTGCTAACTGAGCTGGCTACAGGGATTATACAGCTACATTGTTGCAAGAACTTCACTGGCTACTGATCTGTTTCCAGACACAATTCAAAGTGCTGGTGATGACCTATAAAGTCTTATAGGGCTTAGGTTTAGAGTATTTGGCAGACTGTATTTCCCATTATGAGTCCATCAGAGCTCTAAGGTCTTCTGGAGAGAGACTTCTCTCTGTCCCACCACCTTTTCACGCTTGTTTGATGGGAGCAAGGGAAAGGGCCTAAGGGAGAGGGCCTTCTTGGTAGCTGCTCCCAGTCTTTTGAACTCCCTCCCTAGAAGACTAGGATGATTCCCTCCTTGCTTGCCTTCTTTCAGAAACTAAAGATGTTATTGTGCCACCAGGCTTTTAGAAACAGAATGGAATGGGCTTTTAATGCAGTGCTTTGATGTTTTATGGTTTGTATAATATTTTACAGTTTTAATGTTTTTAATGTTTGCTATTGTAACTTTATAAATTAATTGCTTTTAAAATAACTTTTACATTTATACTTTCATCTACATTTTGTAGAGTTTTTGATCTGTATTATTTCTAAGATGTTGTTAACTGCCTTGAGTCCTATTATTGAGAGAAAAATGGGAAACAAATGAAAAGAAATTGTTGTTGTTGTTGTTGTTATTTCATACAAATCAAAGCAATACAGATTAATTTTTATAAATGTATATATAATTTTAAAAGTTAAAGTTAAAAGACTATACAAAGCATGAAACAGCATCCTTGGAGTTCCTGCTGTAAGGATTTAGAAATCTAAACACTCAACACATGGAATTAAAGAAATGTTATTTAGATTCAAATGTTATTTAATCCAATCTCTTGCAAGTTCAGAAAATCCACTGCTTAAAAAGACCTTAACAGGTAGCCATCCAACCTTTATATGAATACTTTCATAAAAAGAAAGTCCGCTACCATCTGAGGTAGCTTGTTACACTGTCAGTGTATCTGTCAGGAACTTCAGTCAGCTGGTTAGTCAAATTCTTTCCTGTACATATCACCTGCATCATAACAAGTCAGGGTCATGCACCATCTCAGGCAGATCTCATATCTACCATCTGAGGTAGCCTGTCAAACATCTCGTTTTACTGTTAGGAACCTTGTGTAGGATTGCAACACTAACCAGGACTTTCTGCTACACACTGCAGAATTAATGCGGTTTGACATTGCTTTAATGTCATGGCTCCATTCTATGGAATCCTGGGGTTTGTAGTTTGTTGTGGTACTAGAGCTCTCTGAGCAATATCTCACAAAACTATGAACCCCAGAATTTCATAGCATTGATCCATGGCAGTTAAAGCAATCTGAGTCTTATTTCCAGGAAGCTAGATATTTTGTTGATGTTTACCTTTGTATCTACTTTTCCATCATTTAACTCAAAGTGTCATAAATACTTCTCTTCTTTCCTTTATACTTACAATAATCCCTTTGAGGCTGGACCAGCTGCATGAATGACTGGTCCAAGTTCACCCAATCAGTTCCATGGCTCACTACATCTCACAGCTCCCAGAGCAATATAGTAAGCACAGCTGCACTTTCCCATCTGTAGTCACTCTGTTCTCCGTCCCACCTTCTCCATTTTTGCTGCTAGTGGACAATTGTGGTTATCTCTTTGAGATTTTCAGCAGTTTCCCATCATGATGAAATGTTGGATTTGGGAAGCTCTCAGCTCAGATTGCAGCAGAAGCAGCATCTGTTTTTCATGAGAAAGAAAGGAAGGAAGGAAGGGAGGGAGGGAGGAAGGGAGGGACTGACTTTTCCCAATCAATGATTTATAATGAAAGCTGGATGGGTCACAATAGCAGCTAAGATACATGGAAGAAATGGGAGAGAGTTAGCCATGGAGGTCATTCCAGATCAGGAGCAGCAAACAAGGAAGCCTGAGAATAAGAAGCAGGTCAGCAGCCTCTTCATGAAAATTGCTCAAAGGCAAGGGTGAGGGGAAGAGGGTGGGGTGATGTCATTAATCATGGCCTTTCACCAATACTATTATTAGTCTTCTGCACATTGCTTCATAAAAAATGGATGTGTTTTCTCCTTTCTTCCCATAATCATGTGGTTAAGGGAGGGAACAGCAGGTGGCATTGTTACACATAGACTTCCTCTCCTTGGTGCTCTCTTCGGAAATCTTCTTTTACTGACTTACAAAGCCATTTGGGAAGGTAACCCACTGCACCTAGGTTTAGCTTGCAGACACCAATGCCCGCCTTGTTCCACGATGTCTTATTCCATCCATTATAAAGAAAGACCTCCTTTTGTTTCACAGCATTGGGCTTGCCAATTCCCCAAACAAAAAGAGTTTGTAAGGATAGCACTGCTGAAGTTTGGTTTCTTTGTGGCAAAAGTGGACTACAGAGGGAAACAGTGGCAGCCATGTCAGTGGGTCAGGGAATCTGCTCTGGGTTTTAATTTGAATTTAAAAGGCCCCTTCCATGGTGCCAAATCCTAGCTATAAATAGATGCAGCATTGTGGGTAGCTCCTTTGAAGTCCAAAGTAAAACCTGGAGCAGATTCACAGCTCCACGGACATGGAAGCTATCACTCACCTCTAGATGAGTGGACATTTCCTAAACTTTCCTTTCTTATACAAATATTCACACAGAATGTATGTTGATGAAAAATAGGGTCCTTTTGCAAGGGGAAACACATATCAGATTCTGAAATATAAGTTAGAATGGCCTGTTCTAGATGGGCACTTTGCGATGCGATAAGGGCTGGATAGCCCACCTTTAATGTTAGGGAGGGCGCAGCTTTTAGACCCTCCCTAACCCTAAAGTGTATGGACGCTGCCATTTTAAAATGGCAGCGTCCATATGGACGCGTTGTGAAAGTGTCATCATGTAGGCTGTGCACATGATGTTGCCTTTGCACTGTGGGAGGGTGCAAATCGAGCCCTTTTTGTGGCGCAAAAAAGGAGCTCCAAATGGAGCTCGTTTTTGTGGGTGGGTCTTTGCCGCGGTTTTTACATACCAGCGGCAAAGACCCAGGGAGAAAGGGGTGGCAGCAGCGGCCCCTCCCTCCCTTCAGGCCTGCTGAGGGAAGCGGGATGCAGCGGGCGCCCAGGGCGCCCACCACACCCCACTTAGAGGCCGTGGGGAAGAGTCAGTTTTCCGCTTCCTCATGGCCTCCAGAAGCGGCGAGATGGGGCCGTGGAGGCTGCCAGTGCGGTAGCCTTGGCCCCATCTTGCTGCTTAAAGGGGCAGTCCCATTGATCCACAAGGAGCTTTCAAAAACAGTGCAGAACACTATTTCCCTTTTTCTTTATGTCTCCACTTCTGAACTTATGCAAATGACCATCCCAGACATCTCCGTATAAGCAGTTCCTCATGTCTTCAGGAACAAATTCTGCAAGAGGCAGAAGGTGTAAATGTGTTCTGCTGAATGTATTTAATATATTCCCTTGTTACAAGATTCTGATCGTGCTTTTAACTGCTTTTATTCTCTTATAGTTTAATTATATTTAAAATTTTAATATGATCTGAATTTTTAGCTGTATCTTTATAATCTTTCTAAATCACCTTGAGTCTCATGCTGGGAAAAAGGCAGGTTGATCTAGCTGTAAGGAAGCCTGAAAGCATATGCAGCCAAATATGCTTCCACCCCCCCCCCCATAGACATAGACACCTAAACAGTGGGCAGTGAACAGAGGTGCCATCACATCCAGAAGGCATAGGAAGTGGGACACACATGAATGCCAAACTTCTTATAGACCTGAAGTTAGTAAAGTGTGAGCATCACAAGGCTCTTGAAACCCCTAGATGTGGTTCCCAAAGCTTGCAGATTCCTCAAATTTTTAGTATGGAGATGAACTTTGTAGGTGTGTGGGGGGGGGGTCCTGAAAACCATCTGAAAATGTAGCAACTTGTTTCCCTTTCTCCCCCCCACCCCCCAAAGGAAAAATATAGCCAAACATTACCCAAAAAGGTGATCTGAAGTGATGTTGCCTCACTCCAAACATGCCAAAATATGATGGCGCAACCTGTAGGGCAAGCACAGGAATAAAAAATGGCCCCTGCACCCTACACAGTTGCCCATCCCTTTATTTATTTATTTCCCACCTTTCTCCAAGCATTATATGTGTGTGTGTGTGTGTAAACTTAAAATCAATTTTTTATTTTACAAAACACTAATTCAAAATGCAAGTTAATATTGCAGTTTTTAAAAACACATACAAAACATAATAAAACAGAAACAATACCCCCTCTCCCATTAGAAGTTTATTCTGCACATCACATTAAAAGCCAAAAGCTTCCATAAGTAAATATAAAGGTCTTTACCTACCTGTGTAAAAACAGCAAGGAGAGGAGTCCAACCAGACTTCCTATGGAAGGGAGTTCCACAGCTTGGGAACAACCATGGAGAAAGTTCTCTCCTGAGTTCTTACCAGATATGCCTGTGATGGTGGTAGGATCAAGAGCAAGCCTTTCCTTGCAGACCTTACAGCTTGCTCAGGCTCATATAAGAGGGTATGATTTTTAAATGTTTTAGAATCATATACACAAGAGGAACACTGTGTAGAACCTCTCATTCTCTTTATGGCAGGTTGGCAACATGGAAGGTTTGGAAATGCACACTTTAAAAACATACACTTTCAAATGTTTATCCCCATCCCCCCCAATGTTCTTCAAGCCCAAACATCCCAGCAAAACGGTTTAAAATTAGGGGTGAAAAAACCTGAAAAGCTGGTCAAATGCTGTTCAACAGGAGACCATAGGAGCCAAATATGTGATAGTCGATTCCTCAGCTCACCCACTGCTAACATCCCAATTGATCCAGAATTTGGAACCAGGATAGGCTCATGGTTCCACTTTTGGGCTGATTTTCAGTGAAGAAAATTAGCCCCTATCAAAGTTGCGCTGTCACAGGAGCTTATCGCATTTTTAAATAAGCCAACTTACTTCTTCCCTTTTAAAGTCGAATGCAGGATGCAGCCGGGTACTATCACATAGAAAATGCTGCCAATGATTCTGGCCAGCTGCATCCCACCTAAAACCAGGCTAGAAGCTGCACTCGGCTGATTTTCAAAATTGAGAGCTTCCAAACTGAAAATTGGCCAGCTGTGCATGGATTTTAACTAGGTTTTAGGCAGATGCTGGGCGGCATCATTGGTGGCATTTTCTGTGTGATAATACCTGGATGCTTCCTGCATTTGACTTTAAAAAGGAAGAGGTAAGTCAGCTTTTTTAAAAATGTGATAAGTTCCACAGTTAGTAGAGGGCACGGGTGGTTAAAATGTGTCCCATAAACTGCAAGACATCCTTGGGCCTCTATTTGTGATCCTAAAAGCCCTCTGAACTTCCCTCAAGTTAAAATTGCAGGCTTAAGAGGGTTTTTCAGTGTCAAATGCTCCCAAATCACTGTGTTTTGCAGCAGTTCTGCTCTCTCAACCACCAAAACTCTCACATTCTCACAGCGTCCCCCACCCCACAGAGGGAAAAAAACCTACATTAGTCAAAACTGGCTAAAATGAAACTGGAAGTGGCATGATGTCACTTCTGGTCACACTGGGTAGACTGATGTGGCCTGGAGATAAAAATGGCCCCTACTCCCATCTGCAGTTCTGCACCTCAGCATATAGTTTCTCTGTAGAGAAACACTTCTATCCCTCAATCTTTTTCTGTTTCTCTCTGTATTTCTCATACATTCACACAGCCATGCCTACCTCCCATTGGATTAGGGTTGCTATATTCTAGTTCCTCCTATTTAGGCATCTAATTTACATATTATGCAAATTATAATTATTCATATTATCAATTTGCATTCTGAATGCAAATTCAACACATTAATCACAGTTTTTCTAATGTTATATTTCAACCTCAGTACCAGTACCACTACCAAGTTGCATTGTTTTTAATGTAAGCCACTTTGATCATTCAGAGGAGCAGGATATATTTTTTATTAGCAACAGTATTTATTAAGAGCTCTTTTTTCTTCTTTCTAATCAAATTTAGATATTTTATCTATCTAGTTTGAAGATAAGGAGGTTTCCAAGCAGCCCCATCCTTTCTAGAGGCTATTTGGAAGCAAAGTTCCATTGTGCTGCCTGGCACTAGGCTCAAGCCACTGACATAATCACTAGACGATTTCTGAACACCTCCTTCCCTTTCCCATCTTATGTACCTGTTGGGGGGAAGGAATGGGAGGATAAGGTGGCAATGCTACATCTGTGCAGTAACCACTGGAGCCTGAAGGGTGGAATGAGGCTCCCACCAGTGCCAGCTCTCTTGCATGGTTTCCTGGTTCATCACCACTGCTGCATTTTAACCTACCCATCATCTTGCAATGAAAGACAAATCTTGGATTTGCTGCTTCAACTGGCCCAGCAGGCTGAGACATTTTTTAATTCCTTCAATCCAGGATTTTCCAGGTTTTCTTGGACAAATAGCAACCCTACATTCGATGATTCTTCTTCAAACTCTATGGGAAGGAAGCAGAAGAAAGAATGAAGCTCCACTGAAGGTGAGCTTTTTCTCCTCATTCTACAATTTCTCTTGTGGATAGACTTGATCAAGGAAATCATGGCCCTGAGTTTGCAAAACCTGAGCAAGGGTTTTGGAATCCCTATGAGTCAAAATTGACTTGTTGATAGTTGGCAACCACAAAAACCTGTTTAAACTGTGTAAGTGTGCTAGATATCTGTGGACTACATACTGTACTCCATCATTGTATCTTAAGAAGTGGGTTGAAATAAACCAGTCTTAAAGTTGCTCCAAAATTCCCTCCATTTCCCTTTTCCCATTTTCAGCTGAGTTTGCCCTACTATCCTCCAGCTGAACCTCTTGCTTCCTTTCTTTATCATCTCTTTCAGACATCTCTTCTCAGCAGGCATTTCAGTGCCCTGAAGTGTTGCTTGTCTGAGTCTGTAGACTGAAGCTATGCTGGTTGTTGTTTAGCTCCATATCATTGAGCAAGAAGACCTCTGAGCCTGTCACTGGCCTGTTTGGGAGTCTTCAGCAAAGCCTGAGGATAACGTTTTATATCTAGCAGAGGAAATCTGTTCCATATTTGGGATGTGTACATCTATGAGATATGTAGTCCTGGATTTCTTTTGTTTCCAACATCCAGGTCTAGCAAATCCCCAGATTTGTAACCTCCTACTTTTCTGTGGACTAAAATCTGTCCGTCTGTCCATCCATCTGTCCGTCTGTCTGTGTGCACATTTAAAGAGTGTGGGTTTTGTACGGTTTAAACTTTTTAAGCTTACGCATTATTTGAATTTCTTAAGTTTACACAATGCTTGAAAATTTTCCCATTGACTTGTTCATTATTTAAGCAGGAAATGTGCACTATCCTCCCATGCAAATGCTGTTGCCCATCAATGTGAGGAGCGCAAATTCTTTCTGCTCTGTGGGCTATCTGAAAAGTGTAGACTACGACAAATCTGTTCAGATTGAGACTGGATTCTACATTAATCCCTCCTGCCTACAAAACACTGTAGCAAGAGGAGGAGGCCATAATGCAGCTCACAAACCGCATGCAGCTCCTGGACTTACATATGTGTCCCTCTAGCCCCCTCACCAGTCACCCTCCATGCCTCTCTCTTTTTTTAAATAATAGAGGATTATTTTGGGGTAATTTATACCACATTGGGTAACTAAAACCACATTGAAAGCCCCCCAGCTCCCTGAATCTTCAAACCAGCATATCCATCTTGTGGTATAACACACACTTATTTTGTCCAGATTGGTGGTACTTGGTTACTCCCATGTCAGTAGGATGGTGAATCCACTCCAGGTTTTTATCTATGCATTAAAGAAGCTGTCCAATTTTCTGAACTTTATTCCAGAACCTTGGATAGCTCCTTTAAAGCAATCCCAAACCAGGACTGGATTAATTGCCCCATTGACTTAGAAACCACCAGATGCTACATCTCCAAATATATGCTTTCATTGGTACATTTTCCTCAGCCTCACCAGGCTAAAGGAGGACATTATTATTTTGGACAGGTTGTGTTTCTCAAGAGTTTGTTTTTAAAAACTCCATGGATCTATCCATTACTCAAACTGACATGAACACTCAATAAGCTTACCTCATTGTATGTGCATCTGTACAACATTGTGTGTGCCCCTGCAATGAAATGGCAAGTACAATTAAGGAGCAAATTAAAATAAATAAAAGCTTTGACAGCCATTCATCATCCTATTCACAATTAAAAACTAATTATTTGACTAAATACCCATTATAATGGTGTGTATAATTTTTTAAAAACAAAATCATTGCACCAAAAAAATTGGTTTGCAAGGCTCATGTTAAGAAGTGCCTCTTGTCTTTTTTTTCTAATGGATATTAACATGATAATTTTAGCTTTAGCAGCCTTCTATGCTGCAGCATTTGCACACAGATGAAAATAAGTGGCTGCAGAGAAGAAACTGAAACAATGACATTAATGAAGCCATAGAAACCAGCCATCTTGTGCACTGCAGGGTAATCCAGTTTTTCACAGTCGGTGCTTTGGAGGCAAGCATGTGACACAATTAGTAGAACAAAATAAGTTTCTCCTAGCTGAGGCACTTGCTTCAAATTAAATCATTAATCTCATTTATAAAAAGGCCATGTAAAGCTGAGCACTGCCATTGGCGGATGGACCTCCTTCCCACCTGTGCATACCCAGCTCATGATAGATTTGCATGCTCACCCATGGGGAGGGAAAGGTTACATTGAGGGTATTCCTCTGAGTGCTAACAAATGAAACACACACATGGAGCCATACATATCTGGTCCAACATCCAGGATCAAGAAGTGGAAGCTTTGAACCTTCTAGGGGTTTTGAACTTCATCTTCCAGACATCCCAGACAGTATAGCCAGTAGAAGACACTGTTGAAATGATAATACAAAAACTATGAAGGATCAGTACGTAGAGAGATCTTCTAGCACCTTTGAGGCTAAGGTGAAAGAAAGAAATTGTCAGCATGAGCTTTTGCAGACTTTAGCCTACTTTCTCAGATGCATTTGGTGGAGTGGAAGCCAGGCACAGACATGTATATGCTATAGGTATGTGAGGATGTCAATACAATTACAAGTTGTTTGTGTATGGAAATGAAGTTGCAGGTCCAGTTTTAACAATGGCCATTAGTGCACAGAGACATAGGAAACTGGTCTTTGTCCATGGAGATGAGCTGGCAGATCTAGTTTTGTATTGGGACTAGCCTATGGTAAGGGGAGTAGATGAGTGTAAGGCACCCCTATGAGGATGGGGTCAGATAGTGTTGAAGTGTGTGTAATGTGTCAGGAAACCATTGCCTTTGTTCAATCTATTGCTGAGGGACTGTAGTTTGTGGATGAATTCCAGTTCTGCTGTTTCTCTTTCCAATTTACCTTTGTTGTTCTTTTGTTCAATGACTGCTTTTCTAAAGTCTGAGGTGGAATGCCCAGGGAGATTGACATGTTCTGCCACCAGTTTTTGTGTATTCCCATTCCTAATGTTTGATTTATGTCCATTTATCCTCTGCTACAGGGACTGGCCTGTTTGCCCAATGTAGAGTGCTGAAGGGCATTTCTGACACAGTACAGTATAGATCACATTGGCGGATGAGCAGGTGAAGCCCCCCCCCCCCATAATAGGTCTTGTGATGACATTTCCTGGATAAATATATGTAAAGAGCTGGCATCTTGGTTTGTGACAAGGTTTAGTATCTGTGTCTACATTTAAGATGGGTCTAAATTTACGTGCATGCAACTGAAAGAAAGACTTCTCTTGTCCTCCTCTTGTCCAAAGCAGCTCCCTTCAACCCCTTGAACATTTTATATGTGGGGTTGGGGGACCCTGCTAATTTTGGTAGGTATAGCACAGAGAATATCCAAAACTCATGTGAAGACACCTTCTGTGAGTGAAGAACTCTTCTATCTATGGCAAGAGTTTATGGTTCCAATTAACATGCTGTTGTTCTTGCTGTTGCTGTTGTTGTGTGCCTTCATGTCATTTCTGACTTATGACAACCCTAAAGTGAAACTATCATGGGGTTTTCTGGGGCTGAGAGTGTGTTACTTGTCCATGACCAAATGGGGATTTAAACCTTGATCTCCAACACTGTAGTCCAGTGCTCAAAGCATTATACTCTATCTGTCTATCTGACTATCTAGTCATTTTTGATGTCCCACTTTATGGGACTCAAGGTGGCTTATGGAATAAGAAACATCATCAACAAACTTCTTGAATATTTGTAAAGAGCAGAAACATTCAGCTCCTAGAGAAATGCTTTGCATGCTTAGAGAGAACACAGAGATATACTAAGAGAGAATGGCTCCATCTAGGCATTGGGAAGGAAAGAGAAATAAAATTAACAGAATGTGAAAAAATTACTTTCATATTACAACACCTAGAATCCTCACCCAACATGGCCAACAGTCATGTTGGGTGGGCATTTTGGGTATTATAGTCCAAAAGATAGCCAGAATCCTGTTGGTGTAATTTTCTAGCCATTAAGCCACATGTTAAATTCATAGTTGTGTAAATGGAGTTCTTTAAGGGTAACCATCTGACATGCAACTAAATCCTCTTGTTAATCCTCTTGATAATCCTGACTAGAGTAGATATAATAAACAAACAAACTGGATTTACCTATGTGTTGACTCTCCATTCAACAAATTATTCAATGTGTCTAACATGATTCTCACCATGCAATTGTGCATTTTTGCATAACTGTCAGTACCATCAGTATGTCACTTTATTAACTGAACTTGCAGGAACAACCATGTGGATTTCTACTCCATAACAGGAAAACAAGCTGGCACTATAATAGATATACAGTCAGTTGCATTGTGTCAGTATTCAGCAGAAAGGTGTTGTAGCACAACCACCTTGTAACTACACACATGTAAATTTACATCTGACAAGCACAATGTAGGATGTCAAGCATTGTTCTCAAGCAATGTTCTTGGAGGCTGTCATAAAAAAAATGGACATGACACCAACCTCAGTCCATTTCCCTTATTCATGTTGTAACCACAAGCAGCAAATCAGGGAGCAATTTAGTTTCACTCTGGGAGCTCTATAGTGTGAAGTGTAACTACAGCTAGTAATGAAAACCAAAACAAAGGAGTGCTCCAAGCCATCCTCACTTTGAATGGCATGCAGAAGATAAGATGGCCAGCGGTAGCTCTGTGGTTCTCTGGGCTTCCAGAAAGCCAGAGGCACCTGGATTTCTCTCTTCACAGCATGCTATCCAGTTCATATTTCTTTCTTCTTTTCTTTTTTATTGCAGGTGCATTATTTAGCATGAGGAGAATGGAAAGAAAACCCTGGCAGCCAGTCATGAAAGCAACAAGTGGAGAGCACACAGAGGCTGCTGAAGAGGCTTGAAAGCAGAAATAACCCAAGTTTGCCTGGTGTTCAGAAAACAAGAGCACCTTCATTTCTCCAAAGGGAAAGCAGAGCTAGAAAAATAGAAAGAAAGACAGAAAGAAAAACCTTGTACATGCAGTTAGGCCTCAGGATGAAGCTCAAACTTTCTCTCATTGGGTTGGCAAACACATTCTCACAGTTCTTGAATACTACATTTCCTTTTCACCAAAATAAAAGCTCTACAAATACAGCAGAGTTTGGAAAAGTAACTGGTTTGAACTACTGCCCCCAGGATGTTGGTTTGGGTGGGTTCCGGGAGTTGTAGTGCAAAAAGCAACTTTTCCAAGTTCTTGTCATATAGGAATTTTTGCATATGAAGGAGCAGGTATATGCCTTCTTCACCACATATACTGGGAGGATGAAGTAGCCTAAATAGTCATACTTCCTATTGTACTGATGTCTACTCATCTGAATGGAGCAGATCATTAAACAGAGAGTCTGTGAATGTCTAGAAGATAATTCCATAATCACAAAAAGTCAACATGGGTTTCAGAGAAACAAGACATGCCAGACAAATCTGATCTCAGGGTTTTTTTTGGGGGGGGGGGGGGTTTTGATAAAAATCACCAGCTTGGTAGATGAAGGGAATGCTGTGGATATAGTATATCTTGATTTCATTAAGGCCGTTGACAAAGTTCCCCATGACATTCTTGCAAACAAGCTTGCAAAACGTGGGATAGACAAGGTAACTCTTACATGGATTTGTAATTGGTTGACCGGCCACACCCAAAGGGTGCTCAACAGAGAGAAGTGACAAGTGGGGTGCCACAGAGTTCTGTCCCGGGCCCAGTGCTATTCAATATCTTTATTAATGACTTGGATGACAGTATTGGGGGCATGGTTATCAAATTTGCAGGTGACACCAAATTAGGAGGAGTAGCTAATACCCCAAAGGACAGGATCAAATTTCAAAATGACCTGAATAGACTAGAAAGCTGGGCCAAAGCTAACAAAATGAAATTCAACACAGAGAAATGTAAGGTACTGCACTTAGGGCAGAAAAAAGAAATGCACAGATATAGGATGGGGGATACCTGTCTGAACAAAACCCATGTGAAAGGGATCGAGGAGTCCAAGTAGACCACAAGTTAAACATGAGTCAACGGCGCAATGCAGCAGCTAAAAAGGCCAGTGCAAATTTTAGGCTGCATCAATAGAAGTATAGTGTCAAGGGAAGTAATAGTGCCACTCTAATCTGCTTTGGTCAGGCCCCACCTGGAAAACTGTGTCCAGTTCTGGGCACCACAATTCAAAAAGGATGTGGAGAAACTGGAGCGGGTCCAAAGGAGGGCAACTAAGATGGTGAAGATTCTGGAAGCCATGCCTTATGAGGAAAGACTTAGGGAACTGGGAACGGTTAGCCTGGAGAAGAGAAGGTTAAGAGGTGATATGATAGCCCTGCTTAAATATCTGAAGGAATGTCACATTGAGGAGGGAGCAAGCTTGTTTTCTGCTGCTCTAGAGAACAGGGCCCGGAACAATGGATGCAAGCTCCAGGAAAAGAGATTCCACCTCAACATTAGGAGGAACTTCCTGACAGTAAGGGCTGTTTGACAGTGGAACACACTCCTATGGAATGTGGTGGAGTCTTCTTCCTTAGAGGTCTTTATTAGTATTTTTGAAATTTTACAAGTAAATAACATAAAAAACAAATTATAACATTCTTTCATACTTATATACTTTAACATCTTGCTTGTTCTTTTCTTCTGTATATCACCTCAGTGCACCCCTCCCCCAGAGTCATTCCCATCTTTATATTCCATCCAAAATTTTAATTCATCTCGCGGAGGTAATTTCCCATCTTCTTTTGCTAGAACATTTTCAATATTTTTTTCCAAATTTCATCAAAATCATTTCTTTTCCATATTCCCTTCTTTAAGCAGAGGTCTTTAAGCAGAGGATGGACAGCTATCTGTCAGAGATGCTTTGATCGAGAGTTCCTGCATGGCAGGGGGTTGGACTGGATATCCCTTGTGGTCTCTTCCTACTCAATGATTCTATGATTCTGGGAATGCTTGACTCTTCAGATACAGGATCCATGGATATGGCAGTCCAACTGTACATGTGAAAAGAATCCAGTAGCCACAACCTAAACATGAATCAACAGTGTGATGAGATGGCCAAAAAAGACAATGCAATTTGAGGCTGCATGAAAAAGAGCATGTAGCTAAAGGAAGTAACAGTGTGACATTATTCTGCTTTGGTAAAAACTCACCTGGAATACTGTGTCCAGGTCTGGGCATCACAGTCCAAGAATGATATTGATAAGCTGGTGTATGCTTACAGAAGGTTGATCAGGACAATTATCAAGTCTTAATAGGAACAACTTAGAGATCTGGGTATGTTTAGTTGAAGAAAAGAAGACTAAGAGATGATATAATATCATCTTTAAATATCTGAAAGGATGTCATGTAGAAGATGGACTGAATTGATTTCTGCTGCTTCAGAGATGAGAACATGAGCCAATGGCTTCAAATTTAAAAATAAGTGACCTCACTTAAACATTAGGAAGAGCTTGTTTACAGTTAGAACTTTTTGACAGTTTGACAGTGGAATAGATTGTCTCAGATGGCAGTGGATTCTGTTTCTTTGATGGTATTTAAACAGAGATTGCATGGGCAACTTTCAGAAGTGCTGTAATTGTGTATTCCTGCACAATTACAAATTAGATTAGATTCAACTTCCAATTCTAAGAATCAATTGTTGAACGATGAGTAAACACATAGGAAAATTCACTTGATTCAATGACACTTCTCTAAGTAGGAATAACAATAAACTTCAGGTCATTTTCTTTAATGAATTGTAGCCAAGGACAAAGTGGGTGCTGCTAATTTGATTGGCATTACACATTGGTTAAAACTATATTAATCCTCCCATCCCCCCACACATACACAAAAATGAAATCGCTTCCAATCTGGAATTTGTCAGGTGTATTTGGTGACGGAGGATATGATTCTTTCCCCATGCAACTCAAAGACCAGCCAGATTGGGCTACAGTTAGAACACATAAAAGGCTATTGGGGAAAGGTTCAATTTCCCAGGGCACCTCACCAGTCAAATAGGAAGACTTCTGTGGCGGTTTCTTACTTTAAAAACAAACAAGCAAAAATACTTTGGGAGACTCAACCATAGATCTCTCCCAGATTCAGAAAAAAGATTATTTTTTTAGACTAGAACATTCAGGATTTCCCATCCAGTGTGATGAGTGTCCATGTAGTTCAGGTGGTTCGGGGATCTGTGCCTTTCACAAATGTAACTTTTTTTCCATTTCTGGCAGGACTTTGCTGGTTTTTCCCCCCCAGGCATAGCCAAGTTCAATGTCCACACTAGAATGCATGGTCCCTTTCACTTCTTTGAGTTGCTGTATTGTGACCAGTGGCCTCTGAGGATTTATCCCTCCCCTGAAATTGCAGTGAATGTCCTCTCTTTGTAGATTCATCACATCAAATTAATATTCTTTTCTTTGACTTTGAATGCACCCAGGAAGCCTAAGCTATTAATGCTCTGAGAGCTCTCACTGGAATTTGTGAAATATTGTATGACCTGCTTGATCACAACTTTAATTAGATGCAACTTCCCAGCTGTTCAAGCACTCTGGGATGCTAAAACTGACACTGGCATTGCTAAACTTAAAGTAAGGTGATTTGACTGAAGGGATGCCCTTTCGGAAATGCAACTTTTCTAAAGTCAGTGGGAAGCACTTTATATCCTGAAAGAGTTATATTTCCTGGATTCTTCTGAACATATATAGCTTGATCCACATGTATAATGATATGTATCTAAGAGAAAAAGAAAGACCACTGGAAAAAAAATTGAAAAATGATTGAAAAACTTGTTTTCCAATTATTGGTGAACCCCAATGTCCTATACACCAGCCATCAAGTGCCCAAGGAAACAGGTGGTTGTCAGGTATTTAGTCCAGTTTAGGTCAAACACTGGTTATCTTAGAAAGATAAAGGGAAAAGCAGTCCAGAAGTCGTTGCAGCAGGTCAGCAGTCTGGACACATAAAAGCAGTCCAGCAAGGAGTAAACAGAGTCATCAAAATGTAACTAGTCCAAGGTAATAAAAACAGGAATGGTAGAGAGTACTGCCAGTCAACAACACAAGACAGTTGTCTGCACCAAAGCTAAGAGGGAACTGAAGGGAGATTTATGGGCAGCTGTTTCAAAACCACAGATGTCTAATTAAGTAAGCATCTACTATTTAACCATCATTGGGACTGGAACTTCTCTCTTTGTCATTCAGCAAAGGATGGGGGCATGTTATGTTATGTATATATCTTCTTTATAAAATCTTTGAATAAAAATATTATTTTTAAGAAAAAGAAACTATAGGTCCACACCAGAAATTTTAATTGTTAGAACTAAACATCAGATGTTAGGAATGCCTAATTAGACCACACATAATTTCAAAATATTTGCAGGCTATTGACCATTTGTTACAAGCTCAAAATAACTTATAACCCTCGTATTCTTTCATCCACTTTCTTCCCAGAAGAATGACCTTGGGTGGTTTTGGTCCATGTTTGTCTCCTCTGTTTTGCTATCATACCATCTATGTGATAACCAACTCCTTAAAGTAATTGTTTTATTACATATCCCATCATATAGCTCAACCTGCCCCTAACATCATGGCAGGCAAGATGCAGAAATACAGCTCTTGACATACTCATAGATGGAATGAATCCTCCTTTTCCTTCCCCTGGGAGTTCAGGACAGCTGCATCAATTTTGTCCCCCTGCCGCCACCCCACACGCATCTATGGAAATTGGAAACCAGATGCAGGGGCAGGTTTTGAATGGAAAATAGCTCCCTGCATCCAGTCCAAAAAGAGACATAAGCTAAACTTATGCATATATAAGTCACATGTGTGCATGCATATGTCACCCAAGCTTTAGATCTATGGCTAGAACAAGAGAACTCAGACTCATCTACAACAGAAATTTTCAGAAAGGGAAAAAAAATATTCCCCAGCTTTATGCAATTATAGCAAGAAAACAGAACGCTCCTGGTTCTGCAGTTAGATTTGTTGGGATCTTTGTTCAGGGGCTAAAGGATGTCTGCAGGCAATCAGCACTGCAGGGTTGGTAATTAATTCTTCTACTTCATAGCAGCTTCATTTTTATAGGAGAAGCAGTGGGCCTTAACAACGAGCCATGAGACAAGAGCAAGTTGATTGCACCCCTGTCACTGCACAGGAGTAGGAGAGAGAAGATATGAGAAGAGCAGCCTCAGCTTGTGGTCAGCTTGTGGCCAATCATGAATGATTGGCTACTATCAAGGGTATAACACCACTGAGTGTTAAGATTTTAAACAGACATCCTATAACATCTTTCAGTAGGTCCTTTTCAATATTGTGAGATAGTTCAGAATAAATATTTGGCATATAATTTGGACTGTGGATCTTGAAGAGGTTGGGAAATTTTCTTGCTTGAATAAAATTCATCCTCGAGACAGTATGGAGCTTTGCTACCTTGTTACAAATAATAATAATAATAATAATAATAATAATAATTTCTGTATTTATGATTTTGTAATGCTTGTTGGAAAAGTTTTTTTCTTTTAAACTGGTGCATATTTTTCATTGAAGAAGAACTGTTCACACTGAAATTCATTCAGAATACTGGGACTTTTCTTTATTTGTATACATTGGATTATATTGTCTGTCCCACCAGTGTTACCTCCTGCCCAGTCATTACTGATAAATACTAATATTTGGTCAGTATATATATATATATATAAGAAGTCAGTCATTACCATTATGGTTCCATGATGACAAAAGTTTGTAGCTGTAGTTATAGTTGTATCCCTATTCTTTTTCTCCTGATGCTGCCACAGGCCTGTTCAGTGAAGACATATGAAAGGGCCTTCTTGGTGAATGCTCCAAGGCTGCATAAATCCATTCTGTGGAAGGCTAGACCAGCCCTTTGTTTTCTCTTTGTTCATGGCACTTAAAGACCTTTTCATTTAATGGGTCAATTGGTTGCTGAAGACTGTTTTTTTATGGTGGTGGGAGTGGCTTTATGTTTCTCTTTTATTCTTTATTATTGTTATGTCTCTAAAACAATAGAATAGTCTCTAAAACAATAGAAACAATGTCTCTAAAAGATTTTATATATTTTTAATTGATCAAATTAAAAGATATTTTAATACATTGGTTTGTTTAATTATGTTTTAACTTTTTATCATCATGTTTTTAGCTTTATTCTACCTGGTTTTTAACCTTGTTCTAAGCCACCTAGTATTCCATGCTGGGAGAAAAGGGCAAGGTATAAATAAAATAAAATAAAATAGCAATAAATGTTAAACAATAATACCTTCCCATTGCTAAAAAGTAACCTTTTAAAATCAACTTTTACCTAACTCTCCAAAAAATTAGGAAAGTGAAACCTTTCCTGTCTGTAGAAACAAAACACATCACTTTTTTTATATATGCCGTTGTCATCTCAACACCCACAACTGAGCATAAGGCAGCAGCATGAGCAGAGCATGAGCCACCTAAAATTATGTCATATTCCTCCTCCACTGTTCAGTCTGGCTACACTCACATAATTACAAAAGTAATTAATAGTTATAGTTATTACCCTGAAACATGATGTCACTATGTGAAGTAATAGCCATAATGTAATTTGTCTATACATTTGTCATTGGAAAAAGGAATGTATTAGAAGTATTTTATTACTCGTAGTTAGTTAGCTTCCGATCAGTTTCTGGGCACAATGCAAGGTGTTGGTTTTAACCTTTAAAGCCCTGCATGGCTCGGGTCCCTCCTATCTTAGGGACCACCTCTCCCCATATGAGTCCCCGTGCATGCTCCAGTCCTCTGGGAGGAATCTGCTGCAGCCCATGAAGACCTGGCTGTCGCAAACCTCCCAGAGGGTCTTTTCAGCTATTGCTCCCAGGCGGTGGAATGACCAGCCAGATGAGATGTGTCTTATTTTGACCCTGGACAGCTTTAAGAAAGCCGCAAAGACGCACCTCTTCCGGCAGGCCTTTCCGGATAGTGATTAATACTTGTTAAGATACCTACGTTTGATATAAAATTTTGGAGACATGTGGACTGTATCATGACCCCAGCTTGACCCCTTCCAAGGCCCTCCATAAGTCCAAAGCGAGAAGGTCACGTAGGAACACCCCGCTTGGCAAAATTAAGTTCATAGTAAGCAGCTTTCTAAAGGAAGCAGAGAGTCGCCAGACAGTTTCACCACTAGCCTCTGAGTAAAGACAATAGCCTTGGCCTTACACTTGATGAGCCAGTGATTGACTTAACTACTCAGCCATTAAGCCAGCTTCCCTTCCGAATTGTGTTCAACCTAAGCGCATTGTACATAGATTATTTACTCTTGGCTTAAAGAAAGCACAGGCAATCAACACCTTTGTCTAGCACAAATGCATAGCCTCTGGATATGTTCAGTACTATATAAGGCTCCCATTTTGAGTCGCTCCCCAATGCTATTCTTGGAGGACAGGCTGGTCCATGCCAGTTTGATTTCTGCCTATAGATCCCGCGGCCACCACCCCCCTCGTTCCGGTGGTCACATCCAACACCATCATCCATCTCGATTCGGCTTCCAGGAGAAGACTTCTATGGTAGATATTCCAGCGGTCTCTTTCTCTCAGCTCTAACCCCCACTCTTACCTCCCTCCCTTTCATCCAGCATTGAACGTGTGTGTGTGTCCCCGTGCTGCGTGATATTTATGCCCCTTAATAAACTGTGTATTTTATTAAACTTCTTTGAACTAGTGTCACTTCTCTTGGGGTTTGTCGGTGGACCTCCCGTAAACAGTTTGGGACCCGATCTCGGTATAAGACTGTTAGGATCTTCCTCTCTGCATATTTGAGCTAATTGTAATTCCCCCTAAAAAAGAGAGATTTCCTAACATCCTCCCGGTCTCCACTGATACTCACCTAGCTTCCCCGGCCATACATTAGGTGCCATTTTTAAGCAGCCCAAGAATGATGATTTTAATACTTTGCGCTGTTTTATCGAGATTGTTTTAATTCCATGTCAGTTTAATTTCATTTTAAGGGGTGGGAGGTAGAGATTGGGTTGTTACTTTTAATTGTACTTGCCTTTTTACCTGTTGTACCCCGCCCTGATTTTGCCCGTTCAGAGGGGCAGGTTATAAATAATAATAATAATAATTATTATTATTATTATTATTATTATTATTATTATTATTATTTCAGTTTTAATCTAACCTTGTCTCCTCCTTTTAGGCCCTTCGGTTCTCATGGCCTCAATGGTACTCTTTGTCCTTGAGAACATCCTCTCTCAAACCATGTTCAGGTCTTGTTTTGTGAGTTAAACCTCTGTTGGTTTTCTCACTCTTTCTCAGTGTTTTTCTCCTCAACCAATTTCTGTAATGTTCCACCAAGATAAGAGCCAGATATAAAAGGCAGATTCATATTGAACCTTGGTCCTTCTCTTCCACTGCAATTGGGATAGTTCATTGTTCAAATACATAGAAATGCTCCCATCATGATTAGTCTACTGCAGAAGTGGGTAGCACATGCTATCATTGTTATTTGCCTTCAAGTCAACTTCAACTTATGGTGACCCTATGAATGAGATATCTCCAGGAGCCCTAGTCATCAACTGCTGTGCTCAGGTGTTGCACATTCAGGGCTATGGCTTCCCCAATTGAATCAATACACTTGTCACTTGGCCTTCCTCTTTTCCTATTGCCCTCCACATTGTTGATGATGTTAATATTGTGTGCTTTTGAAGTCATTTCTGACCTATGAGATTTTTCTGATAAGATTTGTTCAGAGGAGGTTTTTCTTTGCCTTTCCCTGAGGCTGAGAGCATCTGACTTGCCTAAGGTCACCCAGTGGTTTTAAGGGCCGAGCTGTGAATTGAATCCTGATCTCCAGAGGTGTAGTCCATCATACAAACCAATATGCCATCCTGGATAGCAATAGCCATCCATGTTACCAAATATTATTTGTTTTCCAAAGATTCACATCATCTCATGATATGTTCAAAGTACAACAGCCTCAGTTTAGTCATTTTGGCTTCTCATGAACATGCAGGCCTGCTTTGCTCTAGGACTCATTCATTTGTTTTCTTAACAGTCTATGGTTTCTATAGAATTCTCCTCCAGCACCATGAATATAATTATTAAACCATGAATTTAATATATTCATTCCACTATGGCCATATAAGCACAACCATATGTCCAAGGGAACTTAACCATATATACTTGACTATAAGTCAACCTCATGTATAAGTTGAGGGCAGGTTTGCAGGCCAAAATTAAATATTTTGATATGACCCATGGATAAGCTGAGAGTAAAACTTAGGGGCATGTAATGAAGGATCTAAAGGATGAAGCAAAGGAAAACATTGCCAAAGAATTTATACATTTCTAACAGGCATAACTGTGCTCACACTAAAGGCTAACTGGCTGGCTGGAAAGCTGAAGAGGATCAGTGCTTCAAGGGCAGATTATACTCTTGCCTGTCATCAGGGGTAGTTCCTTTTTAAAAAAGAGTTATAGTGCAATATTTACATTGACCCATGGATATGTTGACTCAGTTTTTGGGGGTCAATTCTTTGACTAAAATTTCTAGACTTATACATGAGTATATACAGACACTAACAGGATTGCAGTGCTAATGATCCATTTAAAGTGCAAAGACTGAACAGTGTTTCTTAGGGGCTCAACCCTTTGGAGTGGTGTCCCACTGCCCCTTTCCTTGCCAGATAGGAGCCACAGCAACCGCACATCATGGTCCCAATCTGGCACTTTGCTAGCACTAAAAAGAACAGCAAAATGCCACTCATTTTAGAGCCGGCAAAAACGCACCCTTCCTGCAGCAGCGGTGGCTTTACAGCATTTCTTTGGCACAGCATGTCTAAATGCTGTGCCAACGGAGTGCTGTGATGTCCCCTGCTGTGCAGTTGAGTGAGCAGTGTGATGCCAGCATGACACTGGCATCAGGGCACATGGTGGCAAAACACCATACCCCCACTCCGCCCTGATGCTGGCATTTAACGCCAGTTTGTTTAGCCCCTTAGGAGTTTATCACATGAAGGGAATTGGAAGTACAATCCAATGGCAATCTGAATGCAATCATGGGGTTTCGCGTGATTGTGTGAAAGCTGATCACACACATTTTCAGGCAAAGGGAAGTCCTTCCGAACACAATTGTGGGGTTTCGCTATCACACACAATTTCGGGCACTGAGAGGCAATTTTGGGCAGTTCTGAACACAATGCAGTGTCAATACGCAATCACGTAAATTCGCTGAACTAGAGAATTTACTCAGTTCCCAACTGGCCTCACTTCCATTTCTTTCGAAATTGAGAGAAATTCCCCCCATGTGATAAACTCCTGAGTCAGGTTTTCTCTGCCATTCACTGTTATGCATCATCATTTCTTCCTGAAAACAAAATTCCTTATCTTTTCATTCTTCCATTCTTCTCTATACATTTTGTCATTCCTGTTGTCCTGCTTTAAACTCTGCCCATTCCTGTAATCTCCTTTTCTTCCGCTTTCTTTGTCTGAAATAGATTAACCAATTCCATATGGGACTATTTTGTTCCACATTGGACCCATAGATTTACACAATGGCATTACAATTCTCTTCTGCCTGCATTTTCATGCAATCTAACACTCTTTTTGTTGCTACTGAATTATTTTTATGGTATAAGATGTCTTTTGAGCAATGAGGGAAACAAAAATCTCAGAGTGTTTGCTATTTATTCTTGTCACAGGCATTACAGCAGTTCAGGTTCCACTCCCCAGAGTAGCTCAGTTGTATATTGCTAGATGCAAATGTGTATCCCCTAGATATTTTTAAATATGTGTCCCCCCTGCAGCCTTCATCCAATCTTGGCTTTCTGCAAGATGCATAGTAAATAGTAAATCTCTGGACTGTACTTCTGGGGGTGGGGGTGAGGGGGGGGGTTATATAGAAAGCCAGAATATGCTTCTGCGATGCAATAAAAACTATGGCATTTTTTACATATGTCCTACTGCTTTCCAGCAGTGTAAAAATAGAACACTTGGGGGCTTATTTGCCATTGAATGTCCTATAAGAGAAAAAGGCAGACTCTTTTGCTAGTTTCTTGCTTCTCATTTATCTTATTATTCATTGAACAGATAGGAATGGATGGTACAAAAATGTCTCACAAGGGAACATTACATTTGGAAGCTGGTGTGATAAACCATTTGGACCTAGTTGTTCCCCTCTATGGAAGGATGCCCCTTATATTCCTAAAAGAAAACTTTTGATGCACCATACTGCATCAATACTGTCCCCGGAAATACATCCACCACACTCCTTGGAAGTGTAACTTAGGTCGAAGTACTGGGTTGTGAACATGCCACACAACACTGCAAAACATTTTGGAAAAGGGCCTTGGTTCAACATGAATGTCAATTAGTATTTATAACTCACCTTGTAGCATGGCCAGCACTACACTGGTGTATCAACACAAGGACGGTCATGCTTGGGAGGATTCTCCTGAAGGCAGAGAGTGTCCATGTCTTTGACCCAGTCATGTCATAGTTGCTGTGATTTTCAAACATTCACAGTGGAGATGTGGATCTTTGTGTTTGTGTTGGGGTGAGGATTGAGACCTTTGATGGCTGCATGTCAGATATTGTCAAAGACTGCTCCATACCAGTTACTAGTCAAATGTTGCATGCTGCAGTTTAGATAACAATAAACACTGGCTGCTACTGTGTGGAAGTGTTCAAATACTATCAGATAAAAATAGGCCTATAGAGTGACCCATCTCCCACAACAGCACTATGCAGCATTATTGGCAATGATATTACATTGTCATGTATAACTGCTGTCCACTTTATAGGAGAGCTAGTATGGAGTAGTGTTGAATTAAAACTCCAGAGGCCCATTCAAACTACAGAATTATGGCACTATTATTCCTCTCTAATTGTCACTGTTCTGTCCTATGAAATCCTGGGATTAGCAGTTTAGTGAAGGGGATGCAGAATTCTCAGTTGGACATTCCAGCACTTCATCAGACTACAAACACTAGGATTATATAGGATTGAACTATGGCAGTTAAAGTGGAATAACAGCACTATAACTGTGTAGTGTGAATGGGCTGTAAAGCTCATATCCCCATTTAATGTTGCTAATTGTAAGATAAATCTGCCAGCTGTCTTGAAGCATTAAATATTACCAGTAAGGGCCAGAAATTATTCATTCTAAAGCTCTTGAAAAATGGGAATCCATTGAAACATTGAATGATTTTGTTGTCCAAATAGACTAGCATTCCAGGGAGCATCAGTATGAGTAGCAGCTGTGTAGATAAGCATCTGTCTGTCCTTAGACAAAGGCCAAAGTCAGTCCCAATACAGTTGTATAAAATCACCTATCCCAACTTGCTCCTTTGCCTCAAGGATAGATTGTGACTTCCAAGGTAGAACCAGTGTGGTGCTATGGTTTGAGTGTTGGACTGGAGGCCAGTCATGGAAATCGACTGACTTTGGGCAAGTTGAACTCTCTCAGCCTCAAAAGAAGGCCAAGGCAAACCTCCTCTGAGTAAATCTTGCAAGTAGAACACCATGATAGGGTGACATTAGGGTTGTCATAAGTCAAATATGACCTGAGAGCATACAACAACACACACATTTTATCCCTTCTTAATAAACCCCTTCCTGGTTGACTACAGGGAAACTTTAGTCAACCAGGAAGGAGTTTATTAAATTGACTCCTACAATAGACAGGTGTGTGGATCCTTGAGGTCTGAGGCCTAGAAAATCTGTTGAAAGAATTATCTGAAGCAGGAAAGAGAGAAGGGTCCTTTTTTATCAAACTTTTAAAAGTTACACACAAGAAGCAAGGAGTGGCATCACTGTGGAGTGTGGTGGTGCAGACTGCAGCGAGTGACACTCTAGGGAGGGGTTATACCCAGTGGGATAGTATATCCCAGAGGGAGCAGGGGCTGCCTTCCGGGCCCTGTGTGGCCATGGCCAAGCAATTCTCAGAAGGCTGGGGGCAGGGTGCTGAGACGGCGAAGTGCAAGCCCATCTCACTCCCAAGGCGTCATACTATGCACCATAGCAGCGAGGTAGTGCTCTTTTGGACCACCCCAGAAGTTCTGCCCCAGAAGCCACACTTCGCCACACCAGGTGACACCCCAGGCAGAAATGCCATTGGAAGCAAACTAGCTATATTCTGTCAATCTTATAGTTTTTATCTAGTAGCAAGCAAGAAGCAAGTACATTTCTATACCACCTATCAGTGAACTAAACATTCCCTAAACGGTTTACAATATGTAAGTTAATTGCCCCCAGCAAGCTGAGTATTTATTTTAGTGATCTCAAAAGGATGCAAGCCTGAGTCAAGCCTGAGCCCCTGGCTGGTATTGAACTCATGACCTTATGGTTTGTGAGTGAGTGGCTGCAGTACAGGCATTTAACCACTGTGGCACCAGGACTCTTACCCGCCACTAGGACTTTATTCCTAACTCTCTTTGAACTCCAGCCTAGTGCCTCTCGAAGTGATGGTATGTGAACTAATGCTGGTCCATAAGCCATCAACTGTTTGTCTACAGCAAGTTTCTAGGAAATATGATAAGAATATGGCACATTTATGATAGTGGCCCCAGCACATTGGGAGTGGGGAGTCAGATTATGTTGAGAAATGCCACACTAACCTCTTCCTCCCTTCTTTTGCAACAGCAATTCCAAAACAGCCTGGGATTTTTCTCTAAATACCCAACACACACACACACACACACACACACACACACACATGTTTTGCCAAAGTGATTATTAGCAGTGAATACATTTTCACTACATTTTGTTCTTGAAACAAGCAATATATGAGTGAGAACTATATATTCTACAGTTCTAGTCTTTGGCCTGATGAGATGGCAATCCTTATTCAATAGTTTTCTTTAACCTTCTGAACAGAAATATTGGTTGCACACAATATTGATTTTGTGGAGTCGAAGGCTTACATGGCCAGCATCCATAGTTTTTGTGGAGCTTTCGGGCTATGTTGCCATGTTCTAGAAGAGTTCCTTTCTGATGTTTCACCAGCATCTGTGGCTGGCGAAATGTCAGAAAGGAACTCTTCTAGAACATGGCCACATAGCCCGAAAGCTCCACAAAAACCTATAATATTGACTTTAGTCAATGTCTGGAGGGGAAACCACAGAAAAACTTGCCTTGAGCAATTCCAGTGAAGGACGATGGAAGATAAATGTAAAATTTTGAACCAATATCTTGATGTCAGTAATCAGTATTGTGTGGCACTCACAGAGATCTCATTGCTATTACCTAGTGGCTCCAAGACTTGCTGTTGGTCCATCTCTTTTTTTCTTGTCATCATTGACTGTTCATCTTTCCAATCTGAGTGTGCAAAAAGTAGGAGAAAAGTGCAGAGTGGAGCGACAGGACAATATCCTCCTCTTGCCTTGGGTTCTCCCTCTCAGTTTGTGCTCCTCACTTGTATCCTTTGGGCAACCAAGTGTTAGTTTCAGAATGGAACCCTATTTGTATGGATTTAATAATAATAATAATAATAATAATAATAATAATCTGTATTTTTTTACCCTGCATTTCTGCTGCAGCAATCAAGGCAGCTTACGTGACTAAAATATATTGGAATAATACATACAAAGTAGGGAGAGTACAGAAATTAGATGGAACTATTCTGAGAAGGTCTGTTGGATGAGATCCGTTTTAACAGATCTGGTTATTTGACGGATCTCTTCTGGTAAAGCATTCCATAGTTGGGGAGCGGCAGTGGAGAATGTCCTCTGGGATTTGTTGTCATCATGTAACTTCAAGTAACTTCTAGCTTGAGAGAACTGTAATGTGACCCATCACTCGGTTTTCTTGACAAGATTTTTTGACATAAGTTGAGAGAGTGTAACCTGGCCACGGTCACCCAGAGGTTTTCCTGGCTGAGTGGGATTTCAAACCCTGGTCTTCAGAGTTGTAGTCCAACACTCAAACTGCTACACCATGTTGGCTCTCTTGTCATGTCTAGAAATAATAATAATAATAATATTTTTTTAAAAAACACCTTACTACTTCTGAGATTCAGGTTAAGACAGAGTTTCTTGGCACTAGTGATGCAATTCTTCCCTAATTTTCTTTGCAAAGGAAGTAACACATAATTTAACTTTTTTTCTTGGTTCAAATCTTTGAAACTTCACAGTTTTGAAGACTATTCACAATTTCAGGCTTATTCTGCACATAATTTGTGCATGATATTTTTTCACAGAAAATGTAATTTCTGCAATGGGATGTTGTTTTTTGCACAAAAATTCTTTCTCGTGCACAGAATATACTGTTTTCTACACACAACAATGTATGAGCTTTGTATAGAGCAAGTCTGAAATTGAAAAGATTCTTATCAGTCCAGGATCCATCTCAGCAGGGTTTCTCAACAGTTGAGAAATATGAGGTTATTTGTTTATTTTTATGATTTTGGATACTTTTTAATTATTTTCCCAATCTCTACTCAGCACAAGACAATTTGTGGAGAACTCCTCATTCTCCACGAGAGTTTTCACTTGCAGTGCCAGAGCAAGACATAAAGCAGTTTTTACCCCTTTATGCTTTCTGTATTTTGAAAAAAAATGTCTCTATGCAAAATGAATACCCCTTTCCTTTGCAAAGTTAAGCATGCAGCAAGCAGAAAAAGATAGACAGATTGACTGCAAACAACCCATCTGCTGCTACACCTTTTACTAGTCTATGCAACAAGGTAATCATGATTGCATTTCTGCATTTTATAGTTTCTGCATTTTACAGAAATGTGCAAAAATAAGTCTAAAAATGTGCATAATTCCACTGGTCTGAATGTGTGTGTGTGTGTGTGTGTGTGTGTGTGTGTTCATTTCATCTCACAGTGAAGAAATATTTGCATGTATGTGTATGTGTTGCCTCATGTACTAGGCAACAATCAACTAAGACAGGTTTTACACTTTTGGTCCTGATACAAGTACTATCATATTCACAAGGAAATGTGGAAGTCCAAATAATATAGAATGCCATGAATTTACTCAGCATCAATATATATCTTAAAATAAATTTTTCACTTGTTTTAAATGGCCCAACCACAGTTCTTATTTCTCAACAGGATTCACAATAGCACTTGTGGCAAGAACACTTATGTTGAAAGATACCAGTAGCTATAGTATTTCCCTTCTGTCACTTCTGTCTTTCAGATAAAATATAGCTTAAACATGAACCATTTTTTTTTGCAATCCTCCCATTCTGAACATATTGGTGCTTTGTTTTGTTTTTTTTCTGGGGAAAAATATAAAATATTTTCTTTCTAAGCTAGATCTTTCAGACCACATTTTAGCTGCGGGCAATTTTGACTTTTTTTTTTTTTTTTGTAGTGGTAGAAATATAAAAGCTTGAAAGCACCATGAGATTATCCAGAATGCTCCAGCAGACTCTTAACTAGCATGGCCACTACAATAATAGACACATCTGTGTGGTCACCCATGTTTTAATTGCTCGTCAAAATTCTGTCATGTTCACCGTGGGCAAAGCAACATCCTTTTCAGCTGAAAACATAGAGAGAGAGATCACTCAAGCAATGCCACGAGCCAGAGCCTTCTACTTCCCATTTATCCTCACATTTCAGTTTCATTGTTGTTCACAGCTCCAGGATTGCGTGCACTTGAATCCCATTTTGGGTGCAATCTGTCACAAAAGCTAGTCGTGCAATACTCTCGAATAGCCCTTTTGAAAACAGCACACATGGAAACCACATCTGTGGAGAGTTTGTGGCAATCTACTGAACCGGAAGCTGCACTTAGGAATTCTTAAAAGCAGCTGGGCTAGATATTCAGCTCTTTCGGGGCAGGGCAGGAGACATTAGCATGGGGTGAGTGAAAAAGAAGCTAACCCCACAGGGGAGCATTGTATGGTGTGCTGCATGGAAATATTTATAGTGAACTATTTACCCAGATCATTTAATCACTTTCTGAGGCTATGGAGGCAGTAAGGGATAGATATCATCCTGTGATGAAATGAGGCTTTTATTCAAGATACGTTTCTGTTCATGCTAACCCACTATACTTTCTTTAAAAGAAATTATATTGGTCCATTTAAGGAAACAAGGAAAAGCGAATGGCGACCAAAGAACAACAGGAGTATGGCTGTGTTGATGTAGAGAAATCTCTCTAAACTTTTAAGATACAGCCTAAAAGGTATAGAATTCAGATACATAGACCTGTTAGTCTGGAATATCAGTATGGAAAGGGATCTTGTATTGCTTTTGAAAGTAACTAAGTGAAAGACATTGTAGCATATGCTTCTGTAGACTAGGAGCCTTATCTCATTATTTCATTTCATTTCATTCAACCTTTATTAGGCATAAAACAACATACATTTACAATAAAACTTCAATATAGTTATTATGAAATTTATACCATAAGCTTGTTGCCTCTACCAGAAAATTGGCCGTTAGCCTGGTAATATGCGGGTTCCAATCTTCCAATAAGTGTTCCACTGAGAGCCCATCCAAACAGATATTTATTTCCATTTGCCTCCTTAACAATGTTTCCCTAGGAATTATATACAATGGACAAAGCAATACATTATGATGGAAAACATCAGGAGCTTGATCATAATGACATCTATAATTCAAAAATGGGATCTGTAAACATTTGCTCCTGGTCACATTTGAGGGGCTTATATTCAGCCTTGCTAATAAAAAGGCCTTCCTCAACACCAGCAATGAAAAAGTTTGAAAATAAATCGGAATCCTATTCTGCAAGGGGGGGGGGCATACCGAGCATCAATGGAGAACACAATCTAGGAGGTGTTGGATACAACAGCTGATATTCTCTCTCTGCAAGGCAGACCCTGATATATTCAAGACACTCCTTTTCAGTTAGTAAAAAGAGGGAATGAAAATTTAATTCCATAGATATTACTTTACTTTCATAAAATTTAGCCTATCTGGCATAATAAACATCAGATAGAGGGAACCCTAAAAGGCAGATCTATTAGGCCTGAAATGGATCTTAAACCAAAACCTATAAGTCATCAATGCATTATTAAACAAAACCAGCAAGCAAATGAAAAGATGACCATGGGAGAGGGTCATAAAAGTGTCATAAAAGTGACCCATTTACCAAGCTGAAATAATCTGTTTGGTTAAAAATGACACATTTTTTTCATTTGCTTTCCAGGTTTATTTAATAATACAAGAAAGCGTTTGGTCTACTTTCTCAAATGCATGGACTCCTTCCTCAGATTCAAGGATCTGAGGAAGTAGACCAAGTCTCTGAAAGCTTATGTTACAAAGTCTTCTCTTCAATTAGTCTCAAAGGTGCTACAAGATCCATTTACACTCCAAAGGTTTTAGTTATTAAGGTAGGTAGGTAAGTAGGTAGTTTACAAAACTATCCCATCATTTTTCCAGAGAGTTCAGGACAGTTTGCCTGTTCCCCCCCTTCTCTCCAGTCCCCTTTATTCCCACAACAATCCTGTGAGGTAGGATAATCTGAGAGAAAGCAAGTGGCTCAAAGCCATTAACTGAATGCGACTCTTGAAAAGATTTGAACTTTAAAAGAAGTGACAGTACTCAGTCAGTTAAAAATACCTTCAGCACCAACCCATCTGAAATGCCAAGGGCTTGTCTAAATAAAAATGCCTTTGCCTGCTAATGAAAGAATGGCCTGGAGTGGGAAAGCAGGTCATCCTGGTTTTCCTTAACAGGAACTATCTATCTATCTATCTATCTATCTTCTATCTATCATCTATCTATCTATCTATCTATCTATCTATCTATCATCTATATATTCTAGACATTTAGGCATGATGAAACTGCATTGAAAAGATTCTTCAGCTCCTTCAAGAGATCTCAGCTCTGGCACAGAACTGAGATGGTCAGGTTTCCATTGTGCTTTCAATATTTTGTGCTAATTATGAATTTGTTTTGTGCATAACGTCTGCTCACTTAATGTAAGAATAGGCTGATTGGTTTAAAATTAATGCTGGAGTGTTTTCTCTCTCTCTCGTATGGCTCAAAAACTCTATGGCCAACATCCTGTTAGTGACTTACATGCATATTAACCACAGCTTGCATGGGCATAAGTCCCTTTTGGAAAGGGCACAAACGGATAGCCTTTTGCCCTTGTTCTCCATCCAAAAACCTTCCATGCCTGGCAAAGTCAAACTTGCTCAGAAGTAGCCGTTGTTGCTGTTGCTGCTGCTTACACTAAGGAAAGGAAGGTGGGAGGCAATTCAGACCATGGAGACCTGTTTGCTCTTAAGGGAAAGGGAAAGGCAGGTTCGCTCTGAGAGTGTATTGCCATTTCTTTCCCCTGGCAGAGCTCAGACCAGTTACTTCTCTATAGTCTGAATTGTCTCCCTCTTCTCTCTCTTCCTCACCAGTAAGTGACAGCAGCAAAAGCATCTACTGGGGACTGACAGATCCTGGACAGTGGGAGGATATAGAATTCCAGCAATGCATGCTATAGGATCTCATCTAGTTTTTGCAGACTAGCAAGTTCACACAAACAAGTTCAAGAAAGTTTGCAAACTAGCTAATTCACACAGCCAACAAAGCAAATTTTCTAGTATTGCACATTTCGTAAATTGTTTGCTGAACTTTCATTGGTTGCCTCATGCTGCCCAATGGTTGGGCTGGCTCTATCTGTTGCTTCTATGATGGTAAAGCAAGATAAAAGGAGAGAAGGAGAAAAGGAAAGAATAGCCTTTCCCTAATGGAAGGAATAAGCCTCCCACGCCTTAAATAATTTTGTCCGTATTTATTTATTTATTTTCTTGCTGCCTGAGAACAACAAAAGAAGACCCGCTAAACCAAGACTGCATCTACATCTCAGAATCAATGCAGCTGGAGACCAGTTTAATTGCCATGGCTCAATGCTATGGAATTCTGGGATCTGTAGTTGTGTGAGCTCTCAGTGAGAGAGCTCTGGTGCCACAATAAATTACAAATCCCAGGATTTCATAGGATGCAGCCATGATTGTTAAAATGTTGTCAAATGGCATTAATTCTGCAAAATGGCAGCAGTATAAGAGTGCATCTACACTAAGGATGCAAGAAGAAGAAGAAGAAGAAGAAGAAGAAGAAGAAGAAGAAGAAGTCATAATAAAAACATTTCCTACAACCCAATCCCTAACCTCCCACCCCTTAAAAGTGAATTAAACTAACACAAATTAAAATAACCAAACAGGAATATAAGCAATATAAAATGATAAAACCAGTTAATCTTTGTGCAGCATAAGCGGTGGCATCAGAGTTCATAAAGTCGGAAACTAGCTGGAAAATTCTAGGACTAAATTTTGGAGCCAGAAGAGATTAAGCCGTTTCCGGGAAGGCCTGCCGGAAGAGCTGTGTATTTTCAGCTTTTTCAAAGCAGTCAAGGGTCGTAATAAGATGGATCTCATCCAGCAGGCCATTCCATATCTGTGAGTGGTTGTAGAGAAGGCCCTATGGGAGGTTTGCCACAGCCTAGTCTTCATGGGCTGAAGCAGGTTCCTCCCAGAGGACCGGAGTGCGTGGGGGGAATCATACGGGAAGAGGTGGTCCCTAAGATAGGATGGACCCAAGCCATGTAGGGCTTTAAAGGTTAAAACCAACACCTTGTACTGTGCCTAGAAACTGATCGGCAGCCAGTGGAGAGATTTGAGCACAGGTGTTATGTGGTCTCTCCTAGATGTTCCGATAACTAGCCTTGCTGCCATTTTTGCACCAATTGAAGTTTCCGGGTTAAGCACAGGGATAGTCCCATGTAGAGCGCATTACAGTAATCCAAACGTGAGGTTACCAGAGTGTGTACCACAGTTTCCAGATCCTTCATGTCCAGGAAAGGGTGCAGCTGGCGTATCAGCTGAACCTGATAACAGGCACTCCTGACCGTCGCATTCACCTGACTAGTCATGTGAAGCGACAAATCTAGAAGCACCCCCAGACTGCGAACAGAGTCCTTCAAGGAGAGTGTGACTCCATCTAGGACTGGGAGTTGTATTCCCAGACCTGGTTTTGGGCCTGTGACTTTCAGTACCTCTGTTTCATCTGGATTTAGCTTCAATCTATTTTTCCTCATCCAATCCATTACTGCTCCAAGGCAGTCATTGATGTCTGAGCTGACGATCTGGTCATGGAGAAGTATATCTGAGTGTCATCAGTGTACTGATGACACTGTGCTCCATGCCTCTGGATGATCTCACCCAGTGGCTTCATATAGATGTTAAAAAGCATGGGGACAGGATGGTGCCTTGAGGGATGCCACAATTAAGATCATTTTTGGAGGAGCAACTGTCCCCGAGCCTCACCCTTTGGGATCTGCCAGAGAGGAAGGAATGGAACCACCACAATGCAGTGTCTCCAATTCCCAACTCCCTCAGCCATCCTCCCTCAGAAGGATGGAACGATCTATTGTATTGAAAGCCACTGAGAGATCCAAGAGCACCAACAGGGTCACACTACCCCTGTTGATGCTCAAGCAGAGGTCGTCAGCCAGAGCGATCATGGCAGTCTCAACTCCATATCCTGTCCTGAAGCTGGTTTGAAATGGAGCAAGGTTTCAAGACAACTTGTAGTTTGGAGGCGACTGCTCTCTCAATCACCTTGCTTAAGAAGATAGTTGTCTATAGTTGTTCCTATCCAGGGGGTCAAGGGAAGGTTTTTTCAGGAGAGGCTTCACTGCTGCCTCCTTCAAACAAGATGGTACAGTAACTGCCAGGGCTCCATCTTACAGAATCCTGGGATTTTTTTAGTTTTCTAAGGCATCAGCATTCTTTGGCAGAAAAGACTAAAGACCTTGTAAAACTACAAATCCCAGGATTCCATAGAATGGAGGAACAGCACTTAAAGTGGTGTCATACTGCATTATTTCTACAGTGTAGGAGCACTCACTTTCATAGTTCACAATGTTCAAGCCTGACCAAGTTCTTTAGCACCTAAGACAGAAAATTCCACAAGTATTTCTCCCTGTGAATAAAGATATAATCCATCTATACAATAAAGTATAGCAACAAATGGTATCCATTCAAAATCAGCTATTTAGGGGATTTTCTTCACTCTTTTTAACTGGCCCTGGTTTCTGTAGTTTGCTTAAATGCGAGTCCTCAAACAGGTAAGCCCTGAAAAGCCCTGAAAAGTAGTCCTTGGGATTATATAAGGTTGTCTGACAGTATTTCCACACTAAATTACTCTGGCCTGTACCTTTCAAAATATCTTCAATGCAACATAACATTTTTTAAAAAGTTAGTTCTCTTTTCAAGAGAAAATGAGTTTCTGGTGAAATCGTGGGAGACACTAGTTGGGTGTTCACCGCACAGCTCCTTCGTTTTGCATTATGGGACTGCATTCATTTGCAAAGAGGCTGTTAGTAATTAAAAAGAGAGAGAGAGGAATGCAATTGAACAGAATCACAAAATCATAGAGTTGGAAAGGGCCCTATAGGCTATTGAGTCCAATCTCTCACTTATTGCAGGAAATCCAGTTAGAGCATCCCCAGCAGGTAGCTGTCTTATTTCTGAAGACATCCAGAAAAAGAGACCCCACCACCTCTCCACGTAATTGGTTCTATTGCCAAACAGCTCTTACTGTCAAGATGTCCCTTGTAATGTTCCATCACAGTTTACCCTCATGTAACTTAAAATGATTAGACCTTTGAATATTCCAAATTAGAATCACAGAATCCCAGAGTTGGAAAAGATCCGAGGGCCTCATTCCCACTACATTTTAAAATGGTTTGCAAATTGGTTTGAAGCCATTTAAATGACCATGGTTCGCACTTGAACTGAATTGCTTAAGCGGTTAAGAGAGGGGGGGCATGTGCAAGACCCACTTAATGCACTCCTTTTTGACTTGGAACTTGGAAACATTACTTTTTAAACACAACAGCCTCCAGAATTCCCCAGATATCACAACCACTAGCCTTGTGGCTTTGTACTTGTACACCGCCCTGATCGCAGGAAGGGCGGTATAAAAATAAAGCTTATTATTATTATTATTATTATTATTATTAGGAGGTTTTGAAAGCTGTGGTACAAAATGTACCCTTCCTCCTCCTCAAGCTCTACTTTTGAATGCAATTTTATTTAGTGACAGAGCAAAAAGTTATAGTGAAGGCATTACTTCCCTCAGATAGGCAAGTTTGAGCCTTGGGGGCAGTTTTTGCTTCCTACACTAAAGTCCAGTCCCTCACTCTGCCAGGCCTCTCAATAATGATTGGTGTGCTGAAAGTCAATGAACGAATAAATAAACACAGGGTTTTTTTAAAAAATAAGAAAGAGGTTTCTTTCTCATTTGAACTATATGTATCACCATGGATACTGCGTTCTATTTCCAGAAAGTTTTCGCTTAGCAGCCAAAAGGCCAATAAAAGAACTACTGGAGACAGATTTCAAATCTAAATTTTTCATCATTAATTAACATGTTCCCTTCTTTTTTTCAATATAGTTTAAGATCACATGCAAGAAAGTTATTACTGCTGTTACTTTTTTAAAACAACAGTAATAGAGTTGTGATTTATGGACAAGAGAGACATGGAAATGCTACTCTTCTTAGGATCTGAGTGTCTGAAGGACTTCCCACATTAATTTACATGAAATTTGAAGTCATCTTCAGCATCTCTTCTTCGGGTGACGGTGCCACTCTATCTGTGGAGCTTTCTCCATCACCTGAATGGTATTATAGTATGATTTCCCCACTAGTTAACGGTCAACTTTTGTTGTATCTGGGAGGACTCAACTATTGTTATTCTGTTATTGCTGGAAAGAGGAAATAAAGTTCTTGTTGACTAATCTGTCATTTACACCAGTAATTCTCAGCCAACCTTGCTGGTTGGGCCTGGTGAAAAAAAATAGTCCAACACATCTGCAGAGTCTCAGGATGGGGAGGGTGAACTGGGGCACAAGAAGAACCATTTCCCATGGCTAGTGTTCCCCAGAACCACTGAACTCCCTTTCTCTGGAGTTTAGCCACAGTAAAAATTTTATAGATGATCATGTAAGATGTTAAGTGGTCTGGTTTTCAGTGACAGGTGAAGCTACATAGATTGGGGGAGGCAACTCTGACCAATCTAGAAGGAAATTTTGCCTGCCCTCAACTGTGGACCATGAATTCACGCAAAGGTGTTTTTAATGTTTTTTTCCAACGCTAGAAGTTACCAGAAGTCTATTATTTGTTTTGGAGGAAAGATTCCACCTACCTACCCACTTCTTGGAATGTCAGTTCTCCTTTTTAGATTTTTTTTTCTTACTGGGGTGCCTTGGGAGCCACAGAAATGGATGTAGGCTATATGTGGCCCACCCCAGTTTAAAATCTGGGAATTGGGAAATAGTGTTGGGTTTGGGGCTTACATGGACTCTCGACCAGTAGCAAAGAAGTAAGAAACAAATTTTCATAGGTCCAAAACACACTATAGAAATAATCCAGTTTGAGATTGCTTTAATTGCCCTGGCTCAGTGCCACGGGATCCTGTGAATTGTATTTTATTGTGGCACCAAAGCTGTCTGATGGAGAATGTCTCACACAACTACAGTTCCCAGAATTCCCTAGCATTGAGCCAGAGCAGTTAAAGCAGTCTCAGACTGGATTATTTCTGCAGTGTGTTTTAGACCATTATTTTTAGATTACCGGTATGCACATGCATGCCATGGCAAAAACACTGCCTTAATTTAGCAAAATCATTACAATCCAATCCATCAGATGCATGCATTGCTATAACACTGATATGCTATGCATGTATTTTTATAATGTAGATATACACCCCTCTGGAACATCTCATAGCAATGATCTTATTACAAAATGGGTACATACTTCTCATAAACATTCATAGAGCAAGGGCCTCTTTTAAAATTGTGGTTGCCATCTACAATTTTTAATTGGATTGGCATTAGATTATTGCCTCAGTCAGTGAAACCATGAAAAACTGGTTGTTCCAACTGACCATTGAGATTAAAAGTTGCATCCCTCCTTAAAAACAGTAAATAAGGCAGAAAGCTCAGTCAGAGTTAAGAGAACTTTTCTTGTATTCATACACTTTGCACACTCAAGACTTTGTATCTGACTACAAAATGTCAAAAGCAAAGTGTTTGCTTTTCACTCACTGGTATGGACACTTCTCAAAGTTGAAACAGGAGTTCCACTTTAGGAATCATTATTGAACTATTTACAAGAAAGGAATTGTGTTGGAGTTCCTAAAGCCTTGCCTTTGGTGTCCTCATCTTCAAGAAAATGACAGTTAGTGACGCAAGCTAAGAAGGTATAAAGAGAATACTAAGAACTTTTGAAGTGCAATTGCTTCTTCAGGTCACTTCAGGGCAGATAAGAAGGCCAAGCTGGTGAATCAAGGATCCACCTTTATTGAAAGAAATGTATTTCCATCTCACATTCCAGCAGACCAGAATCTTGGTAGCTTTCCATCAAGCTAAAATTCCTAGCAAATATTTTGTTTTTCATTTCAGGCCTGGCATCCAGCTGGCCATTTATAGACTCCTTTCTTGTAAACAACACAGTCCTTGTTCCTTTCCACCAGAAGGCTGCTGACAATGAGATACGTTGGATGTAACCTTTGTTGTGTCAGTTTGTTGTTCTGAAGAAAAGTTCCTGAAACTACAGCACACAATTCTAAAGGGAGGTAAGCATTTTCTAAGTTAGCCCAAGTGAAACCATATTAGTTCCTTCTTCGTGTCCTAGAGCCATCCTGGTACTATATTTGTAGAAACACAGAATGTCCGGGAATGTCTTGCAATATCAATACCTCTCTAGAATGATGGATAAAACTCTTTCTTGTGGTATAGGTAATTCTCATTGAGGGACTAGTCCTGTACCAGAACTATAGGACATTGTTTTGCACTCCAGGAAATTGTTCTACACTGAATCAAACTAATAGTGTTCCACCTAGATCAATGTTTATATTTTTATTATTTTATTATTTCATTGCCATATGAAGAGAGACTTGGGAGCTGGGTATGTTGAGCCTGGAGAAGAGAAGGTTAAGAGGTGATATGATAGCCAAATATCTGGAGGGAAGTCATGTTGAGGATGGAACAAGCTTGTTTTCTTCTGCTTCAGAGACTAGGACATGAAACAATGAAGGCAAACTACAGGAAAAGAAATAACATCTCAACATTAGAAAGAACTTCCTGACAGTAAGAGATTTTTTGATAGTGGAACACATTCCCTCAGAGTGTAGTGGAGTTTCCTTTGGATGGCCATCTGTTGGAGATGCTTTGATTGTGAGTTTCTGCATGGCAGGGGGTTGGACTGGTCTCTTCCAAATCTATGATTCTATGGTTCTATGATCTTGAAGAAGAAAGGAAAGAGAGAAACAACTAGAGGGAGGAATCTCTGTATGACCAACGATCCCCTGGAATTTCTGGTCCACTTGTCTAGATGATGATGATGATGATGATGATGATGATGATGATGATGAGTGGCTTATAATTTGTTAATTAGACATTACAATCTAAAAAGACACAACGCAAAAGGAGAAGGGAGAGGTGATAGGGAAGGGGGAAAGTCCAGCAGATCTTTTCTCCCTCGGAGGCCTGGACCAAGGCAGATGGATTGGGGAGGGCTCTTCTCCCCTTCAGGCAAGGCCTGTTGGAGCTGGCTTGCCTTTCTCTCCTCCTCAAGATGGTGGATGGAGGGAGGGCTCTTCTTGCTTGCAGGCAAGGCCTGTTCAAGCTGGTATGCCTTTCTCTCCTCCTCAAGATGGTGGTAGATGTCTAGATACCTTGATTATTGATGGCCATGCATTCCAATCTACAGTTGAGCAAATGAGGAAAGCTTTAAAGACAGTGGGATTAGAAGAGAGGCATGTGGGAAAGCCTTGTTGTTTTGTGCCTTCAAGTCATTTTGTATTTATGGCAACCCTAATGTGAACCTATCATGAGGTTTTCTGGGAATGTGAGTGTGTGACTTGCTTAAGGTCACCCGGTGGGTTTCTATAACAGAGGTCCAGAACACACTGCAGAAGTAATCCAGCTTTAGACTTCTGTAACTGCCCTGGTTCAGTGCTAGGGATTCCTGGTTTATTGTGGCACCAGAACTTTTTGACAAAGAAGACTAACTGTTTCATGAGACTACAGCTCCCAGAATCCCCCAGCATTGAGCTAGGGTGGTTAAAGTGGTCTCAAACTGGATTATTTCTGCAGTGTGTTTTGGATCTGAGTTTCCATAATTAAATGCTGTACAGGTATCTACCACCATAGTCTATTGCTAAAGACACTACACCACACTGACTGTCCTGTGGAAAACAGCCCTTCACATCCATTTTATCTATGGATTCAAACTTTCACAGACTGAAAATATTTCAAAAAGATATAAATTCCAAATTGGCTATTTTATATAAGGGACACCATTTCACTATGCCATTGCATTTAATGGAATTTGAGCATCCACAGATTTTGGTATCCACGGTGTGTCCTGGAACCAAACCAGGACCCACTTATACTAAAAATCCCCTCTCTCTAATGGCAAATGGGAAAGGGTGTGTGAAGAGAATTTGTACCAATGTGTAACACATCACCATCTCCTACAGAAATGAACAGGAAGAGGGAGAAGGAGGGAAGCATCTCTGTGTGACAGCAGGCACCTGAAAGTTAGTTAATACATCATAGATTCGTTGCTTAGTTTCATTAGTTATCAATGTCCGCACATTACATTCTATGGGTGGGTAAAGGAAAAGTTTGAGTGTTTGTGTGTGTGAAGCCTGTTCAGAAGCATGCTAGGCATCGTACACTGTCTAAGCATGCTTTTTGAAATAACCAGCAGGAGGCAGTAATGTGAAGATAACATTTGATTGAAGTTGCGTTTCTAGCACACAAAGCTTTGACCTATTGCCTGCAAAGCATGCCTTCCAACACTGAACTGGAGTCTCTCCAAAACTAGAGGGGTCATATATTTTAATGCTCTCCATAAAGAAATTCATGCAGCAGTGGAAAACAGAAGTTACAAATCTTTTCCCCATGATAGTTAATGTGAAAAAATATATTTTATTCTATTTTGTTTTATTTTATTTTACTTAAAGTCAGGTGAACCATCAGAAATATGGAATGCTCCAGGCATAGGTTGACCCCTTGACATTACCTCTCCCCACTTGTCCAGAATTGGCCACATGGTCAATTTCCATTGCCATACTGATGAAGCCAGTGCAATCATTTATCTTATTGGACAACCACTTCTTCTTCATCCGCCTGAACTGCTTCTCCTCCTCCTGTGTATACTTAAAGAAAGCCATCCAGGGATAATACAGAGTACATTCCTATTATTGGGAGGACACTTTCTCCCCCAGGGCATTTGAGTACATTCCCAGGCAATTTGTGCTTTCTGCCATAAGATAAGCACTTTGCATTAATTCATGATGGACTGTATTTGCAACTGACACATGTAGAAAGGAGACTTTATCAGCTATTTTCTTTTCCCCCTAAGTAGTATTTTTTTAGGAGATCCTCTTTACACTTGACCCTGGAATATGATTTGAGTGCCATTGTAAATGAGGAAAGTGTAGCCCAGAAGCTCCTCCAACAATTCACAAATAAAAACCAGGACATCTGTGGCTGAGTAACATCAGAGTGTAGTTTAGATGGCAAAAGACATTAATGAGGAACAAGACACAAGCTTTAAAAACTGGCATGATTTGTAGATGATTTTCAGGTGATTTAGCACCTGAAGATTGTGCCAGAATGCTTTGAAAACATGCACAAATGTGGCAGGTTGCCTTACCCCCATTCTTCAAAGCCCCCTTCCCCTAAAGGCCTGTTTCTGAAGAGATGTGAAATTACTTCTGATGTGTCCAGACATGTAAGTGTGGTGCATATTTCCCTGTACATATCATGTGCTTACTTACCCCTGATGTATATAGTGGGACAACAGAGCACATGTACCCCAGGTGTGGAAAGAGTATTTACAAAGAAACATCAAAACTAATTTTTAAAAAATCAAGTTTCTTGAGTGTCAAGAAACCCTGATGAGGAAAAACCGGAACTAACTGGAATCTTCCCATTTCAAGACTTATTCTGCACAAATTTCACACAATTTTGTGAATTTTGCATCAAAAATTGTGTGAAATTTGTGCAGAATAAGTCTTGAACTGGGAAGATTCCTGTTAGTTCCAGCATTTTATGTAAAAGAAACAGCATTTTATGTAAAGGAAACAGCATTTTATGTAAAGGAAACAGCATTACTTTCTGTGCAGAAAATACTGTTTTCTGAGTAAAAAAGAAGGTGAATTTTGTGCAGAATGTGTCCTGAACTGCACCATTTTCTGTGCGGAAGATAATATTTCTGCACATATTATCGTATTATTCTCTGAGAAAAAAAATCATTAGCGAATTCTGCATTGAATAAGTCCCAAACTGCAAATAGACATTTTAAAATGTTCAGTTTTCTAAGACTTTCTCACAGTTGGAAGTAAATTTGTTAAAACTATCCATTGCTTCCTTCGAGAACAAGTTTAGCTGAGAGTTATATCCATAACATAATAAATAATTAAAATAATAAAATTGTCTTTATATCCCGCTTCTCTATAAACGTGGGGAACATTTGTCTCATGGAGAGTGTATGAAGGTCTCCACTGGATCTTACTAGTGCTACAAGTTTTCTTTCATGTGCATTTCTTTGATGAAGAAATTGGCAATTTTTGGCAAGCTCCTATCAAAGAACTCATGCAATGAAATTTTCAGTCATATGCAAAGGACAAATTTATGAGGGTGTATCCACATTGCAGAAATGAAGCTGTTTGACACCACTTTACCTGTCAAGACTGCATCCTGTGGAATCTTGGAATCTGTAGTTTTGTGGGACACCATGGCTCTCTGACAGACCAGGCTGAATATCCCAGTAAACTACAAATCCCAGGATTCCACAGGATAGACTCATGACAACGTGGTGTCTAACTGCTTTATTACTGCAGTGTGGAAACCAGGAAAGGGTCATTATGGAAAGGAAAGTGGACTTCCTCTTTGGTGACTTCACAGTTGTTTTCTCCGACAAAAAGAGGGGTTTGAGTTTCCTAGCTCTAACTCTGTTGTCACTGACAGAGGACATGATGGATAGGACTTCACCACCTCTGCTTCCTCCTCTTCTCATCCACATCTCTACTGTTACAACTGGAAATGCAATATGCATAGCAAATATGGTGCATTCCCCACCATTTCTGTATCTCTTAAAGGTTGCAGTGTGCAGGCACTAGCTTTTGCATGTTACTGCATCCAGAATGTTGTGGCATCATGGCAACTGTAGCCTCCAGGCCCAACTGATAAAGCATAAACCACAGGCTTGCTGCTTAGAAGCCTGTAGTACATGCCAATGATAATAATCTGGGACTAGGTCGGAAGAAGTACTTATTATGTCCCCCTCTTCCAGGAGTGGGAAGCTGTGCACTTTAAGAGAACTGGCAGCCAGGAAAAAATATTCCATTTGCCTTGCAGCTTGGATGGCCTTGGTGCTGTACTAAGAGATGAATTTCTCTAAGCTTGTAGGTCCTCCTACTGTGCACAATTCCCCTCGGCCATTGGGGGTGTGTGGGTTTTTTTGTTAGTTTTTCAGTTATAGGGGTTAGTGAGTATTTGGGGAGGAGGTGATCTTTACTTATTAAGAGGTGCCACCCACTAATTTGTAGGGAGAATGAGATAAGGCAGCAGCTAACGTTCAAGCATAAAAGTCAATACCTCCCAGAGCCTGATAGAAAAATCTCACTCTTCCCCGACCTCTTCCATTTTTCTTCCTGCAGTGTTGTTTCTGGTGTGATCTCACAGTCAGTAAATTTGTCACTTCAGGACTTGGACCGGCTCCAAGCGGTTTTAAAGTCACTTGCTCAGGCGAAAAAAGAAGAAGAATGGTTCATTGGGGAGGAAATGAACCTAGAGGGCATTGTTGCAATTAGAGAGATAAATGGCTGTGGGCTTTAATTAGACTGCTAGGTACATATTCAGTACTGTGATTTCAAGAAAACCCCAGCTCACACAACCAGAAAGCAGGATGTTAAATCGAATCAGTGCCTGCAGGAGTAAAGGAGATGGAGGGGAGAAGCCATTTTGTTTAATGCTGTCTTTATTTATAAACATGCTACAATTGGTTAAAGAAGTGGGGGGGAGGGGGCTGTTGTGATGATTATTTGCAATTTCCCTTTGCTCCATACCCCCAGGTAGGTACAATTGTATTTAAAATTTTACCAAACCAATTTACATGGAGATGTAGAGATTAGGATGAGAGAATACCTCACATTGGGAAGATTCATCCTTTATGATAATTAATTAGGAGCTCCTAAGAAACTTCTACTCTGTAGATAACATGAACAGCAAATGCTCATAGAATCATAGGGGCTGTAAATACCGGCATCCAAGGCAGGCATTGGGGTGGAGTGGGGTGTGGCATCCGCACAATAAAAGCCCCAATTCCACTCCCATGCCGGCATGACGTCATGCACCACACTGCACAGCAGGCAGCATGACAGCACTGCTTTAGTGCTGCATCCAATGATGTAGTGCCAAAGGAGCGCTGAAAAGCCATGGTGGTGGTGGCTATTGTTTTTTGCAGCTCCTTTTTGTGCCACGGAAAGGCCAGATCAGGGCCACAATGTGCAATTGCCGCAGCCCTGATCTGGCGAAGAAAGACAGGGCTGCAGGCTGCCCCTTAGGAGCGGCCTGTTCAGCCTCATAGAATCATAGAGTCGGAAGAGACCACAAGGGCCACCCATTCCAACCCTTTGCCATACAGAAACTCACAATCAAAGCACCCTCAACAGATGGCCACCCAGCACCAGTAAAGATGCTATAATGGGGAGGGTATCATTTGTTCAGACAGGTTCCTCCTCCTTCTGGCCATGCAGCAATAGGGACATTTTCAAAGTCCAGGAAATTTGAAATCCAATGGCATCTCAACAGGGACCCCTCTTTTGAAATCCAGTATGTCCCCATTCCAGTGAGGCCAAAAGGAAGAGGAGCCTGCCTGCACAAGATATATCCTCCCCAGTATACCATCTTTACTAAGGACTGAAACAACATGCAGGCATCCGACTAACATCTCCCATTTTTCCCCTCCTGTTTGGTTTGTAACATCTTGTCTGATGAAGAAACCCATGGAGCTTTGAAAACTTGCAAAAAGTATATTGTGCTTTTTGGTTGGCCAATAAAGGTATCACTGATGGATTTTTGTTTGCATCTCTTAAAATCAAGTTTAAAAAACCCAAAATTCCTTATTTTTCTGGAAACCATGGAAGTGACTTAGAGAGCTGAGTATGTTTAGCCTGGAGAAGGGAAAGTTAAGAAGTGACACGATAGCCCTGTTTAAATATTTGAAGGGATGTCATATTGAAGATGGAGCAAGCTTGTTTTCTGTTGCTCAAGAGAATAGGACCCAGGACTGGATGGATTCAAGATACAAGAAAAGAGATCTGGCCTAAACATTAGGAAGAATGTCCTGACAGTAAGAGCTGTTTGACAGTGGAACATACTCCCTCAGAGTGTGATGGAAGAGACTCCACTATACACTGAGGGAGGAGACTTCTTTGGCGGTTTTTAAACAGAGGCTGGATGGCCATGTCAGGGATGCTTTGATTGTGAGTTCCTGCATGGCAATGGGTTGGGCTAGGTGGCCCTTGAGGTCTCTTCCAACTCTATGATTCTATGATCCTATTCTATGATTCTGTTTGCCCTAGCTCTTGATCTAGAACCCTCCATTCTGATGCTGGGTGGTTGTTTAAGAAGCATCCCACTGTGCAACTCCCTTGCTCTGAGGAGAGACTGAGAGGCTCTTGAGATCGATGCAGGGCAACCCGTTCTGACCTCAGAGCATGTGACATGCCACCATGCCAGTGTGCCAGCTGGCACAGCAGAACATGTGTATGAACAGCCACCCAGCATCACATTGGAGGGCCCCAGGTAATGGGAGGATATCGAGGCAGCTTTGGGCTATCTCTGGGCTATCCTTGGGGTATTCTAGCCCATACAGACACCACAACCACCAAAATGGGCTAGAATAAACCAATTCATTTTTTTTACTAGTTCCAGAATAGAACCTCTTTTATGACTTTTATGCAGTGGCTCCAGGGATGCACGTGGCCCCTAAGAAAGTTTTTGTGGTCCTCAACACCTCTAGAATATCTAGACTGACCTTTGTTTGGCCAAAAAAAAAACAAAAACAAAAAAAAAAAAGAAAGAAAGAAAGAAAGAAAAAAGAAAGAAAGAAAGAAAGAAAGAAAGAAAAGAAAAAGAAGAGGAGGTACTCCTGGAAGCCTCTAAGAATAACCATTTTCTTTTAAAACTGGTTTCAATGTCTCTCTGTACTGTTTAGCATGAAAATGACCCATGGGTTTGCTTGTTTGGGTTGTGTTTTTCAGAAGTCTGCCTGGACCCTGAGGGTCTCAGGACATAAAAGTGGACCCCAGTGCTGTCATAGCTGCCCTCTTTGCTTTAAGACCATGATAGGGAAAGTACAGCCAAAGAGTGTTTTTTCTTGCCAAAGCACTCAATATTTTCTTTAAAAAAAGAGGGGACAAAATATGCTCCCAGTCATCCAAGCTACAGCGACAGCACAGCAAAAAGTGACAGTTGGGTTGAATTCCATCCAGAACCCCCACCACCAAGAGACAAAAATAACTTTCATTAACTTTCCTTATTGGTTTGGAATGAGATAAAACAAAATGAAGAACAGACTTGTAGTTTAAATTTATAAATTTTAAAACAAAAACATTGTATAAATATGGAGTCTAAAAAATAGTAATTAAATCCAAAGTATGTATATATTTTATGTAAAAAGAGAAGACATGAAAAGAAGAGGAAAGAAATTGGTACATTGGTGGGCTAGTATGTTATGTGAAATTGTAAGGGGTTGAGGGGATGTAAATATAAATGACTTGTTTGTTTGTTTTTGTAATTTTGTTTGTTAGGTCCCCATGTCAGGTTTAATTCTGTATGTCGGTGTGATTTTAATGTCAATAAAAATATTAAAACGAGAGAGAGACAAAAATAAAGCCAACACAAGCATTGGAAGTAACTACTAGTTTAGCTTTAGCCGCTTTTGGGGTATTTCTATGGGCAGATGCAGTAGTGAAAACTACTCCCACCTCCTGTACAGTTGATTATCACTGCATAAAAGGCTCAGCAGACAATGCATGCTCTGAGGATGAGAATACACATATATGCCACACAGAATAAGAAGAATGGGTTACCTGTATGTGTTGAAACAAGAAGCATAGTAGAGAATTGGGATGGAAGGAGTTAATCGCATTGATCTTTCTGAGGCCTGAAGTTCTGGGTCAACTCTATCATTAGGCGACGTGAAATGTGCACTTCAGCAAGAACATGGTGAAGGGTGATGAATGGACAGAGCTGTGTGTGCCCGCTCCTGTGCTACTGGCTAGCTTTCGGCTAACAATCAAATGCCCACTTGTATAGAAAGTGCATACTGCAACTAAAGAAATTTCTGAAGATTGAATAGCCCCTGACAAATTCCAATTGGTGATAAGGCTGAAATGTTTTTGGCTTTGTAAAAAAAAAAGGGGGGGGGGTGACCATTGCATAATATGTGGGACTTTGTCCCCTCTCATTTTTCCAAAGTGCTTTGTAAATTTGAAAATTTGTTGTTGAAACTTGGAAAAATTTTCCAAGGGGTCAGTGTATTTACAGCTACCCCTTCTATCTTGATTTCATATCTTGATTTTAGTAAGGGCTTTGACAAGGTCTCCTATGACATTCTTGCAGGGGGAAAATTAGTAAAATATTGGCTAGACAATGTGACTGTTCGATGGATTTGTAACTGATTGAACTCAAAGGGTTACTTACCTGGCAGGGGAGACACCATGATCATGAAAGTGGTTTCCCTAGGGCGAAGTTCACCCAGTGCTAGCCAACATCTTTATCAATGACTTGGATGATGGAATAGAGGACATATTTATGAAATCTGCAGGTGAAACCAAATTAGAAGGGGTAGTCAATACCCCAGAGAACAGGATCAGAATTTAAAATGAATTTAATAGATTAGAAAGCTGGGCCAAAACTAACAAAAGGAATTTTGACAAGGAGAAATCTTGAGCACTATACTTGGGCACTAAAAATGAAATGTACAGAAACAGGATAAGTGACACCTGGCTTGATAGCAATGCATGTGAAAGGTGTCTGAGAATCTTGGTGGATTACAAGCTGAACATTAGTCAGCAGTATGATGTGGCAGCTAAAAAGGCCAATACAATTCTAGGCTGCATCATTAAGTGTCTGAAGTGTCTAAATGAAGGAAAGTAATAGTGACACTTTATTCTGTTTTGTTCAGGCCTCACGTGGAATCCTGTATCTAGTTCTGGGCACCACAATTCAAGAAGGATGTTGGAAAGCTGGAATGTGTCCAGAGGAACAAATGGAGAAAGGTCTGGAAACCATACCTTATGGGAGTTAGGTTGCTGTGTATATTTAGCCTTAGGAAGAGAAGATTAACAGGTAACATGATAGCCATGTTTAAATATTTAGAAGGATGTCATATGGAAGAAGAAGTGAGCTTGTTTTCTGCTGCTCCAGAAACTAGGACATGGACCAATGGATGCAAAGTACAGGAAAAGTGACTCCACCTAATGTAGAACTAGCACTGTTTAGATGATCCAGCACCAAAGGAGCACCATAAAGCCACAGCGCCAGCAGCTACCTTTCCATGGAAAGGCCAGATTGGGGCCATGGTGTGTGGCTGCTGTGGCGCCTATCTGGCAAAGACAGAGGTGGCTCCAGGCCGCCCCTTCAGGGGTGGTCTGCATAGCCCTTCCCTCTTCTTTAGATCAGTTTGGAAGAACCATCTGTCTCCAATTCTATGTCAATGTTTGTGGTTCCATAAGGAGGGGACCCTGCTGCCATCGTGACAGCCTTGAGAAGTCTAGGCTACGAGTACATGTCACTTTCCAGACCTAGACAATGCAGGAGAGTGAACTTCATCAATTTCAGTGCATTTTTCTATTGATTGTATTGCTGGTTTCTATGGAAACAGACACAGAGGAGGTAATTAAGATTAAGGTTTAGAGCTGGGGGGGGGGGAATTGGAGTTTTTTTAGCAGTCCATCCATCATGAACATTCGGCTGAAGTCCCTTGGAGTGAAATATTTCTCGGTCTGCATAGAGTAATGTCTGAAACAATTGCATTAAAAACAAACACTGTTTGTTAAGAAGGAGACAATACTGATAGATTTGTTTCAGGTTTACCCTTTTAGAAAGCTTTTCACATGATGATCCAGCTAGCTAACTGGGACTTTCAAAACAACTTTCAAAAAATACATGATTCCCATGTATCAATGTACAGTAGAAAGATTTTTTCAGGACTAAATGTAATGTTTTACATTTAGTAATGTTTTGATCAGCCCTTATGCTGATCAAAACCTCTGAAATAGTTTTGTTTTGTTTTGTTTTGTTTTGTTTTTTAAAATAGATGTTAATGCAGAAAAAAGTCTGTACATAATGTAGGGTGTAGTTTCTCAATTGACCAACTTCTATGATACTTTTTGGACAGCTTTTTCTGGCCAGTATATGCACTGCACTATAGAATTAATTAATCCAAATAAAAATGAAAAAAAGAAGATGTTGGAGGATGTGGGGGAAGGAAGGAAGGAAGGAAGGAAGGAAGGAAGGAAAGAAGGAGAGAGGGAGATGGAGACAGACATACACAGAGAGAGATTACACTTTGATTGATTGGTGAGATTCTTACCAGTGCCTCTTCCATATTTCTCATCAAACCTGTTCAGTGATCAAAGGCACCTAAGGCCTCTATGTTCCATATGCCATCTCTTTTATGTTATATGTGATTATATAATCACAAAGGGCAGATTTTTTTAAACCGTTCATAGCTTATTAATTATATATATATATATATATATATATATACTACCTATTATCTTTCTATCTACCTGTCTCATCTCCTTTTCTTTCTTCCCGCTGTTGGATGGTTATCTCCTCTCTATTCAAAAGAGAGAGGGGGAAGTCCTCACCTATGAGGACATTAATACCTGAACAAAATTCAGCACTGAGAATTCATCTGGTCCTTATGTTTAGACAAATAGTTCCAAATGAAGCGTTTTCACAACTCCTATCTTGGTTGAGAACTTCTGGTATGACTGCCAAGGCTTTGACCTTTCAGATCTCCCTGTTTTGTTTCATGTCTCAGTGAAACCCAACCAACAGATGCTGCTCCACCCTGGCTACAAGGTTCAGTGTCCCTTTCCTCCACATTTTGTCCTTTGACACGGAAGGGTGGTTGGTTTTTCATTTGGTTTCTTCCCCAGCCAATTCCACTTGTATTCCTCCTCTTTTAAAACAATCTTGATCTACTTAGGGTGCATCTACAGTGCAGTTTAGCATCACTTTTAAGTGCTGTAGCTCCATTCCATAGAAATGGGATCATAGAATCATAGAATCATAGAGTTGGAAGAGACCACAAGGGCCATCCAGTCCAACACCCTGCCATGCAGGAACTCTCCATCAAAGCATCCCCAACAGATTTTTAAAAAAGCTTCATTTATATACTGCTTCATACCCTTAAGGAGTGTCTAAGCAGTTTACAACTGTAAGCTATTAGCCCCCCAACAATCTAGGTACTTATTTTAGTGACCTCGGAAGGATGCAAGCCTGAGTCGAGCTTCAGCCCTTATGCTGATCTTGAACTCACCACCTTATGGTTTTGAGTGAGTGGTTGCAGTACAGGCTTTTAACCACTGTGCCACCAGGGCAGATGGCCATCCAGCCTCTGCTTAAAGACCTCTAAGGAAGGAGACTCCACTACACTCCGAGGGAGTGTGTTCCACTGTCAAACAGCCCTTACTGTCAGAAAGTTCCTCCTAATGTTGAGGTGGAATCTCTTTTCCTGGAGCTTGCATCCGTTATTCCAGGTCCTGTTCTCTGGAGCACCAGAAACCAAGCTTGCTCCCTCCACAATGTGACATCCCTTCAAGTATTTAAACAAGGCTACCTTATCACCTCTTAACCTTCTCTTCTCTAGGCTAAACATTCCCAGCTTCCTAAGACGTTCCTCATAGGGCATAGTTTCCAGACCCTTCACCATTTTAGTCACCCTCCTTTGGACATGCTCCAGTTTCTCCACATCTTTTTTGAAATGTGGTGCTCAGAACTGGACACAGTATTCCAGGTGGGGTCTGACCAAAGCAGAATAGAGTGGCACTATGTCACAACAAACTTGTGAGCACCGGTTTGTTTTTGTTTGCTTAATTTTTGTGCCACAATAAAACTATTTTGCACCTTTACAAAGTTGAGTATCTTATGCACATCAACTGATAACAATACCAATTAAATCCATTTGACTTCCAGGTTTTAACAAAACAAAATGTACAAAAGTCAAAGTGGGGGTTGATTGAATACTGCTGCAAGGCACCGTAGGCACCTCACGGTGGTTAATAACAATCAGAAGATTAAAAATGACCATAACAACTAATCCAAATAAAAATCTAATCACAACATTTTACTAAAAGCCTAGGGTCACAAAAAGAAACAGCTTCACAAGGCAAATATAAGAGAATAAATAAATGCCTGATGACATCATGCCAAATGAACACATTTTTGAAAGGGGATAATTCTTTTATTTTATTTATGTGTTACTTAACATGTCATGTAAATATACATAAATTCTTCCATTAAATCTGGTTAGGTAGTTTGGGAGCCAGCATGCTGTAGTAGTTTGAGCATTGGACTAGGACTCTGGAGTGTGATTCATTGCTTGGCCATGGAAATCGACCGGGTGACTGTGGATCAGTCACATACTCTCAACCCCAGAAAACTCTGTGATAGATAGGGTTGCTGTTAGTTAGGAATGACTTGAATTAATACAACAATAACAAGAGTAGGTATCTCCTATTCTGCCCCACCTGCAAAATAGCTGTGTATCAACATTCGCCAGCCCTTGAAAGGTACCTTTGGGATGAGAAAGTGCAGAAATTAATGTGCAAATCAGGGTCTTTGTAAGATGCTAGCCAACATGAGGTATAAAAAAGGAACCACAAATACACATTTTATAGAATCACAGAGTTGGAAGAGACCACAAGGGCAATCTAGTCCAACCCTTTCTATATAGGAATACATGTTTAAATCCCTCCTGCAAGACGGCCATCCATTTCATGTTCATAGATATGAATGTCAGTCTTTTAAAACTGCTGAGAGGCATCTGCCCCATATTCACCAAAAAACAAACAAAAACAAACAAACAGTCCTTGGGTATTATACCCCAGCTTTTCCCTCAAATCATCTATACACACTCCCCTGTCTCTGATTCCCAGGTTATATCTGCATTTTCACTGGAAATGGCTTTCTGAAAGCCTGACACAGCATGTACCTGTTCAAAATAGCAACCAGGTCCTACCTTATTTTAGAGAAATTCCAAGGGGAAATAAAGGGAGCTGCAATGTAATTACCAGCTCTGGAATTTAGCCAGAATAATGCCAGGGTTAAATCCCTATTTGCTTGACATAAGTTTATGGGTAAATATATTTTTCTGCCAGCATTTGCACAAATCATCTTTTTTTTTTTTTTTGTAAAGTTAAATGCACAGAGAACTGTCAATTATTCCTTTTCCTGTACATATATCATGGTTGAGAAAGGGTCAACCATGACTGAAATTAGTCAGGGCTGAGATCTGGCAACAACAGTCTAGAAAGTCCTTCATAGACCTGCTCTCATTTAACCACTATTAGAAAGCCACTTCTGTATCTGGGTGGTCTAGTGGTCAGTTGGAAAAGGCAAGAAGTAGGCAAGGGACTTTATCACACGTGGCTTTTAAATTGCTTTTAAAGTTTGAAAATTGCACTTTTGATTATTCTTATCACACAATGCTGTCTCCATCTCATCACTACCTTGCTGTCCAAGTGTGGTCAGAGTGCATCATGCAATTGATGGGAAAAGTAGTCAATAGGCCTGGGATGGATGACTAAAGAACTTTCAACTGAGATAAGTTTTAAATGAAACATATATAAGAAATGGAAAAGGGGGGAAATCACCAAAGAGAAATGCAAACAAATAGCTAGCACATGTAGAGGTAAAGTCAGAAAACCTAAAGTGTAGAATGAGCTCAGGATTGCTAGAGAGGTTAAGAACAATGGAAAACATAGCAAAAGGAAGAAGAGGGAAATGGTAGGGCCACTGCATTGAGAAAATGGCAAAATGCTAACAGGGGACAGAGAAAAGGCAGAACTACTCAACACCTTCATTAACTCAGTCTTTTCACAAAAGAAAAAAGGGTGCTCAGCCTGAGAAAAATGGAGCAGAGGACACAACAGGGGAAATGCAACATAATAAGTATAGTACAGAAATACTTGGTTCATCTAAGGAGCTTATTGTTCAGCCTAAATAACCTCTTCTGAATTGAAGTCTAAATCAGGAGGCAGTCAGGTTTTACCGCAAGGATTTTGCTACAGAAGCTGTCAAGCGAGTACAGCCTGGCTGCATCCAGGGTCCCAGGCAAGCTTCTGTGGCTTCATTTTGAAGCTGAGAGCTTTCTGACTTGGAAAAATGGCTGCTGGAGCTTGCCTGGGACCCAGGATGCAGCTGAGCTGTACTCACTCGGTGGCTTCACCAGCAAAATCCTTGTGGTAGGATCCATCTGCCTCCCAATTAAGGCTTCAGTTCAGAAGAGGTAAACTGGGTTATTTAGGCTGAGCACTAAGATCCTTAGTAAATTTATGTCTCCAGGACCAGAGCTGGCAAATGTAATCTCAGAGCCATTGCCAATAATCTTTGGGAACTCCCAGAGAACAGGAGAAGTTCCAATGGAATGGAGGAGGGCAAACTTTGCCCCCATCTTCAAAAAGGGAAAAAAGAGGATCCCAACAATTATTGTCCAGTTACTCTGACATAAATACCAGGAAAGATTCTAGAGCAGATCATTAAAAAGAGAGTCTGTGAACATTTAGAAAGCAACACCATAATCACAAAAAAGTCAATATGGGTTTCTGAAAAACAAGCCATATTAATCTGATCTCCCTTTTTTTTTTTTGATAAAAAAATACCTACTTGGTAGATGAAAGGAATGCTGTAGATATAGCATATCTTGATTTCAGTAAGGCCTTTGACAAGGTTCCCCATGACATTCTTGTAAACAAGCTTGTAAAATGTGGGCTAGACAGTGCAATTGTTACATGGATTTGTAATTGGTTAACCGGCCAAACCCAAAGGGTGCTAGCAATGGTTCCTCTTCATCCTGGAGGCAAGTGACCAGTGGGGTCCCACAGGGTTCTGTTCTGGGCCCAGTGCTATTCAACATCTTTATCAACAATAGAATTAAAGAATAGAGGGCATACTTATCAAATTTGGAGGACCAGCTAATATCCCATACAATGGGATCAATATTCGAAATGACCTTAATAGATTAGAAAGCGCCAAAGCTTAAAAAAAAAGGAATTTCAACAAGGAGAAATGTAAGGTACTGCACTTAGGGCGGAAAAATGAAATCCATAGATATAGGATGGGAGAACACCTGGCTTAATGAGACTATGTGTGAAAGAGATCTAAGAGTCTTAGCAGACCACAAGTACAACATGAGTCAACTGTGATGCAGCAGCTAAAAAGTCCAATGTGATTTTAGGCTGCATCAATAGAAGTATAGTGTCTAGATCAAGGGAAGTAATAGTGCCACTCTGTTCTGCTTTGGTCAGGCCTCACATGGAATATTGTGTACAGTTTTGGTTACCACAATTCAAAAAGGATGTTGACAAGCTGGTTAAGGATCTGGAAACCATGCCCTACCAGGAGATACTTAGGGAGCTGGGTATGTTTAGCCTGGAGAAGAGATGGTTAAGAGATGATATGATAGCCCTGTTTAAATATTTGAAGGGATGTCATATTGAGGAGGAAGCAAGCTAGTTTTCTGCTTCTCCAGAGAACAGGGCCCAGAACAATGAATGCATGTTACAGGAAAAGAGATTCCACCTCAACATTAGGAGGAAATAAGAGCTGTTCAACAGTGGAAAAGAAGGGGGATGCAGATGGCTCCCTGCCACCCTTTTTTCCCCCTTGTCAGTACCGTGACAGCTGAATGACGTGGCACAGACGTGCTCTCTAAAAAGGAGCTGTTCTAGGCAGCTTCTATATAGGGATGTCATAATAATGCGCAAGTGCCATTTGGGTGCTCAGGCGCCCATGTGTCATAATGGCACGCCCCGTGTGGAAAGTAGGGCTGGGCATGTGTGGATGCCCAGCCCTACTGAGCCCTAATTTCGATATGAGATATGTGAGATGGAATGCTTCAATGGCTCTGGTTCACCTTACTAGAACAATCATGGTGAGAACAGGACTTATGTGATAAATGCCTAGAAACAATGGCTGGAATTCACTATTGAAGTTATGGATGCATAACCTATTTGCAGTCCCTATGCACTTTTGCCATAATCATAACTGTCCTGCAAACCTGCCTTACCAGGCAGCAGTTCCTGTGAGAAACTGATGTCTGTTCTCCTATCAGTTAGGGTACAGCACACTGACACCTCCACCCATCTCCTGCCAGCGATCTCCAGTGCACAGAGGGATGGCCACAAGGATCCTGCTTCTCTTTGTTGGTCCAGAGATGGTTGGTGGGAAGGGGGGGGGGAATGTCAGTCTTCTGTAATAAATAATAAAAATAAAACTTTTATTTATATCCCACTGTACAACAGTTAAAAATACAATTATATACATATACAAATCCCACCCTTAAAACATGATTAAACAATTATAATGTTAAAATTCCAACATTGATTAAAACTCTTATTTAGACTATTAAAATTAATAATATGCAAAGTTGTCACAGCCAGAGCTACATCGATCAGGAGAGATATGGGGGGACTTTACTTGCCCAGAGGCTGTTCTGGGAAGGCCTGCCGGAAGAGATCCATCTTGATAGCTTTCTTGAAGCTATCTAAGTTGGATATTTGACGGATCTCATCTGGCAGGCCGTTCCATAAGGTGGGAGCAACAGCTGATTAACAGGAGAACTGATCACAATCACTCTGCTGCCCAGTAAAGTAGGATTGGGTGAGTTGGTCCATTGGGACCTCAGCCTATATACCTATCTAGAAACCATTCTTTGGGAAGAAATTTTAAGCTCTCAAAGTTTCCTTAATATCACTACATTTTGCAACAGCTGCAAGCAGGAGGATTAGTACAACTGCATGCTGTAGTTACTGTGTTTGTATGTGTTTTCAAATTTCATAGGGTTTTCTTCAGAAAGGTTACCAGAGATGGATAAATCCCTTTCTCCTACCTTCAGACTTTTTTAAAAAAATCTTAAATTCATCATATTCAACTTAATAAATTTGCAGACACCCCCCTTTTTTTACATATATAAAAATAAATGGAATTGCATTATCATCTTTTTAAACCTGTAGTAGGCTGCCTTCATCCTATGTTGTGAGAAAGCCAGATATATGAATTAAATATATCTCTGCTTAAATATCTGAAATCAGAAGGTGGTACTTTCTGATACCTGGTCCATTCCTTTCTATATGGTAGTGGTTTTCAGCCTTTGATCCTCCAGAGGTTTAAGACACCAGCTCCCATAATTGTTGACTATTGGCAATGCTGTGTGTTGAATTAAAAAACACTATCCAAAATCACTGTTTTATGCATGGGTTGCAAGAAATATAAGGTCAGCCAACCCAGCACCAGCTCAACCCTACTCAAGATTGAGAAGATGCATATCAAAAAGAGACTCCAAAGTGCTGTATGAATGTGCCTGGAACTGATATTTTCATGTACATGTGACCACAATACAAAGATTTTTAGGTCTTAGAGCTATCAGAATGAGCATGTGTCCCAAGAAACATCTCTTCTGGTTTTCTCTGAAATTCCATAGATGTTGCAAGAATATACACAAGTACCTTGAAGTTTTGCTTTCGATGGAAATTCAGTGGATGCTTAAGGAAGGGAGATGCCCCTTCATATCAGAACTTGTCAGATCCACCAAATATTTTTATTGGACAACAATAACATTGACCTTAGATTTCTGTGGCAACTCTACTTCAAAACACTTTCAAGCCTACAGAAGAGAGAGGAATAGCTTGATACTGATAGAACTGTTTTTCAGGGAAAACAGAGTAACAAGCATGGACTGAAAATGGCTCTGATAGATACCCCACGTCAACTTAAACCCAATGTATTTTTTTTCTTTTTGGAGAGCTATTGTTTTAGAGCTTGGGGAAGATACTTTTTAAAAACTATTCCAAGAATTTTTTTAAAAAATTCCCAGAACTGCTCAGTCACTATGACCACTGAAGGATTCTAGGAGTTGTAGCCCCAAAAGTAACATTGAGATCCAACATAATGTTTACGTAGTGTAAATCATGTAATTTACATTATGATCCCATTACGCTGCCCTTCTGATGAATTTTTACTCAACCAGTTACATATCTGTGAGAGTATTTGTTGTTTATTATCCCACTGGGCGATGGGAAATGCACAGTTGTTGTTTTAGCAATCTTAGTAAATTAAATGGTGCATTGACGGCACTGACATTTAGTTATGCACCATCTAGAAAGCTTAACTCCATGTGAAGTCACACACATCTGAAATCAGCTGAATTACATATGAGGAAGTAGACTAAAGGTCAAACAGACTGGCAAAAAACATCGGATTCTGGGTGGCATGGAGACATGGCATATGCATGGTGCACACACCAAAACCACCCCAAGCTGGCATCACACCACCCCACTGACCACACAGTGGGCGGTGTCATGGTGTTTCTACAGCACGGTGTTTAAATGTGCTGTGTCAGAAATGCCAAAAAACTGCTGCTGCCATGGAAAAAGCACCTTTTTCCTGGTGCAAAAAGGAGCAGCTTTCTGCCACTTCTTTTTGCACTGGGAAAAAGCCAGGTCGGGCTACTCTACTCTCACATAGCCAAAGAATTACAGCAGCATGTGTTGCTGCTGTTATATTTCTATCCTGCCTTTTCCCCAAAATTGGTACTCAAAGCAGCTGTGTAAATGAACTTCCTTGTATGTATGAAATCAACAGGATTGCATGCAATGTTTCCAAGCTTTGGATTTGTGTTTTTCTCTTTACATGTGCTTCATGTTGGCCCTTGTGGTCTCTTCCAACTCTAAATTTCTATGATTCTATGATTCTATGTTATCTAGAATACTGCACATTTCTAACTCATCTGATTTGCTCCTTCTCCACATTCTTTTCATCCTTACAGTGCAGCAGTCACTCCATTTGGAGATCTGCTTCCCTGTGGCTATGCCCTCTTGCCACCAGTGCAATGGTTAAAAAAGCAATGGGATTGATGCTCTATTTCCGGGAAAAAGATTGATCCAGAGTAACACTAAAGATATCTTGATGGTTGTGTTTGCTGAAGCAACCTTTCACCTTGCCACTTTGTACTGAAGAGAGTCCCTGAGGCTGAAGCAGTAGGCATTCCTGTCCTTTCTAATGAAATGCCCTTTGTACTCTCTTCTCTGATTTACAACAGACATGAGCCAAAGTGACATTAAGGATAAGTAGTCCACATTTCCAGAACACTGCTTATTTTAGTCTATCTTTAAACTTCTTTAAGACAAGAGTAGGAAACATTTGGTTGTCCCGATGTTTTGAAACATCGCTTCAGTAATGTCTTACTTTTGGTTACTCTGCTGGGGCATCTGGGATGTCAAGTCCAAATTTATTCTGAAGGACCATTTTCTCAACTCCTGCTCTAAGTCAAAAACTAGGTTGTTGGACCAGAGCTACCATCATCCCTGAGCATTGTAGCTAAGGATGATGGGGCCCAGAATCCAACAATACCTGGACTGGCTCTCACCAGAAGTTCTGAACATCACTTCTCCAAATTTATCAAGAGAAATCTTTCCTGTCCTTTGTTAAACAATTACTTTTGTTCCTTTTAAGGATGGGGAATATTGAGAGCCAATGGCAGCTCTATCTGAGACGACAATGTTTCCAGATGGTGTTCAAGACTGGCGACGTTGTGGTACCTGCGTTCTGAAGATGAGTGTATGAAACAGCCTTAAGAATTCGTGTTTAGCATATTCTAGATGTCCATTGCTCCCAATGTGTATCCTAACATCATGTTATGAATTGCATAATACGAGCCCTGGTGAAAGGTAGACAGAAGGTCACCCTTTGGACACATGTGGCCTCCAAAACTGTTTTTGCAGCCCTTGATATATCCAGGGTTTCCTGGATTGCTGTTTTTTCCTGGTTCTAACACTCAAACCTATACACCATGTTGCCTCTTCACAAACCACACTTTCCTGTCCACAGATCTCTGTCTTTGGGTGGGCAAATGTGACAGGTCCAGGGGACAATTTTATGTCTCTGGAACCCTCTGGATGGCCAAAAAATTAAAAAACAGAAATCTACTCATGCATCTGAGGAAGTAGATGCAAGTGAATGAAAGCTTATGCTACCAACTTCTTTTTTTCAGTTAGTCTCAAAGGTACTCCAAGATCCCCTTTCATACTGATTTTCCAGACTAACATGGCCATACCCGTGAATTAAAAAACAAACCAACCAACAACTTAAAACATAGCTACAACAACCAAACAATTTGCCAGGAAGGTCAAAAACAAAAGGAAAAAAAAACATAGAAGCTCACTTTTGTTTTTGGAAAATGGGTGTATTTTGACATTAAACAGTGCAGCTAAAGGACACAATGAGCACTCTGAAGTGATCAAGGGCTTTTAAAAACAGCCTTGGGGACACATAGAACCTTAGAATTGGAAGAGACCTCAAGGGCCATCCAGCTCAACCCCCCCCCCCCCCCGCCATGCAGGAATACAAAACCAAAGCATCCCCAACAGACAGCCATACAACCTCTAAACAAAAACCTCCAAAGAAGGAAACCACACCACACATCAAGTCAGCATATTCCACTGCCAAACAGTTCTTAACATTGGGGAGTTTCTTCCTAATGTTAAGGTGGATTCTTTTTTTCCTGTACTGTCAACCCTTTGTATCTGTGGGCTTGCCATCCACAGATTGGAGCACCTGCGGATGGCCCTGCTCCTTTCTCCCCAACGGTGGTGCATGCATGAGGCTACACTAAAATGGCCATGTTTTATGCAGCCATTAAAACAACAGGACTTGAAGTCACATGGTTTTTGCCATCTGCAGGGGTGAGGGTCTGGAACAGAACCCCATGGAAACCGACTGACGTTTGAGCCAGTGTTGCATTTTACTCACACCTATTGATGGTGGACAGCTGCTCCCAAGGTGCTTATCTGCCTCCTGTGCCAAATGCAACCTACCTTAATCTGCCTCAAGGGTGGTAAAGAGGAGGTCCACATGGCTTCATTTTCCAACCCATAAGGTCTTTCAAAGCTCTCAGACCCAAATTATTTTTTTAAACAACAAGTTTTCCACGTGTGGTTTTTCACTCCAGAATTATCACAAATTGCTTAAAACTGCTGCAAAATGTGGCAAGCTTGGCACCAATCCCCTCCCTGCATAATCAACCAAAAGACTTGATCCCAGGACTTCTAACTTGCCCACATCGGGTTGGGAGTAAAATTGTTGCATCGAACTGTGGTGCAGAGGTGGGGGGGGGGGGAACGGTTGTTACATGCCTTCAAGTCAACTCTAACTTATGGCAACCCTATCATAGGCTTTTCTTGGCAGAGTTTGTCACTGAGTTTCTCACTGCCTTCCTGTTAGGCTGAGAGAGTACCCAAGGTCACCCAGTGGCCTGAGTGAGGATTCAGTTCCAGTCTCCCAGTGTCCAACATTCAAACCACTACACCATGTGAGCATCTTCTCCTTATGTTCAAAAAGTCAATTTTTTGCTCTTTATCTCATGCATATCTATTTGTGATTGTCCTTTCTCTGAGTTCACAGGAGGAGGGAGTGGTAGCAGTGGAAGTAGAGAACAATATTTTCTCCAGCCTACCTGTCTCTGCAGTACATCACTTTTTGTGTGTATATGTCTCCCTTAAATATTACCTATATGCTGTATTTTTCCCTACCATCTGATCATAAGATTATTTATTTACTTACTTACTTATTTGTTAAAACTATACTGTATCAGCCTTTGCTTGCATGTTTTTATTCTTCCAATGAGTGGCTTTGAAGTTCTACGCTCAGAAATTTCTTCAAATTTAATTCTATGTGAAAGTGTACAGGGAACAGAAAAAGCCAGTGTGGTGTAGCAGTTTGACCATGGAAACCAAGGTTCGAATCCCTGCTCAATAATACAAACCCACTGAGTGGCCTTGGGCAAGTCACATTCTCTCAACCTCAGAGGACAGCAAAGGCCAACCGCTTCTGAACAAATCTTGGCAAGAAAACACTTTAAGAGGTTCACCTTATTTTTGCCTTAAGTCAGAAATGGTTGAAGGCACACAACAATAGGGAATAAGCAATGTGTGAATGTAATAACGATCCTGTGTGTGATTATGTCATGCATTTCTATGTTGTCCTTTCATGGTTTTAATCCACTAAAAGCAGGCCCTAAAAGTATCCACAGGCTAAAATGCATCAGTTAATAAAAGACCTTTTTTAAAAAAGTAACTTGATGCATGCCTCTTTTTTCTTTTGTGGGTTTTATTGAATGCTCTCTAGTTTTTGTTCTTTTATGTGTTTCCTGAGCAAAATGAGTTATGAAGCAATAAACAGAGATATCCTTCCCTGTTCCCCTTTCTTTGTTTTTTTGACATGGAGGGCAAGTCAAAGGTGAATATCTTGCAAACTTGAATGGTTTTCAATACCTATCTTTGCTTCTAAATAGTTAAGATTATACACACACTAAACACACACACAGAGAGAGAGAGAGAGAGAGAGAGAGAGAGAGAGAGAGAGAGTCAGGTATAAACCAGCCCTTTTCATAAGCTACAATGCTGAGCAAGCAAATTCTATAAAGGACAGATTTGTTTTGCTACTTGCATTATTATTATTATTTTGCCTCAAGGCCAGGATCCTTCCGATGACAAATGCTGGCATAACAAGCAATTATGTCAATGCATATATATTTTAGGGATGTTGCAGGAGGAGACATCCTACCTCACCTCACACAACAGCACTTCCACACACTGTGCATCATCAGTCAGAGCATTTCTGAGCATACATCTATGTGAATTTCAGTTGCCACTGTACACAATAGGAAGGAGAAGGAGCCCTATGTTGGGGACAGATTCTGCTTCTGTTTCTTCCCTGGTTATACAAGGGATGCCAGAAAGCATCCAGACTAATCCTTGTAGCTGGGACAGAGCCAATACCAGAAATCCTCCATGGGTGTGTGTAAATGGAAAAACATTTAAATGTAAATGTAAATGTAACATGTAAATGGAAAAACTGCCATCCTCTGCCTAGGGAGGGAGAGAGGCAGGCCCAGCTCCATCAGGGCTTGCCTGAGGCAAGAGGACTCTCCCTCCATACCAACTGCCATCCTCTGCCTAGGGAGGGAGAGAAGAGGCAGGCCCAGCTCCACCAGGGCTTGCCTGAGGCAAGAGGACTCTCCCTCCATACCAACTGCCATCCTCTGCCTAGGGAGGGAGAGAAGAGGCAGGCCCAGCTCCATCAGGGCTTGCCTGAGGCAAGAGGACTCTCCCTCCATACCAACTGCCATCCTCTGCCTAGGGAGGGAGAGAAGAGGCAGGCCCAGCTCCACCAGGGCTTGCCTGAGGCAAGAGGACTCTCCCTCCATACCAACTGCCATCCTCTGCCTAGGGAGGGAGAGAAGAGGCAGGCCCAGCTCCATCAGGGCTTGCCTGAGGCAAGAGGACTCTCCCTCCACACCAACTGCCATCCTCTGCCTAGGGAGGGAGAGAAGAGGCAGGCCCAGCTCCATCAGGGCTTGCCTGAGGCAAGAGGACTCTCCCTCCATACCAACTGCCATCCTCTGCCTAGGGAGGGAGAGAAGAGGCAGGCCCAGCTCCACCAGGGCTTGCCTGAGGCAAGAGGACTCTCCCTCCATACCAACTGCCATCCTCTGCCTAGGGAGGGAGAGAGGCAGGCCCAGCTCCATCAGGGCTTGCCTGAGGCAAGAGGACTCTCCCTCCATACCAACTGCCATCCTCTGCCTAGGGAGGGAGAGAGGCAGGCCCAGCTCCATCAGGGCTTGCCTGAGGCAAGAGAACCCTTGTTTATCCACTTTTGTAAACCGCTTTGATCTTTTTTGGAAAGGCGGTATATAAATAAAATAAATAAATAAATAAATAAATAACATCTTCTGCTTCCCCCACCCCACCATGGCATAAGTACACTGGTAGAAACCTGCACTGCAACAGCACATTTATTAGCCCTTGGCTCATATGTGCTGGGATGGAGGGCACGTCTACATGGGCCAATTAAAATGGCTTTCCCCCATCCTCACGACAACAGAAGGCCAAATCCCTGATTTGAACGTGGACTGTCTTCACAATGGAAATCCAGTTCCACACCAAATTGGCCTTTTCCCTCCCTTAACTTGGAAAATCTGGAACACCTTGCATTAACACTGGGCAGTTGGCTACACATGCATTCCTGGTATGTTGCCTGGCATCACTGCCGGTGCAGGTTGGTCCTTCTGAGTCACAACGAGGTGCCCAGGCATGTGGTCAGTGCTGGGTGCTGCATTTCTCACCTGAGAGGGAGTGACCTTCACCAATGACAGAAGTACACAGTGACAGAGCAGGGACACATATGCAGATAGAAGCTGCAATAATATCTGATAGAGTTCCCTCCACAAGCCACCTTTTTGGTGTTGTTCAACTACTGTGAAAGAGCCAGCAGAAGAGATGGGCAAGAGTTTTGTTTAACTCTTTGTTGTTACAATCTCCACCACCACCATCATCATTTTGCTGATATCTTCATTATCAGGATGGAAATGATGTGATTGGGTTTTTTTAAAAAAAATCAAATGTGGGAGAAAATCAAACCTAACATATTTATTGATCCAGGCCCACCGGGTATTACCAACAAGGAATCACCAATAGATGGTGCCCTCCCTATCACTGGGAGCTAGGGATGTATAGTGTGCTTTATTTCATTCTTGCACATGAGAACAAACTTTTATAAAGCCCCCCCCCCATTGCTGGATGAGATCACAAAGGTTTAAATGCATTTTTCCATGAGTTTTTGTGTTTTGACATTCAGCACTGATACTGTACATGCAGATGCATGTGCGACTTATAGTCTGGTTATGTATTCAGTTGCCTAATTTTGCACTTTTCCATTTATTTGCACAACATCACCATTCAACAGAAAGAATATGTTGCATAATTAATGCACAACTCCACAAGTCGAGATTTATGCTGTACAGCTACAATGTAGGATAGGGGTCTCTGCTTTGTGCAACTGAGTACCACACATTTTTACTAAACAGTGAATTTTTCACACAGCAATCATTTTTTTTTTTGCACACCAAGGAGATTTTTGGAGGGCATCTTAAAATATGTTTTTAAAAAGGGAAAAATGCATGAAAACTCCTGCAATTTGTCAAGACATTTTTGCTGAGGAAAGGAAAATGTGTAAACATCCTTTTCCATCTAGATTCTGCCCCAAGTCTATTATTTATTTATTTTCATTTATATGTTGCCTTTCTCCCAGAGTGGTACCCAAGGTGGCTTCCAAAAATAGTAAATTAAAAATGTTTATAATGCAGTTTGAAGGGAGGATCTCTGCATTACTCTTCTGGAATATAGTATATAGCAGGTTTGGATAGCAAACGTTCTGATCATTAAACCATAGAAAGGGATGGTAGATGAATTTGGATTCTTACTCTGGAGTGTACTTAGTTTAATGATTAATCCAGGCTTGATCCAATCATTCTCAAAGTGTGAGGCAGGCCTCCACCGAGAGACATAAACACTTGCCAGGGGAAGAACACGACTATGCAATCCCAAATTTTTTATTTGCTTGAATTTCTCAACTATCCAAAGCCAGGTCTACCGCTGTGATTTGGCTCTAGGCTTAGTAGTTTAATTTCCACAGGGAGTTGTGTGGTAATTAGAATAAATGATAATGTATAGCTCACAAGCTTCTGAGCACCTTAAGAAAAGTGGAGGACAACACACTATAACAAACACAAGCAATATACCACATAATAAAATTATACAAGTTGGTGACCTGAACGTATAAGAGAAACCCACATTCTCCACAAGGAAAGAAAGATGAACTTTTACCATGTAAAAGATTAAAAGCATGACAGCCACGTTACTGCCTCTGCATAGAATCCAAGTAATTGTAAATGAGCAAAAATTCATATTTCTTTTTCAGGACTCTGTGAAGGCTCCATGTGCAAACAAACAAACAAAAATATCCACATGCATATGAAGAAAAATTGGAGGTGGGTTCTACATTTACCATGGATTACTAAAAGACAAATGAAACTAGACACAGCAAGCCTAGAGCAAACAAGCCAAGACCAAACCAGGTACAAACTTTAATCAGAAGCTAAAATGACCAAACTGGCGCTATTGTACCTTGGGCATATGATGAAACAATATGTCATTGCAAAATATAATGGCATGGAATAAAGTAGAAGAGAATACAAAAAGCAGAAGATCACACTACGGGTAGATTGATTCACTCAAGGAAGGCATAGCCCTGAGATGGCAAGACCAGCCCAGGGTAATTGATGACCAGAGCTTGCAGAGGTTTCTCATTCATAGGATATCAATCAGTTGAAATTGACTTAGAATCATAGAATCATAGAGTTGGAAGAGACCACAAGGGTCATCCAGTCCAACCCCCTGTCATGCAGGAACTCCAAATCAAAGCATCCCCGACAGATGGCCATCCAGCCTCTGCTTAAAGACCTCCAAGGAAGGAGACTCCACCACACTCCGAGGGAGTGTGTTCCACTGTCGAACAGCCCTTACTGTCAGGAAGTTCCTCCTAATGTTGAGGTGGAATCTCTTTTCCTGCAGTTTGCATCCATTGTTCCATGTTCTAGTCTCTGGAGCAGCAGAAAACAAGCTTGCTCCCTCCTCAATATGACATCCCTTCAAATATTTAAACAGGGCTATCATATCACCTCTTAACCTTCTCTACTCCAGGCTAAACATCCCCAGCTCCCTAAGGCGTTCCTCATAGGGCATGCTTTCCAGACCCTTCACCATCTTAGTTGCCCTCCTTTGGACATACTTCAGTTTCTCCACATCTTTTTTGAATTGTGGTGCTCAAAACTGGACACAGTATTCCAGGTGGGGCCTGACCAAAGCAGAATAGAGTGCCACTATTACTTCCCTTGATCTAGACACTATATTTCTATTGATGGAGCCTAAAATTGCATTGGCCTTTTTAGCTGCCGCATCGCACTGTAGACTCATGTTCAGCTTATGGTCTACTTGGACTCCTAGATCCCTTTCACATGTGGTCTCATTCAGCCAGGTGTCCCCCATTTTATATCTGTGCATTTCATTTTTCCACCCTAAGTACAGAACCTTACATTTATCTGTGTTGAATTTCATCTTGATAGCATTGGCCCAGCTTTCTAGTCTATTCAGGTCATTTTGAATTTTGATCCTGTCCTCTGGGGTATTAGCTACTCCTCCTAGTTTAGTGCCATCTGCAAATTTGATAAGTATGTCCCCAATTCTGTCATCCAAGTCATTAATAAAGATGTTGAATAGCACTGGGCCCAGGACAGAGCCCCATGGGACCCCATTGGTCACTTCTCTCCAGGATGAAAAGGAGCCATTGTTGAGCACCCTTTGAGTTCGGCTGGTCAACCAATTACAAATCCATGTAACAGTTAACTTGTCTATCCCACATTTTGCAAGCTTGTTTGCAAGAATGTCATGGGGAACCTTGTCAAAGGCCTTACTGAAATCGAGGTATACTATATCCACAGCATTCCCTTCATCTACCAAACTGGTAATTTTATCAAAAAAAGAGATCAGATTTGTCTGGCAAGACTTGTTTCTCTGAAACCCGTGTTGGCTTTTTGTGATTATGGCATTCCCTGCTAAATGTTCACAGACTCTCTGCTTAATGATCTTCTCTAGAATCTTTCCTGGTATTGATGTCAGACTAACTGGACGATAATTGTGGGGATCCTCTTTTTTCCCCTTTTTGAAGATGGGGACAATGTTTGCCCTCCTCCAGTCTGCTGGGACTTCTCCTGTTCTCCAGGAGTTCTCAAAGATTATTGCCAATGGCTCCGATATTACATTTGCCAGTTTTTTTAATACTCTAGGATGTAGTTCATCTGGTCCTGGAGATTTATATTCATTTAGGTTAACCAGGTATTCCTGTATTATCTCTTTACTTATTATGTGCTGAAATTCCCCTATTCTGTCTTCTGCTCCATTATTCTTAGGTTGAACACCCGTTGCCCTTTCTGAGAAGACTGAAGCAAGGAAGGTGTTGAGTAATTCTGCCTTTTCTCTGTCCCTGTTAGCATTTTGCCATCTTCTGCATGCAGTGGCCCAACCGTTTCCTTCTTCTTCCTTTTGCTGCGGACATATCCAATAAAGCCCTTTTTATTGTTCTTAACCTCTCTAGCAAGAGGTTCATTCTGCGCTTTAGCTTTTCTGACTTTATCCCTACACATATTTGCTATTTGTTTGAATTCCTCTTTGGTGATTCCCCCATTTTTCCATTTCTTATACATGTTCTGTTTAAAACTTAGCTCAGTTGAAAGTTCCTTAGTCATCCATCCTGGCTTCTTGAGACATCTTCCATTTTTCTTCCTCATTGGAACTGTTTCAAATTGCGCCTTCAGTATCTCCTTTTTGAGAAACTCCCATCTGTCTTGAACTCTCTTCTCTTTTAGTATTCCTGACCATGGGATCACCCCCAGTATTTCTCTAAGTTTATAGAAATCAGCTCTCCTAAAGTCTAGAATGTGTGTCTGACTATGCCTAGCTTCTTCTTTCCACTGTATAACAAACTCCAGGAGAACATGGTCATTTCCACCTAAGGATCCCACTACTTGCACCCCATCAACTAGGTCTTCCCTGTTGGTTAGGATCAGATCTAAAATAGCTGACTCCCTTGTTGGTGGTGCAGTGGTTAAATGCCTGTACTGCAGCCACTGACTCAAAACCATAAGGTGATGAGTTCAAGACCAGCAAAGGGCTGAAGCTCGACTCAGGCCTGCATCCTTCCGAGGTCGCTAAAATGAGTACCCAGATTGTTGGGGGCAAATAGCTTACAATTGTAAACGGCTTAGACACTCCTTAAGGGTATGAAGCAATATATAAATGAAGCTGTTTGTTTGTTTTTGTTTGCCTCTTCCACCTTTTGGGCAATGAAATTGTCCTCCAGGCAAGTGAGTAATTTGATAGACCTTGAGGATTTGGCTGAGTTTGACTTCCAGCAAATGTCAGGATAATTGAAGTCACCCATTACTACTATATTTCTCCTATCTGAATGTGTGGTCATCTGTTCTAGAAAGGCATCATCCAATTCCTCTGCCTGAGTCAGGAGTCTGTAGTAAACTCCCACAGTAACATCCCTGTTATTTCCCTCTCCTTTAATTTTTATCCGGATGCTCTCCACCTGGCTTCCAGTACTGACTTCCTGGATCTCTTCACTGGTGTAAATATCCCTGACATATAATGCTATTCCTCCTCCTTTCCTGTTTGGCCTGTTTCTCTTAAAAAGGTTATATCCCTCTATTTCTACATTCCAATCATGAGACTCGTCCCAACAGGTTTCAGTGATGCCTAATATATCATATTTCTCTTGATGTGCTAGGAGACTTGACAGGAAATAACAACAACAAAAGGAACACATCTGGTGCTCAGAGTATCAAACAGATAGAAGCCTACCCATTAAGTTTACTAGTCAAAGTATGATCCATCTTACCAGAGGTGCATACAAGAAAGTTCAAGGGAGCCCTCTGGCCGCCTACCTCTAGACTGACTCTCAGATACCACCACATGAGCAGAGGAAACAGCAAGAAGTTAAAGCAAGAGGACCCTGTATGACATAATGGTTTGAGTGTTGGACTGACTCTGGAGTCCAGGGTGTAATTCCCAGCTCAGCCATGAAACCCATTGGGTGACCCTAGACAAGTTACAATGGGCAAGGCTGATCTCAGGGGAAGGCAATGACAAAACTCCTCTAAACAATTTTTGCCAAGAACACCCCATGATAGTTTTGCCTTAGGGTTGCCTAAGCTGGGAAAGATTTGAAGGCACACAACACACACACCTACATGGTTTCTACACAGTGTACTGTAATGATCAGATTGTCCAGCTAGCCTGGATTTTAAGTCTCCTCTCAGCCAAGAAGCTCCTTTGATAACTTTGGTCCATTCAGTAGCAATTATATTTATGCTCTCAAAATAACCATAGTGGCTCACAAGGCAGAAAGACAATCTTGTATTATCTGTGTAGGCCATTATATTCTGTACCATTTCTGGATTTGGGATTTAATTCTTTGCTAATTATGATCTCAAAGAAGCAACTAGTAATGTTGGCAGTTATCTTCACACTGCAAGAAAGACTTTGAAAACTGTTCAGCTTTCAAAGACTAACTCACAGCTTTGGGTTTATTCCTCACAAAATTTGTGCATGGTAGTTTCCTAAACAGAAATTTCTGTAATTGATAATTTACTCTGTACAAGATTCATGAGGGGATTTTATGTCTTTATATGACTTTTCTTTTGCTTTTTCCTGTGCAGAAAAAAATATTATTTTTCTATTAACTTTGTGCAGAATAGTGCTGAACTCTGAAGATTTTCAACAGTCTAGGATTAGTCTTCTCAGGGTTTCCCAATACTTGAGAAATATATATTTCAAATATTGTTGGATTTACTTTCCATCACTATTGTGGATTGAAAATCTCTGCAATAATGAAAATATCAGGGGTGGAGATGGATATCCTGTTCACATGTGCACATTTTGTTATTCAGTCACTGAATAAATATGTAGAGGTAGAATGCACAACACCCTCCATTCTGAGCTAAGATACTAAGATAGCAAGCCCTAACCTGCTGATTTCAAATCCCACAATCCCTTACCATTGCATACCCTCCAACTGTCCTGATTTGGCAGTGACAATCCCAATTAATCCTCCAATATCCCATTTTTCAGCTGCTTTAAAAATATTTCTCCCTCCTACTCCCATTTTTCCCATTGTCCTCAGCTTACTTCAGTTAGTGCAAACTAAGTTCAAAATGCAAAAGGAATTTGCACTCATTTAATCCAGTAGGGCAATTCAGGCAAAATTACTGCAGCTTCTGCTAACTTGTGTGTTCTTTCCCATTTATAAGTGTTACCATCTTGACCACACTCTGATATTGCTTTTATCTGTAAAATGTTGGAGGGTATACCATTGGCAGTGCTTTCTGCAGCAGGTGGAAATCTCAGTCAGAAACATCTGGATGATACCAGGTTAATATATATATATATATATATATATATATATATATATATATGTCAGGTAACAAAAGGATTACTAAAACTCTACCACCCACGATGGACATAATCTCTGTGGAGCAGGAAGGCCCCGACAGTTTCCATTTACAGGCTGGCATCTTGCATGATTAGATTTTCCTGACTCTCTTATTTCCAGATTTCTAGACTAGATTAACTTGTTCTGATCCAGCATGGCTGTTTTTATGTTCTCTGGGGTGTTGGTTATTCTCATGTACATCCATGGGTAAATTACCACAATTTCTTGGAAAGGCAATGGAATAATTTCCCACCCTGAGCAACTAACTATGTTCTCCCTGGCTGAACCCAACCACGGGGCTAGATTGTAAATTCGCGATGGAAAATGCAAATAGGCTTGCTTGAAGAAATCTATGCCTGCACAATTACACAGTTGCAATTGAACCTCAGCACTGGATGGGAGTTTGCTTTATAAACCCTTTCAATATGAACATATGAACAGCATAAAATCTACAGATTTACAATGCAATCCCATACTTGTGTGTGAAATGAAAAGAGTTTAATTCCAAGTAAATGAGTCCAGGATTACAGTCTCCTTGGCAGCAATTCTAAGGAGAAGAAGCCCTAACAACTGAGCACTCTGATGCTGGAGACTGATATTTCAGCTTGCAACAGGAAGGAACAACAGAGTTTGTTGTCAGCTTTTTTCATGGCTTTTCCAAATAGGACTGCCAGATCATGATCATCCCAAATCCTGAGATTTTGAGATGATCCCTTGTGATGTCCCAGGAGTCTGGCCCTGGAAAAGGGCCTCTGGTGACAGCAGTAACACATGATTGAAAATATGTATCACATACATTTCAAGGTAGAACTTTCTCCCTGAGACTCCTCCTTTTACCCTGAGTAGGGTGAAGGATCAGGCCTTGAGATCTGTAAACCCTGCTTGTCTTCTTTATGATGCTTTTAAATGTTTTACTACAAGATCCCCTCTCATTCCAAACAATCAGGCGGAACTTAATTAGAGTATTAACCAGAAGTATTTTAATTTTCCCTCTGAGTTGAGAGCTTGGTTGTGGTGGGGTGAGAGATTTGTGGAGCAAAGCAGATACAGGCAGAGGTACATAAATCTAGCAGCTGTCCCCTCTCTTACATCTCTCTCCCTGTGTTTTTAAACTTCAGTTTCTTTCTATTTCTACATCTCTCTGTGTGTATTTGCTTTTAGGTTGCCTGCCAACCTACAGTGATCCCATGCATTTCATATAGTTTGTTTAAGCAAGGAATACTCAAAGATGGTTTGGCATTGCCTTTCTCTGTCATGTATCCTACAGCACCTGATAACCTTTAATGGTCTCATTGAAGTACGAGCAAGATGTTACCCAAAATGCAGAGGTCCCAGGAGAGTACTCACAATTGTATTCAATGGGGGGGATTGATCTCACTCAATAGAAAGCAGCTTGAGTAATTGTTAAAGCTGGGATCAAACCTATGTATAATGGTTCCAAACCCAATAACACCAGAAGACTCGTTCCAAATTAGTTTAGTTTATTGATTGCAAGGGAACCAATATTCATACAGGACATTGGGGGTGTACAGACCGGCACTTTATGCCGACCTACACTCAAACTAGGGCTCAGGTAGGGCTAAGCATTCACATGCTCAAAGCCCTTACCATCTTGGTGCACACCCATCCAGATGGCGCGCACCATGATGACGTCCATCATGCGCAGTGCCCAAATGGCGCTTTGCACAAGGGACATTATAAGGCCACGCTGCAGCAGTTATGGTGCCCATTCTAGGGCACAAATAGGAGCCATGTTTCATGGGTTGGGGGCATGGCGTGTGGCTGGGAAAGGGTGGTGGGTGTCGGCATGAGTCCAAGTCGCCTCAAGGGCAACTAACAACAGCAATGTGGGTATGTGATTTTCAAGTAATTTTCACATTTCCTAATCAAAAAGGAACCATTTAATTCGATTTAATATTTTTATGAAGTAGCTTACTTAAGTTAGAATTTCAGTAAAGATGTTTCCCCAGAATAATTTTTTTTAGTTAAGTTTTCAATTTAATAAACCGACTTGCTAAAGGAACAACTAGTTTTACATTACCCAATTGATTTTTTACCCAAAGCTGTTCTGAAGTTTGTTTATTTGATATAAAATAAATCTGTTTTGGGACTGGGATTTGGGAAATCCAAGTTCAGCTTTCCAAACAACCATGCCACTCTGTTTTGTATGATGCTAATGACTAAAAGAATCATTGTTTATTTTAGTTCATAGTTAGACTGTAATAGTTAATTCCAGAATTAAAATATATTAAACAAACAATTAGGAAGGGCATCCAGGTTCCCTAGAAATTACTTTGTTAAATAAACCTGAGTAGATCTGCCAAATATCTCGTAAGATAACCTTGAAGTGATATATTATTATGGGAACTACATATTTGGCTGGTACTCATAATAGCCTTCTGAATGGCTAGCAAATGTCTGGATCTGGGATACTCCCAATATGATCATTCTTTTTATTTCCCCTCCTGATTTATCTTACTGACAACCTGTTTTCTGTAAATAAATGCAAGTATTATAAAATGTCACAGGCTTCTTGTGACCAGCTCCCATAACAAACAAGCCCAAGATGAGCTTCATCTTTGGGACTTCACAGTTTTGCCTGAAGTCACTTTTCTAATGCTTTTCATATTATTATTTTTTAACCATTTGCTTTTAACTGGAGATGCTAGGGATATGACCTGGGATGTTCTACATCAGACATAGAAAAACCCAGGGCTTGGAACTGAATCTGGTCTATCTGGTGTTCCAGTCTGGCCATCTTAGATTCCCAATTACATTGTCATTTGTTGGTTTCCCAGCTTTGGTACATTTTTTCTACATTCCAAGAAGTTGGGATGTCTTTTGTTAAGACTTAGTCACAACAAGCTTTTCCATCTAGAAAACAATGGTGTTTGTGATGCTATTCTTTGGCTCTGCCTGCCACCAGAATGAATTCCCTGGATACTTCTTCCCACTGTAAGAAAGGTTTCCATGATCAAGAGGGGACTCAAACCCTGGTCTCCAGAGTTGTAGCCTAACACCACAATGCCAAACATTCATTCAGATCTTAGATCCTAATTTGTTTTACAAGTGGAGGTCTGTTTCAGACTCTCACAGATATTAGTGGTAACCAATTATCTATATTGTGCCCACATTGTCCCTTTATGTGAGCCCTCCTGATTAGCATTATTCATTAGGGGGAAAAACATTTTAATTTAAAAATGACATTCCCACTAAAAAAAAAAAAAAAAGATAATGCTTGGTAAAGTGGGAGGCAAGAAGAAGATGAAGAAGACCACATTACAGATAGACAGAGACAGTCAACTAAGCTACCACTCTGAGTCTGCAGGGCTGTTGATGACAGAGTGTCATGGCACTTTCTCATTCATAGGGTTGGCATACATCAGTGCTGACTTGATGGCAGTTAACAAGAAAGAATCAACAGCTGAACATCCTGAACATCCTGGACCATTACCACTCCTTTGTCCAGTTTGTACCTTCTTCCCAGGCACTGCTTGAAGAAATATTTTTAGCAATATTCTCATTGGCAGTAAGTAGGTTGCATGACCCCCAGCAAACTCTTCCCCTGTTCAATTGATGGGTTGTTTTTTTTTTCTTTAAGAAGTGCTTAATGTTGACTGGATTGTACCTGTGTTCTGTGAAAACTATCTTCTTGCTGCTTTTGTTCCTGAGAATGTCAAAATTTGGTACACAACACAGCCAATGTTTTCCCTTGTTGAAAATCACTTTAATACTATCACTAGATAGTATCTGAGTCCTGGAGTTGTGAGTGACCTACTTCTTTTCTTTCTTCTTGCATTTTCCCAATCCATGGATGTGCCTGAAATTAATAACTACAAGACATTTCAACAAAAGCAAAACACTGATCTTCCTCTTGTTAGGATGTTAACTGTTTCAGGTTAATTGGTTTCCACAGTGCTTTGAAACCTGACCCAGATTTTCTCTGGAACCTGATCACAATCCTGCCCCTATTGAAGTCACGAGCTTGAAAATCAAAACAAACCCATACACACATAGAAGTTTGAGGTGTCAGGATAGTAATCTCTGTGCTCTCTGTCTGCAAAATATTATGTTCTCTACCCACAAGAGCAACAAAAATGTATATTAACAGCAAGACATGGAGCATATTGCTTGGGCAAATAAGACATATTATGTCTTCTGGCTTCAATTCTGGATCCAGGATGCCCTGGATGTTATCATACCTAAATCACCACCGATCTAGATGGGATGCTGCCACTCAGATGCATCCCAGGTTGAAACCTCACTTAGCTGGCCAATTTTTGAAATCAGAAACTCCCCAACTTCGAAAAAGTGATGGCTAAGCAAGGCTATGGCCTGGGATACATCCGGGCAGTGGCATCCCAGCTAGATCAGTGGCGATTTAGGTATGTTAACATCCAGGAGCATCCCGGATCCAGAGCTGAAGCCGGAAAAGGTAAACCAGCTTATTTGTCCAAGCGATAAGCTCCACAGAAAGAAACTGAATGTAAGCTCATATTAAAGTTGATGGAACTGGAGAAATCAACAAATCACTTGCTACCTGGAAAATAGGATGGGATTTAAATAACTTGGTTATTTTTCTTCTTAGACCAGAATAAAGTACAAATCTTGTTACAACATCACAGTATTTCAAAGCAGGAGTAAGCATATTTTATGCCTTACCCAGTCAGGTACAGGCTTATGAAGAAGCATGCAGCTGTACTGCGTAACCTAGGAAATCCATAGCATAAAAAGGTACCAAATACCTCCTTACATAATGTCAGAAAAATTAGTTAAACTAGCATAACCCCCAGTTACACCAAGCGAGATCCTACACTGGGGCTGTGCAGTATAAATCTCCATATGCAGAGTAACACATTAGTTGTGAGATGCAATCCTTCCCTTGAATGAGAACTTTGCACAACTGAATCAAGGTATTCAAGACATAACCAAGACATAACTGAATGCAGCATCTGAAGACATAAAAACTGAACCAAAACATGTTTGAATTATTGTAATACATTCTACATAGAGCTGCTTTTGAAAACTCTTTGGAAACTTCAGCAGGTCCAAATGTTGTGGCTAGGTAGCTGACTCAGACTGTTTATAGGGAGCATATACCTCCCTGGTTCAAACTGCTTCACTGGCTGCCAGTCCACTTTCGGGCAGAATTCAAAGTGCTGATTATGACCTATGGCTTAGGGCTAGGCTGTCTGAAAGACCATATCTCCTTATACACAACTACCTAATTTTTAAGATCAAGCTACAGCAAAAGAGATTTCACCTCAACATCAAGAAAAACTTCTTTGTGGTAAGAGCACTTTGACAATTGAACACGCTCCCTTAGAGTGTGTTTTTGAAACAGAGGCTGGATGGCCATCTGCAAGGAATGCTTTGATTGTGTGTTCCTGCATGGCAAGGGGTTGGACTGGATGGCCCTTGGGGTCTTTTCCAGCTCTTTGATTATATAACTCCTTCTCTCCATGCAACTGACGCCCAATAAAGTAGGTTGTGTGGGCAGTTTCAGTTGTGACAACAGTGTCATAATCACAACTAAGTAGTAATCATGAATAGGAAACAGTTATGGGTGAGGAAATCTAGATAACTGTAGCTTATGTAGAATACTGGCCTTTATTATTAACCCATCTTTTTCTCAGGCCTGGGATTTAAGGTGGCTTACAAGTATAATTAAACCAACAACAGAATAATAATAAAAATGGAATTTCATTCCCACTCTTTTTATTTGGGGGGTGCAACTTTATTATGCTCTCACTACAACAATTTATTCCTATTAGCACCACTTCATTCCTACTTGTATTGAGGACATAGCATCCTTGTGGTACAAAAAAGTAACTCTTTACAGGTAACAGTGTTACAAAAAAGTAACTCATTTTACTTCTTTGCTCTGTTAATAAGAATGCAAAGCCTTAATTGGATTCCAACCTGTCAAGTTATGTTATGCTGTGGTTTTTCATATCTTGTTTGCCAAGATCACTCCAGAATATGGATGGTGCCATTCAGGGTAACCTTTTTAAACGCCGTGGCTTTATTGCTCTTTTGACATTTGACACATTTTTGTACTGATGTTTATTATGTGAAAATACAGCCTACGCAACATGTGAAATGACCCTGTCTCTCAACTCTCAGTTTGCCCTTCATCTTGCTTAGGTATTTTCCAGCCACTTTTCTGCATGTTATTTTAAGAATTTAAGTAATGTGGGAAACGAGACCTTAGTCCTGGCAACTTCCCAGGCTGGTAATGATGAAAACTGTGGACTCCATTCACCCTTCAGCCACTACTGGCATAAACCTGTCTGTTCAAAGCAAAAACTGCTTTCAGCCTGGCTTTGTAGTTTCGACACAAACATCTCAGCCAAGCTGATAAAATGCTTTTCCAGAAAAGCACAAAGCCAGCTCATTGACCCAAAGGAGAGCAGCCTTCAAACTCAGCCCTTAGTGGGAAAATGTGAACATGTGCATTGCTTTATGGGGGTGAAGGAAACAAAAGAGTGGCCAGGTCAAGTTCCTTTTAGTGGATTGCAAGGCTAAAAAGAGCAAACTAGTGACTGGCACACTCCTCTACTTTAAATAAGAAAGGGACACAGTGCCATAGTGGAAAGGAGCCAAGTGTTCCCACACAGTAAAATGCAGATGGAAAGGCTCCCCTTTCTGAGTGGTTAGATGTCCCCCAGGATCTCTGAATGAAGACGTTTTGGCAAAGAGCAAGGGGTACTTGGGTGTTTAATAAGTGTCTGTCTCCTTCTTTCTGCATTTAGCAGAAGAAATTGGAGAACTCTCATGCCAGTTTCCCTTGCATTTGATGCTAATTTCATGACTCCTAACAGAAAGCTAAATATATCCCTTCGATTTGGACTTGTGAAGCATATTGTCACATGTATAAATAGTCAAAAACTTCTTATTAGTCTGAGTATGTTAAGCATCAAGTGAGCAGTTTGGTATTGATATCAGAGGTTTTTTGTTTAGAGGTACTCAGGGAAAGGCAGCAAGCACAGCTTTGGGGGTTCTCATAGGAGAGTGCAGAACAATTAAGACTTGATTTTCTTGCATGGTGTGACAAATGGTTATGTCTTTGTCTCTATTAGGGCAGGCTCCACTTTCAACCCTTTTGTTGTGTGCCTTCAATCATTTCCAACTTATGACAGCCCTAAGATGCACCTATCATGGGGTTTTATTGGCAAGGTTTGCCACTGCCTTCCCCTGAGGCTGGGAGCATATTTCTTGCCAAGGTCACCCAGTGGGTTTCATGGCTGAGTTGGGAGTTAAACCATGGTTTTCAGAGTCATAGTCCAGCATTCAAACCACTATGCCATGTTGGCTTTGGTAGGACAGATACTCTACCCCTATATTGCTCAGGGATAGCCTTTCACCACCTACCTATTAATTTGCTCTTATGTGCCTTCAAGTCAACTCCAAATTACAACAACCCTGGAAACACAGGAATACATTTTTATGACACTGATGTTGAAAGACTGGCTTCTGCTCCATGGGATGCTTTAGACCTTTAAAAATGAGGTTGGTTTATAGACAAATCACTGTCTTACAGCTAAACCCATAACAACCACATTCTGGTATTCTGTTGACAACTGCAATGTTGTCTCAACAGGTCTTACTTTGGGATCTAAAAAGTAAAAAAGATGGAGAGCTGGGTGTGACAACAGAAAATTACCTGTCTTATATTGTCACCTACAATACCTTGAAGGATAATTCTCCTAATAAAGATTTCAATTGTTGGACAGCATCATATGGTTATGGCCTATCTCAGTTCCCTAACAAGTAACCTTTATGTCAGATGTATGCATGTGGTGTTGGCTTCCACACAAAATGAGTGGGGTGGCTCTTATATGTGAAGTGTGTGCTGTATTTTTTATTTTTATTAATAATTATGTTTTTAAATGTGTTTTAACTGTTTTTCAACATTTTTAAAAAATAATGTTGCTGTTGTTAATATCTGTCCTCAAGATGGCCCCAACTCATGTTGATCCTCTGGATGAGACATCTCCATGATTCCCTATCCTCCACTGCTCTGCTTAGGTCTTACAGATTCAGGTCCTTTACCTCCATGATTGAATCTATCCATCTGGCCTGTGGTCTTCTTCTCTTTCTGCTGCCTTCTACCTTTCTTAGCATTATTGTCTTTTTTAGTGAATCATGCTTTTTTATGATGTGGCCAAAATATGACAGCCTCAATTTACTCATCTTGGCTTTCCGGCATCATCTGTTCGAAGACCCATTTCTTTGTCTTTTTGGCCATCCACAGTATCCTCAGCAGTGAACTCTTCTCCAGCACCATATCTCAAATGGATTTATTTTCTTTCTGTTCAATTTCTTCACTGTCCATCTCTCACATCCATACATGGTGATGAGGAATATAATGGCTTGGACAAGTCTAAGTTTAGTGCTCAGTTGTATATCTTTACACTTTAGGATTTTACCTAGTTCTTTCATGGTTGCCCTTGCCATTCCTAGTCCTTTTCTTATTTCTTGTAATCTCATAGATAGATAGATAGATAGATAGATAGATAGATAGTAAGACACCTTGGATCCCATCCCAAGAGAAAGACAAGGTATAAATTCAATAAAATGCATGACAGAAATGAAACATGAAAAAATAATAGATGCATAGAGTTGGATAGGACCACAAAGGCCATCGAATCCAACCTCCATCCATGTGGGAATATGCAGCTAAAACACTCATGAAAGATGCCCATCCAACCTGTTTAGAGACCCATGAGGAAGAATGGTCCACTGCCCTCTGAGGTAAATTATTTCATTATTGAACAGTTCTTGCAGTAAAGAAGCTCTTCCTAATGATGGTTATATCTTGCCCAGATGTGCCTGATTTGTCTGATGTAGCCCATGAATGCAAACAGTTTCCATTCCCTTGTGATCATAAGAAAGGTCTTGTAACTTCTTCAGGGTGATGGGACAGTGTGGATTTGAGGCCATGCCACATTCCAACAAAAAAATAGAAGAGCAGATGTTCGCTTGGGCAAGTAGGTCAGTTAAACATGCAAATTCATGTACACCGAGCGAGCCTAATGGGGCTTTAATGGTTTTACTACATATCAGTAAAAATGCTAATTAGTGAGCCTGGCTGAAATGCATTTTTCATTTTTTTATATAAAAAAAATGCCTGAAGCAAATGCAGAGATTGAGATTTTGCATTACAGGAAGATCTACATGTTCACCAGAAAAAAAGAAACAAAATACTCGGTTATTGCCACTTAGAAAAGCCAAAAGCTGATAAACGGAGAAAGCGCTATCACTTTCTCTAAAATGGCCTGTATAATTGCCCACTAATTGCTGAGGGAAAAGACTACGGGGATTGTACTTTGGCATCTGCTATTTGTTCTTACAAACAATCTGTGTTAGAAAGCTTGTTGTTTTGTGTGTGTGGGGGGGAGAGGGGTATTGTTTTTTAATCCAAACAACCTCACCAAACCATTTATATTTTTTGCTGCAAACTCAGGCTATTCAGGTGTGTGTTTTCAGTACAGAATGGAATATATGACATTCAGTAGATAAGCATAAGTGAGTTTTTGTGTCTATAACGCTGAAGAAATTTTTATGTTTGATTGATCAGTTAACAAATGGAGTGTGCATCACATACAGATATTCTGACATACTGTCTCTAAATTATAGCTGGGTGAAATCTAGGTTTGTGGAAGCTGCCTTGGGTCCCATGCTCAGAAAAATATATGATATAAATTAAATAAATAAGCAGATAGATGTAATCAATTGCCATCAAGCTTTTTGCTTCATTGTTTCAGCTTTCATTTCAGCCAGATGCATGGGTGGGAGATGGACTCTTAAACAAGCAGCAAGATCAATCAATCACCTAGGACTCTTACTGCTTGGCTCCAGAAAGAAATAAACTCATCTCCCCACCACATGGAGAAATCTGAAAGAGCTGCTATCACATTATCAAAGTGACCTATAAATAAGTCGACTTGAGGTTTTGGGGTCAATTTTTGGGCATAAACTTTTAAACCTATATGTATATATATGTATATGGTAAGAATACTTAATGCTTTTATTCTTTGGAATTGTATTTAATTATGTGTTGAAATGGTCAGGATTACAAATCCAAGTACCACTCTGTATCAGCACAGTAGTTCTATAGGCATGATCATTCACTGCAATACCTATGGATTTTAAACTGTAGCTGTTGTTATGTACCTTCAGATCATTTCTTCTGCCTTATGGCAATGGTAAGATTTGTTCAGAGGAAGTTTGCCATTGCTTTCACTAAAATGGTGAAGGGTCTGGAAACCATGCCAGTGAAGGCATGGTGAAGGGTCTGGAAATAGGACCCAGAACAATGGATGCAAGCTACAGCAAAAGAGATTCCACCTAAATAATAGGAGGACCTTCCTGGCAGTAAAAGCTGCTCATCAGTGGAACACACTCCCTCAAATTATGGTGGAATTGCCTTCTTTGGAGGTTTTAAAATGAAGGCCAGATGGCCATTTATTGGGGATGCTTTGATTGTGAGTTCCTGCATGGCAGGAGGTTGGACTGGATAGCCCTTATGGTCTTTTCCAACCCCATGATTCTATGATTCAGCGCATATAACTTGCCCAAGGTCATCCAGCGAGTTTTGCGGCTGAGAGTCATAATCCAACTACTACACCACACTGAAAAAACAGCCTTTGACAATGCTTATCATACAATGATGCCTAAGATCCCTAGCTCTCATGTCTCCAAAGCATGATTAGGGCATCCCTTTTCACTGATGCGGGAAACCCCTCGATAGGTTCACAATTAGGCTAGTCCTCTGGTGCGAAAGATCACTGCTGGAGTAGTTGCAATATTGGCAGTCACATGGTGTCAGTATTCTCTCCTCTCCCACTGTCCTCCCCACCCCTTTCTATTCCTAAGCAAGCTGATTTCATTTCATTTTTTAAACATTTCTTTTCTTTTCTTTTAAAACTTAAATCACATTAGTAGAACTCTAGAATTGTGTGAAAAAGTAAAAATAAAAAACAAAACAAAAGGCATATTGAGTAGGACATGGGACAGGGAGGCAGGGTTAAGGGGGAGTGTGGAATGGATCATGATGGCAGAACCAGAAGCAGCCACAGTCATGGGACTGATGAGACCTGTGATAATGGATGGTCTGCAACTGGTATGTTTTCATTTTTATCAGTTGACACAATTACAGCAAGAACAGAGCTCATGTGATAATGTCCAAAATCTCTCTGCAGACCTATGCTAAACCCAAGCTCTGTGCTCTGAATCCTATCTTCACCCCAGCTAGAGTTGTTACTGTTGTGTGCCTTCAAGTCATTTCTGACTTATGGTGACCCTATTATGGGGTTTTTCTGGCAAGTTCCTTGAGAGGGTATTTGCCATTACCATCTTCTGTGGTTGAGAGAGTGTGACTTTCCCAGCATCATCCAGTGAGTTTACATGATCAAGCTGGGATTCAAACCCTATTCAGACCACGATACTATGCTTGTGTCTAGTTAGAGTGGACCTACAGAATCCACTGGATTTACAAAGGGTTAATTTATCATCCAACAGTACCACCCCATTCTCTTCCCTCTTGTTCCTCCTTCTGAGATATCTGAATGCAAACTACTTTTGCATGTCAAACTCAGTTCAAAATAGTTGAAATGATCAGAGGACAAAGGGGGGAAACAGGAGAAGGAGAGAGAAATGGGGACATTTCTAAAGCAACAGAGGATTAATCAGGATTGTCCCTGTTAAACTGGGACATCTGGAGGGTAAGAATCAACATGCCTACCTTTGTTTGTGTATTTGCCCTATTCCTAACTGAAGGCAGCCTTTCTGATGTCGTTTCACGCAGACAAGCTAAGCTTTCTGTGTTTGTTAACTTCCTTTAAAAAGCATAAACTGGACAGAAGAATGAAAAATAGGATCATGTTGGGACTGATCCTTCCTCCTCCTTTTTTTTTGGGGGGGGGTGTCTGTTGGCCACCCTCAGAAACAACAAATATATTTTCTTGAAGAAAAAGGAGGAAATAAAAACGAATAACCTACTCTATTTTCAAGTGGAGGAAGTGAAATCTCTTCTCTTCTCACCTCTGAAATGAGAGATAGTCTTTCTGGATGGGAGGCAGGCTGTCAGCCTAGCATGCTAATCATCTGAGTGAAGGTCAATAGTTCTGCTTATAGCTCATATAAGGCCCATGGATGATGAGATCTAATTTCTTTTTATTGCCACAGCATGAGCGGGACAAATAAACAGTGTCATATTTTCTTCTCTTCAGCACAAAAGGACTATGTGAGGATTCAGAGATCTGAGATACCCTCTCAGAATGACAGCTGACATGCCGTGGGGGGGGGGGGGGGGTCTGGTGGACAGTGACTAGTCCCCTTCCCATTAGGCCATTTTGTTGTTGTTTTCTCCTTCCAAGTCATTTTTTGACTTATGGCAATCATAAGGTTTTCTTGGCAAGTTTCTTCAGATGGGGTTTTCCAATGCCATCCTCTGATGCTCAGAAAGTGTGACTTGCCAAAGGTCACCCAGTGGGCTTTAATGCCCAAGAAAGGAATCAAACCCTGATCTCCAGATTCGTAGTCCAATGTTCAAACCACTGCACCATGCTGGCCACTATAGCATCACAGTTAAACTGTTTGGTTCAGGAGTATTGGTAGAGTCACAGCAGCTGTTTTTCCTTTTGCTTAAAGAAAAATGGAGAAGTACAGTGCATAGAGAGAAAGAAGAAGAGCTATATTGCTGTTTTGCAATATGCACTTTATTTAGATTTATGAGCTGGTTATGAGCTACTCACTTATCAATCAACAACATGGAGACCTACAGACCCATGTGTCCCTCACTCTGATTTCAAAAGTCTTTTGCAAGAGTTTGGTTCCGATGTCTGGCAATAGTGATCTGTACCCTTCCCAGAAGACTATTTGAGAGGGAAGACGAGAGGGGGAGAGAAGTGGTTGTTAAGAAGCGGGGAAGATAGATGGTGCTAAGAAGAAGGATCCCCTGCGTAAGGGAAGGGCCCACTGTAATAAACATGTGCATCACTTTGATAACACTGTAACTACCATGCTCAATCCTATGGAATTGGAGACTTGTAATGTTGTGAGTTATTTTGAATTTTCTCATAAAGAGCCCTGTAGCCTCACCAAGCTACAAATCCCAGGACTCCATTGGATGCAATGCAAACATAGCAGTTACAGCAGTATTCAAAGTGATTTTGGAGATTATCGCACCACCCTTTACTCCAGTGCTAGACACGGGATGTAAACTTCAATAGGCAGATTTTATTGCACATCTCCGTGCCCAGGCAGGAGGCATCCCCTACCCAATCCAGGCTTCTCCGACACTTTGCAAAGAATGACATTTCCCCATTCTTTGCAAGGTATGGTAGAAATCCGGATCGGGTACGGGATGCCTATGGCCTGGGCACGTGTGTGTGTGTGATAAAATCCACCTATTGAAGTTTACATCCTGCATCTAGTGCAGGAGAAAAGGTTGGTGCGATAATCTCCATAGTTGTGCAGAGTGAAAAGAGCCTCTGAGAAAGGGGGTTACCAAAGAGAAAGAGTGATTGAAGGGATAAGAGAAGGGAGAGGAAGAGCGGGAACAACAGAGAGAGAGGGCTGATAGGGGAATGAAAAAGGGGAGATAGAAGGGAGGTGGGAGAGAAAAATAGAAAGGGAGAGGTTTGGTTGCATCCATTTCTGTCTTTGGCCCTGCCACTAGTGAGATGCTTTTTCTCCTACATTAAAAAAAGTTCTCCACCCCAGAATATTTTTGTTCATACTGTCTTAACACAAAAGCACAGAACTCTGTATTAGCAAAACAGTTCCCATTTGTCTCCAGAGAAAGAGAGAAAATTGAGAAAATGAAATATTTCCCCCAAAAAACCTCATCCTATGCAGTCCACTGCTTCATTTCTTGAAAGGATATCAGATTGATATGCTGAGCCTTCTCCACCCCATCTTCAAAAGACTTATTTGGCTAGATGTTTGATCTCATAAAGAAAGACCAGTAAGAAATTAAAGACTGTTGCAATTATACACCTGGCTTGGAGACGATTGCTCATTAAAATGAAAGCTGGAGCCAGTTAAAAATTCCTACGGATAAAAGATTCTCCTGTGGAACTGATCAAACCGTCCAGGCTTGCACAATTTGATTTTGCTGAAAGATTAATATTGAGATTGCCATTTAAAGGAAATGATTCATAAATGTCTGGAGAAGAATGGAATTTTAAACCAGCAAAAAAGGGAGAAGTGGGAATTGGGGCCTGTGTGATGCAAAAGAGCTATACTAAAATATTATACTATAAAATATATCATATTATACTGCTTAAAGTTATACTATAAATATTAATTCCAGGGAAATAACTGGGTTTCCCCAAACTACCCCTTTTCAGGCATGCTATTTATGATTTTAGTTAGGTTAGCGTGGGAGAAATGATGCCATGATCTCTCTATCTATGATGTCTTTGATAAATTCAAGCATGGATCCTGGAATAGGGGAGATTGAACTCCACTCTAAAATGATCAAGCAAAACTGGACCACAAAGACTCTTATGTGCTTACACTCCTCTAGGAATTATCAGTAGAAAGAGTAGTAAATGATCAAGAAAAATCAAAACAAATAAAAAAACTTTATAAACAAATTAGACATATTTATCGAGAACTGGCCAGTGTGGTGCCACAGGGTTCAGTTCTGGCCCCAGTGCTATTCAACATCTTTATCAATGACTTATCAATGACAGAATTGGGGGCATACTTATCAAATTTGCAGATGATACCAAATTAGGAGGAGTAGCTAATACCCCAGGGGGCAGGATCAAAATTCAAAATGACCTGAATAGACTAGAAAGCTGGTCCAACGCTAACAAAATGACATTCAAATCAGAGAAATGCAAGGTATTGCACTTGGGGCAGAAAAATGAAATACAGAGATATAGGATGAGGGACATCTGGCTTAATGAAACTACACGTGAAAGGGATCTAGGAATCCAAGTAGACCACAGGTTTAACATGAGTCTACAGTTCAATTCCACAGCTAAAAAGGCCAATGCAATTTTAGGCTGCATCAATAGAAGTATAGTGTCTTGGTCAAGGGAAGTAATAGCGCCACACTATTCTGCTTTGGGCAGGTGCCACCTGGAATACTGTGTCCAGTTCTGGGCACCACAATTCAAAAAGGAAGTTGAGAAACTGGAGCGTGTCCAAAGGAGGGTGACTAAAATGGTGACGGGTCTGGAAAACATGCTCTATGAAGAACGACTTAGGGAGCTGGGGATGTTTAGCCTGAAGAAGAGAAGGTTAAGAGGTGATATGATAGCTCTGTTTAAATATTTGAAGGGATGTCATATTGAGGAGGGAGCAGGCTTGTTTTCTGCTGCTCCAGAGAACATGACCCAGAGCAATGGATGCAAGCTGCAGGAAAAGAGATTCCACCTCAACATTAGGAGGAACTTCCTGACAATAAGGGCTGTTCGACAGTGGAACACACTCCCTCGGAGTGTGGTGGAGTGTCCCTCCTTGGAGGTCTTTAAGCAGAGGCAGGATGGCCATCTGTCAAGGGTGTTTTGATTGAGAGCTCCTGCATGGCAGAATGGGATTGGACTGGATGACTCTTGTGGTCTCTTCCAACTCTACGATTCTATGATTCTATTTTATGTATACATATTAGTCCCCCTAAATCTTAAAAATCATTTTTGGTTCTGTTGTCATAATGATAGCCTGATTAATCAATGCAGAGGGTGTATCTTCACTGTAGAAATAATGCAGTTTTACACCTCTTTAAGTACTGTAGCTCATCCTATGGAAACTTGATAATTGTAGATTTACAGGATCTTTAGCCTTCTCCCTATAAGGGCTGCTGCCTCACAAAATTACAGGCTCATTCCTACTAGGGTTTAAAGTGAATTGCTCATCAGGTTATATGTCCGTCATTCCCATTTGAAACTGGTTCTGATCCTACTGTGCTTGGTTTCAACCACAATGAATTGAGACAAACACACAAAAAACCCACTCTTTCCTGACACTAGTTTTTGGGCAGTTCTTGAAAAGACCTGAATCAACCGTGTTCAACAAGTGGGAAGGCTGGGTCAGATTCACATCGGGTGGCTTTGTCAGCTCTTTCCAGCTTCTCTCGGCCAGCCCTGGTGCTCTGGTGCCATTCTAAGGGGTGCAGCTCTGGTGCACCATCTTGGGCAGCTCCTCTTCCACAGTGCTCCCTTTGGGCTCTGCCAAGGCCAAGGCCATCTTCCCTTCCTCCTCTCAGTAAGGAGGTGTTGAGAGGCTTTCCTCATTGGAGAAAGATCCAAGGAAACCTGGGAGCCTCAACAGATTCCTTGGAGCGTGGCTTCGCCTTCTCTTCCTTCCTCCGCCTTTCCCAGCTCAGCCATAGAAACCCACTTGGTGCTCCTGGGCAAGTCATACTCTCTCAGCCAGAGGGGATGAGAAAGAGGAGGAGGCAGAATATTCTGGCCAGGCTCCACAGTTGAGGTTGACATGGGCAGGCCAGGGCCAGCGGCCTGGAGAGGCCCAGATCAGGGCCCAGGAGTGGTCTCGCCTTTGGGAAGTACTCTGGCCAGGCTCCTCAGTTGAGGCAGCCTAGGGTGGGTTGGAAGGAGGAAGAAAAGGAGATGGAGCATTGCCACCGCCACCACCATCACCATGGACAGCAAGATGAAGGGCGCACCAGAGGGCAGCTCATCTGGAAGAGGTGGAGGAGGAGCCACTGGGGCTCAAGCCTTCCCACCACCCCTCCTCTATTCTTATTGTTGTTGTTATGTGCCTTCAAGTGTCTCCTCCTCCTCCTCCTCCTCCTCCTCCTCCTCCTCCTCCTCCTCCTCTAAAAGGGGAGTAAATGGCCCAGGATAGAATGGATCACAAAATACCCCGGTTTCCATACCAGGTTATTTTGTAGCGGGAATGAGCCCTACAAATCACATGGTTCTGTAAGATGAAACCTTGACAATTAAAGTGGTGTTAGGCTGAATTCTTTCTACAGTGTAGTTGCACCCAGAAGCTATTTTTAACTGGGAAAAAATTCTAACAGCACCAGTAAGAGAGGATCTTACTGTGCAGAAAAAAGTTAGAATATAATAACTGGTTTATATTAACAAGGAATGCAAATACAGAGGTGCCTTTTTTCCTTTCTGTTGTTTCAGAGGTCTGTTTACAAATGTATTTTTATTTTTCATCAGGCTATGGCGCTTCTCCCAAAAAGGAGAGAGAAGTCTGTCTTTTGCTGTTGTTTGCATAGATAAAAGAGAGTCTCTTATTCATTCTAAAACAGGGCTTCTACATAAGATATATTTTTATTTGCTGTTGATTTTTTTGCTTTGTTTTTAAGCTTTTTACAGCTTTACTTTTTTTTTCTTGATTATTCAATCTTTGAACTGATTTAAGAACATATGATCAGCCATTCTGGATAAGACTGGGGAGGTATCTAGTCCAACATTCTGTACATAAAGTGGCCAACCAGTTGCTTTAAAAAAAACCCTAGCATTATGAAATGAGTGCAATCGCACCTTCAATTTGCCATTCTCCAGCAACTGAAATACAGAGGCATACTACTTCTGGAACTGGAGGTGAAACATAGCCATCCTGAAAAGTAGCCATTGATGGGCCTACCCTCCATGAATTTATCTAGTTCCTTTTTAAAGTCATAAAAGCAGGCAGCCATCGCTACATCTTCTAGCAGGGAATTCTACATCTTGACTATGGTTGGTGTACTTTCCATTATTTATCTTGAATTTCTCCCCATTCAGTTTCATTGACTGAAACTACTTCTATTATTATGACAGATGCCTAATTTTATTTATCTCTATCACACTTCCCATTACTTATCTCTTCCCTAAGCTACACAGTTCAAAAACACTACAATCTGTTGAATAGATGGATTGCTTCAGTCTTTTTCATTTTGATTGCCCTTTTCTGGAGCTTTTCCATCTCAACAATATCTTTTTTACATTCAGTGACCAAAACTGTACACAGCACACCAGGTGTGGACATATCATTGGTTTGTATAAGCCAGTATGATATTAGCACTTTTTTTCTGATTTCTTTTGTAATTATTCTCAAGAATGTGCCTTTTTATTTTCAGCAGCCACAGGCTGGGCTGACATTTTGATAGAAATTCCAATTTTAACCTCTAGATCCCTTGGTAGGTTCTTACTTATCATATCCCACCAATATATATGTGAAAATTTCTCTCTCCCTCCACTACCCATAACTTTACATTTCGAAGAATAATAGAATGACAGAATCATAGATCTGGAAAGGACCACAAAGGGCTTCTATCCCAACCTCCAACACGCAGGAATACACAACGAAAGCACTCCATCTGGCCAGCTATGATCTGTTTAAAGACCAACAAAGAAGTAGAGTCTACCACATTCTGAGGTACTCTATTCCACTGTTGAACAGTTCTTAAAGTATATAGGGATTCTTCCTAATGCTTAGGAGGAATCTCTTTTCTTGTAATTTAAATCCATTGGTTCATGCTCTAGTCTTCGGAGAAGAGAAAGACAAAATTGTTCCTTTGAATATGTGACATCCCTTCAGGTATTTAAAGACGGCTATCATGTCTTCTTGTCTTGTTTGCATTTTCATTCATCATTTTAATGCTTATTGTCCCCAGCTATCTTCTCAATCTCCTTTTGTTCTCATAACCCTGGCCTTAGATATTATTAACCAACAGGAAACCCCTCTGAGCTAAAGTGCATATTATATTAATAGCATTTAAGGGTTTAATGTTCATTGTTTGAAACAATGGCAGATGTGGCGAGGTGTCTTTAAGTTGCTGCATTTCCTTCCTCATAATGACTATATTATACTCAGGGGCCTTTCTCTTGTAATAATCACTCAGATGCCATCTGACAAAGTTAGGGTCAACCTATTGAGATATTACTGTCTTATCTCTTCTGTGTGCCATGTTAGACCTCCGTTATCAAAGCTCTGAACAAAGAAGCTCCTTTTTACAAATTCTTTTTACACCCACCCAGCTCCCTTTTTTCTTCCTTGTCCTCTGCCTAGCTGGAAGGGTTTCTAAAATTAGCATTAGGAGGATGCCAAAGGAGGGCAGGAGAAACACAGACTTTCAGTGTTTAGACTCAGCAACATATCTGCAGTAAGCAATGCAACAAAGCTTGAGCTGGGAAAACAAAGGTAGTTTTGGCAGAAGCTTTTAGGTGGTCTCTAGAAGATTCAATATGCCTTTATTTTAACCAGTGCAAGGCTTACCTGGCCTGGTTTTTTCCTTTCACATGTGTGCATTGTTTGTTTGTTTGTTTTCTGGAAAAAAAACAAGATATCTCTTTACATGAAGAACCATTTTGTTGTTCAGGTGCCAAATAAAAATTATAAATTGTAGACAGATTAGATCATTTCAGTCAAATCAGGAGAAAGATTTAAAAAAAAATCTGACATGACTAGCTCTCTTAATTTTACTCACAGATCAGATGGGATTTGTAATCCTTGCTATTCAGGGACAGCCTGGGATTTGGACCCCATTGTTCAGCCTCCACCAGCCTCCCCAAACCAGAGCTTTTGATTCCATGTGTTCCTTTGTTAGAAGCCCCTCATGGTCTGGAGAGAGAGTGAAAGATAGAGAGTCCTAGTAGTGTTTCAGACTTTCTATAACCTCTGCTCAGAAGCATCTAAAAGGTTTGCGCTTCTGTCCATCTCGTTGGCAATTGCTATTTCATCACCTGTGATGCTGAACCACCTTAAAATGCAACTGTACATGTAACCCTTTGTTATCTGGGAAGAAGGCTTTGGTAATGGAAGGACTTCTCATTATGACCTCCCCCAAATCTTAGTTGGTCTGGGGAAAAAGTGGAAGTTGGAACCACACCAGCTGTGATTTCATCCTGTAAACTAGGAAAGAAAGAAAAAAAAGTAAACAGACACACATTATCATAGAATCTTAGAATCAGAGAGTTGGAAGAGTCTCCAAGGGCCATCCAGTACATAGAGCTGGCCAAAGACCATCCAAACCAACCTCCTAGAATCATAGGATTATAGAATAGTGGAGTTGGAAGAGACCACAAGGGCTCTGATCCAGTCCAACCCCCTGCCATGCAGGACTCTCAATCAAAGCTTCCCCGACAGATGGCCATCAAGCCTCTGCTTAAAGGAAGGAGACTCCACTATACTCTGAGGGAGTGTGTTCCACTGTCATACAGCCTTTACTGTCAGGAAGTCCCTCCTAATGTCGAGGTGGAATCTATTTTCCTGTAGCTTGCATCTATTGTTCCGGGTCCTAGTCTCTGGAGCAGCATAAAACAAGCCATATAGGAAGACACAATCAAAGTACCCCCAACAAACAGGAATCCAGCCTCTGTTTAAAAACCTCCAAAAAAGAGACATCACCACATTATCACAGGGGGCAGACTTCACTGAGAGGATTTCTGGGATTGTATGTGATCAGCCACCTGATAAAAGTCTATTAGTATGTACACTAGTATTGGGGCTAGAGTGTTTGCTCTGATAGCCTAGGAGCAGGTCAAGGCAGATCACTGTCTTGACTCAATATCTGCAATTATTTAATTAACTTATTACTTGCATTGAGTCAAGACAGTGGTCCGCCTCAACCTGCTCCAAAACTATCAGTTCTAGTTTACCCCATCAGTCATCTCTTCCTTCTTTATTCCTGCTGGCTTTGCATAGGGCCCTGTTAGTTATTCTCTCCCCTTAGCTTTCTGTGAGGAGCACAGATACCATTGTTTAAATTGGTTTTTGGACTGGGCTAACAATCCCAATGACTTTACCTCTATTTTTTAGTTTGTTTTTCTGCTCTCTCCTTCTCTTTTTCTTCTTCATTTTTCACTCTTTTTCTGCCCCCCCCCCAGTGGTTTGCAGCATATATGCATATATAGTACAAGAACATAAAATTACAAAAAATAAATAAAGCATGGACATCATGTCAGTATAGTCTGACCGTTTTCAGTAGCTGCTTCCACACTAATGATGATGGTGATGCTTTCTGCCCACAATGATTTTTTGAAACATTTTCTTCATGTTTTTAACCTCCTTGATTGGAAGAAGAGGAAGGAAATACACAAACACACAGACATGATCAGATAAAAATAATGGCTTGTAATCATCATTGTTTTCATGGAAGGTAGATGGATATATGCATGATAATGATGATGCCCCTGTGATCAAAATTATGGGCGTACATATAAATTCCATCTGGTACCACAGCTATTTTGTCAAATGAAAACAAAAACAAAAATAAATACATGCAGGATTTCTCATGCTCAGCCTTAGAATGTGGCTTGGGATCATGTCCTTCTTATTTACATCCTCTAGCTCAGCATCTCTTTTGTAGTGTACGAACTTAGAGAACAAATCTGACATGCAAGATTTTTCTCTGGTAGAAAAAAAAATTGAATCAGGAAGTAGTCAGCACATTTCTTCCATTTGTCTAGCCTATCGTGACAGAAGAGTAACCCTGTCTGCCTTTCCTTAAACAGAGGTCCTCAAACAAGCCTCGGAGGAGGCGTGTGGTGGTTGTGGGGGACTCCTTGCTGAGGGGTACAGAAGCAGTGGTTTGTGGGCCTGACAAGATGTCTCGGGAGGTGTGTTGTCTCCCTGGGGCAAAGATCCATCATGTAACTGAGAGGCTGACAAGACTTGTCAAGCCTACTGATCAACACCCCTTTCTTCTGGTTCATGTGGGAACCAATGATACTGCAAGGCACAGCCTTCAGAATATCATAAGGGATTATGAGGCTCTAGGAAGGAAGCTGAAAGAGATGGATGCACAGGTTGTCATATCATCTCTTCTCCCAGTAGAAAGGCATGGTCCAGGAAGGGAGAAGAAAATAGCAGAGGTGAATAACTGGCTCCGTAGATGGTGCCGCCAAGAACAGTTTGGATTCTTGGATCATGGGCTGCGGTTCCATGAGGAGGGACTTCTGGCAAGGGATGGGCTGCATCTCACACCAGTTGGCAAAAACATTTTTGCCAAAAGTCTCAAAAATCTGATCAGGAGGGCTTTCAACTGAGTTATATGGGGGAGGGAGACATTATTTTGGAAGGCAAAAGGGCTGGAGAAAATAATCAAACTGACATAGAGGGAACAAGGCAAACAGTGCAAGGACCCAACAGTGGGAAGCAAAAAAAATTGCATAGGCAGCAAGTAAAGGGAACACATGTTCTTAGATGTCTCTACACTAATGCACAGAGTATGGGAAATAAACAGGATGAACTCGAACTCCTAGCACAACAGAGCAAATATGATATAATAGGCATCACTGAAACCTGGTGGGATGAGTCTCATGACTGGAATGTAGAAATAGAGGGATATAACCTTTTTAAGAGAAACAGGCCAAACAGGAAAGGAGGAGGAATAGCATTATATGTCAGGGATATTTACACCAGTGAAGAGATCCAGGAAGTCAATACTGGAAGCCAGGTGGAGAGCATCTGGATAAACATTAAAGGAGAGGGAAACAACAGGGATGTTACTGTGGGAGTCTACTACAGACCCCCGACTCAGGCAGAGGAATTGGATGATGCCTTTCTAGAACAGATGAGCACACACTCAGAAAGGAGAGATGTAGTAGTGATGGGGGACTTCAACTATCCGGATATTTGCTGGAAGTCAAACTCAGCCAAATCCTCAAGGTCTAGCAAATTCCTCACTTGCCTGGAAGACAATTTCATTGTCCAAAAGGTGGAAGAGACAACAAGGGGATCAACTATTTTAGATCTGATCTTAACCAACAGGGATGACCTAGTCAATGGGGTGCAAGTGGTTGGATCCTTAGGGGGAAGCGACCATGTTCTCCTGGAGTTTGTTATACAGCGGAAAGGGGAAGCCAGGCATAGTCAGACACGCATTCTAGACTTTAGGAGAGCTGATTTCAATAAACTTAGAGAAATACTGGGGGAGATCCCATGGTCAAGAAAACTAAAAGAGAAGGGAGTTCAAGACGGATGGGAGTTTCTCAAAAAGGAGATACTGAAGGCGCAATTTCAAACAGTTCCAATGAGGAAGAAAAATGGGAGGTGTCTCAAGAAGCCAGGATGGATGACTAAGGAACTTTCAACTGAGATAAGCCTTAAACAGAACATGTATAAGAAATGGAAAAATGGGGAAATCACGAAAGAGGTATTCAAACAAATAGCCAGCACATGTAGGGGTAAAGTCAGAAAAGCTAAAGCACAGAATGAACTCAGGCTGGCTAGAGAGGTTAAGAACAACAAAAAGGGCTTTTTTGGGTATGTCCGAAGCAAAAGGAAGAAGAAGGAAACAGTAGGGCCACTGCGTGCAGAAGATGGCAAAATGCTCAAAGATGACAAAGAAAAGGCAGAATTACTCAACACCTTCTTTGCTTCAGTCTTCTCAGAAAAGGCAAAGGGTGGTCAACCTAAGGATAATGGAGCAGAAGACAGAATAGGGGAATCTCAGCACAGAATAAGTAAAGAGATAGTACAGGAATACCTGGTTAACCTAAATGAATATAAATCTCCAGGACCAGATGAACTACATCCTAGAGTATTAAAAGAACTGGCGAATGTAATATCGGAACCATTGGCAATAATCTTTGAGAACTCCTGGAGAACAGGAGAAGTCCCAGCAGACTGGAGGAGGGCAAACGTTGTGCCCATCTTCAAAAAGGGGAAAAAAGAGGATCCCAACAATTATCGTCCAGTTAGTCTGACATCAATTCCAGGAAAGATTCTAGAGCAGATCATTAAGCAGAGAGTCTGTGAACATTTAGAGGCCAATGCCATAATCACAAAAAGCCAACATGGGTTTCAGAGAAACAAGTCTTGCCAGACAAATCTGATCTCTTTTTTTGATAAAATTACCAGTTTGGTAGATGAAGGGAATGCTGTGGATATAGTATATCTTGATTTCAGTAAGGCCTTTGACAAGGTTCCCCATGACATTCTTGCAAACAAGCTCGTAAAATGTGGGCTAGACAAGGTAACCATTACATGGATTTGTAACTGGTTGACTGACCGAACTCAAAGGGTGCTCAACAATGGCTCCCTTTCATCCTGGAAAGAAGTGACCAGTGGGGTCCCACAGGGTTCTGTCCTGGGCCCAGTGCTATTCAATATCTTTATTAATGACTTGGATGACAGAATTGGGGGCATACTTATCAAATTTGCAGATGACACCAAATTAGGAGGAGTAGCCAATACTCCAGAAGACAGGATTGAAATTCAGAATGACCTGAATAGACTAGAAAGCTGGGCCAACGCTAACAAAATGAAATTCAATGCGGAGAAATGTAAGGTTCTGCACCTAGGGAGGAAAAATGAAATGCACAGATATAGGATGGGGGACATCTGGCTGAATGAAACTATGTGTGAAAGGGATCTAGGAGTCCAAGTAGACCATAAGTTGAACATGAGTCAGCAGTGTGATGCAGCAGCTAAAAAGGCCAATGCTATTTTAGGTTGCATCAATAGAAGTATAGTGTCTAGATCAAAGGAAGTAATAGTGCCTCTCTATTCTGCTTTGGTGAGGCCCCACCTGGAATACTGTGTCCAGTTCTGGGCACCACAATTCAAAAAGGATGTGGAGAAACTGGAGCGGGTCCAAAGGAGGGCAACTAAGATGGTGAAGGGTCTGGAAACCATGCCCTATGAGGAACGACTTAGAGAGCTGGGGATGTTTAGCCTGGAGAAGAGAAGGTTAAGAGGTGATATGATAGCCCTGTTCAAATATTTGAAGGGATGTCATATTGAGGAGGGAGCAGGCTTGTTTTCTGCTGCTCCAGAGACCAGAACGCGGAGCAATGGATGCAAGCTGCAGGAAAAGAGATTCCACCTCAACATTAGGAGGAACTTCCTGACAGTAAGGGCTGTTCGACGGTGGAACACACTCCCTCGGAGTGTGGTGGAGTCTCCATCCTTGGAGGTCTTTAAGCAGAGGCTGGATAGCCATCTGTCGGGGATGCTTTGACTGGGAGTTCCTGCATGGCAGGGGGTTGGACTGGATGGCCCTTGTGGTCTCTTCCAACTCTATGATTCTATGATTCTATGAAGGTGATTAAAAAAATAATGTCATAAATTTTTTAGAAGGCATGGAACTATTTTGGTCATCCCTCCCCTCCTTGCTAGCAGCAAGAACACAGCAAATACCTATACAAAGCGGGGGAAAGAACATTGACAAAGCAAAAGCAATACAGAAACAGACACCGAACTCAAATATTAAAACAGCACCACACTGCTGGGTATGACAAGAACACAGGGATTTATTTTGCTGCAACAAAAAGGGAAATATTTGGGTTTATTTACAAATATACAAGTTGAGTGCAAGTGGAAGACAGAAAGCTTGGCTGAAATCCAGTTGTTAGTGGGATCAGAACACTGGAAATTCAGGATTTGTGTATCTTCTATTGAATCATTATGTTTACTCTGTTTGGGATTGACCATTGGATTTAGGCCCTTGTACAGCTGTAAGGGAAGAGTAAGTAACACAGGGCTGCAGCCAGGTTGCTATTTGGGGTTGGCGACAGAGAACACACAACTCCCTTGTTGCAACAGTGGCTGCCAGTTCATTTTTGGGCACAATTCAAAGTGTTGGTTTTGACCTATAAAGCCCTATGCAGCTCAGATCCAGGCTTCTCCCTTATGAAGAAGGGAGTTTCTTACCCATGGTTTGAGAAGAGCTGTGCAATAATGAATCTCTCCAACATGGTGTGTTTCCATTTTCTAAACTAACATGGCTGTGGCACCTTACAATTTGGTGCAGTAAAGTCCTTAGTCCAGGAATGGGACCCCTGGGTGTGTATGTGAGAAGGGTTGCTATAGAGAACCGTGAGATTTGGAGGCCCTGATCCCTCCTCCAGTTTTTTCCATCTCACGTACACACAAGAGAGAAAAACATTCTGTGTGGCTATGTGTGTGAGGGAGTAAGAAAAAATGAAAGAGCATCACTAAGTATGTACATATCTGTGAGTACTGGTGGCTACAAGTGTGGCTGTGTGTGAGTGACAGTATGTGCAAATTTTAATAATAATAATAATAATAATAATAATAATAATAATAATAATTTCTTACTTGCCTCTCCCCATGGATTGAGGCGAGGAGCAGAAACAATTGACAGACACACTACATCAATTAAAATACACAGCAGTTTAAAAGGACAAATAAGACATAAACATATTTAAACAATCCACATTTAAAATTCATCATTTAAAATTCACAATTTAAAATAATCTGGATAAGCCTGTCATACGAGACTGGTCTTTAATGCTCATTGATATTCTGTCTTAAAAATATGTTAAGTATTGAATTTTACTTTATTTTATTTCAACATTATTTCCTTCGAAACCATTAAAAGTAGGAACATGCATGAACGTTTGAACAAAAATATACACAAAAAAGAGACAAAATATTTTTGTTCACATTCTATATCAAGGGGTGGGTGGGATGACGTCTGCATGTAGTTATAAAGGGGGTGACAAAGGTAAATGTCTAATATATACTGGCTGGCCTCCTGCCCTAGGTCCACCTTATGCCTTCATATAACATTTTTAAATCATTGGTATGGGAAGGAGCGAAGGGCTCTTCCATCACAACAATGACTAATATAACCTCTTCACAGATTTATTTATTCACTTATTTATTTATTCAACAGATGATGTAATTATTGTGCACCTGGCTAAAGGGGCATGGCCAGATGGACCTCTGATACCCATCATCACCACCACCAGCCACAGATTGGATGTGGGGCGCTGCAGGAGCTTCAACCGCTGAATATAAATGAATCCATGTGCTGTTGAGAGCAGGTATTTAGTTTAGTCTTGTTCCCTATGCAGAACATTATTTCTCTTAAAAGAGAGACAAGTAGTTATAGCATAGCTTGGCTCCAGAGAGTAGAACATGAACTAGTGGATTCATTTTACAAGAAAAGAGTTTCCACCTAAAAATTGGGGAGAATGTCTTTAACATAAAAACTGCTGAATGGTGGAATGGACTGGCTTGGGGAATTCTTTGGAAGTCTTTAAACAAAGGGGCATCTTTCAGGACTGTTTTAGTAATGTCTTCCTGCTAGACAAAAGGTTGGATTAAATTGATTGATTGATTGAATATCATTTTTATGCTGCCTTTCTCCCAAAAAGGGACCCAATGCAACTCACAAGATAAAAACACTTTAAAAATAAAAAAACTAAATAATCTAGTAAAACAGTATAAAATTAAGATTTTTTTTTAAAAAAATGATCTAAACCACAATATCTCATATAAAAGCCACCCTGTCATGATCTTTAAAAATCTGCATCAATAAAAATGTTTTTATTTGTTTGCAAAAAGCAAGCGAGATGGTGGGGCAGTCTAGCCTCTTGGGAAAGGGAACGATGACCCTTGTGACCTCTTGCAACTCTATGATTTTACCATTCTGTGATAGTGGTGCCATGAAATGAAAAAAGAAGCTTGCAGAGCAAAATCATATGTTTAATTTCATCATCTGATTTCCTCTATATGCGAAACTATAGCCTGGTGGATGCAAGTTCTGACTCTTATGCCAGAAATGACCTGCAGAACATTCTAGAAACTGACTGCATACCTTTGGATTCATCGGCATAGTAAGACATTCTCCTGCCATCCTTTTATATTAGGTGTGAGTCTCTTAAAGAAAATGCATTATAATAATTTGCCACCCTCTTCTTCATTTCCAGAAGGCATAGCAAAAGTAAGAAACTTTAAATAGTTCTTGCCTAAACTGGATTATTAGATGTGAAAGAGCCCAAACAGCCTCTCCGTGAGACTGTTGAAAGCAGCTGGGTGAAGGATGGCCTTTCAACCCTTAAGATCGGAGAGACTTGGAAGAGCCAAGAAATTCCTAATGAAGAAGCTGAACTGAAATATGTATATGCATGAATTCATGTATAATTTAGTCTGTTCTGATCAGGAGAAGCATCTTGAACATAAATATAGAGAACCACTGAAATGCAAGTGCTGTAGAGCTCCTTCCCATAATAAAGGGATAATAATTCCCTCATCTATTTTTTATTACCCTATAGCATTAAAAAATAGAAAGCTGACATGCTGCAAACTGGAATCATATACATATCTGAGCATTTCTGAGGCTTCATCGACCTATCAAGAAATATTGCTAACCACCATAGTGGAAAACATTCTCTGTGAGAAAAACAAAGGGTTAGTAACTTCACACAACAGGAGACGAAGGAGTAAAACTGTTTTGCTGCCATTAGTTTTAAAGTAATGTTTCAGGCTCTTTCACTCTAGGATTCTATGGTTCTATGATGCATTATGGTTTCTTTATGTATAGAACATTTTCCGCTTGCTATTTATTTGTTAGCTATTGCTGGAATTCTACATCACCTTTTAGAGTGGCAGTTAGAGGCCCAAGTACTGCATGATGGGGTGAGCTCCTGTCACTAGTCCCAGCTTCTGCCAACCCAGCAGTTTGAAAGCATGCAAATATATAAAGTAGAAAATAAAAAGTAGATAGATAGGTACCACTTAAATGGGACGATAACAGCATTCGGTGTAGTCATGCTGGCCACATGACCACCAGAGCAGTCCTGGGACAATGCTGGCTCTTTGATTTAGAAACTGAGATGAGAGCTGCCCCCTACAGTCGGTTACAACGGACTACCTTTACCTTAATTTAAGGTGAACCTATCATGGGATTTTCTTGGCAAGGTTTGTTCAGAGGAGTTTTGCTGTTGCCTTCTCCTGAGGCTGAGAGAGTGGATTTTATGGACAAGCAGATAATTGAACCCTGGTTTCCAGAATCACAGTAACTTTGTTGTTAACCACCTTCAACTCAATCCTGACTCATGGCGATCCTATATATGAGACATCTCCAAGATTCCCTTTCCTCCACTGCTCTGCTTAGGTCCTGTAAATTTATACCTGTAACCTTCTTTATAGAGTCCATCAATCTAGCATGCTGTCCTCCTCTCTTTCTACATCCCTCCACCTTTCCTAGCATTATTATCTTCAACGAGTCATGCCTTTTCATGATGTGGCCAAAGTATGACACACTCAACTTTATCATCTTGGATTCCAGGGAGATTTCTTGCTTGATTTGTTCTAGGACCCATTTGTTTGTCTTTTTGGCTATTTACAGTATCCTCAGCACACTTCTCCAGCATCACATGTCAAATGAATTGATTTTCTTGTTATCCACTTTACTGTTCAGCTCTTGCACCCACACATGGTGATGGGAATACAATGGCTTGGATGATTCTAACTTCTGTGCTCAATTGCATACCTTTCCACCTTAAGATCTTTTCTAGTTTTTTCATAGCTGTTGTCCCCATTCTTCGTCTCCTGATTTCTTGATTACAGTTCCCATTCTGATCTATCTCTGATCCAAGTCATGGGAACTTATTTACTATTTCATTTTTCTCATTGTTGTATATGTTAACTTTACATAAACGTAACTTTACATATATGTTAGTGATTGCAAAGATGTATACAAGGACACTGGTAAGAGTTACCAATGTGCATCTTGATGAATGTGCATTGGTGCATGCTGCACATTGATGATTTACATACATCAGTGCATGATGTACATTGTGTAGTATGCACATTGGTGCAATATGAACATAGGGTGTTTCGTTGGCACTCCTATGTGGTAATGTAAGCAGCCCCCACTGGATATGCATGTTACAAAACTTACCAATTTTTATTCCCAAATATGCAAGTCCACTTATGGAGACATAACTCCAATATGTCTTATTAGATATGTCTCCACTTATTTACTTATTTACTTTATTAAAAACACACACACACACAACTCTGTGATGGAAGGAGTTTGGAGGGATTGCGGGCTGCAGGAACAGTCCATAGGTTCTCCATGCTCACTTTATACATGGCATCTCATAACCAGGAAAAGATAATTGAACCACTGTGTAACCACAGCTGGAATACACTTAGGGATTCATGCTAACCACTTGGGGCTAAAAAGTCACCAATATTCAACAAACGCATTCTGCTGATAGCAGCAGAAATGAAGTTGTACAGATAGCACGTTCATCTTTACCTTGTCTTTGCAAGTTGTGCATTGTAAATTGCACATATAAGTTGTACAGTGTATACTTTGCATTGTGATTGTACATTGTGGATATACATCCTATACTTGGCATCATGGCTGTGCATACTGTGCTTTGCATTGTAATTGCACATTGTGATTGTACACTTAGATTATGCATTGCATATTGTTGTGCAATTTTCCTATTCTACATGGAGGTCACATAATGTTATTGTGGCATATGTTCACAAGCAGGTATTTATAATATTCTGACGGGATACTGAATTGAGGCCTGTGTGTGTGTGTGTGTGTGTGTGTGTGTGAGAGAGAGAGAGAGAGAGAGACCTTTTACATTTCTGCTAATGTTATGATATTATTATAAACATAAACTGTGTTATAACTACCAGTGGGAGTTCACAGCTGAATGGAATAGGCAACAGCAGATCCCTTCCTCTGCAATACAGGTCAATAAGATGCATTTAAGCATATCTGGCTGTATGTTAATGGGCTGACCCACTGAGGCAAACAATATTCCTAATGGAATGCATTATTGGTCAATAGAAATACATTACCATAGTGCTTCAGTTTCTCTGAATCGGTTCTCTGAATTTGTTCTCTTCTGGGTGCAGTTTCAAAGTTCAGATTATAAATTATGAGACCGCTATGCAACTGAGTTCCATCATACCTGAAATGTGCCTCCTTACAAATGAGCAGATGAGTCCCAGAGGAGGCTAACGTCTTCTGAAAGACAGTACCATCCCATACAAGCCTGCCTAAACCTTATGATCTTTGGGAAATTGGTCCCACCACCCACATAGGCATCTTTGGTATGGAAGAGGGTCTTCTTCATGCCTGTTCCTATGCTGTGCAGTCCTTGCCAAAGAATATTTGGTCGGCTCCTTCTCTGCTCACTTTTTGATGGTAGCCAAAGACCTATTATTTAACCAGGGCATGCACTTTTACTGATTAGGGCAGAAAAGTTTTTTTTTTTTTTTAATGTTGTGTGCTGCATTTCTGCCCCCCTCAAAAGCCTCTATGCTTTGAATGTGTTTTAATCATTATATATCTATCTTTCATTTGGATTAATAGTTTAACTTTTGTTTTGTTTTAGATATTATTTTTAAATGTACATAGGCCATAATCCCATATGGTCCAGTGTAGCATAGTAATTCTATATGTGGATGTATGCTGAAGTTGGCCATTCACATCTCCTTGGACCTACCATAAATTTATTGCAGCCTCTCTCTGGCTGCCATTCCATGCCTGGTAAGAGCTGTGGGGTACTGAAGAAGCAACTGGCTATGTCTCTGTATAAGATGCAAAATGATCACATCATCTGCTGAGGTCCACTGGGATCCTCCACAGCTCTTAGCAGCTGATATAATAATTTCATGTCTAGTTATGGGGACATCAGCAGATGTTTCTCCAGTCCTTCCTCTGCTCTATCCGGACATGAAATGGCTGGGGAGAGCTCTTCAGATCTATGATAGATGTGCTGGCACAAGACTGACTTAATGATTTTATCACTAAGGGGGTGCCAGCCACTGTATGCCGCCTAAGGAGATTTTCACACGGGGATGGAATAGGGACAGGATCACTACCCTGTCCTTATACTATCCTTATCCCATCCTTAACCCATCCATGACTGTGATGATGCAAAAGTCTTTCAATTCATAGCACCAGTCGTGCCATTAACCTGTCATTAATGTGAACTTCCATTAATGCAAAATACTGACCAATGTTGCTATAATGACAGGTTAATGGTGGGATAATGATGGAATCTGAGTGACTTCATCTGAAAGCCTGTTGCATGGTTGCCATCATTCATTATGGGAACATGACAGGACAGGGATGGGATGTCCCTTGTCTGATAATCTCCTCAGGCTCCATACTGGGAGAAAAGCGGGATATAAATTAAATTAATGAATGATACCTGCAAATGACGGTAAGAATTCAGCCAGATGATTCTTGGTCACTCCCCTGTCCTTTCCTCACCCTCTCTTGGCCACTGGTCATCTTAACGCTCAAGGGAGAGTGAGGCATCCAAGAACCTCCCCCAACTCAACTGTGTACACATTTCTTCACAAAGGAAGTACAATCCATCCAGAAAAGGCCACCAACCTATCTCAAAGATACAGGTACTGCTCATTCACCCTCCACCTTGCCTGGATTCAAGCTTTGTCTATTCCCTTGGATCTAGTCTAGCACTGTATCCAGGCATAGTTACAAGGCTCACATGACTTCACTTGATTTGAATGTTATGAGAAACAGAGCTGTTTTTTAAATCAGCACAGTGATGACAACTTGGCCCATATCTTTGAATGACCACACTCCTAAAGTCTTGTGTAAATGATGGTAAGCAAAGTTCAGTGCTCCAGATGTTGTTGGATTGTGACTCCTATCACCCTTAACAAGCTTAGCAAATGGTGTGAAATACCTGATGCTGCAATTCAACAACTTCTGGTTATACCTGATATAGATGCTAAATTATGATGGAGAGAGGACAGTGTCCTAGAGAACCATATCACATGCACTACGAGCCCATTCTCATGCTCATTCCACACAGCTGGTGCTGCTATAGGACAGAGTGGCTATCTATGCCAAGGCAGATGCATATATTTCTGAATATATGTATATATTCACAGAACTACCCAGCTTTACTTTGATTAATTTTGGGGTGCTCTAGCAGTAGCTCTCCTTAATAGAGTTTACTTATGGTGCATCTACACTAAAGAAATAATGCAGTTTGATGCCACCTTAACTGCCATGGGTCCATTTTATAAAATCATGGGATGTGTAGTTTTGTGAAGGACCATCAATCTTTGGCAGCAAAGGCTAAAGATCTTTGGCAGTAAAGGCTAAAGAACTACAAATCACAGGATTCCATATGATGAAGCTACAGCACTTAAAGTGGTGTCAAGCTGCTTTATTTCTACAGTGTAGGAGCACCCTTATTTATGCAGAATTGTTCTTCCTGAGGAAATGTGTGGGGTGTCTCCCCCTGCTTCCCTAAAAGTGGACTGCACATGCACTACATAGTTGGGGCTTTAATTCAGACCATACCATTCAGATTTTGTGGAAATCTGCTCATCATTTTCACGTGATGCGGTAACAAGCACACAAACAGAAGCATAGGCTGGAATTCTGTTATCAACTACTTGGTTAAGTATACTTAAATATATATTGGTTAAATATACTTAACTCAGTAACCTCTCCTGGCCCGATTCCTCCAGTCCTGACAGAAATGTCATTTAATTGTGCTTGGATTATTGGCAGAATGAGCCACCTTCTCCCCATGCAGCTGATGTCCAATAAAGAAGGTTTTATAACTGTGGCAATAGTGTCACAGCCATGACTAAGGAGTGATCATGACTACAGAGCAGTTATGTAGAACTGTTCATCTGTAACTGTTTCATATTCATGATCACCACGTAGTCATAATCTTGACACTACTGTCATGATCATTATTGCCCTCCAATCTACTTTAACATGCACCAGCTTCATGGGAAGGAGGAGGTCAATTTTGCCATTGATCCATGGTTGACTGATGCTTCCATCAGATCTGGGGAGGTTGAGCTGGAAAAAAATTACTTAGTTAAGTATAATTAGTTAAGAATACTTAATTAAGATAACAATATTTAACTAATTAGCTGGCACAGAATTCTGGCTGTAATTTTCTGTCTGTCTGTAGATAAGGTGTGAAAACAGATAAAAGAGACAAATATTTGCCAGGAAATTCATAATATTTACTTTTAAATCCCAGTTAATCTGAATACAGTAAACTGGATACTAACCTTGGAAGCTGCAGACAACAAATGTGACAACATGTCAAGCATTGGAAAAATATAACTGACACCTCATAAGCATCTCTTCTCCAGGCTAAACATACTCAGGTCTTTCAAACTTTCTTCACTGGACTTGCTCATCAATTTGGGGTGTTCTCCTTTTTGTATATATGTTCCAGTTTTCTTAAACTGTGATGGCCAGAACTGGGAACAGTTCGTCAGCTGACGTTTGACTAGAACAATATTTACTTCTTGTGATCTGGATAAAATAGAGATGCAGTCTAGAATTCCATCAGCTCTTCTGGGAACTACTTGACTCAACTGATTCATATTTATCCTTTAACCTCTACAGCCTTTCTATATGTCAAGTTGGATTCCATCCATTCTCTGTGTGTCCAATTCTTCTTACCTAAGGACAGAACGTTATATTTCTCTCTCTTTAAATTCTTATTATTAGTTTCTTCTGTACTCTAAAGTATAATTCATACAGTAGTACAGTATCCCAAGAAAGCTGAATGCATTTAGAATGGTCAAGTTAAGTTAAACTAGATGCTGCTGTACCATTTCATAACCTATCTTGGTTTGCAACTCTTTCCTTTTATCATTTGAGCTATTTCTTGTTAAGTAAAGCAAGAAGACTGAGGCAAAATGCAAGGCGATTTTTTTCACATTATCTTCCCTGCTAATATTTCTTGCTCAGAACATAAGTGTACCATTTCTATTTTTAAAGATCCCTTGGAAAGCAAAACATTTGCTGAGCTTTAGCCTTTCTGATATTCTCCCTACAACTTTTGTGCATTTCTTTCTACTCATTCTTTGTGATTTATCTCTGTCCAGCTCAAAAAAAATCTACATTACTTTTGAGCTCATCAGAAAGTTCAAAATGCCCCACCACTTTCTTGTTCATTTTAGGTTTTTGCTATTGTTGTTATTGTTGTTGCAATTATTCCTCCAATACCCTACTTTGAGTGAAACGACACTTTTTCTGGATACCCACCTATATTTACAAGTTCTTTATATGACTTTGGACAGGGTCCCAACTACCCATTGAATTAACTCTTGAATTGCAACATACTATATAGGTAAATCCTGTTAATTCAATGGGACAACACTACTTGGGACTAACAACATAGGGCTCTCATATAGTATGATATAGTATGATGGTGAGTATTCACCAGGCACATATTATGGCCCATTAAGACTCCTTTGTATTTGCTGTCAGTCTGAAGTTTCCTTTTTCCCCAGCCCCTTCAAAGAAGACTTCTAAGAACCTGTTAATACATGACTGGTGAGTAGATCCACTGAACCAGTTGTTGAACTGGGAGTCAATATTCATTCAAAGCCATCTACTCTAGTTGGGACTAACAGTTGTAAGGAATTATCACATGCCTTTTTCTTCTGAGATGGGCATAGGCTATAGGCTGGGCATAGGCTTAAACCATTTTAAAATTGATGTTATTATACGTATCCATGCCCAGCTCAGAGGCATCGTGTACCCGATCTGGACTTCTCCCAGAAGTACAAGAGAAGCCTGGATCCAGTACATGATGCCTCCAAGCTGAACACAGAGGCGATAACATCCATTTTTAAATGGTTAAGCCCGTGCCAAGCCCGTGCCCAGCTCGGAAGTAAAAGGTATGCAATAATCTCTGTAGTCATGTCACAATCTTTGACACCTTTTGACACACAATGTCTCCTTTTGGCATTCTCTGTTTACACTGTTACTCCCACACTTTCCCCATGTGATCATGGGCTTTTATGAAGCTGAATGCAATCTGTGGCTATGTACACAAACTAGGTGTTAAGGACTAACCTTCTAAGATAACCTGCATCATAATAATTAGCTATTCTTTCTTGGAGGATCATTTGTGCATCTGGAACTTTTGGGTAAAACTGGAAGGGGTCCTATGTGCGAACAGGACCAACCCCCTGCTCAGTGCAAGAACTCCAGCTAGAGCATCTCCAATGGATAGCTGTCCAGCCTTCTTCTGGAGACATCCAGAGGACATCACACTACCTCTCTGGGCAGTTTGCTTCCATTGCTGAACCACTATGTCAGGAATTTCCTTCTAATGTTCAATCAAAATCTATCTTTCTATAACTTATAAAATGTAGACCTAGTTCTACCTTCCAATTCAGCAGAGAATAAGCCTCCATCTTTTTCTTTGTGGCAATCCTTGAAGTATTTAAAGAGTTCAGTCATGTCACACCTGTCTTCTCTTCATCAAACTAAACATGACCAGCTCCTACAACCTCTTTTCATATGTTTTGCTCTCCATTACCCTTATCTTATTGCTATCCTTTGAACTTGCTCCAATTTGTTTATATCCTTACAATGAAACACCCAGAACTGAATGCAGTATGCCAGATGAGACTTGATCAGGGAAGAATGTAGTGGAACTATTTTGTCCCTGAACTTGCAAACTGTGTTTTTATTAATCAGGCAATAACAGCATTTGTCTTCTTTGATGCAGCATCCCACTGGTGGCTTGTGTTCAATTTATACCAACAGTAATCCCAAGGTCCTTCTTACATGAATTAATGCTGTGAAAACATGGCACACTTTGAGTTGAAAAGGCAGAAAACATTTTAAAGAATATTCCATATATACTCAGCTATAAGTCAACCACATGTATAAACTGAGGACAGGTTTTGGGGGCAAAATTATGGATTTAAATATGACCCATGGATAAGCTGGTGGTAACACCTAGGGGCATGTAGCAAAGGAAAGCAATGCTAAATAACTTACAAAATTCCAGCAGGCAGAACTGTTTGCTCTCATACGAAAGGCTAGAGTGATGAGAGAAGAGAGGGGGTCAGTGCTTCCCAGACAAGTTATATTCTTGCCTTTCACTAGGGAATGGTTCCTTTTTAATATGAGAGTTAAAGAAAGTACTTACATTGACCTGTGGATAAGATGATTCATTTTTGGGGGTCAATTTTTTTTACTAAAATTTCTAAATGTATACATGAATATACAATATGCTAATAAGATATGCTAAGCTAGTGAATCTAGGGTAAGAAAAAACACTGAATACATTTTCAGGAATCCTTAAGACTATAATGAATACAATAAACAACAATGCAGATGAATCAGAAGTATATTTTTCTCAATTTCCATCTCAACAGCCTGCATCAACCTTAAACTAGATGAAGGAACCATTACTCAATTAACTAGTAGCAGGCCTGAAACCTATTGTTACTTCCAACTACTGAAAACCAATGGAATCATGTGCTGAATGGTGAGTCAACATCCGTAAATCCCATTTATGTAACGGGTGTACTCCAGTCGGGTCTGCCAAAAGGATCCAAAAGGATATGATAGGTCCTGTTGGCCCTACTTCTGACACAGATTGCTGTGGACTGTTTGCACTAAAAAAGTTTATGTGTGGCCTACAGTTTAGAGCAGACATGCCACACCAGCACATAGAACAATACAAATGCAACAACTGAGTTTCATTGAGGATGCATTCGTGCATCTCTACATGTACTGTAAGAAAAAAATTTGATCCTGAAAGAGAAAGTCAATTAAAACAGAGGCCCTCAGAACAATAATACTGATTCACTACAATTAATGTTTTAATTATGAGAAAATATCTCATATACAAATGCTGCAAAGTCCTGCAATCAGTCACTTTGTGAGTATCTAGGTGTGCAGAAACAAATTTTGAATGCATGGCCCATCCTTCCTTCCTTAGCGACCTGGTAAATGTGAGTTTGCTTCCTGTGTTGAAATGAAAGTGGAACATGCTAGCGGGGCTGGTGCCCTGCAGGAGATCCTGGCCTCAATCTGCTATGCATTATGCTAGTGGTTGCATTTTTCCAGGCTAATGCAGCAGTGGTAAGGGAAACAAACATAGGATGAGAGCCTTGCCTAAGAATTCTGCAGTCAGAACTCTTATTACATCTTCCCACTCACCTTCCCCAGGACTCATGGTTTTCTGGCAAAATCCCCCACCCCACCCCACCCCACCCCACCCCACCCCACCCATGGATGGCCATTCTGGAGCTGATGGGGAGTAGGGTGGGGACTGGAGAAGCGCCAGACTATTTCTTAGCCAGACATAGAGCAATGACATCTTCCATTGTTATCTGTCTGTGCCTGGCTGTGGAGCAAAGCCAGATGCATCTCTAACCTCCTATCTTTTCCCCAGTCACAGAATGACTATTTAAGGGAGTTAGTGAAGCAAAACTGGAATCCTGGAGGGGCACTGGTTGTTGTGGAAGCTGGAAGAAAATGTCAGTCTCCACAATGACACAAAGAGAAAGATTATGCAATGGCTACCAGGATGCTGGTCAGTATGCCAGCTTCAAGCAGCATCTTTCTCCAATGCCTTACTTTCCTCCTACCCCAGCAACTTTTCTTTTTTTGGGGGGGGGGGGGCTCTTAATGGCATTCTGTGTAGTTAGGGCCCCATAATATACCAGCAAGTTTCTGGCCCAAGACCAGTGGGTGAGCATTTTCTTCCATTTTGCTTCTGATAAAAGCTTTCCAATGTGAGTGTGTGTGCTTATTCAAAAAATGAACCGTTAAGATTACAAAAATTAAAATGTGGGAAAATTTGTTCATCTAGGAAGAAGAGTTAGGCCAGAATCCTGCCAAGGACTTTTGCTTTGCAAGTGGACATACATATGCAGGAATTCAGATTATGCAGCTACCCAACATCCATAGCCATTAGAGCGCTGCTGTTATATTATTATACCACTACTATGTAGCTAGGTTTATGTAAAGTTACAGACTGTAACAGTACATAGAGAGATCTTGTACCATCTTTGAGACTAACTGAAGGAATGAAGTTGGCAGCATGAGCTTTTGTAGACTTCTTCTACTTCCTCAGATGCTTTTGGTGGAGTGGAAACCAGAGATAGACATATGTATGCCACAGATATGTCAGAATGTCAATTCAAATTCAAAATAATTTGGGTATGAAAATGAAGTAGCAAGTCCAGTTTTAACAATGGTCATTTGTGGACAAAGACATAGCCACTGGATATGGAAATGAGATGGCAAGACCAGTTTGGCCTTGGAAACTAGCCTGTAGGTGGGGAGAATAGATGAGTGTAGGAACAGATGACTGTCTGACCCCATGAGGATTGGGGTCAGACAGTGCTGAAATGTGTATAGAGAGCCAGGAAGCCACTGTCCCTGTCCGATCCATTGCTGAGGGATTTTAGTTTATGGATCAATTCCAGTTCTGCTGTTTCTTTTGTTCAAGGACCACTGTTCTGAGGTCCGACATGGAATGTCGAAGACTAAACTGGTGCCATCTCATTTCCATAACCAATCTTTGTCCACAAATGACCATTGTTAAAACTGGATTTGCTACTTCATTTCCATACCCAAAAGATTTTGAATTTGAATTGACATTCTCACATACCTATGGCATATCTACGTCTGTTCCTGGCTTCCATTCCACCAAAAGCATCTGAGGAAGTAGACTGAAGTCTACGAAAGCTCATGCTGCCAACATCTTTCTTTCAGTTGGTCTCAAAGGTGCTACAAGATCTCTCTACATACTCATTGTACAGACTAACATGGCTATATCTTTGAATTCAGACTGTAATAGGCTATGTAGGATTCCAGTGCCACTTCTTAAAAAATTGGTTCTGAATCCCTGTGATTTCTGTTTCTGTTGGATATCTTTTATCAGCTGTTTGACAGACAGGCATGACATGTTCCCAGGAAGAGCTGCACCTACTGAACTTGTGTACAGAATGTGGGAGAATTTGACATTTGTTGTGGCATAAGAACTTAGAGGCTGTGCAGACCACCCCTAAGAATCTAAAACACTTTGAATGTGGAAGAAAGTGAAGCTGATGGATTCCTTCATTGCTACTCAGGATATGTTCAGTTGTAAGTAATAAACACAGTAATAATAATCATAGCATTATAATGCAAAGGAAAGAGAAAATAATGACCCAACAACTGTATTAAGAAACATTTTATTAACAAAACGGTAAATTCCACTTGCTTAGCATTTCCAATAATGGATAAATTGGCCTTGCAACAAATAAAAAAAATTGTAAATATCTATCACAGAAAGCACTATAAGGTTAAGGGCTTCTGACCTCTTTTCTGATATCTTGGGAATGAATTATTTCACACATTATTTTAGTGTATTGTTAAAAAAAGGCAACACAATACAGTAAGAAAAAAAACAACAACCCAGAGCCATCTCATCACAGCACAATCCTAACCAAGTTTTACTCAGAAGAAGACCCATAGACTTCAATGGGACTTGCTCCCTGTTAAGTGAGCATAGGATTGCAGATTTAGTCAACAAATTAGATTACTATAGAGATGGGATTAAGGTGTTTGTTATGTATTTTGAAAAGAGAGAGGAAAAAAAGTGTTTTAATATCGCTACTGCAACATTTGATAAATGCGAACACTTTGTTTGTTATTAAATCACAAAATCAACAAGGAAGAACAGGAGTAACTCCCCAGAAAATAGCTTCAGATTACCTTTACTAGAAAGGGCAATTCCATCACTCATTTCTTAAAAGTAATCATGTTAATTACTTGAAAAGCAACAACCCAAGTTAGATAACAGAGTCAATATAAGACAATGCAAAAGAACCTTGCCATCAGCTTGGAGAATGATAAATGTATTTGTAGCCCCTTCCATGTGGCCTTATCACTGCAAAAATTCATTTCTCATCACTGGCTTATTTTATCTTGGGTACCAATGCCAGTGCCTGCTTCATGGTTCATGGCTGTAGCCATTTACTGTCCTTCTCTTGCCAAAGGTAAATTATAAAGGTGGTACACAAAGGGATGGCTGGGGAAATTTCAATAGGTTATCTTGAGTGTTATGTAGCCTTCACATATTTGCAAGCATTGCCCCTATAGACCCAATCTCCAATGCATTCGGCACGTACAATATGATCAAACCATTTGGCAGCTTCCAAAGATGGCAACACCAAGGCAGTTTTACATCTATTTCTAAAGTATTGCTGTGTTGAAGATTCAGAGATCCCTCAATTCCCCCCCCCCTTTTTTTTTGCCCCAGTGGCAGTGAACAGCAAACAAGACAATATAGTGCCCTGCTGGTTAAAGCTAACTTTAAATTCCTTCTTTCTGTCTATAAAGTATGAACAATTCCACACATCCCAGGAGGCCTTCCACAATATGGATGACTCTCTACTGAACTAGCATCTTTCGATGCAACATATTCCTCTTACATCTCTCTCACTTGGTGGGATGTTACACAATGGCTTATTGTTGGGAACCCAATGGAGTCATCCTTTTTAAAAGAACAGAACAAAACTGTAACAAGTTTTTAAATCAAAAATGCATTTGACGTTTATACCTTTGCAGAGAAACTGGTTTATTACCAAACTGAGTACCTTAGCTTAGAAGAAGAAATTCCATTTAAACCTAGAAGAATTCTAGAAAATAATACCACTTTTTTGGGAAAAAAGAACAATTGAAAGGGCATAAAAGTTACTTTTTCAATCAAAATATGTAAACTAGAATCTTGTTTTGCATTCAGTTTATAAATGGTGTATCTGCTTTACATAACAGAAAGAAGTTTTAGTGAGAGGAGCTAGAATAATTTAAAGGGCTTACTTCTGAATTCTTTTACCAATTAAGTGTAACAATAATAAAGATTTGGGGATCATTAAATTTGACTTTTTTGTCACATTTCAGGGGCGTGATCAACCATACTGGCCAATGATGTAATCCAATCTGGAGGGCAAAAGTCATTTAAATCACCAGGTTTGTGTCAAGTTTCGGGGGGGGGGGGGAGAAATCATGTGATTTTGATTGGTTTTGCTGATGAATCCTGGGAGTGCATGAGTAAACTGAAGAAGAAAAATATGGTGTTTTTATCTATATATATTTGCTTTCTAAGTCCACTTCTTTCATACAAACTACTAAAACTGAACTGCAAAAGAAGAGAGAGAGAGAGAGGCTGTACAGGTTAAGAAGAAAATTAGCTGACTCTTATATACATTCATACACATCCCTCTTGGTATGTTCACTATATTGTAAATTAAAACCAAATTCAACTGAAGATTCTTTTTTAAAGAATAAGGAAGAAGAAGAAAGACAGAACGAATCAGGAGGGGAAGAAAAACGGTGGCAGTTTCTCATGGGTGCCAAAGTAAACAGAAATGTTGGTTGCTCCAGATGTTGTAAAACGGTCTATACCTAGCAACACTTAGAACATTGAGTTTACCAAAAATGGTTGAAGAGCGGATATAGTTTGCATTGTCTATACAACAGGCTAGAAAACATCACTTATCACAGTCCAGAAAGCACATATAGATGTGTTTTTTTTAATATAAACATATGTAATAACATATTAAGCGTGCATGAACGTTTTTCCCCAATGATTGCATCTATGCCCTCAGGTTTGTTTGTTGGTCGTATGTGAAAATAAGCCTTATATTTCACTTCATTTGTTTGTTTATTGTTATTATTATTATTTTGAAAATAAGGCCGCTATACTGTTTTCCTCACAACCAGAAAGGGGCTTTTTTTTTTCTTTGAATTTCTCCTTCTTCTTCTTGCATGGTTTATTCAGAAAGGCCAGCACTTCACTTCAAACTCAAGCTCCAATTGTTGATGCGATGCACAGGGTGACAAACTCAGGTTTGCTTGTTGCGCACTTGTCTAGAACGGCAAAGTCTTCTCAGGTAATAAGACTAACTTACTCCTCAGGAACGCGCTAGCACTTTGGCTAAATCCAGATTCATAGGTAGCTTCTGTATGTGTATGTCTGTGTGTGTGTGTGTGAAAGAGAGAGAGATTTCATTTGTTTTGTTTCAGTTGGTTGCATTTTTGTGTAGTGCTGGGTGATGTTTTAGTAGTAATACTCTTTGCCTTATGAGTGTGCAGTAGTTACCAACATCATCTTCAGAAACATTCCAGCAACATAAAGACGGCAGAGTAAATGAAAACACTGTGGATGTAAGGGGATTTATTGACTCCAGTTTCTGTGAAACAAGAGTATGAAATGCTCATTTCATTTTTTTCTTTCCTTGGTTTTTTTTTGTTAAAAAAAGTCTGTTCCTTTCCGATTGCATTCCCTGTGTTCTTTTTCTCCCATTTTTTTTAAACATTGCATGTGCTTCATAAAAAGTAAAGTAAATAAGTTTTGTTTTATGTCTCAGATAAAATGAAGACTATTTCTATACAATTGTTCTTTTTTCAGCTGTCGGGATCAGACGTAGTACTCTTTATCCTTGTTTTTCTTATTTTTGTTGGAGCTTTTCGAGCTGTTGGGTTGCTTTTCCTTAATCACAGCCCCGTTGGACTGTGCTGAGTTACTGATGTAGTTTCGACTCTCATCAACGTGGTAGGAGCCTTCATCCCGATTCCTGTACTTGTACATGGCATAGAGGAGGATGAGGATGCACAGAGCAGCTGCAGCCACAATCCCAACTACCATGCCAGTTGTGCTGCTGGATTCCCGAACCACCTCATCTGAACTTGGATATCCTCCTCGTCCAGGCTTGGTTGGACTTGCTGTAAGTAGAAAGATGTATTTAGTACAAAGCAGAACATTACATTTTAAGACAGTGCATTAGCAGATCACACTTAATGGATCAGCAAAGTAAGGCTACTTTCTTCAAAGGATACCTGTCTCCTCTACCACTGCTAGTATCCCGTTTGTGTTCAGAAGAAACACAAGCCAAGATCCTAGATCAGATACTTAGTTAAGTACCATCTCCTGGTCCCACCAGTCCCCCAATCCTGATTTACCAGGCATCAGATAATGTGAGCAAGAGAGACAGTATTCTTATTTGCAGGCATGATCTCATTTTGTCCCAATACACTCCTATACATTTTGTCCCAATACACCCCAGTCCCAGCCATTGTATCCACTCTTTGCAAGGGCAGTTCGTGAGAGGTTAGTGAAGACTGAAATGAGCCACAAATACATGTGTATCATTTAAACAAAATATATAATTCACCTATGAATAGTTGTTGAGATGCACATGTGATTAAAAAAAAGTTAATATAACACCACTTGCTTCAGTCGGTATGAACTTATTACCATAATTTAGGGGGGGGGCATAGAATTACAGCCAGTTCAACTGTTGTGGTCACAAACGTATTCTCAAGGCAGACCTTTAAAATGCTGAAAATAAAATAGGACCAAACAGCAGAAGGAAATGCTTCACATTTGTTGAAAATAAAATCAGATATTTTTATTTATATGACACAACTGTACAGTATTTTATGGCTTGCTATTGTTCATTATTGTTTTGTAAGAAGCCTCCAGTGATTGGAGGCTGCTTGTTTGTGTTGGTTAGTGAAGACTAAAGCCATTCACCTGGATTCTGGGGATTAAAGAGATCAGGGTGCACTATAACAGTACATCTGATCAATGAAGAAAACCCCATAAAGGTATGTTACTGAATGTTTATCTGTTGCTTTTTTACTGTTCTTAAACCAGCACTACTAAACCCTCCAAGATTTTTTTCCCATTTATTTCCTGCAACAAACAAACCAAGAAGGATGTTTCAAATTTGACTGAAACTTTTCTTTAGCAAATTAGAAAGAAGTATGAAACTTCCCTGAGAAATTTTATTAACCAACACGAAAATTGATTTCCAAGAGCCCTCAAATTCCTTTTTTGAGGGTGGCGGTCATTTGCCTTTGGTACATTTTGCTTGCCTTTTCTTTTACTGCTTCTCAGACATGGTTAGTACAATATTTGTACGCAATACAATTAATCTTAAGGATCCCTAGAGCAGCAATGTCTGGTCACAAAGAATCATAGAATCATAGAATCATAGAATCATAGAGTTGGAAGAGACCACAAGGGCCATCCAGTCCAACCCCCTGCCATGCAGGAACTCCCAGTCAAAGCATCCCCGACAGATGGCTATCCAGCCTCTGCTTAAAGACCTCCAAGGATGGAGACTCTACCACACTCCGAGGGAGTGTGTTCCACCGTCGAACAGCCCTTACTGTCAGGAAGTTCCTCCTAATGTTGAGGTGGAATCTCTTTTCCTGCAGCTTGCATCCATTGCTCCGCGTTCTGGTCTCTGGAGCAGCAGAAAACAAGCCTGCTCCCTCCTCAATATGACATCCCTTCAAATATTTGAACAGGGCTATCATATCACCTCTTAACCTTCTCTTCTCCAGGCTAAACATCCCCAGCTCTCTAAGTCGTTCCTCATAGGGCATGGTTTCCAGACCCTTCACCATCTTAGTTGCCCTCCTTTGGACCCGCTCCAGTTTCTCCACATCCTTTTTGAATTGTGGTGCCCAGAACTGGACACAGTATTCCAGGTGGGGCCTCACCAAAGCAGAATAGAGAGGCACTATTACTTCCTTTGATCTAGACACTATACTTCTATTGATGCAACCTAAAATAGCATTGGCCTTTTTAGCTGCTGCATCACACTGCTGACTCATGTTCAACTTATGGTCTACTTGGACTCCTAGATCCCTTTCACACATAGTTTCATTCAGCCAGATGTCCCCCATCCTATATCTGTGCATTTCATTTTTCCTCCCTAGGTGCAGAACCTTACATTTCTCCGCATTGAATTTCATTTTGTTAGCGTTGGCCCAGCTTTCTAGTCTATTCAGGTCATTCTGAATTTCAATCCTGTCTTCTGGAGTATTGGCTACTCCTCCTAATTTGGTGTCATCTGCAAATTTGATAAGTATGCCCCCAATTCTGTCATCCAAGTCATTAATAAAGATATTGAATAGCACTGGGCCCAGGACAGAACCCTGTGGGACCCCACTGGTCACTTCTTTCCAGGATGAAAGGGAGCCATTGTTGAGCACCCTTTGAGTTCGGTCAGTCAACCAGTTACAAATCCATGTAATGGTTACCTTGTCTAGCCCACATTTTACGAGCTTGTTTGCAAGAATGTCATGGGGAACCTTGTCAAAGGCCTTACTGAAATCAAGATATACTATATCCACAGCATTCCCTTCATCTACCAAACTGGTAATTTTATCAAAAAAAGAGATCAGATTTGTCTGGCAAGACTTGTTTCTCTGAAACCCATGTTGGCTTTTTGTGATTATGGCATTGGCCTCTAAATGTTCACAGACTCTCTGCTTAATGATCTGCTCTAGAATCTTTCCTGGAATTGATGTCAGACTAACTGGACGATAATTGTTGGGATCCTCTTTTTTCCCCTTTTTGAAGATGGGCACAACGTTTGCCCTCCTCCAGTCTGCTGGGACTTCTCCTGTTCTCCAGGAGTTCTCAAAGATTATTGCCAATGGTTCCGATATTACATTCGCCAGTTCTTTTAATACTCTAGGATGTAGTTCATCTGGTCCTGGAGATTTATATTCATTTAGGTTAACCAGGTATTCCTGTACTATCTCTTTACTTATTCTGTGCTGAGATTCCCCTATTCTGTCTTCTGCTCCATTATCCTTAGGTTGACCACCCTTTGCCTTTTCTGAGAAGACTGAAGCAAAGAAGGTGTTGAGTAATTCTGCCTTTTCTTTGTCATCTTTGAGCATTTTGCCATCTTCTGCACGCAGTGGCCCTACTGTTTCCTTCTTCTTCCTTTTGCTTCGGACATACCCAAAAAAGCCCTTTTTGTTGTTCTTAACCTCTCTAGCCAGCCTGAGTTCATTCTGTGCTTTAGCTTTTCTGACTTTACCCCTACATGTGCTGGCTATTTGTTTGAATTCCTCTTTCGTGATTTCCCCATTTTTCCATTTCTTATACATGTTCTGTTTAAGGCTTATCTCAGTTGAAAGTTCCTTAGTCATCCATCCTGGCTTCTTGAGACACCTCCCATTTTTCTTCCTCATTGGAACTGTTTGAAATTGCGCCTTCAGTATCTCCTTTTTGAGAAACTCCCATCCGTCTTGAACTCCCTTCTCTTTTAGTTTTCTTGACCATGGGATCTCCCCCAGTATTTCTCTAAGTTTATTGAAATCAGCTCTCCTAAAGTCTAGAATGCGTGTCTGACTATGCCTGGCTTCCCCTTTCCGCTGTATAACAAACTCCAGGAGAACATGGTCGCTTCCCCCTAAGGATCCAACCACTTGCACCCCATTGACTAGGTCATCCCTGTTGGTTAAGATCAGATCTAAAATAGTTGATCCCCTTGTTGTCTCTTCCACCTTTTGGACAATGAAATTGTCTTCCAGGCAAGTGAGGAATTTGCTAGACCTTGAGGATTTGGCTGAGTTTGACTTCCAGCAAATATCCGGATAGTTGAAGTCCCCCATCACTACTACATCTCTCCTTTCTGAGTGTGTGCTCATCTGTTCTAGAAAGGCATCATCCAATTCCTCTGCCTGAGTAGGGGGTCTGTAGTAGACTCCCACAGTAACATCCCTGTTGTTTCCCTCTCCTTTAATGTTTATCCAGATGCTCTCCACCTGGCTTCCAGTATTGACTTCCTGGATCTCTTCACTGGTGTAAATATCCCTGACATATAATGCTATTCCTCCTCCTTTCCTGTTTGGCCTGTTTCTCTTAAAAAGGTTATATCCCTCTATTTCTACATTCCAGTCATGAGACTCATCCCACCAGGTTTCAGTGATGCCTATTATATCATATTTGCTCTGTTGTGCTAGGAGTTCGAGTTCATCCTGTTTATTTCCCATACTCTGTGCATTAGTGTAGAGACATCTAAGAACATGTGTTCCCTTTACTTGCTGCCTGTGCAAATTTTTTTGCTTCCCACTGTTGGGTCCTTGCACTGTTTGCCTTGTTCCCTCTATGTCAGTTTGATTATTTTCTCCAGCCCTTTTGCCTTCCAAAATATTGTCTCCCTCCCCCATATAACTCAGTTGAAAGCCCTCCTGATCAGATTTTTGAGACTTTTGGCAAAAATGTTTTTGCCAACTGGTGTGAGATGCAGCCCATCCCTTGCCAGAAGTCCCTCCTCATGGAACCGCAGCCCATGATCCAAGAATCCAAACTGTTCTTGGCGGCACCATCTACGGAGCCAGTTATTCACCTCTGCTATTTTCTTCTCCCTTCCTGGACCATGCCTTTCTACTGGGAGAAGAGATGATATGACAACCTGTGCATCCATCTCTTTCAGCTTCCTTCCTAGAGCCTCATAATCCCTTATGATATTCTGAAGGCTGTGCCTTGCAGTATCATTGGTTCCCACATGAACCAGAAGAAAGGGGTGTTGATCAGTAGGCTTGACAAGTCTTGTCAGCCTCTCAGTTACATGATGGATCTTTGCCCCAGGGAGACAACACACCTCCCGAGACATCTTGTCAGGCCCACAAACCACTGCTTCTGTACCCCTCAGCAAGGAGTCCCCCACAACCACCACACGCCTCCTCCGAGGCTTAGCAGCGGCTGTTCCCTTTCGTGGTACTCTCAGTCTCCCCTGCTCTGTCCCTGATGTCTGTCCCTGCTGCTTTTCCTCATCATCTCTGATAAGAGAGAGAGATTCAAAGTGATTCTGTAGCTGCAAGCTCACAGAACGAACCGTGGTTTCCCTACTTCTGCGTGTAACTTTCCTCCAACCATCTCCTTCTTTTGTGTGTGAAGTGACCTCTTCTTCCTCAGCAACTTTCTCTGTGTGTTTCCTGTCCAGGACCATCTGGTCCTTTCTGTTCAAGAGAACCTCCTGCTCTCTGTGATGCTGAAGTGTTGACACCTGGGCCTCCAACTGCTGGACTCTTCCTTCTAAGAGGGCTACCAACTTGCACTTGGAGCAGGTGAAGTTCCCCACAAAACACAAATATGATCATCATATGTCACAAATATGATTCTGGTCCACCACATCAGGTAATTTGAGAAGGGCTGTACTAGAGTATATGACACCCCTCAAAAAGCCCTCCTAAATTGTTACTTACCTATAGCCACCCAAGGTTCCTTTCCACAGGTGTGGAAAAGTGGTAAATTATTGTGTTTTTTTAAAGGGAAAAGAGCAGCTCCCAAATAGATATAAAGCACTGAGCTGTAAGGAGAACTATCACAAGGCAATGGGGCTGACTCATACCAGTGGTTCTTAAAATATTTATATAAAGATGGACATGCTGCCAAATCCTTTGTACATGATAACTGGAGAATGATGGCAAATACCAAACAGTGAATGCCTTGCTGTAATTCTTGCAATCTCCTCTCACCAGAGGCTTGCGAAAGTACATTAGCAATTGGCAGAATACAGATCTGAGGTATGAGCGAAGATGCCCTTGCCCGAAACTACTTTGGCACTGGGGCAAGCCGGAAATCAATTTTGATAAAACACAGAATTGACGGGAAGAACATCATAAAAACTAGAGATATCAGCAAGCAGGACATGGGGGTGGGTGATGTGAATAATCTAACATTACACTCTAAGGGTGTTTACAAGGGGGACACACAAACAAGACACAGGGTTGTCATTCTGCTCAACATTATCCATAATTTATTTGCCAAGAATTTCTGTTCCATTCCTTTCAAAAACAAAAACTAAGATTTAGATATTGATGCCGCTCTTACTCTGGAAGCCTTACTTTTCTATAGGGCTATTGTTCTCTTTGCTGGCATACCTGTTTCTCATCACAAGCTACTCTTTTCTGTTCCCAAGCTTTGTTTGTTCTTTCCGCCCACAGCCCCAATCATAATATTCTCTATTTCCCCACTTTTACTGGCTTCCATGTAATTGCACATGGTAATTTGGCATTTACAAGGAACTTATCCTTTTAAAGTTCTCCTCAGTGATCTTCCTCCTACTTATCTTTGCATCTGTCACTTGACACTCATTTTCTTTGTTTTGCTCAATATAATCACTTATCCAAAAGGAGTGGGGTTTTGCATGCCTTGGAACCACTGGCATTTGTAAGACAAGTTTATTTACATTATAAAAAAACAAAAACAAAAAAAAGCTCAGTGGTGGCTAGTGGCTTCTGTGTCAATGTGGTGGTGAACCTGCTCTAGGTTTTAGTTCAAAATTTAACTCAGCTGTCCAAGATACTGAACCTATTGGAGGGCTATTGCTGGCTTGCTGGTTTAAAGTTCAGGCTAGAACTCAGCATGGAATTCCCTGCAAGCCAAACACCAGAACTGCCCAATCCTACTCTGAGAAATGAGAAAGTATCCATTTAGGCAAGGAACAGATCATCTGTTGGGGATCAGGAGATCACAGTTTTACTAGTTTCTTCTCAAACTTTTACAGAACTTGCAGTTTTTTAAAAAAATTTATTTATTTATACCCCGCTCTTCAGCTCTAAAAGCTGTCAGAGCGGCTTACAATCATTATTTCAACTAGACGGTTCCCTGCCCTCAGGCTTACATTCTAAGAAGACACGACACAAAAGGAGAAGGGAATAGTGGTGGGGAAGGGGATCAGGTCCAAAAGTTCTTCTCTCCCTCTGATGCCTGGACCAAGGCAGATGGCATGGAGGGAGGGCTCTGCTTCTTAATCCAGGACAGGCCCTATGGAGTTTGGCCTGTCCTTTCACTTCCTCCTGGGTAAGATGGTGTAGCATGGAGGGAGGGCTCTTCCACTAGAGGCCAGGCTGATGGTGTTGCTAGGCCACTAAACAGTTAATTTCACTAAAGGTCTGATACTATCTGTTCACAGCACTCTCCAAACACCAGTACTGAAAAATAACCTATCCTACATATAGGCGTCAGAGAGTTACTTTACCGACTCTGAAATAAGATGATTGACATCTGTTTTATATGTTTATCAATCAACATCTGCAACTAAGAATGCATCGTACAAAGTTGGGTGTACGTGGTGCATCATCCCTGCAAGCTTTCACTTGACATATCTGAACTGAAGTCTATATTAGCCCTTGACAACTCTTTTTATTCCAGGTACACTCAACACACTGGTTGCGCTAGCCTCACTCCCTTCTCACAGGTTTCCATCACTATTTATATGGATAGAGTCTCCATGCAAGTTGGATCACTGGAAAGTTAGGATCCAGGTGTATGGAGATCTTTCACTGATAGATATGAGTCTTCTCTACAGAAAGGCATCCTCCATATGTAGGGGATGACAAAAGCATGCAAAGAGTGGGGCAGGGTTATTAGACTGCCTCATTACTTTGCACACTCAGAATAGGAAAACTGAGGGATACCACTGGAAACAATGTAGTCCAATGGGTTTATATTTTCAATAGAACATGGTTGCTGGTTACTGGCAAGAATCTCCTCTTGGAAATTATGGTTTGGGTCCCACTGGCACTAGTCTTGAGCTAGATCCATATTATATTCCATCAAGGAGGATATACCTTTGACAATGATCCCGCATTGCACAGGAAGAAACATAATATTATGCTCAGCCTCAGGGTTCATGGGTGCATAGACTTCCTTAAAAAGGCAAGCACACACTCCCTCAGCTGTTTATTGGCCAGTGGTACAAGTGGGGCACCCAGAAACCATCCAAATTCTCTGTAAGCAAACAGTAGGTTTCCCCCTCCTGGACTTCCAACAAAGTACACTGGGAGTTCCAGAGGAGATGGGTCTTTCCTCCTGGATGCTGTCTGCTTACCCTGCACCAACTCGTGGACATAAGTGGCTAAAGGACTGCATGCCAGCCCTTTGGGGCAGGTTTGCAAGGTGAGTACTGTACAAAGAGTTACTGGATAGCTCCTTCTGCAACAATTATAAAAGGACATATACAGTGAAAGCATGTTTATGACAACAACAGGATTCCAGCCTATGGTTTCAGGAGAGGACAAAATGCACCCTTAGGGACAGATGTGGCCTCTGAATGCTGCTTTTGAGGTTTCCCAAGCCACCTATCCTATTTCTGACGTGGTTGGACTGCATCTCCTGGAAACAATACAGAGTTTAGTTAGGTTATAGCCTTCCCCCAATTATTCACATTACAAAACAACAATAACTGACTGGCATCCCATTAGTGTGTTATGGTAGTGATAACTTCAATTAATGCTATCATAATCAATTTTTTGTAGGTGTTGTGCAGATCAGAATGCTTTATTAAGCATCCAAGAACCAAAATGTGACACCAAAGCAACTTTAAAACAACTTTGCCATTTCTATGTTGCTGACTAGGAGAAGATGAGTGGAGATGCATTCAGCTATTTTTCTGCCACTGGATATAATCTACAGGGACTTCCTGAGGACCCCTAGAGGACCCTGCAGATGCCTGTGGCAGTGGGTCCAGCAAGCAGAAAAGTAGCTGGATGTAGCAGTGGACACATACACATAAACTCCTGATGCAGGATCCCAGCCCTTGAATTTTTCAGAGGTTTATGGCAATCTTTATGGCTCCTGGGGCAGAAACCTGGCCCCTGGACATATTGAAGTTGCCCATCTCTGCTTTACCTGGCAGGAAGAACTACGTCAAAGGAGATCAAGATGCCTACAAAAGAACCTTTCGATGCAATACCGTTGTAACTATTTCACCTTAACACCAGCTAATAAAAAAAAATCCTTTCATTTATGCTTTGCTACCGTCTTTGCCTACCTTGAGGTCTGACAGCTTCTCCTTGGGTTTTTACTTCTAAACATTCTAAGGTTGCAATGGGTACATTTTACTCCTTTTCCTCCACCTTAAATCATACACTTTCAGGTTCTAGTTCAAAGTCACACTAGGAGTCCATCTCATAGCTGTTAGAAAGAACAATAGGTGGTTTTTTTTCCCTCCCTTTTTTGGCTATTGTTACCCTCAGCATAATGTAGAAATTCATCTGAGCTGGATGTGTCAACAATTGTTTTACAAGAGACAATTCACAATAGCTGAATGAAAAAACTCTTGAGGATATCTATAGCAAGCGAAAATGAGAAGGACTTATCAAGCGGAATGTGGTTTTGGAAATTAATTTCTGCCTGAGAAAGAATGGAACCTGCTGAATAAACTCTCCCACTAACTGATGGGTGGAAAGTTGTCTGTGAATGTTAGCATCTAAGGCAAAAGCTGTCAATTATGTTTGCTATTAATGTCTGTTAAATGGTGTCTTTCAGCCTCCTTTTCATAAAGAGATGTTCCTTTGAGTACTGAGGACTGAAACATGAAACTGAAGAATCTTATTTTAAGCAGAACATTTTTTTCTTTAAAAAAAGCACACACCATGAAACCTGCTGGCATTTTTCTACTTTAAGCATCTTTTCACAATTATCTCACTAACTCCATCTGTCTAAAAAAGACACAACCACTTAATTAAGCAAAAGTGTTTCTGTCATTCTCAGAGTAGCTGTTTGTAACCTGAGGTGCTGGAGATGAAGTGGGTACTGTGATAAAATTGGGATGTTTTGTTTTTTATTCATTACATTTGTAAAGAGAGTAACTTTTGTGGTGATACACAAAGAGTTCTTGTAGCACGTTTTAGACTAACTGAGAGAAAGAAAGAATTTGGTAGCATAAACTTTTGAAGACTTAAGTTTACTTCCTCAGATACAAAGATGCCGTTGCATACTGCTCCAGACTAACAACTATGTCTTTGAATTTTCTAATGATATTAATATTGGTTGCTATAGGGCTTTTTTGCAACCCACTTGCCTCAGCTAGAAATACTATATTCGTGGAATGATGAAAGAAGCTTTTAGGTAATAAACAAATGTAGTAGGTACTACATCCACCATCTTGGAAAAGATACTGGGGTCCTGAGTGGCTAATCACATTTCCAATAGCAAAAAACAAAACAAAAGCATGACAAGTAGAAGTGTGGCCTAGGAATATATCAATAGAAAATAAAGAATCAAAATGTAACTAGGTGATCTTTGAGTAGAAATTGTACCAACTACATCACAAGATGGAAACGGTTCCTTCTTGTTCCAACCTACTATGACAAATTTGGTGTCAGGTGACTTTGTTCCACCAAATGCTTCTCTGATACAAAGATGGTGGAGGATAGGAATATTAGAAAAGGCTCAAAAATTCTTCTTGAATGTTTGGAAACCCCAAGGAGATGTATCCTAGATGGATAAGAGAAACTTCATATTTCAAGACTTATTCTTCATGGAAAAATACAAATGGGTTTTGTTTAGAAAATGATATTTTTGTACAGATGGCACATTTCCTGCATAGATAACAGCATTTTTGTGCAGAAAATAACATTTCTGCACAGAAAATGCTCTTGTCTTCTTCTCAGGAAACTTTCCTGCCAGGAAATGTTATCTGGTATTTTGCTCAGTAATTATGATATTTTAAGCCTGATTTAGAATATTATAATTATTCAAATTCACATTTATGGTCATTGTATGATTGCAACAACAAAAAAGCACTCCCAAAACCAACCTCTGAATCTTTTTAAACCCACAACAGAGCCATTTATGACACACTGATGAGTGGGATGGTGAATAATTATGTGCTGTCTCCATAGCTACAGCCAGTATTTTATATCCACTAGTAGTTAAGAATACTTCACTTAATAACCTCCCCTTGTCCAACTCTCCCCAAACCTATTGGAAGAGTCACCAGTGCTCTGGTCACCAGCAAAATTGGACCCATGCAATGGATGCCCATTAAAGTATACAGGTGGAGGGGAGAAGACTTACAATTGTAGTAATAGTGTCACAGTCATGGCATCTCTTTGCACTCTAAATACAAAAGCCAACCTGACCAGTCATTAACCATTGCTTCAACACAATGGGATCTCAAGCCAACAGGCAGATTTTAAGGTGCATGACAGGACAAGTGCCACTTTCCCCCTTCAAAATAAATTAAAATGAAACTTGACTCAGTTTTACATTTGGATTAATTGCTGTAGATTTGCCCGAGGAATATTTGGAATTATAATTTCATGAGGGTATTAAGACACATTAATTTAAAAACATTTCCTTACAACACTTTTAATCAGCCGTATTCCCAACAGTGATTGAAAAGATATGGAACTGTCTGTGATCATCTCTTTACTACAGTGAAGAGCACTCTTTAGAGAAGCATCCATGATTATACTCCTGCACAATGAAAAGCAACCAAACACTCTCCCCAGCATGTAGTGCAGTCTCCTTCCTTGGAGGCCTTTAAGAAGAGGCTGGATGGCCATCTGTTGGGGTTGTTTTGATTGAGAGTTCCTGCATGGCAGAGGGGTTGGACTGGATGGCCCTTGGGGTCTCTTCCAACTATGATTCTATGATTCTATGACCTTATTTCATTGCCCAGGAAAGGGTACTGTAAATGAAAAAGTTGGCAATCTAAATCAAGCATCCTTTGATTTAAGAACTTCCAGTTGAAGAGGATGGAAATCTTTATGGCTGGAAAGCCATAAATATCACCCACAAATATTTAAGCTCCCATTATGGCAGTGGGGATGGCTTGGCCAAGAGCAAGGAGAAGACCATAACACTGTATTTTTCATCCCACTCTCAGGGTTTAACCAACCATCCTGTCTTTCATTGGCCCCTTTCACCACGATCAATGGAGTACCTATATTGTGCTTGTCCTCATTATGGGTCCTCCCCTTGCTTTTACACACCTTCTTGAATTGTATCATATACCAAACTAGATGGGATTGATTTTTATATTCCTTTTGTTACTGCAGCCATGAAATAACTTGTCTGGAACAATCACAATTGGCTACAGTTCTCCATTGTGCATTAGAGACTTATTATAATTCTTGGCAGCTCTTCAGCATGATTCTTAAATTTCAATAGTAAGTAAGAAAGAAAAAGTGACTATTGCCAATGTCCAGTCTTCATTAATACTGTGAAAAGAAAATGGGAATTGAGGACTCCTGCAGTGTTTATGAATTGAAATTAGCAAAGACTTCACCCTCTCTTCTCTCTCTCTCTCTCTCTCTCTCTCTCTCTTTAAAAAACATATTAAAAGACTTGCTTGATTCACACTCATGCCTTTGCATAAACCAAGTATGGGAGAAGCCTGAAAATTATTCACCGGGCAATTTTTTTTTAAGCCATTGCATTTACAATGAGGGATAAAAGTAATTATTTGGTGGTATACGCTCTGCAGGCTTCAGAACAGCAGGAAACCAGAGAGCTCTGTTATCTGGACACAGTTCTGCTCCTCTGTTCTCCAAGCCATACATTAGGGTTTATCTCCTTGGGGTCCCATCTTCTCTCATTTGGTTTAAAGCCATGTTATACTGTCTAAAAGATCATTTGGCTGAGTCTCCTTTGGAGGATACTCCAGTGGGATTGTTGAATCTTACTTATAGGTGGTTTGGGATTTTGGGATCTTACTTATTTGCGGGGGGGAGGGAACCCAACATTTCCTTCACATATACAAAAACTGCAGACCAAGATGAAGGGATGTAGCATTACGTTATTTTGAATTTACTAGTTTATTAAATGCAGGGATACTTCTGGCCTGAATCATGTTGGTGACATAGCTTGCATAACCTGGGGTTATGGAACTGTATGCAATTTTATTTTCATTGCACAAGAAAGCATCCAGTAGCTCCTTGCACAACGCTTTTCGATACAAGACAAGTTTGCAGCATTGAGACAGTGTCTGGATATAATACCGTAGCCAAAAGAAGAAGAAAAAAAGGAGATATCTGGCGATTCAAGAAAGTGAATATCTGTTTTTTCCCCTCGCTTGTAGAACTGTACCCAGTACTGCCCAGGGATTGACTGCCTCCTCAGGCCAGAAATAGCAAATCTGTTTGTTGCTGCTGTTGTAGTTGTTGGGGATAAAAATACTATGTTCGTGGAGCTCTACACTCTGCAAGCATCATATTGTTTGCAGCAGTATAGTCCAGAAAAGATTTTATCACATGGGTTTGTGAAGAAAAATAGAAGGAATGGTCTCAGTTCCCCTCTTCTATTCTTCTTCCCTGCCAAGTAGTGAACTAACTGTATTTCTGTTTTGTTTTTTTTTGTTTTTAAAAAAAATCAGCAGAAAAAAACCTCAAAAATATTATGTGTACACAGGTCCCCTGATGCTATGAATATGCCATTTTCACTTATAATCAGTATGGAAGTCAAGAGGACAATGATGGTAGAATGAAAAGCCTGGAATTCTGAATCATGAAGAAGGTATTAGCCCCCAACACTGTAGGAGCTACTGCAGTCAGTCCGCTACATTCAAGAACTGTACACTCCAGTACCACATGTACAAGACAAGACTAGAAACATGTGCAAAGCCAATACCTTAAGCATACAGAACCTACAGGTTACATATCAAAAGACAGTATGTGCCATTTGTACATGCTTGTTGTGGGTAACTGCCCTCAGGCTGAACTCAACTCATGGCAATCCAGTGGATGAGACATCTCCAAGATCACCTGTCCTCAACTGCTCTGCTCAAGTCTTGCAGGTTCAGCCCCATGACCTCCCTGACTGAGTCTATCCATCTGGCATGTGATTTTCCTCTTTCTACTGCCTCCTACCTTTCCTAGCATCATTGTCTTTTCTAATGATTCATGTCTTCTCATGACATCACCAAAGTATGACAGCCTCAATTTAATCATGTTGGCTTCCAGGAAGAGTTCAGGCTTGATCTGTTCCAGAACCCATTTGTTTGTCTTCATAGCCATCCATGGTATCTTCAGCACTCTTCTTCAGCACCACATCTTAAATGAATTCCGTTCTTTCTATTGGTTTTCTTCACTGTCCAGCTCTCACATCTATACATGGTGATGAGAAATACAATAGCTTGGACAATCCTCACTTTTTTCCTAGTCTGTCTCCTTTTATTTAAATACTGGGAATCCAAGGTTAGCTAGATAATCTAGGCCTGTCTTGAATCCTATCCCTGAATTTCTGAAAGGTCTGCTCTATAAAAATTGTTGCAAGTAAGTAAACATCCAAGGCATTGGGGATAAAGTTTCCAGTGTAATGCTTACACAGAAGTGGATGACAGGACTCTGTTGTTGTAGCCACCCATGTCTCATGATGCCAGTCCCACAAAAACTTACTGTTTCAGTGCCCCAGGTGAAGGGTTTCCTAGGTGCTGTAGATCAGGGCACTGGGAAATGATCTCTTCAGTGCCCTCTCAGACACACTGAGAACAGGTCCTTCAACCATTACTTCTCTCCGCATGACTCACAAGCTGGAGAGCACTCCAGACATCATTTTTTGATTTGCAGCACCTTGGAAAGCCTTCAGTTGTGAGGCTGCTTGGCTGTAAAAGTAGGTTATGAGGGGTCATGCTCAGTCATTAAGAACCATAAATGTGAATCCTAAAAATAATGAGACTGTTAAGTCCAACTTATGACCTTGTAAATACTGAACAGAATGCCAACCACAGTGTTCTGTGCTTCTGAGGACACTCAGTGCTCACTGGGTTATATAAGTGATTGCACATTGGGTTCCCCCTTTAAGAATTAGACTTTTGCACCTTGTCCTTCTGTAGGATTCTGCTCTACGGTAGGAAGGAGGAGTTAAGTTATACCATTTCCAGATGTGCTTCAGGCCACAGACATAGCCTACAGCTACAATGCTGTCCCATAATTAGGCCAGACATCAGTTGTAGGGGCACTCATCTGGAGCATGGGAAAGCTCTTTATTAGATAACACCTCCGAGAATCCCCCAACCAGCACAAGCAATGAACACGTTAGCAGCTAGATTCTGGCAACTGTGGTCTAATATAAAGGAATACTTTTTTATAGTTTAGGTCCAGACTATTTGAGAGACCATATCTCCCCATATGAACCTGTCAGAGCCCTAAGATTTTCCGGGGATGGCTTCTTCTCAATTTCACCACCAAGTTCACCTGGTGAGGACAAGAGTGAGAGCCATCTCAGTGGCTACTTCTACCCTCTGGAATACCCTTTCACGGGAGACTAGCCTGACCCCCTCCCTGCTTTCCTTTTGTTGGCAAGAAAAAATGTGTTTATTCAGGTAGGTTTTTAATGCATAATCATGAGATGGCTTTTAAATGGGGTGTGTATTATATGGGGTATGTGCTGCAGCTATGGGTTTTTTTAAAAATGTATGTAATTTTATACTGTTTTTATTTGATGTTTTTAATTGTTTTTAAAACTTTTATTGTAAAGGGTTTTTTTTTTTAAAAAAAATGTTTTTATTTGTGAGCTGCCCTGGGTCCCTTTCTGGGAGAAAGGTGGCATAAAAATGAAATTAATAAATAATTAGCTTCTGAACTCACCCTTATGGCCATGCCTATAGTTGGGAAATTTGAAACAATAGGAAAATATTTTTCAGGGGGGCATGAATCATGGGACTTCCCTACTTCTGGATTATCTATGCACCAACTGCCATTACCTTTTCATTTTTCCTGGATCACAGAAATGCAGCCCAATTCTTTGACTGTGGAATTGCACAAATGGACAAGGGAGGAGGTGTGTGTGTGTATGGGGGGGGGGTATTCTGCCTGTGTAATCTTGTGATTGACAAGGCCAGAGTCCTTTGCGGTGGACTGCACACGCTTTCTTTGCAATCAATGCTGAGCTTCGTTCAATAACTACTGTGCTTTGGGTGAGCCTTGTGTCTCTTTTTGTGAGTTTTTTTTTAAAGCTACTTTCTATGGATCAGAGCACTCTGCTTTGTGCACTTGAAATGCCCTCCTTCAGTTTTACTTAGCCATTTTTTTCTCCATTTTTGTTTTGTTCCCAATCCATTACATTAAATGCTACATTCTTCATGCCCCAACATGCCTGTAGATTTTGCATCTGTACTGGCACTAAGCTACTGCTTCTGTATTCTGTACTCTGACTGTCATTCCCCAATTGCTCCTAATACATATAAGCTGCCATCCTTCAATCCCATTTTGGGAGAAAAGCAGGATATAAATTCCATAAATGAATACATAATAAAATAAAGATGTAAGTTCCTTTGCACACAGAGTTGTTTTTTTGTTTTGGCCAATGTGAAGTGAACTTACTCAGTTCAGTCTTATGTAAGTAAACTTCTGCAACAATAACCATCTCACAGGCATTTTTTTACTGGCGCATAACTATTTGTAAGTGCCTTCAATGCGTCATTTGATTTATTGGGATTAAAAAGACAGCCACTCTGCATTCTCCACTGCACAATGGAAAAATAATCAAGCACAATAGCAGAAAATGCAATTGGTAGCACAATGTTGGCATTTTCCAGAAAGGTGATATTGTACAACCACAACATAACTATATGAGTGTAGATTTATACTATGTATAAATGTAGGATCTCAGATGTAAAGAGCTGTTCAGTGGCTGCAGCAATATTTAACATTGACAGTCCCTACAGTGTTCTCTCCTCACCTGTACATTTCACTCCACTATTTTCAGTTTAAAAATATCTCTAGCAAGGAAACATCCTCTGTATGCTAAAATGTAGAGACAATACTTTTAGCACTGTTTGATATTCTTAAAGCCATGCAGACCCATTTTCACTGAGCAGAGTTTTCAATTAATTTCTCTAAAGATGTCTCCCCACGCCAGGGGCTTTGGGGCCAATTTATCCAATTTATCCATGGTATCTCCCCTCTGAATTCCTGCCTTGAGTCGGTGATGGGCTGGATGAGGAAAACCAAACTCAAGCTGAATCCAGAGAAAACGGAGGTACTTGTAATAGGTACCCCTAGCCCTGGTATGGAAATTTGTTAACCAGTCCTGGATGGGGTCACACTTCCCTTAAAGGATGAAGTTTGCAGTTTGGGAGTGCTGCTGGACTCGTCTCTACAGCTATCATCGCAGGTGGAGATGATGGCCAGGAGTGCTTGGTATCAACTTCGGTTGATACGCCAACTGCGTCCCTACCTGGCACAGGGAGACCTAGAGACAGAAGTACACGCACTGGTAACCTCTCGGTTAGATTTCTGTAATGCACTCTACATGGGGCTACCTTTGTACCAAGTCCAGAAGCTTCAATTAATTCAAAACGCTGCAGCCAGGTTGATTGCTGGTGTACCCAGATCTGAGCATATTACACCAGTGCTAAGATCTCTTCACTGGCTGCCGATTAGCTTCCAGGGACAATATAAAGTGTTGGTCATTACCTTTAAAGCCCTATATGGCTTGGGCCCAAGTTACTTGAGGGAACTCCTCTCCCTACACAATCCACCCCGCATTCTCAGGACATCAGGGAAAAATACACTAGAGTGTCTGAAAATAAAGCAGCAGTCCACTTTTGATGGATCGTTCACTGCTGTTGCCCCCAGACTCTGTAATGGCCTCCCAGAAGAGATCTTTCTTATCAACACCTTAGATGCCTTTAAAAAGTCACTTAAAACCGATCTCTTCCGGTGGGCTTACCCATTCAACCCTCCATGAACAACCCCACAGAATGTTTCTTTTAGACGACTGGAGTATCAGACTGACAATGGCAATTAGATATGTTTTACTTACAGAAATATGTTTAGATTGTTTTCATATTGTTGTTATATTGTATTGCGATTTTAAATTGTTGTACTCCTGCTTCGATCCATCAGGAGAGGCAGGAAATATAAATAAATAAATAAAGAAGAAGAAGAAGAAGAAGAAGAAGAAGAAGATGATGATGATGATGAGACATCCCCTAGTTGTTTTTTGCATGGGCCACACTTTGTTTCCTGCCCAATTGGTTTACCTGCTGGTTACATAGAGGCTGCCTTGGGCCATGGGGCAGTGGTGAAAGTCTCCCACTAATCCTCTGGGTAGTGGTAGCACTTTTGGTCCAGTTTTTTTTGGGGGGGGGGTCTCTTCAAAATGGCCCCAGATACCACACACTGCTCACAGACCACACTTTTCTCACTCTGAATGATCTGAGTGACTGTTTCCCCATACCACAGCACTCATGCTTTCCTTGCTAAATCACCACAGCTACTACATCACCAGAGCTGGAGTATACAGGTACCCATGAAGATATAGCCTTTGTACTTTGTCTAAAATGGTTCCAAGTCAATTTCTAGCAGATGATCTCAAATCTCTAGGTAGTTACTCTGAAGCAGGACTCCTTAAATCATGCCCAGTTGGCGATTCCTGTCCACCATTCAACAGCAAGTAGGATTATACACACTTACTGCTTCAGACTTTCTGCTTGATTTGGACTTCTGGGAGACATGCTGGGAATTGGAAGCATACATGTACTTCTTATAAGAGGTGATGACAGGAAATTACATAATACTGTATGATCATCACAGTGTATGCCAAGCAGATGGCAAGACAGGGTAACCTTCCCAACAGGCCCACATGTTCAGAATGGGAACGTCATCAAGTAACGAAGCTCAGCAATTGCTGTCTTTGCCTACGCTTCCTCTTTGCTGCAGATGCCAAATTAGACTTTACTCCCTGTAAATATTTATGTAACTCACCCTGAATCTTTGGCATAAGTGGGCTATAAATCGAATGAAATGCAATAAGCAACCTAATAAATCTCATAGTGAAGCAAACTGAGCCGAAATGGATGGCTTCCTCATTCCCTGCATGACGGAGGAAAAAAGTCCCACTAGGGTTATAAAATCTGTATTACAAGATGTTGTGTTTCTACAAACTGAAGAACAGCAACTAATTTATTCTTTAAAAATTTATTTGCAAGTTTAGCTGTGACCATTTTTTTTTTGGTTTTGTTTTGTTTTGCTTACATAACCCTCCAGAAGGATGAGGTGAACGTGCAGAATTGCTTATTTCTTCTAACTTCCATGAGTGAGCTATTCAAAGGAACAACAATAACATTACAACTTCATGATTTTTAGATCAGCATTAGGACACTATTTAGATCAGCATTAGGACAGATTCACAGCTTTGGGTACACTCAATATGTACTTTCACTTTGCAGCAGCTAGTAGATTTCATGCTAATAGGGCTATGAATTTCACTCCAGTTTTTAATTAGAACCTTACAACTATTGTTTTTTGTACTACCCAGGTAAACTCGAAGTGATCAGCAGTGACACTACATCACTCTTGGGTTCATTTTTGGTCATTCATTTTTCTTTTTAAAAAGATTTGGGGATATGTGGCTTGCAGGTTCTAGATGCAATATTGCTGCATTTTGCAGCAGTTTTGTCACATTTTGAGTGATGTTTGGGACAAAAAAATGCCTGAAAAAATTCTGAAAATGTTAGAGGTCTGGGGGCTTTGGGAACCTTTCGGGAGTGCTATATTGGGGTCTGTTGGACCATATGCATTCCATGGGCTGCACTGTTCTGACCCCAATATAGTCCATGTTTCAGTCCCTAGGATCCCCAGTTAGAAAGAGCTCAAGTAATGGACTGGAGAAGGTCCTGTGCCTGATGCTGCCATTCAGTACAAATAAATAATCTGATAGGTGTGCCTGGTGGGTTATAACAGTTAACTTGAGGCCAGTACAGTTAGCTTGGGTGAAATGGCAGGAAGAAAGGGACTGTACAAATCTGGAACCAAGTGTCCTTTCCAAACATCCTGGCAAAGGCCTGCCTAGTGTGCCACAAAAGGAGGAGGAAAAAGTACTGCCAGTTCAGTGTTCAATGGATCTCTCTAATAGGACCTGCAAAATGAACTTTTTAGACTAAATCTCTCAGAATCCTCCAGCCAACATGGCCATAGTAGCTTCTGGAAGATTCTGGGAGCTATAGTCCAAAGAAAAGTAATGTTCCAAGTTCTGTTCTATACAGAAACTATCAGGATCAGATATGTCTGTCTCTGCTGAATGACTTCACACAACCTACAAGCATCCTTTTAATCCCTGCTTGTCCTGGTTCCTGTGTGTGTGGATGCTTGACATGTAGAAGAACTCATGTTAAAATAACTTTTAGCATCTCCATTCAACTATTAGGCAGTTAAGTTAACCTCTGCCTGAGTCCCTTGAAAGAATCACTGCTGCTTTGGAAGCTTGGGTCAAGGAAGCATTAGGGACCAGCGTTGGGTTCAGAAGCCAAATCTTACCAGTCCCTGCAGCTGAGAATAGTGGGTCAGACAGATCAAGAGTTTGATTTGGAATAAGGAGATCTCATGGGCAGACTTCTAATTTACACACAGGCACCTGAGACCTCAATGACATTTGCACAGGTGATGTTGGCACCAATCTGGCTTGCCCATGAGAACTGCATCATTTTGGTACTGGTTTTATCTTTTGGATAACTTATTATTAGCTAAATCCAAATAATGAATCATGGAAAATGGAAGAGAAATCCCATGCCCAGAGAAAAACAGCAGAACCATTCTTCTGGAGTATGGAGATCTTTCAAGCAGCCATCCATAATCTAAGGTCTAATCTGCACTGCAGAAATAATGCAGTTTGACACCATTTAACTGCCATGGCTCAGTGCTATGGGATTTGTACTTTTATAAGGTATTTAACCTTCTCTGTCAGATAAATCTGATGTCACAACAAAATACAAATCCCAGCACTGAGCCATGGCAGTTAAAGCAGTGTCAAACTGCATTATTTCTGCAGTGCACATTAAGTTTTAGATTATCCAGATTCATATTAAGAGGTCACACTTGCACTTTTGTTTTTTACTCACTTTGGAACCAATACATGAAACAAGCAAGCAAACAAATCAGCTAGCAGTGCTCTTATCAGAGAAGGAAACTCAAGAGCTAAGAAACCAATTTGTAAAGAAAGAGGCTATGGTACTACATCGAAGGATATAATATGGCCTGGGCCAAAGAATCTATCAGCTGAGGCTCATGCTAGGAAGGTCACAAAGAGCCTGGTGGCAATGATCTCTATGCGATGATTTACTCTGCCAGCCAGTGGGGTTGGGTGAGTCATTCCTCAGTTTCATTTACTAACTTCAGCTCTGCATTCAAGTTCAATGCTTTTAAAACTAGAGCACTCACTGCCTGGGCTTTAGGGAGCAAAGTCTAAGGAAGGTGCCTGTGATGTTTCTTTTTTGTCTGGCCAGTCTTTGGAGTGATGTACTTAAGAGGCAGAAGCTACAACACTTCAAAGCACCTTCTTTTTTTTTTTTCAGAGACAGCAGGAAAGCAAAGTTCGGAAATGAGGGAACAGCAGGCTCAAAATGAAGGGTGGTGATTGGGAAATGGACAAGAGATGATGGCAGTAGTGTCTTTCCCTCTGTAGGCCTGAACATTGTGCTGATGTCCACTCGAGACCAAGGCAGTTAGTCATTTGCTTGGCCATGAAACCCACTGGGTGACCTTGGACAGGTTACATTCTCTAGGCCTCAGGGGAAGGCAATGGCAGCCTCAGGGGAAGGCAAGATCAGGCCAAATCTTGCCAAGAAATCCCCATGATAGGTTCACTCTAGGATCGCCATAATTCAGAAATGACTGGAAGTCACACACAAAACAAAAGCAACAACAATAGCAACATCCTGGCACAATGTGCATTTTTTGTCATGATGTTTGGAGGTTCCTTTTTCCTTCTACTGTTTAAGTAACCTGTGCTGTAGTAGCTGGTGGTTGTTTATGCAGAGTCTCACTTGCATTATCCTTTTTTAAAAAATCCTGTATTTGTCACAAGTCACTCACATCTTCCCATTCATTATTTATCAGAAAATGGGTGCATAGCCAGCAAAAAACAGAGGTTATAAGACAAGGGCTTGCTTACCATGACAATTTTGGCACAGCACCCCTCCCGGGGAATGGTGCCACTGCCCCACTTTTCTAAATAAATCCGCTGGATTAATAATTCAGTGCAATCAATAGAGATACTACAAATCAGCAGTTGCAGAGATATAGACACAAGCTTTTTAGCTGACTGGAAGTTTGTACTGTAGCACCCAAAGCATTTATCCCTAAGCACTCACTCCTGATAAGCACCATTACTGCTGCATCAGTGGGAACTTAGCAATGTGAACTTTGCTTGGTCCAGAATTTCAGTTTTTTCAAGTAGCATTTTATGCCCAGGTTGGTTTATAATGTGTTCTGCTACTGCTGATTTTTCTTGGCTGGCCCAGTCTGCAGTGTCTCTTGTTCCCTGATTCATGTTTGAATACTGTGTTTGGTAGTCCTTATGTAAACTTGTCCACAGCTGCACAGTATGTGGTTAATTTGAAAACACTGAAATTCTTGAGCATAACAACCACTTTCAGGTCAGAATGCACAGGGAAGCCATTGAAATCCACAAACACCTGGACAACTTCAACAGGAAAGAAGAAACCCTGAAAGTAAACAAAGGATGGCTACTAGCCCTGCAAAACACCAAAATCAAGTCCCAGCAAATGCAAATAAAAACCAGCCAGGGTCAGGGGTGTTTCCCAGCAGACAATGGATCACTAATTAAATAGACACAAATCCTCCTCACCTGTCCTTCCACCCTGAGGCCTTGCCATTCGCCAACAGACCAACGTACCAATTAACATGTAAATCACTTCTTCTCAACCAAGGGTCACACGTATATATATACACATATATATACCCCACACATCTCCATGCCACCATTCTCTGACGATGCCAGCCGCAGATGCAGGTGAAATGTCAGGAATAATTTCTTCCAGAACATGGCCACAGAGCCTGAGAAACCCATAAAAACTATGGCTGCAAGCAGTGAAAGCCTTCCACTCCAGGGTTTCTAGCATATACTCTGACTGTTTTTAGTACTGTTGGACAATTCACCTCTACTGCTTACTTTTACTGTTTGAATTGTATTGGATAGCCATCTTTGCATCCTACTTGGCAGTTACAATCTCATTACACAGGTTTAGTACCAAACATAAAGCTTGTAGAATTGTGCTAAGTAGGTGATTAAATGGTGGCCAGCCAATCTTTCTGTTTTCCAGCCACCTCTCTAAAACACAAGCAGTTTGCCTGCACAACTATATTGGATTAGTTGATAGCATAATCTGTTAAGTAGCTCTGATAAATTTTTGTTATGTTTCATCCTGGGTCTCTCTTCCTGTATGCAGAACAATATGAAGACAGGCTGGTATAGCATTCTTTATGGCCAATCCTACAGACATTTCAGTGATATCAGCTTGGAAGATTGGGCTATATCTTCTTACCAGCCATTTGGATGGACATGCTTGAAAATATACACATAGAATTGAAGACTGTTTCCAGGAAATCAATGGGAAAATTAATCTAAGAAATCTGTTTGGAGAACCTGAACTGATGTTCACAATCCTTCCAAACAAACCAGCATTTCTGGTTATCCCAAACCTTCTTCCTTTTTATAGCACAATGTAAGCCTGGCAGGGAACCATTTTTTATGCTGCCATTGGTAACTAACTGGGACATGGAAGTCCTTACAAGTCAACTACAAATCACCCAGAGATATATCTTCTACCTAGCTTTGATTGATGGGTCAGCTAATGACACACAGAGAGATCTGTGGCTGTCCTTCCTGCTGTACAATTCCATAGTGAAGAGATATCCAAACTACAACACTTTTCAGAGGCACTATACTTTATTCCCTGTAAGTCTCTGTTCCCAGGAGACCCCCACTGACAATCATTCATGTGAACAACTTTGGCTCATTAAGACAACAAAAGGCAGATGAAGTCAGTGTTTCAGATGCAGTAGGAGGAACAAATCAGGATGTCATTTAAAACTATGGGGGAAATGATTGCACCTGAGGAAGTGATTAGATATTGATTCTACATGAACACTGATATTTTTTCCCCACTCTGACTTCACATATTGTCTCCAGAAGAGTCCACACATCTATGGATTCACAAGTAAGGTGTAATTCCAAAAGGAGTAAATGGGCTAGTCAGACATTGTGATGAAATACTTATATGTGATACATGCAGCATGTGCATGTCATGTGTATGTCCATGTGGTTTTAATACTTTTATAGCCAAAGGTGCTAGTTATTTCTTTAGAGATAATTATTTTCAAAACAAATTAATATATTTGGTAGGGATCTAAAGAATACTTGTAGATTTTCTCATCCATCATTAGAAACAGTATCTTACCACATCAAGACAACCTAATGGAAAAAGCTATCTATTTCTCTTTTTCACATGTTAGGAGGGAGGGGTTGTAAAAAATTCATATTGCTTTTGCTTGAAAAATATTGTTCATGGCAAAAAAAAAAAAAACAAACAAAAAACAACCCCACAGGATTTTGCACAAATAATCTTTTCACAAATAGCCTTCAAATGCCAAAATCACTGGAAAATACACAAACTCTCTCATAACCCAGTTAGAATATGAGTTAATGTTTTGAGGCAAAGAAGTGGTATTAAAACAAGTTTAATAAGAACAATTTGAAATTCTTCATTCTTTTATGAAAGAATGAAATAAACAAAGATTTATATCCCTAATGTTTAGGGTGTTTTGTAGATGTGTACTATGCCTCAATTCAATGATCATCTTTGGTCTGGAAGTGTGTTCCAAGCACCATATGCTATTTTGGTTCTTGCTCTACAACTAAGGGAACAGAAGAGGGCTGTTTGAGTTTCTCCTGTGGAACTTCCAGCTTGTGTCTAGAAGAAGATTAGGACTCAAATGGTTCTCATTTTCCCAGAAAGCACCCAAACTGAACAGGTGTAGATGAATCCTCTTTCATTTCAGTCAAAGGGGAGGAATTCAGACGAGGAGGAAACTGCTCAGAAAATGGAAAATAACTCAGCAAAATAGTGGTTCTTCCTTTTTGCTTGAAAAGTTCTAGTTAGGGAGGATCTATTGCACCCACTGATGAAAGAACTGCTCCTTTTTCTGTTTTTGTTTCTATAAACAAAGTGCCGTGAACCTCTGGAGATTCACAGCACTCAAGTCTATAAAGGGCAAGATGGTTTTCTTATTAAAGTTTTATAAAGTCAGCTTGTTTGCATCAATAACATATTTAACTCTCTATAGTCTCATTCTTTCTTTTAACTGTGTTAAATTTCAAATAAATAATTTCAAGCATCCTCTGAAATTCAGAATTACTGCCACAGTAATGGCAGTTCCCCTGCAACAGATGTGAGAAAGTCTGGACAAAAGCAGATGGTGTGGCCAGAGTAAAGTCTGGGAAAAGCCAAGTTACTGAAACACAGCAGAAGAGCCAAGGCACCAGGATGTGAGAACTATTTTGCATTGCCAGCTCTTATGGTTTTATAGCAAGCCTTGCTAATTCAAACGCCCAACAGGTCTTAGTAAATCGGATTTGGCTGGTCCAAAAGAAGGAGAAGATGCCAAATGATACCTGTTGTAATCTCACAAGTAGGAGTAGATGGAAAAGATGTTCTCTGCCTGAGGACCAAGTGAGACACTGCCAATCAGACATTACCAAGCTAGATGGATCAAACGTCTGACTCTCAATATTAGGTACCTTCAGGTACAATGGAACATGCCAGCTCAACAAAGTATTTAGCCCTCGTTGCAATGAGATAAAATTTTAAAATTACAACAGTGAGACTTCTATTCCTCTACTCTATTTTCCACAGTTTTCTTAGATGAAGATAAAAACAGAGCTAAAAGATAAAAGCTTAACATGGAAGCCATTTTATATTTTGAAGACTCTCAATGCTATGGGCTAAGATCTTGGATCCAGAGATGTGTCACATTTTCAAAACTAAGATATGTCTCCCATCCGATCCTTACCCACCCATCTGTTCTCTAATGCATCCCCCTAGATGATAGAAGCTGGGGAGACTAGCTGAGAAGTGTCCAACCATTTCTCTATAGCTGGGTGCATAGCATGACAGCATCTTCAGGGGTATCAAGAGGATCTGTAGGGAGTTCCAGAGCATGAATTCAGCCATAGAAAAACTACTAGAAACTTAATTGCTGCTCCGTCTCCTCTTTCCACTCACCAGGAAAAGGCTATACTGGGAGGTTTGCAGCAGCAAAAAAGTATTCTTTTAGGAGGAGGTGGATTTTGGTACTTGTGTGGTCAGTACAGAATTCCAAACGCCACAACAATCAAACAAAAAGTGTTACAAGGGCATTAGTTGGATTTAGACTATTGTAACACACTAAGAGGGCACCAGCTGTGGTTTTCTAAAAACTAAATAAATAATGTTTATTATCTTTTATCATAAGCCTATATTATGAATGGAAGACCTCACGGAGGGATACATTCAGAAGTCTGCAAAACTAGTTTTGAGCACAGAGAAGGTGAGCTGAATGGAAGTGAACTAGAAGAAAAATGCGTTTATTTTTTGTGTTAATACTAAGAAATCCATAATTATATATAGAAGCCCGGAATTGGGTGCAACATTGTGAAGACAGTTTGAACCCAATTCAGGGTTGTGGCCTTGTGTCATATAAGCAGGACCTAAGAAACCCAGGGGGAATTTGGGGTAAATCAGTCCTGTAAATAAGCCCTTAGTGGCTATGCACCTGAACAGACTGGTCAAAATAAAGCTGCTTCGGGTCAATTTGGAGGTATGCTGTTTAAATGCTGAATGCATCCTAAGGGGCTAGAAGCTATGCAAAAGCCACACTCTAGTCCTAAGGAAAGGAACACAGCTCTGTAGCAGCTTCTGGCCTCTTAAGATGCATTTGTCATTTAAACAGCATACCTCCAAAGTGACCCAAAGCAGCTTTATTTTGGCCTGTCTGTTTGGGCCCTAAATTGCACTTACAATTCCTGACGTGTAAACATGGCCCCTTTCACACTATATCATTATATCAATATGATTTCACTTTACCTGCTATGGTATGACCTTATGGAATTCTGGGATTTACAGTTTAAGAAGGGGAATTTAAATTTCTCAGCTAGAGAACTCTAATGCCTCGCCACACTATAAACCCCAGAATTTTATGCAATGCAGCTAAGGTAGTTAAATAAGTATGATACTGCTATCATTGTGTAGTGCGAAAGGGACCTGGATGCACCTTAGTACCTTTTAACCATTTAATCCATTATGTCTCCACTGGAAAATTTCATTTTGCTGATCAGACACGTATATAGTTGCAGGCAACTGGAAGGTCCAGTCAGTTGATGATCCAATGAATTCAGAGAGTTGCCAAAATCTTCTTGGACTATACAACCTTTGTTTTTATATATGAAGGTACCTTTCCCATCAAACTTCTGACATAAATAATTCCTAAGAGGCTCTAGCAGGCTGAGAGGCAATAAACCAATAACACTGATAATAAATAACCTATAGCCATTACTACTCTTCAATGAAAAATTAATTGTAATATAAATATATTAAGATTCCTCCCAGGGTGAGAATAACACTTTCAGTACCTTCTGATTTGTACACTCAGAGAAGAGAGCCACTCCTCCACTCCCCATGATTGAGATGACAGTTCCAGTTTGGGAGCCATTAGAACTGGAACAAGGCTGAGTTCTCTTCCCATCTGCAAGAATGCTGGCTAAAAGAGAGTGCTCCTCTCTTTTTGCCACTTCTGCATGCAGAGAATCGAAATGAAAAGAAAGTAATAAAAAAAGTTGACTAACCTAACCCACCTGAGCTCGGCTCACAGGGATCAATGTCCTCATCGTCGCTGGGGCATTCGGCTGAGGCCACCAGGATGTCATCTGTGGTCTGCAAAGGAAACAAAGAGCCCATCTGAATTAATCAAACTGGTTCAACTATGTCCTCACCGATATCACTGTCCAGGTTCACAGGCATGGGCAGTCATCCAAGATCTTCAGAGACACCCAACACCCAACAAGTTTTTTTTTTAAAGGTGATGCAAGTTTCTTTTTTTATTCATGCACAGATACAGATTATGTTTCCACTAGGTATTTTTCTAAATAGTGATGTAAGGTTCTTTTTTTAAATTGATAGCTAACAGAGGATTATGTCATATGTCCGGTGGGACAGATGGTGCTGCTCACTACGATTCTGATTCTGACTGCATCACACTGCTTGTCTCCAGTTTTGCTTCCTCTCCTGTGTTCCATTTAATTTCCTCTCCTTCTCTCTCATACGTTCTTCAATATACTTCCCTGTGTTGGGACAGTTCTGCACCATTCAAAAAACCTGTTTCCCCTCCCCTCCTTAATATTTTACTTGGAAAAGGAAGATGTGTTTGAAGCTCTCCAGCCATAATTCACGCACCCAGAATTTTCGCAAAGAAAGCAAGGTTAACCAGTTTTTTTCTGGTCACTGGTTCTGGTTTTGAACCCTTATCTACAGGATTCCCCTAATTTTTTAGAGAAACTCCAATGTGCCATTCCAATGTGTGACTGGATGGGGGACTTCATTGCACACTTGATAGGTCCTGCTTAAGATTTGTAACACCCAAACAGAAAGTAGATGCATTGATAACATGTAGAGAAGTGATGAATGCAGAGTTTAATTTGTTTTCATGTCCAAGGTTCAACTTGGTGGTACAATCACATTGAGTATGTTCAAGGTATATGCTCTTCCCCAGATAGTAACTCCATCAACCCTAGAATCATATTATTATTATAATGAATTGCATAGTACGATCAAAATATATAGTGTTTTGCAAAGTAACTAAAAGAAAAAAAGGAAGATGAGGAGGAAGAAGACAGAGAGAGAGAGAGAGAGAGAGAGAGAAGAAAATCACATAGTGCCACCCCCAGAGGTATAATAAGTCTACTCAGAATAATTCTGGCTAAGGTCACAGACATAGGTTTTTGTTTCAGCTGGTTGAAGAGGATTATAAAGTAGATGACCTCTAAGTTGGCTTCAGCTCTAGTATTTCCCTTTTAATAAATTAAAACATGGAAGGGTTGGCAGAGAGCTTTGAAAGTTACTGGGAAGAAGAATGAATGTAATGACGTATTGGCTATAAATGGGATCTTAGACAATATCCTACCACTTCTCAGCTATAGATAATAGATATAGATAATAACAGGTTATCATATATTGTCTTAAAGGGGACTTTTAAAGCTTCGCATCTCGGTTGCACTTCAGGAAGCAAAGTGGTAAAGCCCATGTTTTCCACTCAAGAACCCGCCCACCTCCATACTGAAATCCAGGCATCTTTCACTATATAGAGCCATTGATAAAATGGGCCAATGCTGAGGAGTAGAAACATGTGAGGATTTCAACTGAATTTTCAAAGAGGAAGCTGTGTCATAGTGAAACTACACATTAATTTGAACATATATTTTCTGAGATACATCTGCCTTTCATCTTACAATGAGATTTCTTCGGCATACTTAAAAATTTAAGCCTATGATTTTCTTCCAGTAAACAGAAAATGAAACATCCTAAATGCAAGATGAGTGGATTAGGAAAATGATATGTATGGTATAGCAAACAGACATCCTTTACCACTCAGGGATGCACCTCAGTAAAACATGTGAAGTACATGATCTAGTCTGACCCTCATTTTATACACCAAATTATAAAGGATTGCGTGACACCATTAAGAACAACAGATTTATTTGAATATGAGATTTCATGGACAAACATGCAAATACAGTCCAATTTCTCAGATGCATTTTTAAAGGACTTATCAACATTTGTCTATTTATTGTCATATGGGAGAAGAGCAATCAAGATTTTAAAAATGAAGGAGAAAGCAAAACTGACCAATTTGTCTGTCCTTACCACTGAGACCTTGGTTTATCTGTTAGTCAGTTTGATGTTAGTCAAGGTTGAGACTATCCAACTAGACAAAGGTGTACGAATCAGCATAAGCAAGTTTTATAATCTTCATACAATTCTCCTAAGGTATTAAAAATCATATGCACATCTGATGGCTATTCTACCTTTCCAGCCTCTAAAGAAACGCAAAATGAACATCTAGGTTTGTGTTATGCAGATATTGCTGTGAGGGACATTTCCTGAACACTTCAATTTCTTTCCCCTTATAATTGGAAGGTGAAAGATGGGAGAAAACTCTGCTTTGCAAAAAGTTTGGCTGCTATTAGTAGAACACATGATAAATGTACATAATTTGCAGGGCAGTTGCTTTGAGAGTTTTCATTAAAGGAAGATTTAAAAAGCAAAGGAGAATCTCTCCCTTTGCCACCGGTGTGCAATAGATGACATGCAGAGAGACAAAATCATAACAAGACATGCTTGAATTAACAGACCTCTTGGGTGACTGGTTAAATTCATCATAATGGTATACATTTAACTCTCTTTACAAAAGGATTTTCCAAGGCAGGACAGGAGTTTTAACCTTCCTTCCCCCTCCATTGCCAACATATTTCCTCTCAGTATAAATGCAAGATAAATTGATGCTTTCTGGATTTGGTGTGGGGCACTGTAACCCAAAGGTTTGGTAAGATCATATGCAAACATATGATCTGTGAGTTGGAAAAAGACATCTCTTGAAAAACCAGGGATGGCTAAAGTACATAGCAAGAAATGTTTTGATGAGATGACAATGCACAAGGTGCTTTAGCTTAGAAGGGTGAGAAAGTAAGGAAATAAATGAGGTATGTAGAGATCTGGAGAAAGTGGACAAGAGAGACAGGTGGATCACTTTTCAGGGGAGATTAGTGGATCTGTTGCCATGGGGCCAGTGAATCAACTCTCACTTTTATGGCCTGTCTTCTCACAGCTGCTCTGCATTTCACAGATGTTAGATCCTATTCTCAACAGAGGTTCAGCACTGAGAGAGATTTCCTACCACTTGGAGCAGCTGCAGGACATGTGGACAGAAAACTAAGAGTGGATTCAGCAGTGCATCTACTGGCTGCCTGTACTTCTCACAAATGCTAGAAGCCAGGGTCACCTAATGAATCTGAATGGTAGTAGGTTAGGGACAAATGAAAAGGAACTCTTTCATATAACATTTTGTTTATCTGCAGAATTCTCTACTATATGTTGTAGTGCTGGCCACCAACTTGGACAGCCTTGAATGCAGGTTAGTCAGATTCATGAAGTATAATGTTACCAAATATTACTAGTTGGCTTATTAATTATATAGTATGCATCTGAATACCAATTGATGGGGAACATGAGGGAGAAGATACTCTTTGACTCAAGTACAGTGGGCCCTTGGTAATCGCTGGGGTTTGGTTCCAGAACCCCCATGGATACCAAAATTTATGGACGCTCAAGATCCATTATATACAGTGGCATAGTAAAATGACAACATCAAAGTGTGCTTTGGGATATTTATATATGTATCTAAAATGTATAATCTCTGGACAGTTGAATCCGTGGATATGAAGGGCTTACCATTCTGACTGTGGGCTTTTGCTTGTCTACTGTGCCAACAGAATGCTGGACTAAGTAGGCCTCATCTAAGTAGCATGCCTCCTGTAGATTTTATGAGGAGGTTATGTTTGTGTTTGAGGGACAACACTGGACTATGACTCTAGCAACCAGGGTTCAAATTTACAGTCAGCCATGAAAACCTACTGGGTGACCTTGGGCAAGTCACATTCTTTCATCCTCAGGGGAAGGCAAGATCACACCCCATCGGAACTAATCTAGCTAAAAAAACCCTGTGATAGTTTGTCTTAGGGTTGCCATAAGTCAGAAACGACATGAAGTTGCATGATGACAAATGTCTGTGTTGTATGCATGAGAATTAATACAGATCAGCAATAACTTGTCTAAAGATAGCCTGATGTATTTAAATAAATTCTACTCTATTCAGTATTAATATATTTTAATTTTTTAAAACTTTTTTTAATGAATGTTTTGTCATTTATCTGAATGCTTGCTCATTTCCTGACCAGAATAATATGAGAACCACATAGGAAGCAACTGGGTAGAACAGTTTCTTCACATTTTCTCTCGTATCTCTACAAATTGATTTTTTTAATACTGAAGTCAAATAGGCAATGACATAACTTTGAATCTCACAAGGGGTAGCCCCAAAGCTCCCATCTTGTCATTGTGTTCCAAGATTGTCGTCGTGTTCCCTAATACCAGAACAAACCATTTTTTCATCTACTCCTATTGCTTTCCAGTGTCTCAGCTACTAGGGTTGCTATTCTGTGCTCTTGAAATAAGTCCTATTGAACACAATGGGACTTACTTCTAGGTAGAGATGTCTCAGAATGCACAGTAAATTTATTAATAACTGCTCATGATCACAAAACATGTTGACTATCAGTTTATTTGATTCTGTTTGTAATACTGTAGATACATTTTCTCATATTTCAGGTGGTGTTTGTGTGTGTGTGTGTGTTCATTAGTGGCTTCTTATAATCAGCCTCTAACACAAATATTTAAAGTGAAAGCCACTACTTAAATCTTTTGGTTCGCTCTTCCTGATTGAGTCTGGACAGATTACATTCTGGAGCTGTAAGATAAATTTACTGAAAGCTAATACTTTGCTTTTAAAAAGAAAATAAAAGAGCCTAAAGTGATGAGATTTCTAGCAGAAACCAACAGGGTATGAAAAATTAGGACAGAGTTCATGTGAAAAAAAAAGATTGCATTTCAGGAGGCTAGGTTAACTGAGCAATTTTCTCACCAAGACTGTGTAATTTAAATTTAATTTACTGTGTGTGAAGATGATCTCTCTGACTGGCTGTTGAGACAGTCATAGAAAGCAAACTCAAATATGTCACATTAATCAATCCTATTCTTGAGCTTCCCTCTTCCTTGCACCTATAATCTTATATGCTATAAATCCATCTGTCCATCCTCTAACAAGATACAAAACAGGTGTGGGTGACATGTGGTTCTCCAGGTGTTGCTTGAATGAAACTCCCATCAACACAGTCACTTGTGAGATATGGACATGAAATTCAACAAAATCTTGACAACCAGAAATTGGCTACCTCCAAGCTATAAAAAAAATAAAATAAAAATCAGGGGAGATTAAAGTTTACTCAGCACTGCATAAATAATGCAGTTTGGCACTGCTTTAATGGCCATGGCTCAATGCTATGGAATTTGGGGATTTGTAGTTTGCTGTGACACCAAATCTCCCTGTCAGAGAAACCTAAATATCTAACAAAACTACAAATCTCAGAATTTACTGTCAAACTGCATTATTTGTGCAGTGCAGATTAGACCTTGGTTGAAAGGTAAGGAACTCTTTCAGCCTGAGGACCAAAGTCCATTTCAAAGAATTTCCAGACTCCATATCTCTGTAGTGGGCAGGGCTAACAGCAAAAGGATGGGGCCAAAAATATAATAATATTTTATATTTTTGTTCTTACTGCCAGATACTCTCTTCTGAGCAGGAAAATACAATTCCCTGTGAAGAAAATGTCTTCCATGCAAAAATACCAAATGAGATAGATAGATAAATATATCGCTGAATATTTCCCAAACTGTGAATTGTCTGAACACTCCAGGGTTCTTGAAGACTTTCTTGTAGCAGGAAAAATCATCTGTAGCACATACCACTGAAATTGGAAGGCTACTCTAGGATGGACCACAAAATCTACTAGTCAAAACGGTTACATGCCAGCTCCAGTGGTAGTATGTGTCTGCAAATTGGTTACTGAGGAGGGTGATATAAAGTTACACTTGTGTCCTTGGGTCAACTAGGTAAACACAGTATTGAACTAGGTAGACCTCACATGGCTCTTCTTGTGATCTCAACCTGAAATCATTAGAATAAAATAACAGAATAAATTAGAATAAAATAAATGTGTAAACCTACAGCGCTATACTGTATAAATAAAGGTTAATAATAATAATAATAACAACAAAGGTATGCATTGCTTTGGAAAGCAACATAAAAAAACAGTGGCAGCACCATGTTGGGAAGACTTTCAGATTGAGGTTAATCTTATTAAAATTAAAAGATGGTTGATAGTTGTAACCATAAAATTTTAAAATAATTTCCTACAGGATCATAGCCTAGGCCTTTCCTGTATGAAATATATTTAATTTCCTGGGAGGAATACAGGATATATTATGATGTTATTGTATTTTAGTCCCACTTAAATACTCTAAAGGTATCAGATTGTCTCATCCTGGAAGCTAACAAGGGTCAGCCTTGGTTGGTACTTGGATGGGAGAAACCAATGAATACAATGTGCTGTAGGCTATAATTCAGAGGACGGAACTGGTAAAACTACTGAGTATTCCTTGCCTAGGAAAACCTGAAATTCATGGGGTTGCCATAAGTTGGCAGGTGATGTGAAGGTACATGCACACACGCACACAAACACACTTTCCCCCCCTCTCCAGGTGCCACAATTCCACAGGTCTCTTGCCTAGAAAATCTACCACTCGCCCTCAATGACTGGACCAATCTATAACTGGAAAAAATGATAATCTGGCTTCAATGGTTTCTCTTTCTACTCCTTATTTCCATTGCCATTGTAATGGTATCAACTAATGAGCCATATAACTGTCCCTCATGCACAGCATCTAGTTTAGTAAATGAACTCCTGTCCATTCAGTCTAATAGCCACTCTTGTTTTAATCAATCATCTTCCTGGTTCCCTTTCACACTACACAATTATAGCACCGTGATACTATTTTAAATGGCCATGATTTCAATCCAATGCAATCCTGAGATCTGTAGTGTGAGGAAACACGAGGTCTCTGGGTCACAATTCTAAGTTACACTCATCTGAGTGTTTGACTAAGGCTCTGAGAAACCAGGATACAAATCCCGACTTGATCATGGAAACCCATTGGGTGGCCTTGGGCAAGTCACATGCTCTCAGCCTGAGGGGAAGGCAAAGGCAAACCTCCCATGAACAAATTTTGCCCAGAAAAATCCTGTGGTAGGTCCATCTTAGGGCTGCTGTAAGTCTGAAATGACCTGAAGACACACAACAGTAACAACAATGGCAAATTCTGAGATTCCATGGCATAAAACCAGGACAGTTAAAGTGCTATAATTGTGTAGTGTGAAAAGGGCCCTGGTCAAAGAGGCCCTTCGGCTTCCTGTTGGAGAACAAACTCCATGCAACGTGTGGTATCAGCAGCTACTCCTCCAAGCTTCATTTCTTCAGAGAAACACAATTCTTGTTAGTAGACCTTCCCCTGACCTCTGAAATTATAGAGGATTGGGTCACCTTGACAGTTTTGAACAGGACGCAGAAAATTACTGCATATGGTCCTGACTACTGAAGAAATTGCCCATCATATCAATCTAGGCTTTGCTGCACTAGTCAAGCAGCAACAAAAAACTAATGCCATCAGGCTGATTAATGGGTAAAACGTCTCAGCAATCCCCTTCAGAAATCTGAGAATTCATTTATTTTTCTTTGGAATTGGCCCTACCACCTCAGAGTTATTTAAAACACACACATTACAATGATTAATGTATTAGAACTAAGGCAACTAAATTGGAGTTTAAGATCAAAGCACTTGCTATGACTTTGGACTGAACTGGACTCAGGAATTATGCATGAATTATTATATTGATTGCTATATTTCCATGACAGTGGGCTGTTTCACACATTTCACTGAATGAGAGTGTTTACATTTTGTATACTGATATTACAAGCTAACACAGATATGCCTCTGAGTTAAATACTGTGTTTAGTGTTATAAGTGAAACTTGCATACATGTATTTCCCTTCCGTTGTGGCTGCTGGCCATGTAGCTGAGTTCATAAACTTCCATTAATCATCATTTGTCAAGTTAACCAGACTTAACAAACTGTGGTTAATGTTAACTATGGTGTGGTGAAATGAGGAAACTGCAAACCATCACTTGAAAATATGGCTTGTTTCAATAAACTCTAAATAAAATTGGATGAGATGTCAACCTGCTGCTGCTGATGTTAATTATTTATAACCCACCTTTTCTCAGTTTGGGGTATGAAGTGGTTTGCAAAGGTTAAATCAAATACAGCTTTAAAAAAATAAAAATATATGGAAGTTTAAAATGTAGTTAAACTATCAATAAAATTAAAAGTAGTTAAAAGCATGACCATTAAAAAGAAAATGTACATTTTGAAAGGCCCTTTCCCCTGAGTGATCACTCTTCAAGGGCCTACCAAAACAGTAAATTCTTCACTTTCCCATGGTAAGACAGTGGAAAAAGGAGTTCAAAAGAATAGGAGTAGCCACCAAGAAGGCCTTCTCCCATGTTCCCAGCAGATGTACCTGTGAGAGGAGTGTGACAGAAAAAAGGAGATTCCAAGGAGGTAAATTAACTGGGGATCATCTGGCATGGAAGCTGAAACTTCCAATGTCCTCCACTTTAATCACATTGTGGAAAAAGTGTGTGTGTGTGGTGGTGGGGGGGAATACACAGCCTGAAGTTTTCACTATAGTTTCTTAACCATAGGATAACACTGTGTGCAACCTTTCCCAATATTTTTCCATGCTTCTCCATTTATCAAAATGGTTCACCATAAAATTAATGCAGTAATAGGAATAATGCATCTTATGAAAAGTAGAACATTTTGAGTTGGATGAGAAACAAGAATGAGAAATGAACAGGAAAGTAATGTGCTGGGGAAAAAAGTCATGATTTTTCATCTATGATTTCCCCAACATCCAATTTTCTAAGCATACGGTCCAGCTTTTTGAAGTTAATGACACAATTCCCATTGATTTTGATATCTCTAGACTGCATTTATTTGGAACTGATCGATCAAGTGCTGGTCATTGTTTGTACTGATTCAAATATTTAGAAACATTTGCACGCAGAGAGTGCTCAGTGCCCATTCTTTCTGCATGTCCAACTTCCACTAAAGCTAATGGGCATTTAGATATACAAGCACTGAAAAGGAGAATGCATTTAATTGCCTTCCAATTAGAAGAGCATGCTTCATTAGCTCTGCTGCTTTTGTAAAACTTGTATTTGATGAAATGGCTTCTACTTGTGGAAAATTTTCACCCAGGTGTTTGAACCCGTTTGTTTAATCAGGATTTCATTTCATCCTAATAGCTTCCACTTCAATAATTCATCTTCTCCATTTTCTTTTATTTTTTTAAAGAACAAATTGTAGTTAGATTAAACAATTATGTAAGCTGCATTTCAAATACAGAAAGCTGATCTGACCTATTGTGTAACTAAAGGCTGCTTCGGTAGTATTGCTACAAGATAAGTTTCCATTTGGGTTACATTTTTACCTTTTTGGATGTTTAAAACATTATTTTTAAATCAACATCAGAGTGTAGAATCTGTGCCCTGTGATAGGTACATGTGACTCCCACCCAAGTTTTTTAAAATAATAATAATAAAAAAATTAATAATGTTGATTTTGTAACTTTAATGATCTCAAACCTTAGGTGATGAGTCAATTTTGCCATTCCCTCATCCCTGTTTTAAGTTCAGCAGTTATCTTTTTGAAAATCAAGTAGTAAACCAGAAGTCAACCTGGTGTGGAACTCTGAGGTTCAGTAAGTCATTTGTAAAGCTCCTAACTGCAGGCAGCTGCTCAGTCCTGTTCTGATAGGTGTTGATGGTAGTCATCAATCTTTCAATTGAGCTCTCACCTATGACAACCCTATTATAGGGTTTTCTTGGTGATATTTCTTCAAAGGAGTTTTGCCACTGCTTCTTATAAGTCTGAGGGAATGTGACTTGCCCAATCCCACCCCGTGGATTTCCATGGCTGAGAAGGCATTCAGATCCTGGTCTCTCAGCATCCTAGTCCAACATTACCACCAGTACACACCACACTTGTTCTCACACTGGCTCGCTCTGTTGAGTGTCGAAACCAAACATATAAGAATAGGCTCACTTTCTTTTTTCGTTAGAACAGTGGTTCCCAAACATTGCTCCTCCAGATGTTTTGGTCTTCAGCTCCTAGAATTCCTGACCAAGCTGGCAAAGGCTTCTAGGAACTGAAATGCAAAACACCTGGAGGACCAAAGTTTGGGAACTGCTGGCTTAGAACATGAAATTCCATTTTAACATCAGTTCTTCAGTCTCAAATTGAATGACAGCTAGTTAATAAAGCAGCAACAAAATAGCTCTGATAACTCTGCTACACTCCACAACTTTATTTTACCTACAACATTACTTGTGGGATGGTTGGGTTGCCTCTTGGTTGTTTTTCACTGAGCAACCACATGCCCAAATGAAAGAATTCCAGGGTTTTCAGTAGGAGTAGACAACTGTCAGATGTTAGGTGGCACTGGCCTCTCAGAGGACCCCACACAAAATGTGCCCAGCGTCACCAATGGTAGAGTGGAGCAATTTTCCTTCTTTTGGCCCTCTGTGACACATTTTAGGTGCAAGTGATGCCTTCTTTTTTTCCAACAAGAAGGGGCTCAGAAAGCATGTTAGGTTTTAAAAACCCATAAACATCTGCCTGTGACCATGGAATTCAAAATCAACCCAGGGATCTACAGTTGGACCTCCTTATCCACTGATTTTTTTATCCACAGATTTGAACATACACAGCTTGAAAATATTCCCCAAAAGTACAAATTCCAAATAGCAAACCTTGATTTTCCATTTTACTGTATATACTCATGTATAAGTCTAGAAATTTAGGTCAAAAAATTGACCCAAAAAAACCTGAGTCGACTTATCCACGGGTCAATGTAAGTACTGCATCTTAACTCTTATTTAAAAGAAGGAACCATCCCCTGATGAAAAGCAAGAGTATAATCTGTCCTGGAAGCACTGACCCCCTTTACTCTCTCATCCATCCAGTCTTAAGAATAAGCACAAAGAGTTATGTCTGATGGACTTTTGGAAGTTATTTGACATTGTTTTTCTTTGCTTCATCCTTTAGATCCTTTCCTATATGCCCCTAAATTTTACCCTCGACTTATCCATGGGTCATAGCAAAATCCATAATTTTGGCCCCAAAACTTGCCCTCGACTTATACATGAGGTCGACTTATAGTCAAGTATATATGGGTATATATGGCACACCATTTTGTTGTGCTACTATATTTAATGGGACTTGAGCATACAAAGATTTTGTTACACATGGAGCATCCTGGAACCAAACCCCAGAGGATAACAAGGGCCCGCTCTATTTACATCATTGGTCCCCTGGTACCCATAGAAATGACCTGGAGATCACATGAAACCCATGGGCCAAATTTTCCCACCTCTGGTTTATATAAAGCTGCTCTGGGTACACTGAACAACATAACTGGCGTCAAACAGAAATTGTGTGTGTGAGAGAGACAGAGAGACGGGGGGGGGGGGGGGGGGGGAGAGGAGAAAATGAAAGGTATTGCTACACTGGAGTTCAATTGGGGAAGGTATTTTGTTTCACAAAAGAAAGAAACTGCAGGTGTAAACCTGAGGGAAACAGACCTTGGAAAGCCTTAGAATGTTGCTATAGCAATAGCCTGGGAAAACATCTATGAACTTTATTGTAGCTCTCAAGTATGCAGCTGAGTACAAGAATGTAGGTTCCCTCTCACTGGCTACACAATGTCTGCAGCTTATTGTGTGAGAATAGGGTCTGAAAATTACTGCCACTATAACTTAAGGCTTCAGGTAACTGGGGACTGAAAAATATTCAATTTATTTTGTTGAATTTCCTAAACGCTGCACTGCTTTTTAGATCAGGGCATTCAATGGACTGTTTCATTTATTTTTGCATTAAAATGAAAAAGGAGCTACTTAAAGATAAAGAAAAGCAATTTTCCACTTTCTCTGTGGCATTATTATGCATTCCTACAAGGCAGTCATCTTTTGTGTGGAAAATGCTATCTCCACTGAAAATGATATGAACTTTTCCCAAGGCAAAACAGGAAACAGAAGAAACATGATAAACAAGCATTCTGCAGGGAGTTAAAAGAGAGCAACAGAAATAATTAGGGATTCTTGACCCACCTTCAGTAATGCTAAGAAAGAAACATATATTAGACAGAATAAAAGTACATGGCACACCAGTGCCTACGTGATTCAGTTCAGCCTCCCATCAAAATGGTGTTCTACAGGTGTTTCAGAGCACAATGTCAATCAGACTCAACCAGCACTGACAATGATCAGGGATGATAGAAGTTGTAGTTGAAAACATAGGGATGTTTGTTGGGGAATGAGGCAGGCAATCCAATACACATAACCAACCTATCAGTAGGAGGGGGCTTAGGAAAGACATTGTTTTCTGTTTCTCATCATGCTCAAACAGGATGAGACAACCCTATCTGTTGAATTCTTTCAGATTAGGCTGCTGTCTTATACATTTTTATCTGAGTGCTAACCATTACAGCAGTTTTATACTACAGTTGGCCCTCCACATTTGCAGCTTTGACTTTTGCAGATTTGATTATTCACCAATTAGATTAATACATTCTCTCTAGGAATCTCTAGGTCCTCCAGCCAGCATGGCTTAATGGCCAATGTTGGCCAGAATTTGTGCTGGAAGACCCAGAGATTCCTAGAGAGAGGCCTTTAGTCTATTACCCTGAACTACATCAGTAGAGTTCTCTAGCAGACAAATGGCTAATGTTAGTAACTTAATAGTTATCAAGTACTCAACCTAGTAACAGGATTTGGGGGGTTGGAACAGATCTAGGACATTAAGTAAATAGCATTGTCTATATCCATCTCAAAAAGAGGCTGTTTGTCTGTTACAGAGATCACAGGAAAACCTCAAAAATATGCTGATGCCTGAACAGACAGGCCAAAATAAAGCTGCTTCGGGTCACTTTGGAGGTAATGCTGTTTAAACAACACACACACATCTTAAGAGGCCAGAAGCTGTGCCAAAGCTGCGTTCCAGTCCTTAGGAGAGCGTGCTTTGATGTGGCTTTTGGACTCTTAGGATGCATGCATGATTTAAACAGCATACCTCCAAAGTGACCAGAAACTGCTTTATTTTGACGTGTCTGTTTGAGCCCTTAGTTGATTTTAAATTCTGGGCTTGAGGAAGGTTATAGTTTCCAAGATGCTCCCTCTCCCATTCCCCAATGATCTGCAGATGCATTTTGTCCCAATATCTTCTTTGACTGAACAGTTTTGATGGGGTTTTCAAGTGCTACACTACTGCATACAAAATTGGTGAACCAAAACACCATAGAATGGATGAGTAGCTATAACAAGGATGTCAATGCTTCCATCCTAAACATGTTCAATTTGCAAACAAAATGTTTGGCATGTATTGATACCCATATTGGCTTTTGGGAAATACATGAGTATTGGAGGGGTTTGCAATGTTCCTGTAAAATATGAGTTGAATACTATGGTTTAATAATTCTTCACTTGTTTGGAGAAATCACAGAGAGTGAATAAATCACCCTTTCTTCTAACAGACTGACTTGGTGGCAACTGCTTCCAACCACCACCATTAGATGCTACTTACTGCCACCATAGGAGCAGCAGGTAGGAGGAAATAGGTTGGCATCTAGCTCTGGGGAAAATGATATTCCTAAGGTCCTGATACTCTGCAGAGAGGTAGAGAAGAATACAAAAAGGGGGGTGAGGCACTGTGACAGGGGCTAAATGTTCAAGGATAAGATGATGGGATGCAGCTGATTCCCCTGCATATTTTATCCCAATGACTTTAAGGAGAAACTCAGATAATGGCCAAGATTTTTTTTTTAATTCCAGAAATGAGTCTGAAAAACTGGGATGCTTTCTAATGTGAGCTATGGAGACCTCTCCCACCACTATACCACACTGTTTTTTCTCCTTTTTCCTCAAAAACATAACTGAAATAGATCCTGAAAATAATTCTCTCTCTCCCTTTTATGGGTGCTGTTTAACTTAAAAGAGACTAACTTATTGATTTAACATTTTTGAAAGGGCTTCCTCCACAAGAACATGGGTGGGCTTGGCCTGTATTTGGTATTTAGCTTCAGCAACAAAGATTTTTTTTGTGAAAAAAATCCATCAAGGTACAAAGTATCTTACATAAAATGAAGCCACAGGCGGGAGACTAGCTACTTTCTGCATGTGCTAAAAAGACGTGGAAAAATGAATAATAATAATAATAATAATACAGTAATTTGGCTGTATCAATGCTTTAAAATTCACTTTCCAGTATGAATGGCTTTTCCACCTCACAACATGGGTGACATGGTGTGCCCTGTCTGCCTTTATGCCAACCGTGGGGACACTGATGTTCTTGTTTTTTTCACTTCTTCACTGGCAATGCTTGAAGTAATTGCACAAGATGCATCCTAATTATTCATGCAAATTGCCTTTCAGACATTTCAAAAAACCTGTTTCATTAAATGTGGATGAGCAGAGCTGAATGGCTGATTAACACACAAACTGGCACTCTCCAAATATGCCAACCAATTTGCACTGCATAACGGAAGAGCATCTTTTTGAGTGGATTACTGGGCTAATCAGAGTTAATCCATTCCAGCTACAGAACACCTCTCCTTTGGCAGTCCTTGGGCAAACCCTAAGAAGTAGGGAATGGTGAGCATTTTGCCATCTTTTTACTGGAGATTTCATGAGATCCCTGCACTTTTCATCTGTAACATGTTGCAGTACTTTCCTGAAACTGAGGCTGGTTGATGTGTGCCTTCAAGTTGCTCCCTACTTATGGTGACCCTAACACAAACCAATCAAGGAATTTTCTTGGCAAGATTTGTTCAGAGGGGGGTTTGCCTTTGTTTTCCTTTGAGGTTGAGAGAGTCACTCAGTAGATTTCCATGGCCAAGCAGGATTTTAACCCTGGTCGTAGTCCAATGCATTACACCTCACTGGCTCTCTGGCATTGGCTTTTCCTAAATGATGTGACTGCCATTTTAGAAATAGAACGTGCATGTGAAGGCTACATAGAAGGATTAAGTCACTGCTGGTGCTGCAGATTCCAAGGCTAGAATTGTATCTACACATCAGAAATAATGCAGCTGGATACCACTTTAGCTGCCATGGCTCAGTGCTGTAGAATTCTGGGGTGTATAGTTTTGTGAAATGTTTAGCCTTCTCTGTCAGAAAGGTCTGGTGCCATAACAAAGTACAAACCCCAAAATTCCATAGAACTAAGCCATGCCCATTAAAGTGTCAAACTGCACTATTTCTGCAGTGCAGATGTAGCCTAGGACCCTAATGAAATAGGCAGAGCTTGGCAATTTGGTTTGTCAGATTGAAAACTGGAGCATTTTTAATGGCTGTGTGGAAGAAAGAATTTCAAGAAGTGTTATTTCTCATGAAACAGGTAGCAAGCAGTACTTGCTGAAGCTCCCTCTTCTACACAAGGTTTAAAGGTACAGAAGCCCAGGATGGTAAAAGGTTGTCTTTTTATCTGGAAACTCTATTAGGACACCCTAATTCCCTTTATTTTAATTATTATTATTAATATTAATATTATTATTATTTTATTATTATTATTACATTACCCAAATCCACTTAAATAAATACATTTTCAATACCTTAATTCAAAATAAATATAAAACTCGATACCTTAATTCACTTTGTAAATATAGAATTCATCATTCTCATTGTTAAAATGGCACGAACCATCATTTGATGGTTTCACATTATGACACTTCTTAAGTAATATCTCAAACCTCACCACATGTTGCCACACATCGAAGGTGATGACAGTTAACAACAACATTTTAAAAAATGTTTCAAAGAATGAACTCATTTGTAGAATTATTATTTTTTTGAGAAAAAAAAAGGATTTCATCAAATAAGATTCCATTAACAATTTAACATCAATGGCTTTGCATGGCCACCAGTATTTGAAAGCTCTGGATGGGATGAATAACTTTTCCTATTCTCCCCATTTGGCCTACTCTGGCTGCTGCCACACTATAGAATTAATGCAATTTGACACCGCTTTAACTGTCCTGGCTCATGCTATGGAATCCTGGGATGTGTAGTTTGTTATGGCACAAGAGCTCTCTGACACAGAGGGCTAGATATCTCCCCAAACTACAAATCTCAGAATTCCACAGCATTGAGACATGGCTGGTGTCAAACTGCATGAATTCTGCAGAGCAGATGCAGCCTTTTTTATATTTCATCCAAGTGTTCATTGTTGCCTCCACGTCCTGGTTATATGCATCTTAGCTGCCTCAGTCATCCCACCTTACCCAGATGGCTTTGCCTCCCCTGACTTCCCCTGATAACAGGAGAATCTCCAAAAAAATATCATCTCACAGTGCAGATTTTTCCCCTAAAGGAAGCATTCAAAGTTGTTCTGCTTTGGAAGTTAAATAAACCATAATAGGATTATGGTAATAATTAAACCTCTGCCACATGCCTCGATTTGTACGTTAGGCAGGTTGTTACTACTGTGCATCCGTTTAACACAGGAATAGTGTCACAGCACCAAGGCTCTTGCATGTAAAATAGGAAAAGCTGAACAAAATCATCCTGTCTCTCCACAGATCGAAACAATGTGGAGAAAGAAAATATGCAACTGTGATTTGCAAATGCTAGAGCATCAAGGACAGATTTCTCTCCAAATCACATTCAATTACATAAAACACTCACTGCCTATATTCCTGATTAAGTGTGTACTGTAAGTGGCAATAAAGATAATTTGCCTCTATTTTACTAACTATAAATCTGACCTTACTTATAAGAGCCTGAAACACCTGACATCAGTACAAGATCAGCCGTGGATTGAGTTGGCTCAGTTTATTCGGAAGAATCCAAATATTATTATTGGTTAGCACATGACCTGTTTCTCTCAGCCAAAGATAAAGCACATTTAAAACCCATCTCATTCGATGGGAGAACATTAAGCAGATGCTCTGTGGTCTTGTTTAAATCAATGTGGCTTAAAAGTGCAGAACATTGGCTGGGTCAAGCACACACACCCCCCCCATCAGTTTATATAAGCACACAACAGTCTGTTTTTGAACTGGGAACCATTTCCTACAAAAATGCACCACTTCAATATGAAACTGCATGTAAACTGAAGCTACACTAGTTCAGGGGCACTACAGTAAATTATAAAGCTTCCTAGCATAGGAATGAGGGGAAAGTCTTCTAGTTTATATTTCATTATGAATGTATCAAATCTGCATTTCCTGAACCTATCCAGAGGCTAAAACACAGCTATACATTTCAGAATTTGGCAGTGCAGTGGCCAAGATATCCTAAATATGTACACAAAATGTATACATTAGGAAAAAGTGGGCATAGATATTCCTGTCTTATAGAAGCATGTCCATAAAGCACTTTTTTAAGGGGGCCACTTTAAAAAATGTATATATTTGGAAAGGGCTCTGCAAAAAGGCATATCATCTGGGAAATGATCACTAAAATATGTACCCATATCTCTGCAGTTTGCTTAATTGATTTTTATTTTTTTATTTTTAAAGTGTAAATGGATGTGCAAATGGGATAAAAAATGAAATGGGGCAAATTTAAACATTAGTGTTTTTGTCCTTTCCTAGCTTTGAAGGACAGACCACACCAACAAGTGTGCATGATGTATGTGTGTGTAGGAAGGGAGGGTTAGGGCATGAATTTCCTTTCACTTTGTGTTCATTTTCTCTCCTTTGTAATAATTCCAGTTCTTTTGGACACATCCACAACATTAAACAAGAGGGTCAACCCAACTGTGTGAAAAAAAGTATTAGAGAAAACAAACTTATTGACACCATTAAGAGTACCAGTACAGGCATACCACACTTAACAAATCCTCTAACAGAGAAGCTCCTTTTACAAAGTATTTTTGAACCTGCCTAGCCGCCCCTCCTCATACTTTATCTACTTTATTTTTTTTTAATCAGCAGTGACACTCCAGCAGGGCTGGAGAAAGAGATTTCAGAATCAGGTTGTAAGGATATGTTTACAGTAAACACTTCACAAAACAAAGCTTGAGAAAGAGCAAGATTCTGCTGTAGCTGACTTTACAGGAACTGTGTGTGCCTGCCTACAGCAGGCAAGGTAAACAGCAGCTTACTAAGAATCCCTTACTAAGCAGAAAAAACATAGAAAAAATGGGAAATGTGAAGTCGAAGGCTTTCATGACTGGCATCCATAGTTTTTTGTGGGTTTTTTTGGGCTATGTGGCCATGTTCTAAAAGAGTTTATTCCTACGTTTTGCCTGCATCTGTGGCTGGCATCTTCTCTGAAACATCCTTGCAAACCATTAAAAAAATACAGGATTGGGGCCATAGCAACCTCACGCCATGGCCTCGATTCAGTCTTCCGAGGTTGCAAAAAGGAGCCACAAAAAGCGGCTCCTTTTTGTGCCCTCAAAAAGGCACTATAGCCATGGCGGCATGCCTATATGGTGCCCTTTTGGCGCTGCATCATCTGGATGCAGCGCTGGAGACGTGCCATGACATTGTGCACCATCTGGAGCAGTGTGTGGCATCAGGATGCTCTGGGAGGGGTGGAGTCAGGTTGTGCATTGCCCCGACTCTGCCCCTAGGCTGGCTTTTCAGGTCTATCTGTAAAGGCCCTTTCTCAAGGAATCCACAGCCATGAATTTGCAAGACTTTAGCAGGGCTCTCAGGGTGTCTTCAAGGTTTATTATTCATAGGGTCACCTACGGGGTCACTGTGGCCTCCAATATAGAAATCATAACAAAATTGGAGGCTAATATCTGTAAAAAATCATGCCTGGATGCATTTTGGTGAAAGCCTTCAAGTGATCACCAGAAGCTCCATATATTCTTCCTCCCTTAAAGAACACTTACCTGGCGTGGCTGTTTCATTTCCCGTGTGCATATTGTTAGTCTTAAAAAGTTTACTGAAAAATGTTGCTCTTTGTATTCGGAGATTATCACACGGGGGCAAAGAAGCAGTTTGAGGAGGTACAGTTGTACAATTCTGTCAAATGCTTTACACAGCATCCATTCAAGCAATTTCACACTTGAAACAATATCTCAATGGTCTTTTGCACACATCCACAAATGAATTGTTAGTATATCGCAACTGATCATTTTGTGCATGTGTGGCATATCGGCACAACTGCACGTCTGCTAATCATGTTCCCGGACCACAAAGAAGAAAAACAGCAAAATAAAATTTATTACTTCACCACATTGTTTTAATCAAGCGTTAACTAAATTGTGCCCCACATCTCAAAAGAAGACTGAAATCCACTGCAAAACCAATCCTGGCAAAGAGAATGGATTGTGACCACTGCAATGCATTTGGGTATCCTGAGTTGTTTCTTCAATAGTGGTAATGCAGTGTAATTGACTTCTGCACTCTCGCAATCATGCTTGATTCCTGCTATCATGAACGAATTCACAGGAATTGCCCATGAATGAAATGTTGCTCTCTACTGCTGCTACAAATATTGCATGATGTTGTGTGCAATTGGCACAATTGTGCAACTGTGCTCCTCAAACTCCTTCTTTTCTCCTGTGTGATAATTTCCTCTCTCTCTCTCTCTCTCTCTCTCTCTCTCTCTCTGTGGTGTAGAAACCTATCCCAATTTTTCCATTTCATTTCTGCCACTGGTACCAAAGTTTTTGTTAAAGAAATAATACTCTAGAATACATATACTTTGCCAAGTGAAATATATCTGTATACCACCAGATATAGCACTTGGATACTGCTTCAGTTGTCATGGCTCATTCCTATGGAATCTTGGGATTTTTAGACTACTCCACTATGGTTCTAGGATGTATGGCAGCACTCTCTATCAGAGAATATTAAGTATCAAACTACGTCTCAGGATTACTTAGGATAGAATCACGACAGGAAAAGTGGTATCAAACTGGTATTATCTGTGTCCTACAGGTAGAATGGAAAGATACAAGAAGAGGAATGCTTTCTAGGCCCAACCAGTGGAGCTAAATTACAAAGAAGGTGGCTGCTCTGTCAATCATATAAGCTTGTGATATTGGAAAAACATTCATTATATTCATTCATTCATTCATTCATTTTGCCCAGAATCTGCTGGGAAACTGCTTTTTATGCACAGAAAACAATATTTCCTCACAAAGCATGGTACTTTCTATACAGAATATGTTATTTTATGTGTAGAAAATGCAGTTTTCTATCCAAAATGACCATAGGCAAATTTTGTGCAGATCAAGTCTCAAGTTGCAAATTGGTTTCAAATACTGTTTTCCAAAACAACTGAAAGAAAGAAGTTGTGTTTTTGAAAGACTTTCTCCGGTGTTGCCCATTGCTTCCTTTAAGAAGATATTTAGATTTACATCCCTATTAAACAAATCCAGAGGGGCCTGTGTGGCATGTGTTGGGGGTAAACTTACATTTCTGAAGATCTTCCTGTGGGCAATGAAGCAATGTTAATTGAGACTTCACATATGTTTCTTTCCATTTGACAGGCAGAGTGAATTTAAAAAAATTCTGAGAAAAAAACATGTTCCAAAGCTAATTAAAAATGGTTAACATTTAGGTGGCTGAAACAATAACCTGTCAGCGACCTATCAGCATGAATTCTTCAACAAAGCTTTGCTTGGTTTCACAGATAAACCTGTTGTTCCATGCTATCCCATGACACCAATTAAAAAATTAATTTGCTTTGAAAAGCAATTGTACCTGCCGAAGAAGATAA